>OW240918.1:69736365-69834228 GCA_933207985.1 Pelobates cultripes | reverse complement strand
CGTGTCCCCAACAAGTCTGGGGACACGGCCTTAAAGGGGCAGTGTCCCAATCTTTCTGATGTCCCAAAAAAGGTGTTTAAAGGGCCAGCACCAGTCACATAAAGAGTCCATAAGCCCCAATATGCCCACCGACAGTCTTAAGGGCCATACACACCAAATAAAAGTGCATACATTTTCACAATCTCCCAGGGGCCATAGTCATGCGGGAGGAGGCTGGCAAAGAGGCTTCTCCACAACCCAGGGAAACAGGGCAATTTGCCATTTAAGGGGCCCGTTACAAATAGCAGTTTGTAACAAGGTGTCAATCCATATCTGCCAAGTGACCCGATGTAGGGGGAACAGTCCCTATTCTGCTCTGTGTCAGTGTGTATCAGGGATCCTTAGGACAGGTGTCAATCCATATCTGCTAAAGTGACCGATGTAGGAGAACGGTCCTATTCTGCTCTGTGTCAGTGTGTATCAGGGATCCTTAAGACAGGTGTCAATCCATATCTGCCAAGTGACCCTATGTAGGGGGACCAGTCTCTATTCTGCTCTGTGTCCGTGTGCATCGGGGCTCTGAGGACAGGTGTCAATCCATATGTCAAGGTGTCAATATGTCATATGTCAGGTGTCAATCCATATTGATTGTGATTTAGGAATGTTAGGTGATTTCTGCCCTTTATGGATTAAAACCAGACTCTGTATCAACTGTGTAATTTTCCATGGGAGTTTTGCCATGGATCCCCCTCCGGCATGCCACAGTCAGGTGTTAGTCCCCTTGAAACAACTTTTCCATCCCTATTGTGGCCAGAAAGAGTCCCTGTGTGTTTTAAAATTCGCCTCCCCATTGAAGTCAATGGCGTTTCGGGCGGTTCGCCGGTTCGCGAACATTTGCGGAAGTTCGCGTTCGCTGTTCGCGAACCGAAAATTTCGGGTTCGCGACATCACTAGCGATGATAGAAGAGAATGTGGCACAGGAGGAAGAGGAGGAGGAAGAGGGGTAATTTCCATGGTTATCAGGCCAGTCATTCACAAGTGGCTCAGAGGGTGGGTTCCTGCACCAGCATAGGCCAGGTACACAATTGTCCAGCATCTCCACACTGTCCCATGGAAGCGTTCAGCTGTCCATCTCCCAAACACTGGAGAGAAAGATAAAGTACCCACCTACCCACCAGCAATCCCTGGCCGTGAATGCCAGCATTTCAAAATTCCTGGCCTTTAAAATGCTGTCATTCCGTCTGGTGGAGACGAACAGTTTTAAAAACCTGATGGCATTATTAGACTGCAAGAAATGCACTGCAGGCCGCAAATGTTTCTTTTATTTTATGTCCCAATATTTTGGGGGCTACCCCAATTAAAGAAATACAAAATAAATAAATAGAAAACATTGTTGGCTACCTCCTCCTCCACCGCCGCTTCCACCTACACCGCCACGGTCACCGCCTCCTCAACCTATGGGTCACTTAGTATAAACTATGTACACATTTGCAGAGACTTGTGAAGGCCTTTTCTCCATGCATCAGGAGTTGAGCTCAGTTTGAACAATGACAGAGAATTCTCTGCACTCCAACCCTCTCTCAAATGGAAAATTCCGTTGATCCTCATGATAGCCATGCTTTAGATTTTGATTTATGTTCTTCCAAAGCTAAAATCAAAGATTCCATCTTGTGCTATTTTATGGCTCAGCTGTATTTTTAATTTTTATGTATTTTATGTTATTTTAAGTGATTTCCCTATCCACATTTGTTTGCAGGGCACTTGTCCTACTCTTACCCCCATTTTACTTCCTTTTGCAGCCCTCAAGCCCTTTCCAGGATTTTATTTAGAGGCATTTTAGTGTCCAAAGGTTCGGGTCCCCATTGACTTCAATGGGGTTCGGGTTCGGGGTCAAGTTCGAGTCTGAAGTCGAACTTTTTGATGAAGTTCAGCCGAACTCGGCAAACCCGAACATCCAGGTGTCCGCTGCACTCTAATAAGCACTCATAGAACACAATACATTATTTATAAAGGGGCGTGGAAGACAAACAATGATAAGAAATACCTCCTCTGCCTGAATAAACCATATTATGCAAATCTAACTGAATATGCAAATAAATAAGTGTTTCTATTTGAGTAATGCACAAATCTGTTGCAAACAATAGATGACACTGCACAGGCTTGCAAGATCTTTTACAACCAACATGTGGTGCTATACAGGCTCAACAACTAAATATGCCCAATTTATATAGAGCACACAAGGAGAGCACAGAATACATTTGACAAAAAAAATTACAATATAACACACCCTGTACCTACAGTTGTGCTAAAAAGTTTGCATACCCTGGCAGAAATTGTGAAAATTTGGCATTGATTTTGAAAATATGACTGATCATGCTAGTGATCATATGAAGCCATTTATTATCACATAGTTTGTCTCCTTTTTAAATCATAATGATAACAGAAATCACCCAAATGGCCCTGATAAAAAATTCACATACCCTTAAATGTTTGGCCTTGCTACAGACACACAAGATGACATACACAGGTTAAAATGGCAATTAAAGGTTAATTCCCCACACCTGTGGCTTCTTACATTGCAATTAGTGCCTGTGTATAAATAGTCAATAGGTTTGACAGCTCTCACGTGGATGCACCAAGAAAGCTAGATACTGAGCCACCGTGAGCAGAAAAGAACTGTCAAAAGACCTGTGTAACAAGGTAATGGAACTTCATAAAGATGGAGAAGGATATAAAAAGATATTCAAAGCCTTGAAAAGTACTGTTAAATCACTTATTAAGAAGTGTAAAATTTGGGGATCTCTTTATACACCAAGCCAAGGACAGGTAGACCAAGTAAAGTTTCAGCCACATCTGTCAGAAGACTTGTTCGGCATACAAATAAAAACCCACAAGTAACCTCAGGAAAAATACAGGCTGCTCTGTAAAAAGACCTTGTGGTTGTTTCAAAGAGCACAATACAACAATACTTGAACAAAAATGAACTGCATGGTTAAGTTACCAGAAAAAAAGCCTTTGCTGCGCTAATGCCACAAAAAATCCTGGTTACAATATGCCCAATAACACCTTAACACTCCTCACAGCTTCTGACACACTGTAATTTGGAGTGACTGGAAAATAATAGAGCTTTATGGTCGCAACCATAAGTGCTATGTTTGGAGAGGGGTCAACTTTGGCCAGTGTTTATGACTAAGTGGCTACTAAAAATGATTGGATATACTACATTTTGAATACTCATTTCTGGGCCTTAAAAGGCAACTTAGGGTCAGCAAACCAATATAAAATTGGATTAAATTAAGTAAATTCATAACTTCTTTGGTGCAACCAGAATGTGAGAAAAGTAAATAATAAAGAAAAATAAATAAATAAATTGAAGCGCAATGTACGTTTCGGCGTTCTAGCACGCCGTCGTCAGAAGCAGTAAATTTTGGAATGCCCTTATATCGGTTTAGATACCAGTTGTAGCAATCAGCCAGTTGTAGCAATCAGCTTGTTAAGTATTGACTGCCGTGTGTGCATCTCATGTGCTTCTTCTGCCATTTGTCCAGCCTTTTTCCAGCCTGTATTACACACACGGCAGTCAATACTTAACAAGCTGATTGCTACAACTGGTATATAAACCAATACAAGGTCATTCCAAAATGTACTGCTCCTGACGATGGCGTTCTAGAGCGTGTCAAGCTTCTATTTATTTATTTTTCTTTATTATTTATGAATTTACTTAATTTAATCAATTTTTAGTTACCTGAACAGGAAGGGAGAGGTGTGCAGGTAGGCACTTGCGGTTTACCACAGTGCCGAGGTAAACAGGGACAGGACTCTCTCATTAGTGGTTTCTGTTTGGGTTTTGATGTTGGGAAGTTATCCCCCCTTGACAGGAATCTATATATCTCTTATTCAGACCAGTGATACCAGTTTTTCCTCTACCTACCTGATTTATTTTATCCATTAGCTTTCATTTATGCAGCCTAGGCTTGCACGGCACATTGAGGATTAGCCAGGCTGTCTTTAGTTGGATATTGATTTGGTCTGGATGTGCTAAGATACATCCTTTCTATTACCTTTTTCCTGTTTATTTTTTAACCTGTTTTGCCTTAGGACTATTAAAGGTAGGGACTCCTCCCCATTTCTATTACTCTCCTGTCCAGGACCTCTAAGTCCTAATTTTTCTTTCTGTTTAATATATAAATATTTGATGTGAAATAAAAGCCATGTTTCTCCTGAAAATAAAGTGTGGGTACACTTAATATGAAAGAGATAATAATCGGTTGAACAGACATATAGTAAAAATTCCAGATTTTATCTTCTTGTTTGGATCAGAACGTACACAATTGCCTGGAACAGATTCAAACATGTGGCGGTGGCCATCTTAAATTGTCCAGCAGTGTTTTGTTGTCGAGTGTACTGTTTTGGGCATGGGACCATGTGCACAGTGGGGCAAAAATAAGACTTCCAGGAAATTCCTGAACCCCTGAACCGATCTTGGTGATTTGTGGATATGTTGTTCACTCAGATCGGGGCTATCAGGGGGTTTGTGGATATGTTGTTCACCCAGATCGGGGCTATCAGGGGATGTGGAGATATGTTGTATTTTGGGGTACATTTTGGGGTTTGTAAAAATGTATGTTTTTTTTCTGCTTAGAGTTAATTGAGTTAGTCTATTGTCTTCGTTAATTAACTCAATTATCTCCCAAGCAGAGGGGAGGAATTTACTGTAAATGAATGGGAGTGTTTAACTTTGTGACTGTACACTATTGGCTGTTGAATGTATTTTTCGGTGCCCCACAAGGTCCACATGGGTGGTAACCTTGTGGGAAAAGTTGCATAAAAAGCCAGCCTAGCACATTAAACTCTCAGATCTGCTTAACCCTCAATACGTAGCCTTGTCTCGTGTTTGTAGGGAACTGTTATATTCACACTGGGGATTGCTATACTTTGTATACTTCCCTGGGCTCTAATCACTTAGCTCTTTTAAAAGCTGTTCCTGTTACGCTCTCCTGGAGGGGAGGTCTCCCCAACACGGTCCTGGATGTCAGAGGTTGATCCAGGGTGGAAGGAAGACGGCGAGACTCCAGTTAAGCTACGGCGGTTGTGGAGTCTGCGGTGGTTGTGGTGTCTGGTGCAGTGCTTATAGTCCTCGTTGTCAACTAGGAAGCATCCGTCAATGGAGGTTCCCAATCGGGGTGCCAGGTGATCCATTACAGGGTGGTATAATGTTAAAATAAGAGACGGTAACATTAGAAATATATATATTTATTTTTTAATGATCATGTTCTTTTAAATAAGATGTAGCTAAGTAACCTGGTTAAAAGTTTAATAGGTGTCCAGGCTCAGAACCATAGTGTTGTGGTTAGTTGTGGTTAGGGGGCCATCACAGTCATTATCGACATATTTGCAAGTTAAACCTGTTTAAAATATGCAGAATTTTCCTGTATTCCAGAAAAGTAATGTCCATTGGCATAATTGCTTCTCAATCATTCAAAATGAAAGATATAACTTAGAGCTGTTGGCTATAACTGTGAAGAGGAACAGGCATGACCTATCATATATGCGCTGAGCGTCCACTGCTGCTATTGGGGGTGGATAGTTGGGGGGGTATAGTGAATTTCCATGTTTTATCAATAAGTTGGAGTGTGGATAGAAGTATCTGAATAACCAATTTTTTTTCTTTGGTATGATGATATACTATCTGGGAGATCTAATAGTAAGTAGCACATCGGAAAGGCAGTATTATAGAGCCTGTGTAGCTTTGATCGCACCATGTACCATCAGTACAGCATTTTACGGTGCTGCTCCAGGTGTACTGAGAACCTGACCAACCAATGCGATGCGTTAACTTTGGTTTTCCATTTTTGAGGGGTAACATAACAACCTAGTTCCTCTTCCCATTGAAGGGCTGGGTTGGAATTAGCAAACGGGTATACTCAGACAGGTTTTGGTAACACATAGAAATTGGTCTACACTAATGTGGCAAACTCGTATTTATGCACACTTGCTCCCAAACCATTAAAGTAGTCATAGAGGGCCTCTGGGGGCTGTCTCGTGTACCATGCTTATGCAAATAGGAGTAGCAACTGAGTAGTGTAAAAACTCTGTGAAACAGGTGGTAAAGACAGGTAGTGCTTCTATCATGCCAGGGTTTGGCACTGAAAGTAGGAATAACATATGGGACTGACATTATGGGCATCGCGCTTGAGGTAGCCGTGGAGCAAACTAATATAATTTTGTGTTTGCCCCACACTGCCAGGAAAAGTGCTGTCACCGGTGATATTAATTTTCATATGGGACTGGTATCTTTGGTCAGCCACAGGAGGTTAGTCACCCTATGCGGATAGAGAGATTTGTTTTCTAAGTTGACCCATTTTGGAGGAGGCTGGTATAGGAAGTGAGGTAGTGATGGACCACCAATCTGCCCACCTTGGTCGGAGCTCTCAGCAGATCTTTAGACACTCTTGATCTGTTATGTGCCCATATAAAGTCTGATAGGTCTTTGTGGGTAGATTTGAAAAATGTAGATGGAATATGTATGGGGAGAGTGTAGAATAAGTATTGGAGTCTAGGCATTATTTTAATAGCTAGAATGTGTTCTGTCCACAATAAAAATAGTGACTTCCATTGTCTCACAAGGTGTGTACAATGTTTCCATACTTTAATATGGTTTGCGGAAAAAGGTCAGCAGGGTTTTTAGTTACTCTAAGGCCTAAATACTCGATACTCTCCACACGCCACTCAAAGGGGAATGACTGCTGCAGGGATTGTACTATCGATGCAGGGATTCATTTACTTAATGCTTGTGTCTTGGTTGTGTTTAGAGAGTAGTAGGAAATTTTAATATAATTGTGGATAAGGTGCATTCATCTCGGTGATGAATGTTGAGGATGCGTTATGTATAAGAGAATGTAATCCGCAAAAGCACTAATTTTGAGTTCATTACCATGAAATTCGACCCCCTTGATCTCATGGTCTGTTCTAATAGACTGGCGGGGGGGATTCAGAGCCAATACATATAGTAGTGGGGGGAGGGGCCACCCCTGTCTCATACACACCAAACAATGTTTAACATGTACACTGTATCACTGTGTTATTGGTGATTACCCTTTCTAACTAAATGCCACTGCTATATTAATATCCAATTTAATAAACTGCAATTTGAAAGACAGCAAAAATACAAAATGAAACAAATAACTATTAATTATTTGAATATTTTATTGTATTCTAAACTAGATTCTGATGTATTAATTAATACAGCTTATTAGAAATTGTGAAGTCTCCTGAATGAGCCAATTCTTGGGTTCATGGCACCCCAGTCGGTATATTTTCTGTATTCTCCTGGTCTCAGGTAATACTGGCGGCCCCTGTAATTTGGTTCCTCATAGAACATCCAGTAACCATCAAACACATGGCAGGAGTGGATGTCATGGTGACGGAATCTCTCATAGACATGAGGACAATCTTCAGTGAACTCCATCATCTGACCTCGAAAATCTGCATTCTCGTAGACCTTTACTCTGAATGAACCGTGGTGCTTTAAGAAGATTAAAAAAAATACTTAATAAATATTATTATAATAATTGCATAATTCATGCAAAAAATCTAGACTGAGAGTATCATTTTTATTGCTATTAACGCACCTGTTGCCTGACAATTTAATTGTGAATTTAAGATATATTCCATTAAACAACTCATGCAATAAAAAAAAAAAAAATTAATATATATATGTTTTTATTTCAACCATTACTCTTGGTAACTGGACAATAATGCTTTTAGGACTGCAACTTTAATACTTTTGTGAAATTCTTAATTGCTCTGGTAAACATATTTACCTGTGGGCTAATACGACAAGATCTGATAGAGTCATTGAAACCCATCCATTGCTGAAAATTAGGATATTCTCCCCTGCTAAGATAATACTGGTGTCCTCTATAGTTGGGGTGCTCATATAGGATCCAGTTTCCATTTTCCACTCGGATGGAATTGCAGCGATGAAAATTTGAGGACAAATCTGGACACTCAGAGTTACACTCATAAGAGCGACCCTGAAAGTTACGATCCTCGTAGAAGACAATCTAAGAATAGAATTATGAATTTGAACATTTTAGATTTTTTCATTTATTATTATTTACAAACCATATTAATTGTAATAGATAACAATGAGTCACATTACAAAAATAAATCAAATACATCAGTGAAAACATCAGATTTATTTGAAACAAGTGAAATTGCTTTAAACATATCTGGTTTGATTAATCTATGCAATAGCTCTAGGAAAACATCACCTATCTCAATTTTGTACTTGACATTGATTTTGTTCGGCATTGATTGTTTTTTTTTTCATCTTTCTCTCCTAGATTTTTAAACCCATTGTTCAGCCATATTAAGTCATAACAATATATTGTTCAGCAGGTTTATGGTTCATAAATGAAAACACAATTCTGGCTATTTATTTCAATATTTCTTTTGTTACAAATGTTTAACATATTCAGATCATCTTACCTTTCCCATTTTCAGAGATGGTTAATCTGCTCAAGCAAGTTGTGCTGTTACACAGGATGAAGGGCCTTTATATACCATGTAACTTGCTGATGCTTAAATACATTGAAAGCAATGCTGTGCTGGCTTCTTTACACCAGTAATTAGAATGGATAGCTATTGTGCACTATGTGCTTTTGTATAGTTATTGTATACTATATGCTTTTGTATAGCTTTTGTATTGTGTTCTATATGTTTTTTTAGAACTTGAAGTTCACTTTTCTTCTAAGAGGAATTCTAGAGAAAACTGTGACAGGTCGGTTTTCTTTAAGTAGGGTATTTCTATAATGACTTAAGAAAATCAATTTTAAAGAGTGTTTTACAAAAATAAAGGGTTTGACATTAATGCCAATTGTTTTGCAATTTGTTTACGTCCTATTCTAGAAGATATTATAAATGTGATTTAGTATACTTGTAACATGGGATTTGGTAGTTAAGTAGACACAGTTTGATTTTCCTAATAATGGCAAACATTTGAAATGTGAAAAAAGCCATATCTAGTTAAAATCAGGCTTATTTCTTATTGGCATTTACATTATCTCATCATCATGGAATCAACAAAAACGTAGAGTGCTTTGGTAGGTACATCATATTTTTGAAAATTAATGACACCTAGACTTGAAGATTCAGTTTTGGCAGAATTGTGGTTCAGACAAATTTGTGCCAACCGACTATTTAGCTGAAGACTCCACATGCCATTGACCGAGCCATTTTGGTTGTTTCAGGATTCAGGGTTAACTATTTGTCCACTGGTGGCACTTCCACCCCAAAAATCATGTCCACCCCCAGGAGAAGTAGCTAGCAGATTGGAAGTGCAGTTTACCTCTATACCTATTTATATATAACTATACATTTTTTCTCCTCTCTATATCCTCCCTATTTCGAATATATATCGGGTCTGTGATTATCTTTTGGACTTTTTACTGATTTATCGAAAACACTTTAATTATTCAATTACCAATAATAATCTGCAGACTATTTTTCCACCCATTATCTTATGTTGGCTTTCCAATAATATCATGTGGCTTTCCTGTTAGAATTTATTCTTTCTGGCTCTAATTGACCCACATATCTAAAATGTCATATTGGATTATTCTACACAGGACAAAATTATAAACGCAATATTTTTGATTTTGCCCCCATTTTTCATGAGCTGAACTCAAAGATCTAAGACTTTTTCTATGTACACAAAAGGCCTATTTCTCTCAAATATTGTTCACAAATCTGTCTAAATCTATGTTAGTAAGCACTTCTCCTTTGCTGAGATAATCCTTCCACCTCACAGGTGTGGCATATCAAGATGCTGATTAGACAGCATAATTATTGCACAGGTGTGCCTTAGGCTGGCCACAATAAAATGTGCAGTTTTTCTGTATTAGGGGTGGGGAGTACGGAAAGTTCCGGGGGGTCCGAAAACCAGTCAGTATCTGGTGTGACCACTATTTGCCTCATGCAGTGCAACACATCTCCTTTGCATAAAGTTGATCAGGTTGTTGATTGTTGTTGATTGTGGCCTGTGGAATGTTGGTCCACTCCTTCTCAATGGCTGTGCGAAGTTGCTGGATATTGGCATGACCTGGAACATGCTGTTGTATACGCTGAACCAGAGCATCCCAAACATGCTCAATGGGTGACTTGTCCGGTGAGTATGCTGGCCATGCAAGAACTGGGATGTTTTCACCTTCCAGGAATTGTGTACAGATACTTGCAACATAGGGCCGTGCATTATCATGCTGCAACATGAGGTGATGGTCGTGGATGAATGGCACAACAATGGGCCTCAGGATCTCAACACGGTATCTCTGTGCATTCAAAATGGCATTAATGAAATGCACCCGTGTTCGTCGTCCATAACAAATGCCTGCCCATACCATAACCCCATGGCCACCATTGGCCACTTGATTCACAATGTTGACATCAGAAAACTGCTCACCCACACGATGCCATAAATGCTGTCTGCCATCTGCCCTGTACAGTGAAAACAGTGATTCATACATTAAGAGAACACCTCTCCAAAGTGCCAGACACCATCGAATGTAAGCATTTGCCCACTCTAGTCGGTTACGACAACGAACTTCAGTCAGGTCGAGACACCGATGAGGACAAAGAGAATGAGCTTTCCTGAGACAGTTTCTGACAGTTTGTGCAGGTTATACAAACCGATTGGTGCAACAACTGTCATGGGTGGATGGTCTCAGACGATCTTGGAGGTGAAGATTGTGGCGAAACCAGCCACCTTTTTGGATTAAGTGCCTTTCTTTGGAATTATGGACTTATTTGGTCCGGCAATTGGGGCCCACTGAACAGGTTATAAACATTGGGGTTGTGTACTGAACCAAATTCTGAACAGTTAGACCACCCAGGGGAACCGTGTGCTGCCAATTGACACTGTTAACCTCCTTCACACTTAGAAACCACAATGTTCTAAGCGGTCAGCTGGGTGGCCATCATTCGTATGACCGAATACGTGGCAGCAGCCATCTTTAGCTGCAAACACGTATAACGGTGTTTGGTCGTTGAGTGCACTGAACTATAATCGGACACTCAACAGCACGAAGACCGCTGGGATTTCCACCTCTACGTGTGTTCGGTTCCATTCACGTGAGTAGAAAGGCATTCGGTGGGAGCAAACTCCCGAACGAGGGGCACACAACCAACTGATATATGAACTGTTATATTCATTATTTTATTGTGTTTTGTATTCCCGAAAGAGACAGACTGTTCCGCCTGAATTCATGGAATTATTTTGGGCAGGCTCCTCGTGTGTAGTCTGTCCTCATGTGCGTTTTTTTGTGTCGTTTTTTTTCTGATTATAACGGACCTTTCAGCACACAAGGGGTTAAAACCGTTTAAGCGATCGTCCCCTTCCAGAGATGCAGGCACAGCTACTGTAGAACACCAAACTCCCGAATGGCATACAATATAGCACTCCAAACTCACGAACTGGAACCATATGAATAGCTGCTAGCAGATGAATAGGAAAAGCACCCAAGCGGCTTACACTCTTAGCAATCAGTCTCTATCAGCATTCAGTAAATCCCCCAAAGATGAGACAAGGCTCCGTGTTGAGGGTCAAGCAGTGGTCTGTTTAATGAGGGCTACCTGCCCAGTATTTATGCAGGTCTCCCACCTGGTGGACACTCCCCTAGGGGACCAAATGAGAGACTGTAACACAGGACAGACAAGCAGCAATCCAGGACACACAGTCACATTATATTCCCATAATGCATCCTGGCTTCCTCCTCTCTGCCCTGGAGATAATTGAGAAGTAATTCAATTATCTCCCAGGACAAAGGAAAGTCGCCATTATGCACGTGGGGATACTAAAATAGGAATTACTGTTAAAATACATTATGCGACAAATGTTACACTAAATATACACATTTAACATAGCCCCAGGTAGCTCAGGTCTGAGCGCACATTATTAAGCGAATGGCGCTCAGACCACACGAAAACAGTTAATCGCCATGGAGCCAAAGTGTTCATAAAGTCAGTTCTCATACGAATGAGCTCCACAGGATCCTATCTGGGGTATGGTGTAGTCAGGTACAACTACCGAATACAGGGCCGTTCGTGCACGTCCACCGAACAAGAAGGGAGGTCAGCGGCTTCAGCGGTGTTCGTGCCAAACGGTGTCCGTTTTTAGTTCCATGAGTTAGGCGTCGAACACCGCTGTGTCATTCGTGGGTTAGTTCGGTAGATTGAATCTACCGAACACCGGGCAGAAAATCACGAATAAGTCTTTTCTGCAGGGGAAACAAAGTCTTTTAACATGGGGCCATAATCCAAAGGCAACAGGCGAGCAACCAGGCTTCTCCAATGCAATGTGGCGAGGTTGCTCTCGTCACACTGATTAATACAGTTTATTACCTTATAATGATGTTCCAAATTGGAGGTAATCTCAGTGGGATTAGATTTCCACCAGTTTCAGGTAGAATTCTAACCTCATCAGTTCTCTTCTTGTCAGTTTTTATGTATTGGGTCATGCCAATGTAACATCTGTAACCCATTCTTAGCTACAGTGTAATTATATCTTACATCTGGAGCTTTTTTCTTGTAGGAATTAAAATACATCTATCTCCTCAGACTTTTCTATTCAACATTCAACTTACGGGAAAATATACTCACAATTTACTAATGGTACAAATCATGTTAGTAGTTAATATCTGTAGTCTAGATTTGGAAATCTAAAGGTGGTCCATCATGGACAGAAATATTGTGACAAATAGATTACTAACATAGAATGGAGGCAGGCTATCACTATGAGCCATTTCAATACAAAAAAAAGTGAAGATGTGGGCCCCATGGATACATTTTAGAGAAGGATTTAACTGCAAACCCCGGTGTTTATTGCGTTTTGACTCCCTCCCCCCTTTCCCACATATACTGAGACCATGTATGAATGATGAGTGAATGATTGTTTACTGTTGTTTATGTTAGTATTTTAAGTGTTTCTCTTTAATACTAACTCATACTGACACATCGAAATTACAATTGAAACAGTCAGGGAAAAAATATTTATTTATTTAATCGAGCATTGATTAATCAATATTATAATTGTAAATGCAATTAATATTGAATGTAACTACAAAGAAAAGTAAAAGAAACATAAAGGTAAATAATATATATACATATATACAGTGGCGTACACATGACCCATGGGGCCTCGGTGAGAAAATTGATCTGTGGGCCTCTCCACCCCAACGCGGGCCAGGGCCGCAACACATGGCGGCGGGCACCTGGTCGCTGTGACCCCTGTGACCACGGTATGTACGCCAGTGCATGCAGATGCACATACACTTAAAGGACTATTATAGACACCCAGATCACTTCAGCTCAATTAAGTGGTCTGGGTGCCAGGTCCCTCTAGTTTTAACCCTGCAGCTGAAAACATAGCGTTTCAGAGAAACTGCTATGTTTCACTGAGGGTTAATCCAGCCTCTATTGGCTGTCTCACTGACATACAAACTAACAAACACACTGACACTCACTAGCAGACACACTCAATAGCAGAAACAAACTCAATAACAGACACACACAAACTAACACATAAAGTAACACACACACAAAAACTAACACACTCATTGACACTCATTAACAGACACACACAGTAACACACACACTGACACACAAAAACTAACACTAACACACACACTCTAACACACACACACTCTAACACAAACGCACACACATGTTTCTTTAAAATTTAATCCCCCAGCCTCCTTACCTTTGGGTGATGCCGGAGCCGGAATGACGTCATATTCAGGCTCCGGCATCACTGCTGGAGCCAGCCTCGGGGGACCCTGAGGTGGCCAACTCCTGGGCCCCCCAGGAGAAGAGGCTGGCCACACTGGCGTACATACCGGGTCGCAGGGCGGCCGGGCCCCCTGGTGGGCTACGCCCGGTTGCAGCCACGACCCCTGTGACCACGATATGTACGCCAGTGCATATATATATATTTCACTTATGTATAGTTTTATTTTGAATGGTATTATAGATAGGTTTATAAATTGAAGAAAAATATATTCTTAACACTGTTTATATGTTTTTTTTCTGAATTAACTTTATATCCACTTTGGCACATTCATGACCTATTCCAAAATGGCCATCTGAATATTTCCAGCTGATTTGTGGGATGAATATGAATATGAGAGATACAGTAAGAGACCTCAGGGGGACTCCAAAATGGCTGTTTGTATGTCTCCAGGAGAACCGGAACGAGGGAGAGAAGTACCATGATGGCACCCGAAAACATTTTGACAATGTCACGAATGGCGCCGGAAATGACGCAACACATATATAATGTGTTTCGCAGGTATATTCTGGCGTTATAAATAAAAGTAAGCGATATCAGGAGCAGTGAGAAGTGACGTGGCATGCCTGGGGGGGGTGAGAAGAGGCTGGCCACACTGGCGTACATACCGGGTCGCAGGGCGGCCGGGCCCCCTGGTGGGCTGCGCCCGGTTGCAGCCACGACCCCTGCGACCACGATATGTACGCCAGTGCATATATATATATATATATATTTCACTTATGTATAGTTTTATTTTGAATGGTATTATAAATAGGTTTATAAATTGAAGAAAAATATATTCTTAACACTGTTTATATGTTTTTTTCTAAATTAACTTTATATCCACTTTGGCACATTCATGACCTATTCCAAAATGGCCATCTGAATATTTCCAGCTGATTTGTGGGATGAATATGACTATGAGAGATACAGTAAGAGACCTCAGGGGGACTCCAAAATGGCTGTTTGTATGTCTCCAGGAGAACCGGAACGAGGGAGAGAAGAACCATGATGGCACCCGAAAACATTTTGACAATGTCACGAATGACGCCGGAAATGACGCAACACATATATAATGTGTTTCGCAAGTATATTCTGGCGTTATAAATAAAAGTAAGCGATATCAGGAGCAGTGAGAAGTGACGTGGCATGCCTGGGGGGGTGTCGCCATTAAATTCTGGTGCAAATTTATCTGCCTTTAAATAGAGAGCTGCCAAAGGCGAACACATCCCCCACCTGAGGAAGGCATCTTCAGAAACGCGTTGTGGATTTTATGAACAGAAAGGACTTATGCTGCACTATACTTACTGATATGTAAGAACATTTATTTTTATGATTAATACATTTTTATATTTTATTCTCATTTAGTGCTTCTTGTACTTATCTCTTCTTAGAATATCAGAGGTCTTTTACCTAAGAACTACTTCTATCCCACCCATGCTGATATACCTGGGTCAGTTGTATACAGGCTCTTGAAAATGTGAGTTTTTTTCTGTTATTTTTCTGTTTTAAAAAATGCATTACATGCATTATTTTTCGTTTACTTAAACAATCTGGACATTGTTGAATTAAATGCAAACTCTGCATTTTGGAAGGACATTGTCCTCCGGGAACAGGTAACAATGTATCCATAAACCCTGTCTTTATTTCACTAAAAGGTTGAATGGAGAAACCATTTATTTCTACCCAGACATAAGGATTAAGAATAGACTTTCAATAAAGGAAGAGAACAGATATAACTCTCTATTTGATCAGAGTCACAGTCTCTTGTCAGCCATTCTTTTCTAGTTCAAAGCAGGACACAACTGTGTTCTGAAGAAGTATCTATTAGTTTTAACATGTTGAATGTTACCCTCTATCCATTGCTCCATATCCAGCCATGTTGAATGTGGCAGCTACCCCGAGAGGATGAGGGGTTTTGCTGCCTGAGACGTTCTTTTCCCCCGTCCAGAGTAATGCTTTCTGATTTCCCAGGATAGTATAGCTCTTACAAGAGCTAGGTGATTATAGCATGTATAGCTGGTCCCTACAATCATGGGATGAGACTCTATGATGAGGGTAAGCAAGGAGTGAGTTTAATGGTGCCACACTGACCTTTTATGCAATTCCCTATGCAAGGTGTACTCCAACATGGACTTTGTGAGGAACTTACAAGATAAAGATATAGACCAATTACAAATGTATGACACTCCCATTACAATCATACAATCCCTTCCTTCTGCCTGAGAGATAATTGAGCAAGATACTGTACTAACTCAATTATCTCTAGGTGAAAAAGAACACAATTTGCAGATAATCTGAAAGTACCCAAAAAACTCACATAACCCACACACAAGTTATATCTCCTGATAGCCCTGATCTGGGGGAACAACATATGTAAAAACCACCCAGATTGGTTCAGGGGATTAAAAGTTTTATAGAAGTCTTGTTTCTGACCGACCACCATTAATGGGATAGGCTCTCATCAACAGGAGTTTCTTGTCTGATGCAAAGTCAGTCCATTCCAAATTGGCTAACGACCATTTGGTTATGTTATTCATGTTATGTATATGTATTTGTATTTTTATGGGTAGACACACCGACGAGGGCTTTGTTTGCATAATGAGCCCTTTATTTTCATATTGGGACAAAAAGTCACTTCATTCAAAACGTTAAACACCACATTCTTTCTGCCCTGTGTGTTTGTTGCAGAGAATTTATGTTGCAAATTTAGATGATTATAAATTAGAGAGCAAAATTTATATTTTCAGCGGTCCAACACATGCTTCATTTTGTGCTGTAAGCTAACTTGTAGTATTCCAGTACGTCACATGTTGTATGTGCTTTAAATTGTATGTATTCTGTAAATTGTAAGGGGATACTGAGATTTTATTTATTGTGACCCAAACTGTGCAGAAGTAGGTTTGAAATTTTGGCAATGGAATGTAGGATCAGAAAATCATGGACAAAGGTTTTTACCTGTGTTGATATGACTTTTGGGAACTCAAATTGACCGGTCAAAATTTTGCCATGCCTTTAACATGGAGTAGTATAAATATTTTGAGTCCTTGAGAGTTCTGACAAATGCAGGTGATACCATGTCTGTGTAATCTGGTCCAAATGTTCTATAAGCATATAAGAGAGAAATTCTATTGATAGGTGGTACATATGTTGCAATTGGTTAATGCAACTGTTATACAAATGATTAAGTCAAACGCGTTATATGGCCGGACGGGATCCCTTCTTTAAAAGGAAAAAATAAACCCTTTGGTACCAGAACTTTTAAATAAATCTGATACAAACTAAAATTGGTATACCTTACAATAATATGTTCTGAATACAGCTGTTAAAAGTTTATTCTGTGTAAATGGTGATTGTGATAAATGTGTGTTTTGGTTACTAATTTTGAAGTATGCAGTTTAATTGTCATGTATGTTAATGAGTATTTTGCTGTGTTATTTTAAATGATATTTGAATAAGTTTGTCTCAGTATTGATACAGATGGAAATGGCAGCGTAATAATCTATTAAATAACTGATTTATTATTGAATACTAGTCCAAGAGCAATATGAGTTGTAGTCTTAAGAAAAAAAAAGAGGGGGAGGCTGTTTTTGTAAGTTGTAGCGGATTTCCAAAAATCTGTTGCAATACTGGACTTCTTGCCAAAATTCGACTTTCCTTTCCAGTTGCCAGGTTCTTTGGTCTAATCTTAAAGCAGTACTGCTTGCATAGTTTGCAGATATGCATAATGCACAAACATGGGAACCTACATTATGTCTGTGTTTCTTTTGAGGGACACCGAGTGTGACATTTATTAATTTATGCTTTTTGTATTGGCATGTCTGCTGGATATCTGCTACATTCGCTGTGTTCTGTGTTATAAGATGACATGTGTGATATTACAATGAGTATGAAGAATATTTAAAGATTATTTGCATGTCATTAACACAAGCCTTTAGTGTATTTTTACAACAGATTAAAAAAATGCTGATCAGCCGACAAGAAAGGGGCCCCTGGGAAAGAAGAGAAAAAAAAAATCTGTTTTTCAAAATCGTGGATCCACATTTCCAATTTTAAATGTCTCTTTCTCTCTCCGTATTATTAGGGGAGTATGAAGAGTTAACTCTACTTTTAAAGTGCATTGCATTATTTAAGTCAAAGAAAAATAAAAATTTGTTATCTTTCACATAAACAATTGTTATGTTATATGGTTATATAACAAGAAAAATTAATGGATGTATAGGATAGGTTTTTTCCAAGATTAAGTTTCATCTAGTATGCCTCATTTATTATATGGTATTTTTAATAGAGATCAGATAATTTATTTTGAGGCAATTCTAAACTACTGTATTATATTTGTATTGGTATATTGAAAGCATTTTGCAGACCCAGAAGAGAATAAATAATATAATAATTATAAAAGGAACCATACCATGGGAAGAGGTCACCCTATTAAATCGCTAAGGGGTTAAACTCATTTTTGATAAGCATATGAAAAAATTTAGTTTTTGTGGTTAGACTTTTGATATTCAATTTGAACTCAATTGAAGTATTACAACCATATCCTTGCAAGTGTAGGAAACAGCTGCAATATGATTTTAATATTTGCAATATATTAGTGTTTTCAATGTATTCTGACAATGGAAAAGTACCTAACCGCATGTCTGCATTACACCTATGATCCAGACTGTCAGTACTGAAAACCCTATATGAAGACTCTGCTTTCACTGTTTATGTATACACCCCTAGACAACCGTGCTATACATACACAATAAATCTTCAAAAGCTTATTAATATTATATCTGTGTGGTACACAAAGAGGTGTACAAAAAAAAGGGGGTGTGAGTTAGTCATCTCGACCTGCATATGGAATATGCTTCCTCCCCTCTGACAAGCTAAATGGGCGAAACGCGCGCGTCAGGGTCTTCATTTATGCCGATAGTGTATTAGATTATCAATATCTTTTTCCAGCGTTCCAGTTTATTTAGCTTTTTTGGTTGTATAGCGAGGGGAACTAGATCTAGGTGCCCTCGAAGGCACGGGGGGTATAGATAGCATTAGTTTAGGTATTCTTGCCTTTACCTTTGCTCTATTCTATTTAAGAAGTCTGAGTTATATTTTCTATTTGTTACACTTGCTCTATTTTTCACATCATTGCAGTGTTGGTTGCAATATTTTTGTATCATTTAAACCTCCTTTCTCTGTTTCTATATACAAGTGTATCATTATTTATTCGATCATATGATACTGACACTTTGTATCGAATAGACATTACAGCCGTTCATTTACTACACATGTTTAGTCTTTATCTATCACTATCTGGTCCAGGGATCCCATAAGCTTTTATGGATATAAAGGGAAGTAATGTTATATTTTCAATATTAGATATCCATGATCTACGAGGGTATAGTTTTTTCATACTAGGGACCCTATTCGAGACATCGCTATTTAGGGACATAGTATTTTACAGGTTGTATAACATTACTTCCCTTTATATCCATCACATGTTAGATTGCCAACATTTAGCAGACACATTCACATTTACTCTATTAGACTCTATTCACCCTCCTAGTATTTTGTATATCTCCTCCCAACAGCGCAGACGTGCGCTAGTGGGGTCGAGCATTTGTATTCATACTTTAGTACTGGAACGCTTGGTACGTCTTATATTGGACTCTTTATTTTCGTTTTTTTTTTTATGTTGTGTTTTGTATTTAGTATCTTGATGTTATTTAGATACTTATTTTATTACTTTTCTTTTCTAAATATACCATTAAATCTTTTTTGTTTTTAGACCTTTTGGTCTTCTTAGCAGTGCTCTCTTTTTCTCTTATTACAACTTTGTACTAAGAAATCTGCACACATTTCTCGCCTCTCCCAGTGGTTAGGTACACTATTATATAATTTCCATGCTTCCTCCTTGTTCACTTTTGGTTAAACTGTTGGTCTGTGACTGTCCCTCTTTGACCCCAACTGAATTTCTTGGGAAGATTCATGAGAAAGATACAGCAGGTTGTTTTGATATAAAGAAAGAGGGAAAAGTATGTTGTATCGGTCACAGAGGATTGTGATCTTAAGTAGGCGAGACAATGACATTTGGGAGGTGATAGGAGATTGAATCAGAAAAGTTTTGGAGGCAGAGGTAGAGGATTTGATCAAAGGGTCAACTTTTGTAGAGTTGGTAACTTCATCACTGTTTTTAATTGTGGATAGCAGGGATTCACCCCAAGGTGCTCATGGTGAACCCGGTTCTCCCGATCAAACTGGCCCCACTGGTATTGCTGGTGCCCCTGGCTTCCCTGGTGCCTGTAGTGCTCCTGGACTTCAAGGCCCCGGAGGTTCCCCTGGGCCTAAGGGTAACAATGGTGAACCTGGTGCTCAAGGAGACAAAGGAGAACCCGGTGCTAAGGGAGAACCTGGCCCAGCTGGCGTTCAAGGACCCACCCTGGCAGGTTCCTCAATACCAACCACAGCTTCCAACCTATACCCACACCCAACAACCCCAGCCTAATACACAGATGGTTCATGTTTTTAATACTTTATATATATTTTTGAGTGATAAAAAAGTATTAATGCTGGCTCTTAGAGGATGTACAAGCTGAAGTTGGGACCTAGACATTGTTTGCATAGGCTGTGCAATGTGAAATAACTAAAATAAAATAGGATAATAATAAGTATACTTAGTCAATTTGTAACGTGGTATCATAGAGGCATCTGCAATAAAATAAGTGGGTTTCCAAGACCTGACAAGTGAGGGCAACTTAATATAACATATGTCTTAGTTTGCTGCCCCTTCCTTATCAGAGGCCACTTGCAACCTTAACACAGCAAGACAACTCTTCTGAAACCTGCATTAAACAAAGCACTTTGGAACAATAGTAATTCATTTTGTTTCTCCTATTTCATTCCTAGTTGTTCTGAAAAAAAAAAAAATATTGTTTAAGTGGGATAACTGTATGTATTAAAACATGATCACGCACATACAGAACTAATGGCTTTTTGGACATCGGGATATATAAAAGGTTTAGGTTTCCAAAGATGTTATCAGGGTCCACAAAACTGACAGACTTCAGCATTCCAATTTTATTAAAGTAATTAATTGAGATTGTCAAATCAAGGTTCAAGTTTAAGAACAGCATTTTATTTGGGAATTATACCAATATGTATATGTTAGTGTTTTAGTACTCAACAAGCATTTATATAGAATTAGTGCTTCTCTCATCCATACAAAGGCATTCTAAAGGGAAATTACTTATTAAAATTTTATAAAGGACACATTCAATGAATTATAAGCAAAACTGAGAGAAGTACATGTTACACAAGTCAAGAGTTTAACTTTAGTCTCTAATTTGAGTTTAGCCTAGATAATTAAATTATCGATGTCATACTGATCCTTGTGTTTGTATGATTATAGAGACCGTACTGGAGTATTTGTGCCGCCTGATATTTGGGACTACACACCAATCTCTCTGGCTGACCTACCTGCCTACCTACCTTTTTTACAATTAAATCTGTTTGGTCAAAATCCATGCTGGACGAAGAAACTGAGATGCTTACTTATGAGGACAGAAACTAACTTGGAAAGTCCTGCAGTGCTGTCTAAAGCCGCTATTTCTGTATTACCCTTTTAACAATTGGGGTGTTGCACAGAGTATTGTAGTGAACATCCAGCAAACAGAAAAATTAAGAACTATGTGGAAGCTGACATTGTATTGTTGTCAGCCATATTGCTACCCTTAGCTATGTTATGGTGTCTAAGATTCTTTATACTCCTTGAAAGACTTATTCTATTTTTCTGGGCTATGCTGGACTATTGAACTATTTTTGTTATTTTTATTTTTGTAGAGTTAGCCAGAGAGAGAGGAAGTGTTAGCTTACTCAGGCATGGATGTACTATATGTGTCATTGAGGTATGTGGAGTGTACCAAGGATGGATTCCCGTTTATTAAGTGTGGATATGACTGGACCATCGAAATAGGGATGTGATTAGGAGGCATAGGACGCAAGGTCATGATTGGGATTATTGTTAGAATTGCAAACTGATTAGAAATTATCTCATAATTTAATATGCAAGTGGGCCTTTTCAAACTAATCAAGAAGTGTTTCCCAATCCCGATACCCGAGCTATTTACTTACAAGTGCGGGTTTTTATAAGTCACTAATGCTGTCAACGTGAGGGGATAACATGTCTACACAGTTATGGCCCTCACAAGAGTTTCCCCAGATGTGCTTTTTTCCTCAAATATGAGTTTTTGCCACTGTGTTTTTAGACCTGTCCCGAGTTCACTGGGTGGCTGGTAATCCAAGACCCTGGTCCAAAGAGGGGGAATAGATATTATTCCCATTTTGACTATATGTGTTTAAGTTGTGAATTATAATAATAATATTCCCGTTGTTGGGAATAATACACTTTGCCTGTTTTGATCCAAGGCTCAAGTTACAGATAACATGATGTGCAGTCTGTTTAAAATTGGTTAACATGTCAGCTGTTTGAAATATTTAACTTGTACACTTAAAAGATGTATTCAACAGATAATGTAAAAAGCTGAAAATTGACAGCTCGAACTCCTCCTTAAAGGGAAAACCTACGGCACAGAGCAAATGGGGGAAATCGAGGTGAAGAAATAACGAAAGTCCCGCAGACATGATTAGCACGTTTGAATATACCTCCTTTTGTTTCTCTGCCGCAGGCCTCCCATGGATATTTTCAGTAACGTGGATCATGATATGATCTAAGAGGGGAATTGTAGATATGAATATCTATTTCACTATCTATCCTAGCTGTTCATATAAGGGTTAATGTGAACCAAGAATAAATTTGGAATTGTATCTTCGATTCTGGGAAGAATTTATCTAATATCATTTATGAGAATGACCATACTGATTTCGAAATGTTCTTGTTAATTGTCCAAGATTTTGGTATTTGTAAATATCTGGTTTTGATCAAATATGCATGCATTATATAACGTAGAATTATAATAAGAAACAGCTGCTCATAACTTGTGAAAAACAATCTATGCCATTGTCACGTCCATATGCTCATTTTCCCCCCTCCCATCCTGCTATGAAAATGGGGTATTAATATAACTGACGGATGAATAAAATTTGAATTGGTTATTGAACACGTCTCTGCTATTCATTTCCAATATCCAGAGCTCAGAATAAGTTGGCAAATATCCATCATCCACAAAGGGCCTGGGCTGATTTTATCCCCAACACCCATAAGAAATCATTAGTTTTGAGTAAAGAAAAGGTGGAAGTGGGATTTCTGCAAGAAATTCATTGGAGGGGAATTGATAATGTTAAATGGAGTGGATCCAGATTCCCAATACTACTACAAGCATCTACCAAAGATAAAAAGAAAAGAGGTGTTGCTATTATTATTAATCAAACAGTAAAGTTTGAAAAACTTTATCAATATTCAGATCCGGAAGGTAGATTTCTAATTGGTATATGTAAATGAAATGAAAATAAATATACTTTGGCTAATGTTTATTTGCCAAATAACTTCCCAGTGGTGACTCTAAAAATTTTTTGGGGGAACAAGTAGAACTATTGAAGACTGGAGTTTGCCTAACAGCAGGGGATTTTACCTGCGTTTTGGACCCCAATATGGATAAAAACCTCTCTAAGAACATGAGCGTTAATAGTTCGTTAGTTAAAATGGCCAAATCTCTTACTAATACTATGCATAAGTTCGATTGTTTTGATCTATGGAGATCTTTATATCCTGAGAAATTTTATTTTACTTTCTTCTCTAGAGTGCATTTTTCCTATTCATGCATTGATATGTTTCGGGGAAATGCTATATCCTTAGAAAATATAGATAAGATTGATATACTAGATAACACGTGGTCCGATCATAATATTATTATGTGGTCCACGAAGGGCCAATGGAATACCAACTATAGAACTCCATGGAGGATGAATGGTCATATAATACACAAAATTTAGAGTCTCTCAAGGAACATATCGGATGATTTTTTGAAGAGAATAATCCTCAAGATACCTCTCATGTTAACAACTGGTATGCCTTTAAAGCTACCATGAGAGGTAACTTTATAAGTTTAAACACACATTTTAAAAAGGTAAACAACAAAGAGGGGAGTGACCTAACTACTAAAATATAACTTTTAATTAAGAATATTAAAATTATAGAATTATAAGGATAATTATCCAGTTAAGTATATATCAATATTAGTAAATATGGTTAGAGTCAATATATTAATAATTTGGTTGATAACTTGTCAAAAAATAATGAATAGTCCTATAACAAAATATATAGTATTCCTTTCTAACGGAAACTGCCCTAAAAAATGTATGTCGGCAGGTGTCTAAAGAAAGGATATGTGCAGGACCAAATTGTTTTATGTTTTGGCATATGGGTTAACCCCTTCACGAGTGTTCCTAAAGCTTCATCCTGTTCAGTTGTTTTTACATATTTTACACTCTATGATAATTTAACAAAAGCTTCAAAAAATAATAAATTAACTCCCTATAGGACGAATGCGACAGCAGTAAGTGAGATTCAAAAACAGATTAACCATATAATCATGGATAAGAACGCTAAGATCATAGAGAAACTAAGAATGAAGAACTATAGTAAAGGCAATAGGATGGATAAGATGTTAAGAAGGAAGGTGACAGACAAAACCGTATCAAATAAAATTACTAGAATAGTTGATGAAGCGGTACACTTTAAACCCAAGTCAATTGGAAATAGTTTTAACGCATATTATAGTAAGTTGTATGCCCTCCCTTCTATTGATAAGGCTATAGATAAGTATTTAGATAACACTATATTCCTGGTAATTTCTGATAGTCAAAAGGCCATGCTTAACTGTCTGATAATGGCCAAGAGGTGGGGAGGCCCAATAAAAACCTAAAAACTAAGAAAACAGATGGATTCTCAAATCTCTTCTATAAAATTTTTGGAGAGCTACTCAGCACTCATATAGCAGACACCTTCAATTATATAGCGACATTGGGACATTTTACAAATGAAATGCTTAGAGAGAATATACTACCGATTTTAAAGCAGAATAAAGACCCATATAGAGTAGAAAACTATAGGCCAATTTCACTTATAAATGTAGATTTCAAGATTTTCTCAGCGATATTAGAAAATATGTTAAAAACAATGTTAGATAGCATTATTGATCAAGATCAAATAGGTTTTGTCCCTGAGTGAACAGCCTCAGATAACACCAGACACATTATCTATATCTTAGACTGTGCCAAAAGAAATATAAGTAAGAACTTATTAAAGTTTGGGTTTCAGGGCTGGATACACCGGGCAACCCTGTCTTTGTATTCTTGTCCTTCGGCGAGGACAGTCGGCCCAAATATAAGTGCCGATTGGTTCAAACTACATGACGGAGCAAGACAGGGTCGACCACTGTCTCCAATCCTGTATATTATTTCTATGGCGATATTAGCAATTAATATTAGACACAACCAACAAATAAAAGGCATTGCTACAAAACAAAGAGATTTAAAATTGAACTTATATGTGGATGACTTAATTATAACCCTAACCGACCCTATCATATCCATAAATGATTTTATGAAGGAAGTAAAGTCTTATAGCGATATCTCAAACTACAATATAAATGAGAGTAAATAAACAATATTGGACATCAACGTAGACAAAGATAGTAGGGATCTTAAAAATGCTAACTATAAATTTAATTGTGCTAAAATCACATTCTGACCAGAGATGTGTCTGATTTAACGCAGATTAATTTCCTAAACTGCTTTAGGGACATGAATAATTAATTGAAAAAATGGAGACATGTAGAGATTATTTGGTAGGGGGGGGATGAACCTGATTAATGCATACCTCCTTCCTAAATGGGCATATCTGTTTTGAATGCTCCCTTTGAAAATAGCTAGACCTTGGCTTGATATGATCCAAAATTAGGTAACTATTTACATCTGGAAGGGTAAGAGACCAAGGATTAATAAAACTTTGCGGGCTCAAAAAAATCAAAGACGGTGGTTTGGGTTTTCCAAAGTATAATGGACATATATCTTGCAAATTTGTTCTTCCACTTATACAGAACCCAGCTAGATAGTGTTAAAAATGAAGGATGGTATCTTTTGGAAAGTGATATGTGTGCTCTATATTGTGGTTTAGGTGCACTAACCCCAAATAATCTCAGTCAGAAAATCTAATATATGCTTAGACTCACTACTGGAAGGATGGCAGGTTATCAAAAAGAAACGTGACATAGAAAATAAATTCCCCATAAATATTAAAATGACACTGATACCATTCTATGTAAAAGATCTGTACTTAAACAGGTGGATGCAAAAAAAGGTATCAGTTGAGTAGAACAACTAATGGAGAATTAAATTATCAAACCCTTTCCACAGCTGATTCAGGAATTCCATTTA
This sequence comes from Pelobates cultripes, assembly GCA_933207985.1. Classification (NCBI taxonomy): domain Eukaryota; kingdom Metazoa; phylum Chordata; class Amphibia; order Anura; family Pelobatidae; genus Pelobates; species Pelobates cultripes. Next base: position 69,808,049 of record OW240918.1, on the reverse strand, counting down.
TCAAATAACAAACTATTTACATATTTGAGGCAAAAAAATTATATAAATCAAAACATCATCCGTGATCCTCATGAGGGTGCTAAAATGATATGTTCAGTGCTTAAAAATGTACAGATCCATTGTTTTGCCTATTCATTAAATTCATGAAGTGCCAATATCAAAAAGCAATAATCAATTACCCTATTGGTGGGCACCAAAACCCTATTCGGGATGAGTGAAATTAGTATTTGAGAAAGGGAAAGACACTGACACCTAGTACTTGTAAATAATCAATACAAACTTTATTGATTAACAGGGACTTAATTAATAAGTAATCATTCAGCTTAAGGAAACAGCTTAATTATCCAGATATTCAGCTTAAGTCATACATCACCATTAGAGAAGCTTGCTGCACTTGACTGAGAGAACTTCTGTCAGTCAGGCTTGAAGGGATCCTCTCGTTTTTTGGGAATCAGCAGAACCAGCAATACGCGTCTATATTACAGGTGGGTAGAACTCCAAGCGAGTGCTAAGTTTTCATTTTTTATAAGTTTTTTACCAATGGGATGGATAATCTGTACTTTTCCACCAAGTCTTCTTATCAGTGCAGCCCAACAAAGACCTTGCAAAAGCATTGGATGGGACCGGCAGCTGTCCAGGCTGTTCAGGACCATCAACAATGCCGCTAGATCTGTGTGGTTAATTATCTCTTATCTAAAAAGCTAGCTCTGTACTAATAATTATCTTGTGATGGTATGCATGAGTCATTCTGATGCTGTGTTTTTTGGTTTTATACAGTTTCAGTGCTGTGTGTTAACTATCTATAAAAGTTTGATTTGCTTAATGGTGATCAATCATTCTTAATTAATATGGAATATTATCACACCCATAATGTAGCTTCAAAAGCTACTAGTGGATTATTAAAATTAGATACTGTACAAACTCAATTATCTCTAGGTGAAAAAGAACACAATTTGCAGGTAACCTGAAAGTACCCCCAAAACTCACATAACCCCATACAAGTTATATCTCTTGATAGCCCCGATCTGGGGGAACACCATATGTAAAAATCACCCAGATCGGTTCAGGGATTTGAAAGTATTATGGAAGTCTTGTTTCTGACCGACTGCACACATGGCTCCTGCCCAAATTAGTTCCAGAGATTCAGGCTGTGCAGTTGTTCTCTTTCAGGAACTAAAAAAAAATAACAAAATACCAAAAGGGACCATTTGTGAGCAGGCTAGTTGCGTATCTCTCGTTCGGGAGTTTGGTTTTACCGAACGCCGCTTTCGGCTGTTGTCCCGTAGGCCGGGGAGGGAGATCGTTGGTGTTAGTGGATTGTGTACGGGAAAGATCACTTCTGGGAGACTGCACTGGTCTGTTAGGGAGCAATATTTGACTGAGCTTTCCTGAAGCTTTCCTGAAGATGATTTGCTTTGAATTCTCATCCTGTTTTCGCTGCCTGCTTGTTTTCTTGAATGGTTGCTAATAATTTCCGAGACGATGATCAGGTCTTTTGTTCTGAAATCGTGAGGTGACCCACAATGATCTACTCTTAAATCCATAATATTTACAGTTGCCTCTTTGTTTTTTCCAAGTAAAGCATTTTTAGGCTTTTTTATCAATACTTTAAAAACTTCATGTTTTTTTACCAAGCCGTCATTTTTACATAAATATTCCAGAGTTTTGTTGAAACACCAGGATCAAACTGAACAAGGCTGGTACTGCTGCATGTAAAGTCATATCCAATCTTGCAGACCTTGGACATTAATGCCAAGAAATGCTGGATCTTTACTGCTACCCTTCCATTTTCAACTTTATAGCCAGAGTCCCAACATCTTCACATATTTGGTAAGTAGGCTCAACAGTCCATTTCAGGTCCAAAGTTTCTTGTTGAAGTGTATTCCCTGCTTGATCTTGAAATTAAAAAAAAAAAAAATGTCCAAAACTAGCATCAAATTATGGATTTTATGATATATCGAATATGTCTCTGGTTAACTTCTTTTTGACTGAAGATACTTCCTAAATAATCACCTGTTTTCGAATTTTCCAAATGACCAAAATATGGCATCCATAGAAGTGCATAGATAGTAATCACGATTGACCCTCTTCCATCCTTTGTGTTCTCCACTTGAGTTGGAGCATCTTTGATGATGATTTTTGGAGGTAGTTTGTCCACATGTTCGATCTGTATCAGAAAAACAACTGCATCTTCCTCTATTTGACCACCAACAAAAAATCCATATCAATAAAAGAAGAATCGGTCCAGCTGTAATGTCTGAAAGACCGGTACAGGTTATTCACATCTGTCTGGGAGAACGAGTTTTGTTGCATAATCTTTCCAAGCAGATAAAGTTGCCCATGTTGATGGTATTCGATGAGGGTGTAACTCAGTTTTTCAAGTGGGCTATCTGGGTCGATTAGCTGTAGAATGTTAAAGGAGATCACCATTGTGCCACCTTCTTATATTTGGATGCCTTTATTATTGAGTAAGGTTGGAGAAACCTGATCTTTATGTTCAATAATAAACTCCATGGAACCATCCTTTGCTTTCAGACCATTACTCACGGTGAAACTGAATGAGTCCTTAATAGTCTCATGGCTGTTGTTGTGAATGTAGCAAACCTCTGGGCTGCCACATCCATCCATGGTCACCCTGTGTTACAGTTACAGTTCTGGTGAGTAGGACAATGTCCCCTTTTTCTAGGTTAAGAACAGAAATGTAGAAACTTTCTGGAGGAGAGCTGATTCCTCCATCTGTTACATAAAATCAGAAATTACCATGTCATTTGCACCCAAGGATAGTAGTATGAAAATACCAGATATGATTCATGTCAACATCTTCCTGTGTAAAACTCCTGCCAGGGTAAAGTGTCACTCAAACTGATGCCACCCTTTGCATAGTCTGTATTTGTAGATATAAAATAATTCCTCTAATTCCTCAAACAATATCCAGCACAAGATATATCTTTAATTTGAGCTCTCCAAATGTTGGTATATTGTGGATGATATAATAAATATAATTTCTTGAGGAATCTTTATCTTCGGCTTTCAATACCACACTTGATATAATTTTATTGTCAGCTACTTCCAATTTCAAGCCGCCATTTCTGATAAGACATGGAACTTCATCATTGACAGACACGACATGAACATGTAGAGTGTCTTGAACTGTGTGTTGCCATCTGTCAGCTGTATGGGAAAGCTATCCTGCACAGTATCTGTGTCATCATGCATGTACACAAGTCGCAGTCCTTGATTCTGTTCACTCAAGGTAAAATTGTGAATCTGTAGTTCCCCACGAAGTACTGTAGAACTCAGCTGTTTGTAAAGGCTAATATTTTTGCCATATGTGCCGTTTAATAAGAGACCATTATCAGGCGGTGTAATAATTGTAAAATTTTATGTGTCCGGTGGAATGCCCAAGTCTTCTACGTTTAATGTGCCAGGATCTATCTCACAAATTCCTCCTTCAATTATCGTGATCTTTCTAACATGTAGATAGGGTGTCTTATCATTTGTGGGTTTAATGATAATGTAGAAAAGTATGGACATAGATCTCTGTACACCGTCACTAACATATACCATAAAAAAATCTGCAGTGGGCTCCCTCTTTTTATCTCGAGACTGTATATTCCCAGAGCTGATGTTCCAAAAACTGAAAGAATCTATGTTTATTTCCAATGTGTTCTTTTCGGAACCTGGCATCAGCATGGTGTTATGGAGATACCTATACATTGGCTGTGTTTCCAAATTTAAAACAGGTTCTCAGGCAGTGTGTCAGCATCAGAGGCACTGATACGATTTAGGGACATGACTATGTCATGGGTGGCGTTCCGGTGCCCGGGACCCAGACACCGTCCGGGCGGCAGTGCGTGGACCGGGACACCTGAGTGCCTGTTGTTCAGAGTAGGAGTCACAGTGTGGAGGTGGATTAGCAGGGTCTGGTGCAGGGTAACTGCATGCCCCCTGGTGTTGAGCACCAGAGTTTGTGCAGCCACATACCAGAACCCCAATTCAGCTTATGCGGATCCCAGGAACTAGGAGCAGGTAATTAAGCAGACCTCCCAGGAGCTGAATAGGGAGGCTCTGCAGCAGGGATGTATCCAGTACTGAAGCAAGGCAAAACTAGAGATAGGCACCATACAGGAAAACAAGACAAAACTAGGAGAACAAGACAAGACTAGGAGAACACAGGACCAGAATAGGACAGAAAGCAGAACCCAGAACATGTACACAAGACAGGAAGAAAACAAAAACATAACATGGGCATGACTGGACATGACTGTACATGGACTGGGATTACAAGACTAAACAAAACAAGACAAGAAACACAAGGCAAAACAAGGGCAGACATAGCTAAGCACTATATATGAAAAGTATGGGGATTTAGTCACATTATATGATCATACATTGCATAAGCCTGCCATCAACGCCAATGTACCCCCATATCTGGCAGGTCCTACACTGCCTAATGTATGCTAAAACAGCCACACTAAACCACAATAGCACTTACCTGCAAGAAAGGGCAGAGACATGAAACACTGCTGCAGGTCCAAGCTGAAACAAAAGGAAAGTGGCAAACAAACGGGTGTGGCAACATAAAACAAACATTTAAGTGATTCCAAGAGACTGGGAAATGCAGCGATGGAATATAAGAATGAACTCAGAAACCCAAGAATAAAGAAAACCAGACATAGACCAGAAAACCAGAAAAACCAAGCAAAAAGAGTACTGGATACCAGAAGCCATTGCCAGAATGATCCGCAGCGAGGAACAGGATGTGACATGGAGAAGGCCTGAAGGTTAGGGAAGTTGTGGTTGCGAGAGAGAGATGTAAAGAGGGGAGAATTCTTTGTTAATTCCTTAACTGTTCAATCTTGTCGGTGAAGTAGCATGCACAGCTATCAGCTGAAAGGTTAGTTTGGGGGGTGACTTGAGCTGGGCAAAGGAGAGAGTTGAGGGGATCAAAGAGATGCCTGGGATTGCATGAGCATGAAATAATGAGAGAGAGGAAAAGTAGGATTGTTGAGGGCTGCATTGTACGAATGCAAGATGAATTTCTAATGGAGAATGTCTGACAAGGTGCAGGACTTCCAACTGGAGCATCTCTCAGGTAGCGGGTTGACTTGCCATGGTTGAAGGCATGTTTTCCTTGAGGTGCTTCTTTGGAGCAGGGCTGCAGCATCCAGGGCAGAGGTGAAGGTAGAATTCCCAGAGAATTAGGGAAAGGATATTGCATGAAAGAAAGTAGGGAAGCCAAGCAGAGAAATGGTCAAGGAAGAGACGAATTAAGTGCATTTCAAAGCAGGAGAAAGATAGGGAACGGGGTGAGCAGAGGTTTGAATAAACAGTGGGTGAGAGTAGAAATCTTACACCGCCACCTTTACTATCAGACTATATATATATATATATATATATATATATATATATATATATATACAATATCAATACATTGTTTAACACAGATCTGCAAATCAGTCAAGTCATAAGACTTGTTTTTCCCACAGAAATCTCAAATTTGCAGTGATGTTACTACAGCAAGGGATTCTGGGTGGACATATGTAAATTAGTTCAACAAAGCATCACATTTTTGCCTCATTCCATTTTACACATGGGTTCCTTGGGGTTTATGTTTGCTTTATACAATAGCTTTGAAACACAACTCAGGAAGAGACGCAAAGCCAGTGAACCACTCATGAACAGCTGTTTCATTGTCACTGCAACTCATCAGCATGAGGTTGATTACAGAATTGTTATTTAGGCTTGGCGTTACTTGCGGAGCAGAAACCAAGAAAGTTATGTTGGGGAAAAATTGTGATTGAAAACTCCTTCTACCTCATGTTAGTGGATAGTCAATACATTATTAAACACAGATCTGCAAATCAGTCAAGCCATAAGACATGCTTTTCCCACAGAAATCTCAAATTTGCAGTGATTTTACTACTGCAAGGGATTCTGGGTGGGCAAATTCAAATTAGTTTAACAAAGACTCACATTTTTGCCTCATTCCATTTTGGACATGGATTTCTTGGAGTTTGTTTGCTGTGTACAACAGCTTTGAAACACAACTCATATACTTTATATATAAAACATTTTTTTTTTTGGGGGGTATTTAATTTTAGGTGAAGAGGGTAGGCAGTTCTTATTTTTTTAAGAGGGTCGACCTTTAGCCACCCATCTGAATGGACATGATTTTATTTGGAGGTACCACTAGTGGGCAAATAGTTAACCCTGAATCCTGACGTAACCAAAATTGATCATTCATTGGCATTTGGATGCTCAGAATTTATTTTTTTTGCTGAAGAGCTGATTTGCACAAATTCAACGTAACCACATATCTGCCAAAAATGAATCTTCAAGTCCAATTGTCATTAATATTCAAGATATGATGTAACCACAAAATATTTTTTTTTTTTTTTAGTTCCATGATGATAAGATCATGTGAATATCAATTAGAAATACACCAGATTTTAACTATATAAGGCTTTTATTTTTTTCATAGTTCAAATGTTTTGGGTTGTTATCTTGTTAAAAATAGAAACACAATTCTAGCCCAAGTTCAGAATGTTTAATAAAATAAAAACTGGCTTTGATTATGACCGAGGCCATTGACTGGGAAAATGATGTTTACATACTTTATTACCAAATTACTTGTTACAAGAATATGGAATCAAACCTTATAATATTCATAATAATATCTTCTAAAATAGGACATAAACAAGTTGCAGAACAATTGGCATTAATGCCAAGCCTTTTTTCCCTTTTTATAAAATACTCTTTAAAATTTATTTGTCCAGGTTATTATGGAAATATCCTATTTAGAGAAAAGAGACCTGTCACATTTTTCTCTAGATCCCTCTTAGAAGAACCATGAACTGCAGGTGCCAGCAGGTAAACAAAAAGAGCATATAGGAGGCAATACTATAGCTAGTCAAAAGCATATAGTGCACAATAGCTATACATTCTAATTACTGGTGAAAAGAAACCAGCTCAGCATGGCTTTCAATGTATTTAAGCATCAGCAAGATACATGGTATATAAAAGCCCTTCATCCTGTGTAACAGCACAACAGCACAACTTGCTCAAGCAGATCAACCATCACTAAACATGGGAAAGGTAAGATGGCCTGAATATTTTAAACATTTCTAACAAAATAAATATTGGAAACAGATTATTAAAATAAAATAGTTGCTATTTCAAAGAAAAGCTTTTTAAACAGGCTGATAATAGATTTAATATTTTCAGGGATTTTTATACGTTTTTGTAATGTAACTCATTTTTATCTGATACATTTAATAGGGATTGCAGTGTGAAATGATAAAGTATTAGCAACTAAACCAATAATAAGATTAAAAATCTATAATGTTCAAATGCATAATGTTTTTCACAGATTGTCTTCTACGAGGAGCGTAACTTCCAGGGCCGCTCTTATGAGTGCAACTCTGAGTGTCCAGATATGTCCTCATATTTTCATCACTGTAATTCCATCCGGGTGGAAAGTGGAAACTGGATCCTGTATGAGCACCCCAACTATAGAGGACACCAGTATTACCTTAGCAGGGGAGAATATCCTAATTTCCAGCAATGGATGGGTTTTAACGACTCCATCAGATCTTGTCATATTAGTCCACAGGTAAATATATTTTTACCTGAGCAGTTAAAAATGTTACAAAATGTTAAAGATGCAGTGTAAAAACATTATTGAAGTGTATCAATTATTTTATGGAATATTTCTTCAACTCACAATTCACTTATCTGGAAACAGGTAGGTTAATTTCAATAAAAACTATAGTCTTAGTATAGATGTTTAATTTTTACATGAAATTATGCAAAAGTTATAATGTGATTTATGAATTACATATCATTTTTTTAATCCTCTTAAAGCACCATGGTTCATTCAGAGTAAAGGTCTACGAGAGGGAGGATTTCCGAGGTCAGATGATGGAGTTCACTGAAGATTGCCCTAACGTCTATGAGAGATTCCGTCACCATGACATCCACTCCTGCCATGTGTTTGATGGTCACTGGATGTTCTATGAGGAACCAAATTACAGGGGCCGCCAGTATTACCTGAGACCTGGAGAGTACAGAAGATATACCGACTGGAGTGCCATGAGCCCAAGAATTGGCTCATTCAGAAGACTTCACCATTTCTAATAAATTGTATTAATTTATAAATCAGAATGTAGTTTAGAATAAAATAAAAGCTTCAAAAAATTATAAATTAGGTGTATACTTGTTTCATTTTCTATTTTTTCTGTCTTTCAAAGTGTAGTTTATTAAACTTAATATTAATATAGCAGTGATATTTAGTTAAAAATGGTTAATTACCAATAACACAGTATTACAGAAATATTCAACCCTCTCCAGTATACTAAAATATTCAACCCTCTCCAGTATACTTACCAGATATCCATTACCAAGCAGTCTCCTCCTGGCAGCATTTCCTTCTCATGTTAGATCATTCATCTGTGTGGCTTTGGAGTAACAATTATGACAAGCTTATAAGTCCTATTTATGACTTGCTTATAATAACCATATGTCAGGCAGAAGAAGTTTAAAAATGTGGGGTGTATGAAAAAGTGAGAATTTGAAAAGGTCCAATGTATGTTGACACCTAAAAGCAAAAATATTTATTTATTTATAAAATATTTTACCAGGATAGTGTCAGGTATAGCCTGGCATGCATTCCGCCGTAGGAACCCACTTCCGGGTTCACGGCGCTTAGCCCCACCCCTTTTTTCTGACGCGGTCCTTCCACGATACTTAGGAAGACCGCGCCAGATTCAAAGTGCTGGATTATTTGCACAGTTGCCTGCAAAGTGATCAGCTGCTCTACCTTGATCCTGCCTCTATCAGACCTCGGCTTGCTAAAACGGACTTCTACCTTCTCCACTTCCATACCACGGCTTGCTTAAACGGACTTCTCCCTTCTCCACTCCTAGACCTCGGCTTGCTAAAACGGACTTCTACCTTCTCCACTTCCATACCACGGCTTGCTAAAACGGACTTCTACCTTCTCCACTCCTAGACCTCGGCTTGCTAAAACGGACTTCTAATTTCTCCTCCATTGGGTGTAATTAACCCCTCCAGTTCCAGAACTGCCTTTTAAGTTAAGTAACTTTTTTCTCCAAACAAGCCACTTCTGTTATTAATATTACACAGTATTTAAAGGTTCTACTGTGTCATTCTGTCAAGTTATTCCTATTATTCATAAGGGATTGCTACTAAGGCTAATTCTCCCTCCAATAATCAAATTATTATTAATTGCAACTCTGTCCTGCTTCATTAATAATTTTCTCATAAATTATTCCATCTTAATTAAGTTGGAAACTAACTCTGCCTATTTTTCTGCACTATTTCTAATGGGAATTAAGTGGCTTGTGTAAATCATCATTGACTTATACTTCAATCACAATTAACATCCTACATGAGTATTTAAAGATACAGTAACCACTGTTTCATATCAGTATAAAAGGAGGTGAAACTTATAGTTAATGCAATTAGAAAATTCTGCAGTTGAGTTCCAATTAAAATAAGTATTACAGATAGATACATTGAGATTTTTTTCGTTTTCAATTATGTCCTGGGTCTTTGTCCGCAAAACATTGCATTGCTACAATAGGATACAATATTAAAAAAATACAATATACAAACTTTATATATACACACATATATAAATTTAATACTGTTATGGGCAAATGCAAAAATTACAAGTTTTAGAATGAAATGTTGTATTTCTTAAACTGTGTACTTTGTCTATAAGATATATTGCAAACTGACAAGGTGTTAGAAATGGAACATTTTGTTTTTCATAACTGTTTCTTTAAGCAATAACCTCAGTGCATAATATGTTTGTGCCATTTTGTCCCAGACGAATTACAATAACAATAATGCATAAACAAGCTTCAAGGCTATGCTACGACTCCTTCAGTACACAATATACTGTGGTAACCCTAAGTAGATAAAGATGTTCAGACTGTAAGATGCCATCTTGAACTAAGTCAGGAAAATTTCCATGATGTATACACCCTTTAGTTATGAACTTGTATTTTTGCCAAGTTAAGGGAGGTCCTAAAATGAATAAAGTAAAAAAGTTACTTTTTCATATATGAACTATGGTGACCCTAAAATGACGACACCTAAGGTGTAAATAGGTGTACTTTTAAAGGTAAGGAACAGAGGAGAGACTTGGAGACAGACACTGCTCCATCTTAAAATGACAGAGAGGCTGACATGATGACATGTTCAGGAGGGTATGTTAACCTATTAATGATATTTGCAAGCATTTAGTTTAATCTTATAAACTCTGCTATAAATTATTGTAATGGATTTTATGTCTATATTTATATTTTTATATAATAAATATCTAAAAGACAAAACTTTATTGCTTCCAAGACAATCCTTATTTTATATTGCATTCTTAATTATTTATATATGTTAAACAGAGGATCTCTTACACTAACTATATACAATTATGGCTAAGATATCTGTATGGTTAGCCCTACTAAGTTCTATGCTTTAAGACGTTATAGTGGTAAATAAGGGAACCATCGTGGGGCATTGTACTTGGAAGCTTTAACTGTAAAATAATAAATACCTAGGTAACCTCTTATATGTAAGAGAAGACACAATACTTTGTCATGGCACAAATCTTGAAATATCAAGAATCTAATGAGCTATTTGTAGCCCAGAGATCTTCATCTTTAGAGATGATTTTAATGTGAACTTGTACAAGGCACTTTGAGTTCAGGTGCCAGGTACATTGCAATTAACATACGATGCTGAAATTGTGGATCTTAATTAACATTATAAGAGAACAAATATATAGATTTTGTAAACTCCCTAATATACCTAATACACCAGCATAGCATGGTCCATTAGTTCCAGGACAATGGATTGCAGGCAGGGGGATATGTTCTCTTTGTGGCTTAGCTGCTTAGTATGCATGCGCAGGAAAAAGATTAATGCAAAATGTTGTCAAAAGAGAAGTGATAAGACAGACCGATGAAAACTTGCTAATATTACTAATAGATTTCGAAGTCTAATTCCAAGAATACACAGAAAATTGCGTTATGGCTTAATGAAAACATTCATGACAGAAGCGACAGACAGTCCACTATATAAGAAAAGTTTTATAAAACAGTTATAATTTCCATACTGTCAGTTACACTAGCTGTTGATTAAAAAATCTGGAATTATAACTATTCAGCATAACTATTTTTGGAGTCTGGAGTTTCCAGGCAAGGTTGCAGAGGTACAGAGACATGTAAACATTCCAAGGAATTGAGAAGTCGTTGTTTTATATTTCAAATCATGAACAACATTTTTATATATAGCCATAAAGAGAAAGACATGGCTTTTAAATACATTCAGTGCAGTACAATGCAGTACACTGCAGCATATTTTTTATATAATATATGCTAACTAGTTCATATATTTTTCCTAAACAGAGTTGAAATTATACTACCCTCCTAAAAAAAAGGGCAACAGGTTGTTATACATAAAAATAAATATTTATAAAATGATTAAAAAAAATATATATGTAAGATAAATCAGGGCAAAATAAAATTGTAAATATATAGGATCTCTGATAACTTTTAAACTGAAATTATTAAAGGCTTATTTAAATAAAATGTTAAATACATTTACAGCTTTAAATGTGACCAAAATATAATAAATGGTGTGTTAAGCAGCAAGCCCAATTCACTAGAATAGCATAAGTATTCTACTATTTAAAGTGCACAATTCATGCACATAATGACTTTGCTAACTCAGGTACAGACTTTAGTCTATTACAATGGCAGAAGGATTAATGTCCACCAATTTTAAAAGGGAAAGCTTACTTAAATTAGTGGTACTATCCCACTGTACGTGTAGTGCTAGCAGTAAGGAAATTAGAACAATGATATTGTACTACTGACTGTAATCAGATCAGACACATGTAATCTCAGTGAATTTCATAAACTAGGTTTCTATAACATAAAATAACATAAAATAAGATTAAATATCAATGTTGTTTATATATAAATACATCAATGTTGTTTATAAATAAAAGTATATAGACTAAGCATTAAGAGCATTTACATGCATTCAGCAGCCTGCTCTCTCAGAGCCAGAAACGGATTTATAAAAAAAAATTGTTTTAAATAAATAGGTTTTACAACGTCCACAGTCAACCACACATGATGGGTGAAGTAATTGCTTCTTTAAAAGCTATATGCTGCCGCAATTATGTATCTAAATACAGATTAGGGCACAGCGTAGAAATAAAAATACAGTTTCAAATCTCATATGGGAATTCAGTTCCACCACATATTCTACAATTCTGATAGAGACTGATTTTAATAATATGTTGTAAGAGCATTGTAAATATAATAATGCAAAATTAATTTGATATTGCAAAACCTGCAATATGCTAAAGACATTAAAATTTAAGAAAAAAAGAAAAATAATAATGCATAAAGAATAATGCATAAACAAATGCAGTGTCAATTAAAGTGATAATGCTCTGATATAGTAAATCACATTGCATATCACATATCTGCTATATGAAAAGTATAATTAAAATGACATTACTGTCCAAAGCCCCCTCACATCTATTTTATAAAATCTATACTTTTCTGTGGTCACCGCCAAAGAAGCCTCTGAAACTGGGGGCTGGGAGGGGTGCTCATCTCAAAGGCATCTGATTCCACACTTAAATAAAAATAAATGATGGAAAAGGAATCATGGGAACACCCAGAACATGCATTTTTGTATATAATCTTAATTTGCAGATAATTTATGCCTTAAAGACATGTAAAGGATATTTCATTAAATATGCAGGTATCTTTAAAAATTAATCAATGTAAAAAAAAAAAAATAATATCTATTTTTTACCACAATATAAACAGCTTTGTTAAACAGATTTAAGTACAAGTACTTACAACAAGAAATATACAGAATCCATTTACAACAGGCAGATTTAGTATAAATGCAAAGTTGTTTTTTTGGGGGGGGATTTATTATTGCCCAATAAATCTCTGAACATATTCAGAACTTTATTTATCTAACAAGTAAAAAAAAAGGTCGGAGGGGCTTCGAGGAGGATGGACGTGCCGCGGGGGGCTCCCTGGGAGTCCCCCCAACCGCGATCGCCGGCGTGGGATCGCCGGCGACCGGGTAAGTACCGAAAGACCGGAGGGCGTACTATTACGCCCGGCGGCGTTTAGAGCCGCTTAGAATAGGGCGTAATAGTACGCCCTCCAGTCTTAAGGGGTTAATAGACTTACCCAGTATTTAAGGACGACATGTTTCTTTGACTTTGAGGGAGGTTCTAACTACGTTTAATTAATTAATTAATTTACTAAAGGAAAAAAAAAAAGAAAAAAAAGGTTGTTGTTTTTTTTCCCCCCTGCAAGTGAATTTTCAGTGCAAGGTCATTTTGTTTAAACACTCAGTTCAGTTTTAAAAAACACTATGAACGGCCTTGTAATTCCTATGCACACTAAAAATTGGCTTTTAGATGCACATTGTTTTACTTTAAAATTCTATTGTTAATACAGGAACTAGAGTAATTTAAAAAAAGTATATTGAAAGTATATTAATTGAAAGGATTTCATTTATCTATTTTGGTCCACTGTTCACTGATCTCGAGTCTCAGTTTGGTGTTCAAACAGTTTTTCTTACGATACGTTGTGAGTTTATATCCACAACTGCATATTGCTTTGCGGAAACAAATTTAAAGTCTGGCATTGTAATACGTGTATGGACATGCTTATAACAAAGCATGGTCCTTCTCCTCATGTAGTTGGTCATTAACAGGCACTTTGATGCAATGTGTCTACCAACGCTTTTCTGTGGTCACTGGATCACAAAAGCATACACTATCTCTCAGTCATGATGCAGAGTTTATGCTTGCAAGGATATCCAGACCTTATCCACCTGGTATCCGCATAAATACTCCTATTGTTTAGAGGGGTTAATTACATAATAACCATTGAAGGTAATATGTTGGTTGTTCTTCCCATAGAGGAAAGATAGACTTGCCCTAAAAGCTGTATCATGGCTAGGACAAGCTCTTATAGAGAGAGGTAATGTACTTCTGACTCCTTAAAAGGAATATTGGTGGTCCAATATTGGAAATACTGTAATTCATGTGTTTAGTAATCATAAGCATTTGCTTATTGCCACATTACTGATGTAGTGTTTATTGAAATATTAATATCTAACGTACTTTTTTTGGGGATTACTATATATATGACGTTTGCCAACATCTCATGGTTATAAATATGTTTTTGTATGTGTTGATGCATGTACCAGGTTTACTTGGATATATCCTGTGCGAAGTGCAACCTCTGATGCCACGTTTTCTAGTCTCACTTCCTTAGTATGCATTTGATAATCCCAGGACCATCTATTTGGATGGTGGTCCTGCAGTTAATGCAAAGGAAACCTAAAACTGGGCAACTACATTTGGGTTACTTTGGGATTTCAGTGCGCCAACCACCCCCAAAGTAGTGGGGTTGTGGTCTGGGAAAATGCTGAGGTTAAATGATTATTAACCAAGTTACTAGTTGCTTGCCCCACACAGTGGGATCTATTTATTCCTATGGTACAGATGAGCATTCACAACATACCTGATGATACAAATGCTGAGACACCATATGAAATGTTACACATTTTTCACTGGCAATCATATTTCTGCACCAGGGAGAGCTTAGAACCATTGGTTCTATTAGAGAAATATAGGGATTTTTTTTTTCCAGCCCACCTCGCCATACACCACCAATTTTTCTTACTGTTGGCCAGCCTGTCCTGGAGAGGGTGACTTTTACTACAGAGAACAATCAGCCAACATAGAACAGTAAGTTTTGATATTTTACAACCTGCTAAATACTAACAGGACATTCACAGAACCACTGACTGACACAATGGATGCTGTTAAAGATGGCAAGATAAAACAAACAGAGGACGACAAAAATGCCACCAGAACACAGCCACTAGAATCATAGCCATCTGACATCTGAACCTGCAAATGTGAAGGAGAAGGATGAACAGACAGACATGATACATTCACAGTTAACATGGAATATATGAAAAATGAAACACCAACATCATTATCAGAAAGACTCTGGAGAAAACAAACTGTACCTGAATTATCTTTTACAGTAAGAAAGAATACAAACAAAAGGATGCTATAAAATTGGTTATGGTGTCTCCTTCTTACCATCTGCAGCATTATCATAACATCAACCCTAGCTGTAGTTTTAAAACTGCATTGGGATTATGTTAACAAGCAGGAAGCACCTGAACTGAATTGGACTGCACATAATACAAGTTCTTTGATCGTGAGGACTACCTCCAAGAACTATGTCGAAAGGAGAGACACAGCTCACACTGAAATGATTGCTAATGTGACCTACACTGGTATTTCACAAGGAACCTATTGAGATCATTCCAAAAACTGATTATACATGAGAAAGATGTAATTGGACTGTTACAAATCCTAATAATGGATTCAACGATGTTGGCAAAGCATGCTGAAATCAGAAAAAGATGGGACAGATGCTTGTGAAAGACTTTGGATGCACCTATGAAGGTGACGCAAGAAAAGACTTTGCCATATAGTTTATCATTGAATGACTACCGCAAACAGCCTTCTTATGCTGAAAAAGAAGTGCTATGCTAATTCTGGACATTGCTATTATATTTCCAGACAGAAGATGACCGGAAAAAGAAATAAAGGCTGATAACTGTCAACACCCAGCTGTTTCTCAAGATGGAACATAGTTCTGAGAAAACCTGATTGACTATCAAAGCATCTCACAGTACAAGACACAGATTGTTGCCTACAAAAAAGTGGTAAATAGGAAGAAGCAGAAGAAGAGGAATATAGATTTTCCGCTGGAGTGAAAAACCATCCTGGAACAATATTCTGTAACAATGAACTTTACAATGACATTTGGTGGCATATGAATTTGAATTCGGAAGAAACACATCAATTAACAAAAGAAACCTTGATGCAATTAATAAATAATAACAAGACCAGCCTACTAAGAGCAGATGCCCTGCCAAGAGAATGGAATATAAAAGGCCAGCAAAATCTTTCAGAAACCTGACATCATGGGACACTTGTACTAAAGCACGATTTGCATCTTTTCTTAAACTCTACATACCTGCAAAGCAAGGAACTCCTATAAACATAAACACAGAGACATTGATACAACAAGGAATCAGTAATGGTTCTGTTGCAGATGTGATCTACCAAAGTGTTCTTGCTATATTCTGGACTTCCAGGAATGAGGTGCATGGACAGAAAAATTATAATTACTAAAGCAATCATGCTATTTTTTTCAGTGACAATGTGTAATATAATATAGATACTATAATTAATGGTATAAAATAAACACATAATGTGTTAATTACAAAGGTGGATAGACTTTGTAAATATCTGAAACGCAATTGAAAAGTATTGCTAAAATGCCATATGCAGCTGCAGTCTGGTCTACAAACAAATATATTAGACAAAAAGTAGAGCATAACAGCTAATTACCCAGATGAATAATTGAATCATGATAGTTAAAGATCATATGATTACAATAACAACTGCAATAATGAATAATGTTTAAACTTTAGAAGAAAATGTTTATTAAATCAGAAACTACTAGATATTCGTTTAAGTTTGCAGAGTGGTATAATTAATATAATCTAATTAATATAAATGAAGTACTTCAACAGTTAATATTTAACTGAAAAACAGGCAGAAACTTTACTTCACTTATCACAAACCTTTACTTATAATGATAAACATGTTCAGTCTGCCAGAGCTAAGGTCAGTCAGTGGAAGGTAAAAGAGTATTATGGATTAACCCGTCCAGGTTATATACATGATGATTTTGGAAATTGATCATTTAGGTCACCTATTGCAAACTAGTGAAAAGATGTCCGAGATATAAATTCAACATCCATACCACTCTATGTATATATATTAAAATACACGTAATCAAATATTTTATCAGTTTTTCAAATACCAAGAAAATTAAATTTGGTTTGTGATGTTTAAAGGTACATATACCTTGTGGTAATGATCCTGCCACATCTATTGAGTGTTTAATCAATACATCATGCATATGATTATTAATTCATATTCTAATTGTAACATACCCCCACTTCAACCAGTTATAGTTACAACAGATTCTGATATCTATTGTTATGGAAGTGTTAAAATCACTTATACAAAGGTAGAGCTAAAATATAAATGCCTTCAATTTTGTATCTGAGTGCTTTCTTAACTCACTTTTAAAAATAATAAAAAATCCAAATCATCTTAAGCTACACCCAACAGCTGCTGGAAAACATACTTAAACAAATACGATATCATCTAATCTCACGATTGTGACTTTCCACAGTGGCTGTCAGATCTTGGTTAAAAAAAAAATTAAGAACATTTTTGGGTGTTGCTGGTATTTTAAGCCACTAATAACTGTAGTTATTATATTTACTTATTGCAACTTAGGAAATAAGTTGTCTTCTACCTAACAGGACAAAGAAAGATGAATAATGTCATGTTTCCAATTATCAACTATTCTAAATATATTGAGAGTATAAAAGAATATTTTTAACATTTAAAGAGAATGTAAGTTTACATATCATTGTGAACAAAGGCGGTAAATACTTTGCTTTTACAAATTATCCTTATATATCTAAATCACTAGAAAGATTAACTATGTTACTATTGCATCTATCATTATTATACAAAGAATAACAAATGTAAAGATTTTTCCACAGATATTACCTGTTAACATTTTTAGTACAACAGCACCTGATGTCGTTATATGTAATTGAGATGTAGAGGTGTTACAAAGATTCCATTACCGCAAAAAAGAGGCGTTCTTTAGAATCCACTTCGATTGCTGTATCAACATAACATTTACTATAATGGGATCCATGTCACTTAAGACAATGTCTTGGAAATGCTGTCAATTAATTTATTCCGTAAAAGAATATCGGAGAGTATGCAATCTATACACATATGTTTCATGTTTCATGTTTCATGGAAAAAACAAAATAAAAAAGCAAAGACAAAAGACAAAGGCGAATACCAACAGATGATGCTGATTCAATATCTGCAACCAATTCTAGCCAAATATTTGTAAAGCTGGACTCTACAACCTATACTCTACAACAAATACCTGGGTATTCTACAAACAAAACCTCCAGCAATGTATCTACAGAATATAAACTTCTACAGGCCTTTAAGACTTTGGATTACAAATACAATTACTACTTTAAACTTTGGATTACAATTCGTATCCAGATCCATCCAAGAATATCTTACTCTGGAACCTGGTGTTCTTTTCAATTCTTTCCCAGACAAAAGCTTTGCTTATTTTAATCAACCACCTTTACAGGCAAAGATCACACTACTGATGTTTTACTGTTGATCAAAGATGTTGGGAGCATAAAAGCCTAAAGATTGTTGGAGAACTTTGGTTTACTAATTTAAGGAAGAAATGCTCTACAATGCACACAGTTTAATGGAGAGGGTGTTATGGGCAAATGCAAATATTACAAGTTTTAGAATGAAGTATGTATTTCTTAAACTGTGTTCTATTGCAAACTGACAAGGTGTTAGAAATGGAACATATTGTTTTTCATAACTGTTTCTTTAAGCAATAACCTCTTACCTACCTTCAGTGCATAATATGTTTACGCCATTTTGTCCCAGACAAAGTACAATAACAATATTGCATAAACAAGCTTCAAGGCTATGCTACGACTCTTTCAGTACACAATATACTGTGGTAACCCTAAGTAGATAAAGATGTTCAGACTGTAAGATGCCATCTTGAACTAAGTCAGGAAAATTTCTATGATGTATACACCCTTTAGTTACGAACTTGTATTTTTGCCAAATTAAGGGAAGTCCTAAAATGAATAAAGTTTAAAGAGTTATTTTCTCATATATGAACTACGGTGACCCTAAAATGATGACACCAAAGGTTAAAAATAGGTATACTTTTAAAGGTTAAGGAACGGAGGAGAGACTTGGAGACAGATGCTGCTCTATCTTAAAATGACAGAGAGGCTGACATGATGACTTGTTCAGGAGGGTATGTTAACCTATTAATGATATTTGCAAGCATTTAGTTTAATCTTATAAACTCTGCTTTAAGTTATTGTAATGGATTTTATATGTCTATTTATATTTTTATATAATAAATATCTAAAAGACAAAACTTTATTGCTTCCAAGACAATCCTTATTTTATATTGCATTCTCAATTATTTATATATGTTAAATAGAGGATCTCTTACACTAACTATATAAAATCTTGGCTAAGATATCTGTATGGTTAGCCCTACTAAGTTCTATGCTTTAAGACATTATAGTGGTAAATAAGGGAACCAGCCGCAGTTACTAGACATGTGCAATATGAATTCGGATGAATTTCAGGCAATTCGGACAGTCGGGTACTTCCGAATGTCTGAATTGCCGAGGTCCCGAAGTTCCGAAATGACCAAATTTCCGAAGTGTCGAAGTGCAGAAGTGCTGAAGTTCCGAAGCACTTTATTGCCTAAGTACTAATTTACTTACCCAGTGAAAGAAGAAAAATGTTACATTGTATACAATTTTAAATAAAAAGTATACAAACATAGCCAGGATTCAGTTGTAAGCATTTGCAACACTTACAACAATCAAGTAACATACATTTGTATAAAATGTAAGTTACTTAGCCTGTCAATGTAATGACAGGAATGAATAAGTAGATAACTCCCTAATTCCCACGGTATTAGGGAACTATCTACTAAAAGGCTGAAAGACCTAAATTTGTCTTTCAGCCAAATTTACTAATACTAAGTAAAGATTACTTAGTATTAGTAAATTATGCCCCTACTCGCTATACCGCTAATACGGCTATACCGCGAGCAGGGGCATGTCTATTAAACAGTGAGCAGCCTGTGGCTGCTCACTGTTAAAAAAATAAAAAAATAAATAAAGTAACCAATCAGAGTGTTATGAGTCAAATTACACAGCATGGGAAAATTCCAAAGAACTTTCCCACACTGTGTAAAATGACACAGAGCACTCTGATTGGTGGATTTCAAACCAACCAATCAGAGTGCTGTGACAGGTAAATGTAGAGACTTACCTGTCAGTCTCTTCATTTACCTGTCAGAGCACTCTAATTGGATGGCTTAAACCCACCAATCAGAGTGCTCTGAGCCTAATTGCAGGGTGGGGCAAGGCTTTATAAGCCTTCCCCCGCCTTGCAGAGTTCAGTTTGCACGGAGCCCTCGCCGGTTGAAGATGGATTTCTTTTTTTTTGCACTCTTTTTTTTGTTTTTGTTTTTTAATTGTGTTGGTTATTATGGTTTTTTTATTTGGCCTTTTTTGGGGCTGAAAAAAGAAGATTTTAGAAGAAAGAAAACATTGAATGGTAAGTTTTAATTTTTTTTACAGGTACTTAGTTAAAGGTCTCCCCCTCATTATTTTTAGGGTTACGGGGGTTGGTAGGGGGATAATTTTTTTGGGGGGAGAGGGTGACTAGGGGTTTAGGGACCCCTAGTCACCTGGGGGGACATTTTATTTTAGGGCCCCCACCCGCCACTCAGGGGTGGGGGCCAGGGGGAAGGACATCAGGTCCCCCCCTATTAGTATTTAGTGCCCCCACCCACCGCTCAGGAGTGGGGGCCAGGGGGGAGGACGTTAGGTCCCCCCCCTATTAGTATTTTGGGCCTCCACCCGCCGCTCAGGTGTGGGCGCTAGGGGGGAGGACATTAGGTCCCCCCTTATTAGTATTTAGGGCACCCACTCGGCGCTCAGGGGTGGGGGCCAGGGGGGAGGACATTAAGTCCCCCCTTATTCCAATTTAGGGCCCCCACCCGATGCTCAGGGATGGGGGCCAGGGGGAGGACATTAGGTCCCCCCCTTATTAGTATTTAGGGCCCCCACTCACTGCTCAGGGGTGGAGGCCAGGGGGAAAGACATTAGGTCCCCCCCCCCTTATTTTACTGTTGGGCACCCACCCACCGCTCAGGGGTGGGAACGAGGGGGAGGACATTAGGTCCCCCCCTTATTAGTATTTAGGGCCCCCACCCACCACTCAGGTGTGGGGGCCAGGTGGAGGACATTAGGTCCCCCCTTATTATAATTTAGGGCCCCCACCCACAGCTCCGAAATGCTGAAGTTCCGAAATTCCAAAGTTCCGAAGTGTGGAAGTGCCGAAGTGCCGAAGTTGCCAAATTTCCAAAGTGCTGAAGTTCCGAAGTTTCGAAGTGCTGAAGTGCCGAAGTTCCGAAGTTGCCGAAGTTCCGAAGTGTTGAAGTGCCTAATTGCTGAAGTGCCGAATTGCGAAAATCCCGAATTTTGGAATGCCGAACCCCAAATTTTCCTCATGCACATGCCCAGCGGTTACAATACATAACAGGTAATAAATATATTCAACCATGCCAGGTGCATAATGTGCTGAAGTATATTGCCATAGATTTCTTAAAAGATTTTATATTGAATGAAGATTTGACTGTGTCCCTGAGGTTATTCCATAATTGTGGTGCTCTGTAGGAAAAGGAGGATCGAGCCACTTTATTTTTGTATTGCGTTATGCTAAATATTATATATTAATAGTACTGGATCAGAGGTTGTAGGAGGTGGGAACAGCCGGGGACAGAATTCTACTCAGGTAGAGTGGGAGTTTCCCCGAAATGCTCGTATGCAGAAGGCTGGAAAGATGAAGAGTGCGTCGGGATTCCAGCGACAGCCAGTTTAGCTCTTTTAACATGCCACAGTGGTGGTTAAAGTAATTACATTCCAGTACAAAGCAGCAGAATGAATTATATAACATATTAAGGTGGATTTTTGGTGCAAGTGCATACACTAGATCCCCATAATCAATGACCGGCATTAGCATTTGTTGCACTATCTGTTTCCTTACTGTAGGGCTTAGGCAGGATTTGTTTCTGTACAGGGCACCTAGTTTTGGGTAAAGTTTTGAATAGATTTTTTCAATGTGAAGGCCAAAAGATAGATTGGGGTCTAGGGACATACCTAGATATTTAAAAGAGCAAACTGATGTCAGTGTGCTATTTGAATTTGTTCTGATACACAATTGTTGATTTTATAGTTTACGTAAACAGTTCCGAAGATCATTGTAATGGTTTTGTCAGTGATTAGGAAGAGTTTGTTATCAGCTATCCACTTTTCTACCTCTGTGAATTGGCTTTGGAGCACAGCCTCAAGCTGCGGTAGCTTGGGTATACTAGCAAAGATTACAGTGTCGTCTGCATACATGTGTACAGTTGAGAATTTTCAGACGTTAGGCAGATCATAAATAATTATATAAATAATGTGAATAGCAGGGGGCCGAGTATGGAGCTTTGGCGAACACCACACGTGACTGGAAGAGGGAGGGAAGCACTATCAGAAATGGCCACATATTGCAATCGGTCAGAAACAATACGATTGAAACCAGTTAGCGGACAATTACCAATGCAGGAGTTTTTAAGTTTTTGCAAAAGAATGTCATGGTCAAGGAAAATAGCTCCAGTTAAGTCTCCTTGTTCTATGCCAATTTGGATGTCATTGCAAACTTTTAAGAGGGCAGTTGAAGTTGAGTGATTTGGACGAAAGCCTGAATGATCAAGGGTCAGATAATTTCATTGTTGATAATATTCACATAGTTGCGTGTGGATGCATTTTTCCAAGATTTTTGACAATACAGGGAACAATGATATCGGCGATAGTTAGATACCAAACTATTGTCACCACTTTTATGGATAGGAACTTTTGCAGTCTTCCAAAGTTTGGGTATGTATCCTGACACCAGGGATTTATTGATAAGGGTAGTGACAGGTTTAAACAAACCCTTTGTAAATCACCACAAGATCATAGGACTGTATAACTATTGAAAACAGAGCATTTATACTCCTTGTAGCACTTGCAGAATTCCGACGATGCAGGCTTCCATGGGCATCCACAACTTCTTTTAAAATTATTTTTCAGTTGTATACAACTGTTCTCAAAATATAGAAAACAAAAAGAAGCAGTAATAGCATAAATCAGTTTAGCAACATATATATTTTTTATAAATATTAATTCACAAAAGTGAATACTATGAAGAGTGGAGCTTGGCAATGAACCGGACCTAACGCCATTTCTGGCTGCTGCTTTCTTGGCAAAAATACACTCAATTTCAAAGCCATACAGCCCTATAAACTCTATAAACATCAGGTCTGGGTTCCCCTGCTGCATCGCTTGATGCCCTTTTTATAGACCCAGAAAAAGACCAAGCCAAAAGGCAGTGCCTTCCCGGTTTTGAGCATTTCCAAAGCGGGCCCTGCCTCACAGAAACGTACGATCCATTACAGCGTCAAGCTGCTCTTGACACTCCAACAATGGGGTGTCGATCACAAAAACCTCAGCCCGTAACCGCTACTGATCAGTTGGATATTGGAACCTTGCTCCAATGGGATGAACCAGCCAAGAGGCAGCCACGGAGGTCCTAGTTACTCTAACAACCCCTCACTCATCATCTCAGTTTTTTCACCAAGAGCAGGACTGCAGTCACCGACTAAAGCAGTAACTGGAAGTTCTAAACTGCAACTAAACAGGGCCTGCAAAACCTGCACAATATGTTTCAGGAAATCCAAAGGATGCTGACTGCAGATCTGTCTGCCCTCAAAACAAGCATGCAGCAGGTCACAGAGAAGGTGTTCGCTACTGAGGGGGAGGTTCAGGACATCTGAGGTGACATGTCCACCATGATGGATTCCATACTTCAGCTATAAACAGCACAACAGGGACTATCACTGCAAATATCAGTGCAGGAAGACTGGTTTCCCTGCATTCACATTAGGATACAAGGCATACCCTCTATGATTACCAGGGAGGAATTGCCACACTACGTGAGATGGCTTCTGGTCTCAATACTACCACCAGCGGTGGCAAAGAAAATCGTCATTGCTAGGGTATATTCCCTCCCCACGCCAAACAAATCTTCTTCTCCTTTTGTTGTAGATGTTATCCTCCATGTTCCCTGCCTCAAAATAAAGGTCACATGATGATGGTGGTGAGGAGTAAAATGCCACTCATTGTTAAAGACTCGACTCATTTTCTACCAAGAACTCACTAAACTTATTCACAAGTTGAGTCATGATATATACTTGACATATACTTGAAAAAAGTGCATAATCAAAGTCACATTACCTATTCCACGTTTAATGTATAACACTATACTTTAAGCTATTGCATGCATGTCTATTACTCATTGCATGTCAAAAATATAGAATTTTTAAAAAACAAAAAAAGTATTTACCTGAAAATTATTAATGCATGTTAAAAATAGAGAATTTTTAAAAAACAAAATCCAAAAAAAAGAATATACTAGAAAAGTATTAATCAATTGCTATATCCATCACCTCACCTCAGTGGACTCTTCAACTACTGATTAAACAAGGAAAACAGCAAACAAAAAGTAAAAATATAGGAAAATTTGTAATCATACTTACCAGAATTTGTGTTTCCTGTCCATTTCCACAATTTTGTAGGACTTTGTCTTTTTTTATTATTTTTTCCTGGAAACATCACTAATGTGTCAAACTCCCACTAAGCAGTCGAGACAAGAAATATCAATTAACAAATCTTCCAGTTCTGATGCTGGTCAGAAAACTCAGAAAGGGTCATGCGCGCTGAGCATAACTGCAGTTTGCCCTGCCTGAAGTCTAGTTAACCTCCTCAGGACCCAGGACGGTTCAGGACTGTCATCGGCATTTTTGCATTGCCGACCGATGACGGTCCTGAACCGTCCTAACGGTCCAATGTACTTACCCGATCGCCGTCGTTCCCCCGGCGGCGATCGGCAGTGCTCCCAGTGTGGGGAGACTGCCTGCAGCCCAGACAGTCTCCCCATGGCGGATTAGGACCATTGGGGCCATGTGATCGCTCAACACAGCGATCACATGGTCACAATAGGTGTCCATGTATCTGCCTGCAGGGGGACTGCCTGTGCTGACAGGCAGTCTCCCTGCTAGTGTAAAATCATTTTAAAAAAATGCATGTTAATGTTAATAAAAAAATAATAATTATATATGTGTATATACATATGATATATAGACATATATATATATATATATATATATATATATATCGAGTTTTTTTTCTACAAAGACCTGAGAGTGCATCTCTTTCCTTTTTGCTTTACATATCCAGCGTGGGATTGCACCAAGGCAGTCTTTTATTGATTAATTGAAAGGGTGAGTGCCACTATACTTGTGTATATATATATATATATATATATATATATATATATATATATATATATATATATATATATTATATATATAATGTCATACTAAGTATATTTTTATATTAATATGTAAGTATATTAATATAAAAATACACTTATAATTAAATTACACACACACACATATATATATATATATATATAATATATATAATAACTATATATATATTGTATATAAATATTATTATAAAATACAAATAATAAGTAATTGAAATTAAATAAAAATGTAAAATAATAATAAAAAAAAAAATATATATATATATATCTATTTGAAATTTTATTCTAACTGTATTTTGATAGTAATATATATATTAAATTAGTGTTCAATTTAGTTTTTTACTTTTTTCACACACAAACAAATATGAATGCTAACTTTGGCCAGTGTTTTCGATTAAGTGGCTACTAAAAAAGACTGGACATACCCCATATTGAATGCCCTGGGTTGTCTACTTTTAAAAAAAATGTACATGTGGGGTGTTATTCAGAGATTTATGACAGATAATAGTGTTACAATGTCACTATTGATACATTTTAAAAATTTATGTTTTGAAACTGCAATATCCTACTTGTACCTATAGCCCTATAACTTTAAAAAAAAAGCAAAAAAGCACATAAACACTGCATATTTTTAAACTCGGGACAAAATTTTGAATCTATTTAGCAGTTTTTTTCATTCGCTTTTGTAGATGAGTAAAAGATTTTTCAAGTAAAAGTAGAAAAACATGTATTTCAAAAAAAATTTCATCATTTTTTTTATTTTTTTTTAAAATTAAATTGCATGAGATTATATAAATAATGGTATGTAAAGAAAGCCCATTTTGTCCTGAAAAAAACAATATATAATTTGTATGGGAACAGTAAATGAGAGAGCGGAAAATTACAGCCAAACACAAACACCACAAAAGTGTAAAAATATGCCTGGTCGCAAATGTACAACATCGCAAAAACAGTCCAGTCCTTAAGGGGTTAAACCTGACAATATTTTTTTTTTCATCACTGGTGACTCCACGAGAACCTTGGTATGAGCATTGTCATGATTGATTAACAGAATGCTTTGTGGGTAATTTATTTAGACATATTTAGAATGAGAACAGCATTAATAACAAATGTGAACATTCCAAATGTGCAGTGTCTTTGGATTAACCAAAATGCACTGAAAGTGTTAATAAATTTCTGGTAATATCCCTAGTGAACATTTGTTCCACTAAGGCGCTAAGGATTGAGCAATACCCTTTCCCTGCAAGGTTTCATTTATAGAGAGCACTATGTTTTGAAGTTTTATTTACATGTGCTGCTGCTGAGCACTCCTGATTGAGACATCTGAAAGTGGAATATGTACCATTATTCAAGACTCTATTACTTGTCTGGTGAAGGCCTTACAATCCATAGAGGAGCACATACCATACATCCTTGGGCATGGGTTGTTCCATCCAGGCACAGAATCTCTGAACTGCTGTAAAGCTCTATTAAACGTAAGGGACTCTCTGCATATTTTTGGGTCTCTATACAGAGAGACACTTCACCATTGAATTTTCGATTGTTCCTTTTTGTCTTTCATATACATCTAGTGGAAGTGCAACGATCCATCTACTGTGAACTATGAGAAATTCTTTAGCCAGGAAGAATTACCCGTGGCAGGTTTGTTGCTGCTACATATCTAAGGAAATGATCTAGCGCTTGATCCATTGTTTGTATTACAACAACTGAAGATAGCTGCAGTAAAACCCTGGCAAAGCATCACAAATGAGGAAACCCAGCGTTTGGTAATGTCAATGCGTTTCAGACTTAACATTCAAGGATTCTTGACAAAGTTTTAGAAATTAACATTTTATTTATGATTGTGTACATTTGTCCAATTACATTTGAGCCCCTGGAATAAGACTGTGTATGAAAATGGCTCTGTTTCCTAAATGTTTCATACAATATTTTGTTTAATTCCCTTGAATTAAACCTGAATGTCTGCAGTTCAATTGTTCTCGGTTGTTTAATTTCAAAGCCATTGTGGTGGTGTACAGAGTCAAAATTATGAAAATTGTGTCACTATCCAACTATTTCCGGACCTAACTCAAGCTAAGTTAAAAGTTCACTATGTGTCCAGACTCAGAGACATAGTGTAATTTTGGTGCCATGATTGTCATTATCGACATATTTATGAATTAAAACAGTTTAGAATATGGTGTATCATTAAGTATTCCAGAAAGAAGCAAGGGACATTAACAAATTGCTTCTTAATCATTCAAATTGGAAGGTATGTATTAGAATTGTTTGCTGCCATGGTTGTGAAAAGTTAGGTATTAAAGAGGACCTTGCTAAAGAGGACACCAAACAATGTTTAACACTTACACTGTATTACTGGCATTTATCCTTTCTAATTAAATATCATTCTTTAGAAAAAATTTTGTAAATTAATTATCTAAAGTACAATGTAGTGTTTGCTTTTCTTTGTCTTTGCTTGTATTGCCATAGGTAATGACATTCTCATTCTTTTTTGCTAAGTTTTATTTGAGAGAGAAATTGCTTTGAAAAGAAATTAATTTGCTTTTAAATGCTTTGTGTTTGAATTTTTGAAAATATATACTTGATCAGATGCACACATATATCATGTGTAGTTATTAATACACAAATCCATACTTAACAAAGCCCCTTACTTTTTATTTTTTTCTTAACTAATTTGTTGCTAGCACAGATAATTTATAAATTCAAAATAAGCAGATGCAATCAACCTGCCATTACATACAAACTAAGTTTATGCTTTTTATAATATTCATTAAATGTTGTTTTGGGTCCCAATGCATTACATTAAATAGTAAATCCTAAAATTTAAAATAAAAGGTGTATATTTTAATAAGTAGCTAATAATTTCACAGATGGCATCATATTTGATTGTATTTATTTTAATTTAAAAACATTCATATATAGTGATGTCCCGAACGGTTTGCCGAACAGTTCGCCACGGACTCATCATTGAGTAAACTTTGACCTTGTACCTCACAGTCAGCAGACACATTCCAGCCAATCCCACCTCCTGGACAGCTCACTAAGAATGCAGCTTCACAATGAATGTAAAATTGATGCTGTCCAGGAGGTGGGAAGGTCTGGGAGGGAGGGTCTGCTGCTGATTGGCTGGAATGTGTCTGCTGACTGTGAGGTACAGGGTCAAAGTTTACTCAATGATGAGTCCGTGGCGAACCGTTCGTGACGAGCCGTTCGTGGCGAGCCGTTCGTGGCGAGCCGTTCGCGAACCATTCGGCGAACCGTTCGGGACATCACTATTCATATAAATCACCTGTTTTTTATAAGCACCACTATTATATTAAAGGGACACTATAGTCACCTAAACAACTTTAGTTTAATGAAGCAGTTTTGGTGTATAGATCATGTCCCATGCAGTCTCACTGCTAAATCCTCTGCCATTTAGGAGTTAAATCACTTTGTTTATGAACCCTAGTCACACCTCCCTGCATGTGGCTTGCACAGTCTTCCTAAACACTTCCTGTAAAGAGTCATCTAAAGTTTATTGCAAGTTCTGTTTGATTTAGATTTTCCTATCCCCTGCTATGTTAATAGCTTGCTAGACCCTGCAAGAGCCTCCTGCAAGTTCAATTTACAGAGAAAGAGATACAATTTTTTAAGGTAAATTGCATCTGATTGAAGGCGAAATCATTTATTTTTTTCATGAAGGCTGTGTCAGTCAGAGCCAGGGGAGGTGTGGCAAGGGCTGCATAAACAGAAACAACGTGATTTAACTTCTAAATGGCAGTAAATTTAACTTTGAAACCTGAGAAGCATGATCTATACACTAAAACTGCTTCATTAAGCTAAAGTTGCTTAGGTGACTTTAGTGTTCCTTTAATATTCTATTTAATTAATTACATTTAAAATATGTGTTTGTGCTTTGTCTATGTCGTAAAGCAAAAATTTAAAATAAAACAATTATAGACCTTAATGATAATTACTTGATACCTTTATTGTAGTCTACATATTGATTTATTAATTACATGTTGGTTTATTAATTAATACAACTTATTAAAAATGGTGAAGTCTCCTGAATGAGCCAATTCTTGGATTCATGGCACCCCAGTCAGTATATCTTCTGTACTCTCCAGGTCTCAGGTAATACTGGCGGCCCCTGTAATTTGGTTCCTCATAGAACATCCAGTAACCATCAAGTACATGGCATGAGTGGATGTCGTGATGATGGAATCTCTCATAGACATTAGGACAATCTTCAGTGAACTCCATCATCTGACCTTGGAAATCTTCCCTCTCATAGACCTTTACACTGAATGAACCTTGGTGCTTTATGAGGATAAAAAAATATGTAATTTATAAATAACACTACAAGAATTTCACAATGTCATGTAAACCATGTAAACATCAAGAATCTATACTGAACATACATTTTTCATTGATATACATTAAAGATGTTTGATATATAAGATGAAAATGTTATTTAATATTTTTTTTAAATGTTATATTTTCAAAAGTGTAACCATTATTAATTGGAATTGGACACTACTGTTTTTTGGACTGCATCTTTAATATTCTGGTAAAGTTCTGGTAAATATACCTGTGGACTAAGACGACAGGATCTAATGGAGTCGTTGAAACCCATCCATTGCTGGAAATTAGGGTATTCTCCCCTGCTAAGGTAATACTGGTGGCCTCTGTAGTTGGGTTGTTCATACAGTATCCAGTTCCCACTTTCCACTCGGATGGAATTGCAGCGATGAAAATATGAGGTCAAATCTGGACATTCAGAGTTGCACTCATAAGAGCGTCCCTGAAAGTTACGATCTTCGTAGAAGACAATCTATGGAAGAAATTACGCATTTGAACAATTTAGACTTTTAAAAATTTATTTTTGTTTTAGTTGCCAGAAAGGCCATTCAAAAAATGCTTCTGGTTTGATTAGTCAATGCTATAGCTTTATAAATACATTAGCTAATATCCTATTCAAAGGAAAACTGTAGGAGTTAAATATACATTTAGGGCAGAATTGGAATATAGACTTTTGTTACATTTTGTTTTTGGCATGAGCTTGCACTCACTCTCACATAATGATAGCAATTTATCACAGTGAAAAGAGACTAGTGAGCACTGAGGATTTCCTGCTTATTGGGTTCCCTAGACTCGTCTGTCCTTTTAACAGATTTCTAGAAAAACAAACTGAAAAATCCTAATCCTGAGTCTAAAAATAATAAATATGTAAAGCATATATTCTGAAAAATTCCTGTTTGATTAGGCTGGAAATATCCAAAAATGGAATAAACACTTTAGGTTTTTTTCTTCTTTCTGGCCTAGATTTTTAAATCCATTGTTCAGTCGTGTCAAGTCACCACAACATATTGTTCAGTAGATAAAGTCTATGTCTTTCACTGTAAACATTTTTTTTTAAATATTACCTGTTTGTGGTTTATTAATAAATATAAAATCTGGCTATTGTTATATGTAATATATCTTTTTACAAATGTTTAAAATAGTCAGATAATCTTACCTTTCCCATTTTCAATGATCTGCTCGAGCAAGTTGTGCTGTTATGCAGGATAAAGGGCCTTTTTATACCATGTATCATGCTGATGCATAAATACATTGAAAGCAATGCTGTGTTGGCTTCTTTCCACCAGTAATTAGAATGTATAGCTATTGTACACTATGTGCTTTTGTATGGCTGTTGTATACTATATGCTTTTGTATAGTTACTGCATTGTTTTCTAAATGCTTTTTTGTTTACCTGCTGGCAACTGCAGTTCAATGTTCTTCTAAGAGAGATCTAGAAAAAATGTGACAGGTCTCCCCTTTCAATGGGGTATTTCTGTTCTGGCCTAGGAAATCAGATTAAAAGTGTAATTTACAAGGTATGATTAAGTTTACTAGTGACATCTAATTTGGTACTAACTGCATACATACATGTTGGTTTATTAGTCAATGACCTCAGTAATAATTAGATCCAATTTTAATTCCAATAAACATTCAGAGCCTTCAGCATGATCACAGTCCAATTTTTTTTTAACTGTTAACAAGCTTATCAAGTTAAAATTGGGCGTATCTCTTATTGGTATTTCCATTATCTCATGATCACAGGATTAATGACAAAGTAAATAGTGATTTTGTGCTTACATCATTTGCTGAAAATGAATGACAGCTACACTTGGAGCTTTGGTTTTGGCAGAATTATGATTCAGCCTAAATTTAGTAGATGGGCAGACAAATTGAATTTTGAGTCTCCACTTACCAATGACTGAGCCATTTTGGTTGCTTTGAGATATGAGGTTAACTATTTACCTGCTGGTGGCACCACACACGTAGCTAGTTGTCCTGAAGTCCCTAGTCACGTCCTAATAAATACAATGACTTGTTAACAGGTCAGCAAACTAGGTCCTTTTCATTTTTAATAGTCATGTCAGTTATTGTTTACTTATATTTTACCATTTTTGAAGAAGAAGAAGAACATATATGATGTCACTTTTAATGCCCCTCATTTAAAGCCCATGGGTGGGAGTGTGGGGGCTGTATAATATCAGGATAACTTCCCTTTGATAATTATGTAGCCCTCACGAGTCAGCAATTATAAAGAACAGGGGGTGATATTAAACTAATAGCCTCCCCTTGCATGCCTCTGGTTGGGCACTAAGGGGAATATTAGGTCCCCCAATTATTAAATTAATACTTCCACCCACCACTTATGGGTAAGGGCTGTTTGTTTTTGCTTTTTTTATTAGTAGCCCCACTTGCTGAACAAAGGGGCATTTTACACCCACAGCATGTTGTGTGTGGAAAGATAAGGTAGATTGTATACCTTCTTTATTCTCATATAAGGGTCCTTGTTTTAATGTGGTGGCTGGCTAGGAAGGACTGGGCATCCAACACATGATTTACCCTTGTGCAGCTAAGATATTCAGTTCAGCCAAATCATTATTCACTACCAAATTTCAGCAGTGAAAGCTTTCACAACAGTAGCCTGGTTGATTAATGCAAATTGAAATGTTGATGGTGGTGATACTGGTAATGTTGATGGAGGTGATATTGGTGGTGACAGTTGTGGTAGTGGTTGTCTGGTGCAACTGTGTCATGGTCTACTTTAGATGAAGTGATTTTATAACAAATAGATATATGGTGGAAAAGATGTACAGTTGCCTGTTTTCTAATCAGTTTCCTATTTTAGTTACTTTGGCTCATCATACTCATAGTCGAGTAACTCTTGGGTCAGAATTAAAAGTGATGTATCAGCTGTAGTGAGGGAAATACTATTGCAAGGGGCTGTGTACCAATGCTATTATGTGTCCCTTGAGGTTTTTTTATATGTTATCCTAAGTTCTAGGGGTCACATAGTACTGCGTGCTGGATCAACTTGTAATCAGGAAGGTGGCTTCCCTAGATATATTGAAGTTGGGGTTAAGGTCACTAATTTAAGCCTCAATTTTATATTTGTGGATAATCTTTTCAAATGATTTTATATTTTGACAAATATTTTAAATTCAATATTGTTCTATATTTTTATGTATTTCTTTATATATTATATATTTTTTGAAATGTTAATATGTTGAAAAAAAAAGCACTCTAAAGCATATCCAAAAATTATTAAATCATTTAAAAAGCTTATAAAAATATTAAATTGAGGACTTGTGGTGAAAGTGCTGAAAAACCATGAAATGCATTGGCTGCTGATTTGGTGTATCACAAGCCTGCTATAATGTTGTCATAAAGTTTTAACCCATAAGTGGAAAATAAAGGAAGAATTAATTTTATAGATGATCGGTCATACTTGTGTATTAGTGAGGATAGGTAGACAGAAGCAGTGTTATGTTTTAGTGATGACTGCTGTGCCTTTTGAATGTGAAATGGTAAAGGTGACCAATTTGGGAAAAACAAAATGTCACAAACCCAACTATTTTGTGAACCGTTGCACTGCATCATTGTATTAAAGTTGCTACACACTTTAAGTATATTTGTGTATTTGTATTAATTAATGTTAATGTGAAGCATGTAGTAGTGAGTGCTTACTTTTCCTGGTCTTTGCATACAATTTCATACATAATGATACCTTTTTTAAAGTATATAATATCTTTTTTTGCTAAATGTAATTTCATAAAGCAATTTAAATTCTTGAAAAAATAAAAGAAAGCATACTACAGAAGCACAAGCAAGTATGTTTAGAGTTTAAAGTAAATAAAACATTACAGGCAAGTGAGGAATCTGTTATCTTTAGCAAAAATAAAAGCACTGATAATGAGTGTCATTAACTGATATATAAAATGTAAAAAACTGTTTCTACGCGCTTACTGTTGATGATTAATCCTACGATAAAAGGTTTTCCAAAATAAAAAATTGCTTCGTCATTATATAATTGTTAGGGTAGTAACTCTACAGCACCCTCTGTTGATTGAATGAAAATGTGTTAATATAGATAACATTTAATGCAATCTACTCCAACCAAAGAAGCAGCTACATGTAAATATATTTAGATGCGTTACTAGAACCCTTAGTGCGAAAATTCTCATTCTCCCCCTGCAATCCCTCCATGTGTCTCATTATCTTCCCCCCAGCCCCTCTATGTGTCTCATTCTCCCAAACCCCTCCATGTGTCTTGTTTCCCCCAAAGCCCCTCCATGTGTCTCATTTCAACCAAGGCCCCTCCATGCATCTTATTTCCTTCCCCCAAGCCCCTCCATGTTTCTCATTATATACCCACAGCCCCCTAATGTGTCTAATTCCCTGCCTGCCAGTCCCTCCATGTGTCCCATTTGCTCCCCCAGCCCGTCCATGTGTATCATTCTCTCCAGCCCTTCATTTGTCCCATTCTCTCCCCCTTCTCTCCTTGAACTGCTGTCATATATCCTTTTCCTCCCGACTCTGCTGTTCCGCTGTGTCCCAATGTTCGGCCAATATTGCAGTGTTGCGTGCGTGAACAATGAAAGGATTACTAATTGATCCCGCACACAGAATTGTATCACACCTAGGACTAAGGATAACGTCTAACCGGACCTTAATGTAAGACTTAATGTATCCAAGGGTTTAAATACCCCTCTTGATATGTTCAATCTGTTCCGGCTATAATTCAAATTACAGTCGGAACAGTTTGAACACATCAAGAGGGGTATTTAAACTCTGAAGATACACCAGTGATACAACACTGAGGAAGGCCCCATCTGGGGCTGAAACGCATTTGCTACCCACTGGACTTCATTAGGGACTTTTTTTCTGGTGGTATTTTATGTTTGTATGCCATTGCATTCACAATGATTTTTATCTTTGGCCATATTTGCGGTGCAATACCATACCTGACTTATTTCTATCTCTTACTACTATTGTATTTTTAATTATATTATATAATAAATTTATACTCAAATATCCCAGCATTGTGAATATTGAGTTCTTCATTGAAGCATGTTGAGAGACAGGCACCCAAGGGCGGTTTCCATAGAGCCTATGTGGCTCCACCTTTGTGAGTTTATTCCACATATATTTTAATCTCTATATACTTTATGCTATGAAGAGCACTATGTATATCTCATTTGTTTTACAGGAACTACATTATTTATACTTGTAATAG
This sequence comes from Pelobates cultripes, assembly GCA_933207985.1. Taxonomy (NCBI): domain Eukaryota; kingdom Metazoa; phylum Chordata; class Amphibia; order Anura; family Pelobatidae; genus Pelobates; species Pelobates cultripes. The sequence goes on along the minus strand of OW240918.1, from coordinate 69,773,229 downwards.
GTGGTATATTGGTACATTACACCTGTTTTGTGTATGTGAATCTATTCTTATTTCTTTATTATTTGGTCTTTAGGTGTTAAGGGATTACACCTTTTTCACACCCACGTATATTGTAAATTATATATTTGAAGCACCTACAAAACCATTTATATATATTTCTTTATTAATGTATCCAAGAATAGTCAGAACACTTGCCGAAGTCAGGGATAGAGAATCAGACACAGCAATGAGAAAAAGCCAAAAGTCAAGGATTCCAGAAATCAGGGAAGTCAGAATGAAGCCAAAGTCAAATACCCAAAAAATCAAGAACGCACTCTCGGATTAACATCAGGCAGAAACCACAACAGGGCAATGAGAGAATGTAAAACATAAATTTAAATAACCCTCCCGTTATTCCGATTGGGTGTAATTTTGCCCAAAAAATGTGCGTGAGTGATGATGTCATGCTTACGCCGACGTCATCCTCAATGTGGACGGTCATGGGGCTTATAAGGTGGCATAGATCCGCAGTGACCGGCATCCCTAGACATGCTGGGTTTATCAGATATCCGGGCACATGGCTGTAGCTGGGCACAACTATACCTGTCAGGACAGTAAATACCATTAAACACATTACTATAAGCGGATGAATTCGCTACAAACAGCTAGGGGGCGTGCACCTTCTTTGTCTTTGTCCCTAGAGGGAAACTTACCTATTTTATTTCTGGGCTAAGAACTCCATTTATAACTATTCACATATTACCCTAATTGGTTCCCTAGCCTACAACTCACATTTAGCCCTATTTATACCTCCCTTTGACATCACTTCCTTGCCCTGTCATCTTTGTAGCCCAAGAGTGTGTTTCTTTGGCTTAGACTTTTCTGGTATCTGACTTTGGATTTGCTCATAGCTTATCTATTCTTCTGGTATCCTTGACCCTTGGCTTTGCTCTACATTTATATTTCCATCTCCAAACCTGACCTTGTGCACCCCGAACTCTGCAGACCACAAGGTGTGACCACCCCTTTAAGAGATCTGGCTGGATTTGAACTCACAGCTCCAGCATCAAAGTCAGGTTCTCTACCTTGCTTCAGTATCTACCAGTATTTGTCTGCTTTCTGACTCCTTGTCAGAAAAGCCTGCTCTGTCTGAGGCCTAGTATCCGGTTGTTTTGTTTGTCTGGTTTTTCCTTCCGGATCTTTGTTACTCTGCTGACTCATTTCCTGGACTCTGACCTATGCCTGCCTTACTGACTACGATACTCCGCTACCAGCCCTGACTTCTGCTTTTCATCTGACCCTGCCTTTGGATTACCCCTTCATCTATACTGCGCTTTGGTTTTTGCCTTCTCCTTGTGCCATCTCCTGCAACTGGGCTCCAACTCCTGGTAAACAGTGACACCTTGGCCTGTCTGACTATTTTATACTTCTAGCTGTACTCATATATACTTTAAGTCCGGCCACTCTAAGGCCCTGTAATATGTCTTGGTTTGTGTATCGGTGAAGAGCTCTTTCGTTTGTGTGTTAGGGTGATTGACCTTGACACCTAGATGAAATGATAGGATTTCTGGTGCTTGTTTGTTATGCGCGTGGCAGCTTGAACTTCCCAAGCAAGAGTATCTTCCTTCTGTGGTTATTTTGGGTAACAAGGGAAATGCAGGGATGCAGTGCCTTTAGTAATATCCTCCAATCAACATGGGGATGGAACACTGTAGGGAGTAAGAGGAGAAAATGGAATATAGTGTAGTATTTAGGTAACTGGTAATTATAAATAAAACAAAATACACTTACAAATTTCTGGAGCCTATATTCGGCTCCAGATATATGCGCCTGGATGGTACAATCCCCGTCTGTGGATATGTTAGTGGTCTTATTAGTATGTTGAGAGGCGTCTTCAGCAGTTGTAAAAATCTTTGTTCATTGCACCACAGTGTAGCAGTCAGGAATCATTGGTATTCAAAATGCAATTAAATGCAGAATCTAGTGGTCTTTGTATTTTTAAAATAAAAGAAAGGGATAAAAGGAGGTGTACTCACAAAAGGAGAGAAATGCCAGGGATTGCTAAACCCTATTAATCTTAGGATTCCCCACCAAGGAAATCACTGAGCTAATCCTCCATTTAAAATCTTCAAAGGTAAATTAAAAATTTCCAAATTTCTATAACATGACTGGTTTTATTAGAAAATAATTAATAAAACCAAATACAGCATAAAAAACACTAACACGTTTCACCAAAAGTAAGGATTTTTCAAAGTGTTACAGTGTCTTGGACCTATCCTGTTTAAATAGCATAACAATTTTTTTTTAAATGATCAGTTGATGTCATCAGTCATGTAACTAACATTCAATTAGCATAAAAATTATATAAAAATATAATATGCAATAGAAAGAAGAGGGGGTTTAATCATGTATGTAAACAACATAACTGTAAAACAAAAATCCCTTAATAAAATATAAAAGTATTCAAAAAATGTGTAGATAGCTTCAAGCACAGTATAAACTGAAAGCACCAATATGGCCACCACCAGCAAAAACATTGTGATCGGCGCGGTCATAGAATTAAATCAAAAGGGGAGGGTGGGATGTGGAAGTAGAGTGGGGAGGTGGAGGGAACCACTTCCCTCCTAAAACGAGCATTGTAAGTGACATTTTCATACACCTAAATATGGCGTCATGACCACACCACATAATTGGCACAGACCACAACGTCATAAAAACATAGGATCGCTGGGTAGGGAGAGAGGGGAAGGACTAGTTTGAAGGGGGAGTGTCTGAAATGCAGCTAACACTCCCTGAGTGTACTGGCTAAGCCTGAATGGGAGGGTATAAATCCCTTCCATATATGAACACTAAGGATTGTGGGGCTTGTAGTAGAGCTTGCATATATTGGTATATTTATAGATATAGAACCAGATAAAGGGGAGCACATATAGCATAAGAAAGTAGCATAATAGCATAATTGTAATGTGTAATTTTCTGAACATAAAAATTGTGAGTATAAAAAGATAAATATGTAAAAAAACAAAAAGATATAACAAATATGGACATATAAATAAGACATATAGGGTAAAATAAATAAAAGAACACGTGGTTACAAAAGGTTTTTTTTTTTTTTTTATTAAAAAGATCAAAATCAACATTTAACCCCTGAGGTGCTAAAGTGTTCAAGTTTAAAGACCCAGCACATCCCTTTTTTGCCCAATAGTTTAGAGAGGTTTTCACCTTTCTATAGCGCAGAATTGTAAGCATGTTTTGACACAGTGGTTTATAAAACCTTTTGTAATGTTTCTGCAGTGCTCAGCAATGCAAATTTTGAGGCATGTTGGTCATGCCTACATATTGTAATTTACAAATACATTCTAATAAATAAATAACTTTTTTGGAATGGCAAGTTTTGAAACGGTTTATGCTAAATTCCTGAGGTGAATGTTTAGATTTAAAATGAGATATTTTAACATTTTCATTATTAGTACTTCTACATGATAAGCAGGTTTTGCATTTTATAAAATCCTTGTTGACTAAAAGAGAATTTGTTGGAGCTAAGCTTCTTAGTGCAGTTTTTAGTAAAACACATTCTAAGGTTTGGAACTCTAAAAACAATTTCGGGTTTATCTGGTAAAATGTTCTTTAAAATGCCATCTTCTCTTAAAATATTCTATTGTTATCATTTAATAAGGATAAAAATGCCATAAAGGTCATTGTTAGTACTTTTACAACCTCTGAAGATGCCTCTCAACATACAAATTAGACCACCAACATATTCATAGACAGGGGATTGTCTCATTCAAGCGCATATATCTTCAGCAGAATATAAGCTCCAGAAAATTGTAAGTGCATTTTGTTTTGTTTATAATCACCGGTTACCTAAATACTACACTATTTTCAGTTTTCTCCTCTTATTCCCTATATTGCTCCTTCCCTATCTGGATTTGAGGATATTACTGAAGGCGCTGCTTCCTTGCATTTCCCTTGTGACCTTGACACCTGCACACCGCCACGGTACCCATCTGACAGGAAGTGCACTTTTTGTCACACCGCTCAGCCACTCTACATACAGCAACAGGAGGAGAGTAGCACAGCTCTCCCCTCATGCTGGTAACCGGGCAACTGTGGGCCCCGGGCCAGTGCGGCTGTTCACTGGCCCTGAATGTGTGCCTGCGGCCCACGGTCGCAGGGGTCACAGCTGTGGCAGGGTTTCCTGGAGTTACTGCTCCAATCACAGCAGCAACCTCGTGACCATGGTAGATACGACACTGTTTGAAAGTGTTACTGGTATTATATATTTGCTGTATTAAGTATGAAAGCTTGCTACCCAGTGGTATGTATATTTGTGTTTAAATGTTTACCATATAAATGCTTATTGTAGAAGTTCCCAGGAACTGTGTTTCCTGTCTGTTTTGTTTTCCTAGAAATTCCAGTGACAGAATTTTCACACCTGCTTTCTGGCTACACTATTCTCTGGTATAAGGGACTTCAAAGAAAAGGCTGGGTTCACCTGAGAGCTAAAAGCATCTTTTCAAAGAGGGTGGCAAAACATAGGCCTGAGAGCTGCAAGTGCCTTGGTAAAGGCTGTAGTCGGAGGTAGCACAGGCAGAGGAGTCGTTATCTTCCTGGGAAAGGGAAAGGCAGAGAGGATGGGAGAAGGAGGACAGGCAGAGGGGCAATACCTGCCTGGGAAGACAAGCCCCTCTTGAGGCAAGCTCAGCTTGGTTTAATATAGCTGCTGACTTGATCCTGGTCTCAGGAATGGTGAAATTAAATGTATGCATCTTCATTTTTTATTTAAATATTTAGTTAATTCAGATCGCTACCTTCTTTTTACTATACTTTTTAATAATCATTGACACTAAAGGCACCCAAACCACTTCAGCTCAATTATCTCATTGGATATAATCCTTACCTATGAGAAGCATCAAATTGGATGCACACGGTGCTCATGTTCCTATTCCTAATGCTAGAGTGTTTAATAATGTAATAACATTTTACAATTGTTTTTTGATAAAATAAAGGTATACCAGTACCGTAGAATTAGATAAATATTGCACAAAATGATAACTGTTTAATTTGTTTATTGAATTATAAATAACATGTAATTTCATTAATTTATATAACATATTAGAAATGGTGGAGTCTCCTGAATGAGCCAATTCTTGGGTTCATGGCACCCCAGTCAGAATATCTTCTGTACTCTCCAGATTTCAGGTAATACTGTCGGCCCCTAAAATTTGGGTCCTCATAGAACATCCAGTAACCATCAAGCACCTGGCAGGAGTTGATGTCATGGTAATGGAATCTTTCATGAGTATTAGGACAATCTTCAGTGAACTCCATCATCTGACCTCTGAAATCATCCCTCTCATAGACCTTCACTCTGAATGATCCATGGTGCTTTATGAGATTAAAAAATATTTATAATTCACGGATAGTATGACAAAGTCTTGCATAATTTCATGTGAATATCTAGAACCTACACCGAGAGTGTAATTTTGACACTGACCCTCTTGTGGCCATGAAAGTAAGTGCTGACTTAGTTGATTAAGAAAACATTACATACATACATTTAAAATGTTTTTCAAAAAAACAAGGTTATAATTTCAAAAGTTATACCTTTATTAATCATAGATTGGAACCAAGAATGCTCTTTTGGGGGTGCATCTTTAAAAATATTTTTGTAAAATTCTTAACTGCTCTGGTAAAAGTATTTACCTGTGGGCTAACACGACAAGATCTGATGGAATCATTGAAACCCATCCATTTCTGGAAATTAGGATATTCTCCCCTGCTAAGGTAATACTGGTGTCCTCTATAGTTTGGGTGCTCATACAGGATCCAGTTTCCACTTTCCACTCGGATGGAATTGCAACGATTAAAATATGAGGTCAAATCTTGACACTCAGAGCTGCACTCATAAGAGCGTCCCTGAAAGTTACGATCCTCGTAGAAGACAATCTATGAATGGAATTACACATTAGAATATATATATAAATTTTAATATATATTATACATTTTTTTTAGTTGCCAGCAGTGCATCAAACATAATAAATAACAAGGATCACAAGGGCTCGACTATTACACAAATGTATATATGATATAATCACTAAAGCTATGACGATGGGTTTAATTCTGGGGCTTTGGATTTACAATTATAACATGAAAAGCCCATTGTGCTGTTTATTGCCAAATATAATGTAATGCTGATTTGATTACTGTATATATTAGGTTATAAAGTAATGTATTCTTCTTTTGTTTTGCAGCGCATTCATCTATTTCCATACTCGTGTCCTTTGGCAGGTACCAAGAGAAAAAGAGGTTGGGACAGGGAGTGAGACACATCTGGGGCATAGCAGTAATTTAAATCATATTACTGAAATGCCATGCTCCTATTATCCCCCCTTACTGCAGCCAGCATTATATTAGCTATCTAATGTCCGTTAAGTTTGAGATTGGTATACTCAATATTACCAATCTCAAACTAAGTTCCAGGGCTAATTTCATGATTTATCCCAGTGGAAAGTGAAAGTTAAAGTTAATAGTGAACTTCTTTAGTAATAAACTGCAGATAGATGAAAAAAAAAAAAAGGTTTCTTTTAAACTGAACCTAGATATAGGTACAGAAAGAAGTAAGAATAGTATTTTTTTTTCTGTTATTTTACCTACATTTTTTAACTTTTTATCCACTCACATCTTCTCGCAATTTTGTCAATACTTTGTAGCATGTTGCAACTCCTCACGAGCAGTTCCTGACCGAGAAGTTTCACAAGTCAATAAGTAGTCACTAGTGGCTCCCATTACCTCTAGCTTGGAGTAAAGTGGTTAAAGACAGCTAAATCTCACCTGTCACTACTGTTCATAAAGAAGCTAGTGTGAATTTACTGGTATGTGTTTCTTTGCTTTACCAGCAAGAGACTAATATAAGACTGGTTGATACCTGCCGCAGCAGCTGCTATTAGTGAAAGTGTTACTAAAATTTAGCTACAAGGCTAGAAATATTATGGCAATTTTTAGCCACTTCAGACTATCAGCTGTTAATAGTGACAGTTAATGGCAGCCATTTTACTATGTCCCTATGTTTTTATTGAAAGCATGTCTTTGAAATATTAACTCTTTGTTTGTAATTTAACAAATAATTCCTCTGCAGTAAGATATTAATCATTTTGTGACATAATCTTACCTTTCCCATTTTCAGTACTGATCCACTGTCCGTTGATATGGTCAAGCAAGTTGTGGTGATATTTAGGACAGAGGGCCTTTATATACCATCTCTAAGTCTATTGCTGATGCTTACATACATTGAAGGCAATGCTGAGCTGTTTTCTTTCTACCAATAAGTAGAATGTAAAGCTATTGTATGGTTTATTGTGTTTGAGAAAGGTCTGTATTTCCATTTCATGTGTGTGTGCTTGCTGGCACCTGCATTCCATGAATCCTAGAAAGATCTACACACAACATTCTGACAGTGCTTTTTTTGTAAATTAAAAACTTTCTATACTAACACGTGGCAGTTTATGTTAAGGTTTCTATAACAAAAAAATATGTTTTTCAGTTTACTATCAACATGTGAGTAAACACTGAAGTATATTGTAGACTTGGAGATTAGTTTTAGACCGAACTGCAGTTTGTACAAATTCAGACCTATGGAATGATTGTAAACATTTCTATTTCCAAACTGTCATGTTCCAAAATCTAAAGGAAAGCCTGAATATGCTCATTTCCATTCCTGGCACCAGAAAAAATAGGTTTGGAATGAAGGAGAGGATATTTTCTTTGTTTTTCTTTTATGGGTTCGGGCAAATAGGCAGCTTAATATAACAAGTCAACAGGTCTGCCCAATCATGTGGTTTGGATCTCCTTTCCAATCAAGAGGTAGTAAAAAAAAAGATCTATAAATGTTGAATGTATTCACAGATCAAGTGAAGTGACCAGTGCAAGAGGAAAAAAACAAAGCAATCATACAACTATATTTTCAAGCAGGATTCCTCTAGACACTTTGACTTCAGATACTTAGGGACACAGAACAGCAGTGAGACAGTCTGTTTACGCTTGCTGTGGGAGGTAGGAAGGTGATTGATTCTAGTGTGAAACTAGCTTTAGCTTTAGTTTTATGCTGTACCTAGCATCTATAACTACCAGAAGCACTAGGGAAAATGTTGGGGGCTGTTTTACCAATGTACAGTTCATAAAAGTTATCTTTTTTGTCGGCTGTCCAGAGAAAAGAAAATCTTCTATTTGGGACCGTGGTGTGAGGAATAAAAATAATTTTGCCAAGCCTAGGTCATTGATTCATGTGTGTGACTAGCTTTAGCTTTAAAAACTGTGCTGCATGTAGATCTACTAATAATGCAGACACTAAAATTAACCAGACTTTAGTAAAATCTGAGCTTAAAGGATCTTATCAACTGCAAATCAAAAATGTGATATACCTTTTAGAGTGCTCCTGTGTTCTCCAGTACATAGAAATGAGCAAAAGATGTCTAAAAACAAGAATTGGAAAGCACCTCTGAAATATCCCAAAAGGCTTAATCAACCCCTCTCTCTGTAAACACTCCCTATCTCATAATAGAGACCCCAATATGCTAAAGTTTAGCAGTATCTAAAATGCAATAAACCCTGGAGAAGAGGTGATATGACCAAAATACTGAGTAAAAAAGAGACTGAGTTCTTAATTAAAAATAAATACATTAAAAAAAAAAAAAAAAAAAACAAGTCCAAGATGTCTTAAATGCAGACATCGATTTGTTTAATTTTGAGTGAATCTTAAATACATATATCATTTTGTCTTTTACTCATTAGAGGCAGCCCCTGGTGTACTTGTTCAGTGTTTTTATTTTTTTTAGGTTTTTTAAATTATTATTTTTTTTACGCAGGTTTTTGTCATTTTTCTTTATTTCTATTACAATTGCCCTCGATCACATGGCTGCCGAGTAATTATTTGCGAGCATGGGGTCACTTATTGTTATCTTTTTATCCCTTTGTCACACTTTATTGGTTTGGCATTTCTGTTTTTATGTTACTTCCCCTTTTGTTTATATATATATTTATTCTTGCTAATATTTTTTTTTTGCAATTACATTGTCTTGATTGTCTTTGGTCTGATCATCTGACTGCACCTAAGTGTTTCTGTTTCTCCTCTTCTAGGGCATTTTACAATCTGCCATAATAGCTTTATTAACAGTATAGCTTTATTATCAGTAGATTTTATTCTACTATTGCTTATGTGCTTATATTCAGTACCGTTGGGTCCAATCACGTGACTGCATTCAGTTCTTTCTTATGTTTAACTTACATGTCCCATCATTTACCGTGAATTGTTAGTTCCAATCATGTGACTGCACTCTTTAGTCATTATTATTTTAGAAACATAGAATGTGATGGCAGATAAGAACAATTCGGCAAGTTTCTAAATACTTTCATTAGTCCCTGGCCTTATCTTATAGTTAGGATAGCCTAATGCCTAAATCACGCATGCTTAAACTCCTTTACTGTGTTAACCTCTACCACTTCAGCTGGAAGGCTATTCCATGCATCCACTACCCTCTCAGTAAAGTAATACTTCCTGAAATTATTTTTAAACCTTTACCCCTCTAATATAAGACTATGTCCTCTTGCTGTGGTAGTTTTTCTTCTTTTAAATATAGTCTCCTCCTTTACTGTGTTGATCCCCTTTATGTATTTAAATGTTTCTATCATATCCCCCCTGTCTCGTCTTTCCTCCAAGCTATACATGTTAAGTTCCTTTAACCTTTCCTGGTAAGTTTTATCCTACAATCCATTATTATTGATCCTTGTCATTATTATTAATCCTTTGCATGTGATCAAAGTTGCTATCACTTAACTATGATGAATTTTACCCAGTAAAAGCCCAAACTCCTTCTTAGGTCCTAAGAGTCCCAGTCCTGCAGTTTGAAGCTTCACAACTTTTCATCTAGCCAAAGCAGGAGTGGGCCGCGGTGGCCATGGGTCGAGGCCGGCAGGGGAGGTCCCAGGATCTCCCCTGCACTCTCCTAGCACCGGCCCCGCCGTTTGCCACGAAGGGCCGGTGGGGAGATCAAAGATCTCCCTCACCGGCCCAAATGCGGCCGCAGGCGGGGAGGGAGACAGACCCGGCGGAGCTCTATCTTGCAGCTCCGCCGGGTTCCTCTCGCGAGATCCGGCGCATTGCCATGGCAACGACCGGATCTCGCGAGAGTGAACTCTAGCCTCACAGGCTAGAGTTCATTCACCCACGAGGACAACCAGGGAACACCGCCACCCAGTCCCAGCGTGCCGGTCCCCCCCCTCCCAGGCTAAAGGTAAGAAGGGAGGGGGGGGACATAATGCCTGTTTTTTGTTTATTTACCCCCCTACACACACACAATAACATTTATACAGCACACATACTCTCACACCCATCAACACAGCACTCTCTCACACAGCACTCTCACACCCATCACACACAGCACTCTCACACCCATCACACACAGCACTCTCTCACACAGCACTCTCACACCCATCACTCTCACTCTCACAGAGCACTCTTACACAGCACTTTCACACACACAGCACTCTCACACACACAGCACTCTCTCACAGCACTCTCACACCCATCACACACAGCACTCTCACACAGCACTCTCACACCCATCACTCACACACAGCACTCTCACACACATCACACACACGGCACTCTCACACACACGGCACTCTCACACACACACTGCACCCCTCACACACACACATACTGCACCCCTCACATACACACAGAACCCCCCCCAACACACTGCACCACACGCATACACAATACTTCCAAATATATATATATATATACACACACTACACTCTTAACATACACACTCTGGATCCCCTATACACACTAGATTCCTTGTAAGCAAACACATACTACACCCCTAAACACACACACACACTACAGCCTGTATGCACACACTTACTATATCCCCAATACATACATTCTCTACAGCCCATAGCCACATATGCATCACATTACACCATAAACACAACACAACTAAAACCGACCTTATTACACAATACCACACCACGACCACACACGCAATACCACAAGCAGGCTCCAAACACATGCACAATACTCTTTCCTGGCCCTTTTGTCTCCTGGTATCCATTTATAGAGACACCAGAGACAAGTTGCAAGGAAACACAGTGCAAGCATGTTATTAAATTAGCTTGCACTGTGCAGAACAAATACAGGACTTTTTTCACATGCTATAGCTCTTCAGCAGAGCTCTGCGCATGGTCTGCCCTGGAAGAGCATTGAACCAACATGCTCACTTTGAGAGGAGGCGTGTTTGACAAAACACACCTCCTCTGCCCCGCCCCCTTTTTAGTGGGCCGCTGTGTTAAAAAAATGCCGGGCCGAATTTTTCTCCCAGTCTGGCCCTGGTTATAACTATTAGTAACAGGCTGCTCTGTGTCAGAAATGTCCCATCCCTTTGGGCAACACTGGTTTAATATATGTTAATTATTTATTTGAGTATTAACCTTGCTTAGTCAGCCCTCAGGCAGCCACAAGGACTATTGAAAGAGAGAAAAAAATTGCACTGCGTTATTGTGTTAAAAATGATTACACTCTCTAATCTACTATATTTGTCTACTCTATATTTTAAATTAATATTAATATAAAGCTTGTAGTACAGAGAACTTGCTTTTCCTTTGGTTTGCATTATTTTTCAAAGATAGAAACATAGAAACATAGAATGTGACGGCAGATAAGAACCATTTTGCCCATCTAGTCTGCCCAATTTTTTAAATACCTTCATTAGTCCCTGGCCTTATCTTATACTTAGGATAGCCTTATACATATCCCATGCATGCTTAAACTCCTATACTGTGTAAACCTCTACCACTTCAGCTGGAAGGCTATTTCATGCATCAACTACCCTCTCAGTAAATTAATACTTCCTGATATTATTGTTTAACCTTTGCCCCTCTAATTTAAGACTATGTCCTCTTTTTGTGGTAGTTTTTCTTCTTTTAAATATAGTCTCATCCTTTACGGTGTTGATTCCCTTTATGTATTTAAATGTTTCTATCATATCCCCCCTGTCTCGTCTTTCCTCCAAGCTATACATGTTAAGTTCCTTTAACCTTTCCTTGTAAGTTATATCCTTCAATACATGAACAAGTTTAGTAGCCCTTCTCTGAACTCTCTCTAAAATATCAATATCCTTCTGGAGATACGGTCTCCAGTACTGCGTACAATACTCCAAGTGAGGTCTCACCAGTGTTCTGTACAATGGCATGAGCACTTCCCTCTTTCTACTGCTAATACCTCTCCCTATACAACCAAGCATTCTGCTAGCATTTCCTGCTGCTCTATTACATTGTCTGCCTACCTTTAAGTCATCAGAAATAATCACCCCTAAATCCTTTTCCTCAGATGCTGAGGTTAGGACTCTATCAAATATTCTGTACTCTGCCCTTGGGTTTTTTACATCTAAGATGCATTATCTTGCACTTATCCAGACTAAATGTCAGTTGCCAAAGCTCTGACCGTTTTCTAGTTTACCTAAATCATTTGCCATTTAGCTTATCCCTCCTGGAACACCAACCCTGTTACATATCTTAGTGTCATTAGCAAAAATACATACCTTACCATCAATACCTTATGCAATATCACTAATAAAAATATTACAGAGAATGGGTCCAAGTACAGATCCCTGAGGTACCCCACTGGTGACAATATACTTCATTGACTACAAGCCTCTGTTGCCTGTCACTCAGCCACTGCCTTACCCATTCAACAATATTGGGATCCAAACTTAAAGATTGAAGTTCTATGTGCAACAGTGTCAAAGCCTTACTGAAATCTAGGAAAGCAATGTCTACTGCACAACCCCGATCTATTATTTTAGTTACCCAATCAAAAAAATCAATAAGATTAGTTTGGCACGATCTCCCTGAAGTAAACCCATGTTGTCTCTAATCTTGAAATCCATGTGTTTTTAGATGTTCAACAATCCTATCCTTTAACATGGTTTCCATTACGTTCCTCACTACTGAAGTAAGGCTTCCTGGCCTATAGTTGCCCGACTCCTCCCTACTACCTTTCTTGTGAATGGGCACAACATTCGCTAACTTCCAATCTTTTCGGACTACTCCTGTTAACAATGATTGGTTAAATAAATATGTTAATGGTTTTGCTAGTAGACCACTAAGCTCTTTTAATAGCTTTGGGTGCATTCCACCAGGTCCCATTGACTCATTTGTCTTTACTTTTCACAGTTGAAATAGACCTTTTCCTCTGTAAACTCACATGTAACAAATGACTCATTTGTCCTTTTTCCTAACTGAGGCCCCCTTCCTTCATTTTCATCTGTAAATACTGAACAAAAATATTCATTGAGGCAGTCAGCTAGACCTTTATCCTCTTGTACATACCTTCCTTCTTTTGTTTTTAATCTAACTAATCCTTGTTTTACTTTCCTTTTCTCACTTATGTATCTAAAAAAATGTTTTGTCCCCTTTTTTTACTGACTGTGCTATTTTCTCTTCCGTGTGTGATTTGGAAGCTCTTATAACTTGCTTAGCCTCTTTCTGCCTAATCTTATAGATCATTCTGTCTTCATCACTCTGTTTTTTTATAATTACTAAATGCTAACTTTTAGTTTTTTACTATTTTAGCCACATCTGCTGAGTACCACAGTGGTTTCTTGAATTTTTTGCTTTTACTGACAAGCCTAATGCAATTTTCTGTTGCCTTCAGCAGTGCAACTTTTAATTAATTCCATTTCTCTTGGACTCCATTTAAATTGCTCCAGTCTGATAATTACTCCTTTATACTTATTCTAATTTTAGAAAAGTCTAAAACTTGTTTTTGTGTGGTGTGACTCATATTAAACCACACTGACTGATGATCACCGGATCCTAAACTTACACCTACAGTAATATCTAATACCAAATCTCAAATTTTTTTTAACACTAAATCTAGTATGGCCTCTTTACTAGTTGGTTCCTCAACAACTTGTTTTAGAGACAATCCCAGTTGGGAGTTTACAATATGTGTGTTCCTGGCACAAGCAGCTATTTTGGTTTTCCAATTCACATCAGGAAGATTAAAGTCACCCATGGTGTTAACTTTCCCTTCATTGTCATTTTAGCGATTTCCTCAACTAGAAGATTATCTAACTCTTTGATTTGTCCTGGGGCCTATAAATCACACCTACACGAGTTACTGTGTGATTACCAAATTCTAACCTAACCCAAACGGACTCTATATTCGCCTCCCTAAATTTTATTAGGCTAGATTTTATGCTATCCTTCACATACAGGGCCACACCTCCCCCTTCTTGCCTTCCCTGTCTTTTCCCTGGTATTTCTATGTCCCAGTCATTTTTCTCATTTTACCATGTCTCAGTAACAGCAACTAAATCTACATTATCAGTTGCCATTATTGCCACAAGTTCATGGATCTTATTCCCTAAACTGCGAGCATTTGTAGACATGACTCTAAGCTTATCATTTTTTAGCACACTTGCTACAGGTACCTTCTGTCCTTGTTTTGGGGGGCAATTGGATTGATGCTTTATCACCCTTTTGCCCCCCCCTCCTAGTTTAAATACAGTGCCTTACAAAAGTATTCACCCCCTTGACTTTTTACCTATTTTGTTACATTACAGCCTTAAGTTCAAAGTTTTATTAATCTGAATTTCATGTGATGGATCAGAACTAGTGATGTCCCGAACGGTTCGCCGAACGGTTCGCCGAACGGTTCGCCACGGATGGCGAACATATGCGCTGTTCGGTCCACCCCCTATGTCATCATTGAGTAAACGTTGACCCTGTACCTCACAGTCAGCAGACACATTCCAGCCAATCAGCAGCAGACCCTCCCTCCCAGATCCTCCCAGCTCCTGGACAGCATCCATTTTACATTCATTGTGAAGCTGTCCGCCGGCGAACAATAGCGTGTTCACGTTGGGCGAACATATCTGATTTCCGGTCCGCCCCCTATACGTCATCATTGAGTAAACTTTGACCTGGAACCTCACAGTCAGCAGACACTTCCTGGGAGGGAGGGTCTTCTGCTGATTGGCTGGAATGTGTCTGCTGACTGTGAAGTACAGGGTCAAAGTTTACTCAATGATGACGAATAGGGGGTGCACCGAACAGCGCATATGTTCGCCATCCTCGGCGAACCGTTCGGCGAACCGTTTGGCGAACCGTCCGGCGAACCGTTCAGCGAACCGTTCGGCGAACCATTCGGAACATCACTAATCAGAACACAATAGTCTAAGTTGGTGAAGTAAAAATATATACATAAAACTATTTAACAGAAAATTGGCATGTGCGTATGTATTCACCCCCTTTGTTATGAAGCCCATAAAAAGCTCTGGTGCAACCAATTACCTGCAATCTAAGTGTCACATGATCTGTCATTACATATACACACCTTTCTGAAAGGCCACAGAGGCTGCAACACCTAAGCAAGAGGCACCACTAACCAAACACTGCCATGAAGACCAAGGAACTCTCCAAACAAGTAAGTTACAATGTTGTTGAGAAGTACAAGTCAGCGTTAGGTTATAAAAAAATATCCAAATCTTTGATGATCCCCAGGAGCACCATCAAATCTATCATAACCAAATGGAAAGAACATGGCACAACAGCAAACATGCCAAGAGACGGCCGCCCACCAAAACTCACGGACTGGGCAAAGTGGGCATTAATCAGAGAGGCAGCACAGAGACCTAAGGTAACCCTGGAGGAGCTGCAGAGTTCCACAGCAGAGACTGGAGTATATGTACATAGGACGACAATAAGGCGTACGCTCCATAGAGCTGGGCTTTATGGCAGAGTGGCCAGAAGAAAGCCATTACTTTCAGCAAAAACAAAATGGCACATTTTAAGTTTGTGGAAAGGCATGTGGGAGACTCCCAAAATGTATGGAGGAAGGTGCTCTGGTCTAATGAGACTAAAATTGAACTTTTCGGCCATCAAAGAAAATGCTATGTCTGGCGCAAACCCAACACATCACATCACCCAAAGAACACCACCCCCATAGTGAAACATGGTGGTGACAGCATCATGCTGTGGGAATGTTTTTCAGCAGCCGGGACTGGGAATCTGGTCAGAGTTGAGAGATAGATGGATGGTGCTAAATACAGGGATATTCTTGAGCAAAACCTGTACCACTCTGTGCGTGATTTTAGGCAGGACAATGAACCCAAACACACTGCTAAAGCAACACTTGAGTGGTTTAATGGGAAACATGTAAATGTGTTGGAATGGCCTAGTCAAAGCCCAGACCTCAATCCAATAGAAAATCTGTGGTCAGACTTAAAGATTGCTGTTCACAAGCGCAAACCATCCAACTTGAAGGAGCTGGAGCAGTTTTGCAAGGAAGAATGGGCAAAAATCCCAGTGGTAAAATGTGGCAAACTCATAGAGACTTATCCAAAGCGACTTGGAGCTGTGATTGCCACAAAAGGTGGCTCTACAAAGTATTGATTTTAGGGGGGTGAATAGTTATGCACATTGACCTTTTCTGTTATTTTGTCTTATTTGTTGTTTGCTTCACAATAATAATAATAAAAAAATAACAATCTTCAAAGTTGTGGGCATGTTCTATAAATTAAATGATGCAAATCCTCAAACAATCCATGTTAATTCCAGGTTGTGAGGCAACAAAACACGAAAAATGCCAAGGTGTGTGAATACTTTTGCAAGGCACTGTACATCCTAGCAAAACCTCTGAACTGCTCACTGAGAACATTTGTTCCCTTTTGAGAAAGATGCAAACCATCTTTTTTGTACAGTTTATTTCCATTCCAAACAAAGCTACCATGAGAAATAAAGCCAAATCCTCGCTCCCGACACCATTCACCAAGCCACAAGTGAAAGTCCCTAATACGTATCCGCCTGTCGTTCAGAGTGTTATGCACAGGCAGAACTTCAGAGATTGACAGTGTGGAAGCAACCTGCCGTATTTCATTGGCAAAAACACAAAAAACTTCCTTTACCTCTGAAACCTCATTGCAAGCCAAGTAATTTGTCCCTAGATGGACAAGTACATCAAATTCCCCTGTCTGCTTTGCTCGCTTAAAGGGACACTCCAGGCACCCAGACCACTTCTGCCCATTGGAGTGGTTTGGGTGCCAACTCCCACTACTTTTAACCCTGCAACTGTAATTATTGCAGTTTTTCATAAACTGCAATAATTACATTGCAGGGTTAACTCCACTTTTAGTGGCTGTCTAGTAGACAGCCACTAGAGGGCACTTCCTGGTTTCTAGCACAGGAAACGCTGTGGGAGAACCTCCAGTGTCGCTCATTTCCCCATAGGAAAGCATTGAAATGCATTTTTAATGCTTTCCTATGGGGAGCGCTAATGCGCATGTCCGGCATTGCCGCGCATGTACATTAGGTCTCCACGGCCGGTGGGCGGGAGCAGTCTCGCCCACCGGCCGGCACAATGCAGAGGAGGATCGGCGGTGGAGGAGGAAGCAGCGATGAGGGACATCATCCCTTCAGCAACCGGGGATTGAGGGGTGGGAGGAAGAGGGGACCTGCAGTGCCAGGAAAACGGATTGTTTTCCTGGCATGGAGTTTCCCTTTAACAATATTATAAATACGTCTCCTGTCTCAGTGAGCAGTAGCTCCAGTAAGACATCTCAAAAGACCACCATTGTCAATCTCCACACCTCTTACAATAGAATCCCCAACAACAGCTGCTTTCTATTAGGCCTCACCATAGTCTCCAAGCCTGTCTCCACAACACCACTACCCTCAGTGCCTGAGCTTGTCTCCACAACACCACTACCCTCAGTGTCTGAGCCTGTCTCCATAACACCACTACACCTAGTGCCTGAGAATGTCTCCATAACACCATTACACTCTGAATGTGCAGAAAATTAATTATGTAGAGCAACAGACTACCAGATCCTACAGTAATCAATCTGCCATTCCTAGTACGTCTCTGCGGCAGTGGCTTTGAAGCAGTTCCAGCCTGTTTGTTTACCAAATAATTTACAAATCTCAGACTTCAAAAATACAATCTCCTGCCGCAATATAGAGAACAGTCTACAGATTAGACGGCATCCACATCACCAAAAAGAGGACCGTGAAACAAATGCATAACACCTATTACACTGAACTAAGTCTGCCATTTTAATAATCATTACCTTCAGGCTTTTTGCTGTAAACTCTGTCTTTTCAGAGAAAATGCAGTGTTTACATTACAGCCTAGTGATAACTTCACTGGCCACTCCTCAGATAGCTGTTATAAATGCTTCCTTGATCATGGCTGCCTAAAATGCATCCAAACATTCAGTATCCACTCCCTCTGCATGCAGACACTGAACTTTCCTCATAGAGATTCATTGATTCAATGTATCTCTAGGAGGAGCTGTTGATTGGCCAGGGATGTGTTTGAATAATTCTGGCTCTGCCCCTGATCTGCATCTTTGTCAGTCTCAGCTGGAAGCATTGTGATTGGATCAGGCCACCACTTCTAATGATGTCAGCAGACTGCTTGCTTTTCTTTGAGGCAAACAGCATGCAGAGTTACAGCTTCTGGCTTGAATACAGTAAGAATTTGCTATATTCATGGAGGCATGAGTTTTAACACTATAGGTGATCCTTTAACCCCTTAAGGACACATGACATGTGTGACGTGTCATGATTCCCTTTAATTCCAGAAGTTTGGTCCTTAAGGGGTTAAATAAGAATACAATATTTTAGAAATTGGGAAAACATTTTTATTCTTCAATTTTTATTTCTCTATTTTACATTTAATAATTTCTACATACCAAGTGCAAATAAAGAACACTAACTCAGAATATGTTTACTAATTAGTCCTGATTGTTAAAATATCCAATATGTCTAGGATTTCAATTGCTTCTTTGAAGTTCTAAAACACACTTTGTAAGTAATGAATTACGATTTTAAAGCTAATACTTTGGCCTGCTGAGAATATAATTTTAATAGTAGTCACAGATCCAATACCACTATACAAATTTATATATTTGTAGAGCATCCCATAGGCAAAAAAACTAAGAACATTTTAACACTTTTAATGTATCATAAACCTAGGTCAAATAAGTTAATTTTTGGTTTCTGGCTTTTTTTCCTACCCATAACCCAGACCTAATCCTACCCACAATCCAACCAATAATCTTAATCATAATTTTATGTATAACCCCAGTCCTAATCCAACCATATAATCCCACCCCTAATTCCACCTCTCAAGGGATTCCCTCGGCTGACATTAGTCATGACATCAGCAGAGGGATTTCCTAGGTCACAGTACAGATGGTTCTGTGAATGCTTTGTATTGTGTGATTGCAGCATGAGAGGGAGACAAAGCCCAGCACCAACCCAGCAGCAGGGACAAACAGGGAGAAGTGCACGAAAAAGCCAATTTTTAAGATTAAGGAGAAACTGTTTCCAGATAGAAGATTTTAACCAGCAAGCAGAATTTAAAAAAAAACGAATTTATTGAGAAAAATTAACCAATTTAAACAAAACTATATATGCCATTAAAACAAAAGAAAGAACAGAACTTCTAACCTACAAAAAGAAAGCCCATGATACCACCCTACTCTCCCCATTATTTTCAGTTTTAATAATAAAAACAATCACATCAAGAAAATAATAAACAAACATTGGCATCTGCTTAAACAAGATGATATTTTAAAATAAATCATATCAGATAGACCTAACATTGTATTGAGAGGAGCCCCCAGTTTTAAATATATTTTAACCTCCAATTTTTCTAGGGATAATGTCACAAAACCCCAATCTTGTTTCCTGTCCTTCACCAAAGGTTTTTTAAATGCAAGTGCTGTAAAGTATGCAAAAGTACAGACAAATCTACAAAACCTAAGACCACACAATTCAAATCCAATAGAACAAATAAAATATATAATATCAGACTTCATCACTTGCACTACAAAAAAATTTAATTTATCTCCTAGAATGCCCGTGCGGTCTCCAATACGTGGGCATGACCACAATGAGCCTCAAAACAAGATTAGGAGAACAATGTTGCAACATTACCAATGGATACCAAAACCACTCAGTATCCAAACATTTTACCCCCTATAATAAAGATCCAGACCAATTAAAATGTACTGGCATAAAAAAATGCACTATCCCATGGAGAGGAGGCAACATAAAGAATATTTTAGGGAAGTGCGAAATTGAATGGGTTTTTAACTTGAAAACGCTATTTATCCATATTTTCTATTTACACTATTTTCATATGTGGTGAACTGTTTTTTGTTTGTATGCTCTTATGTACCCATTGTTATCTTATCCATCTATGGACTTAATCAGAGATATACATTTTTATCAGCTAGACTTGTTTTATTTTATTACACTTTTTCTCTCTTAAATGAGTACTTTTATGCTATATGGACCCCTTTCATAATAAATAAGTACTCCCATTATCTCCCATTCATAAATGTATCCTTGCTATCTATTATTTTTTCGGCCTTCCACACACAATATGGCCACCGTGTATGCTTTACATGGCTTGGCAAGCCTATTCTCCACCCAAGATGGACACCGAGACAATCGATTCACCTATCTATTCTAACTTTAAAACGTTTTTACAGCCCCACTTGCCGATCTTCGGCCACTCCCCTCCCTAGAGCCAATTAACTGGCTGAACTCCCTTGATGGCTATTATTACTGGCATGTAGTTCATCTATAAACTACAGCCCCCATAATACATAGCGGCCGGAAATGATGACACGCCTATGACGCGCGGGCACGTGTCTCGGCAGTTAATGCCGGTCATACCTCTAAAAACACTTGTTTTTGTAATAATCTTACATATTTGATCCCTAAAAGTTGGATCTATGTATATTTTAAAGGGAATCTCCAGGGCCAGGAAAAGAATCAGTTTTCCTGGCACTGCAGGTTCCCTCTCCCTCCCACCCCCCAATCCCTGGTTGCTGAAGGGGTGAAAACCCCTTTAGTAACTTACCTGAGGCAGCAAAGATTTGTCCCACGTCGCTGCTTCTCCCTCCGCGCCGCTCCTACTTCTGACTGCATCGGCCGGTGGGCGAGACTGATCCCGCTCACCGTCCGGGGAGACCTAATGTGGACCTAAAGGTTTCCTGTGCTAGGAACCAGGAAGTGCCCTCTATTGGCTGTCTAGTAGATAGCCACTAGAGGTGGAGTTAACCCTGCAAGGTAATTATTGCAGTTTATAAAAAACTGCAATAATTATACTTGCAGGGTTAAGAGTACTGGGAGTTGGCACCCAGACCACTCCAATGGGCAGAAGTGGTCTGGGTGCCTGGAGTGTCCCTTTAATAAAGCAAGCTGTTATTTATGTGCAATCACATTCTGCTCTATGAGTGGATAGAGCAGTTTTGGCGCCAATTTTAATTTGTCTCATGCCTATATTTACCTCAACAAGCCAGGTTGAAAGTTTTTATTACATTTATAAAGCCTATATGGTGAAACACGTTTGAATATATTGTACTGCTTTTTAAAAAATTTAATAAACAGATTTTGGTCCTTTTACTTTTTTGTACCATCATCTTTTATTTGCATTTTTATAATTTTTTACTAAAACCTGGCATTTTACTTTTCTTCATTAACTTAAAGAATTCTAGGTGGGGATCATACCACCTACGCTGTTGTCATAGAGCAATCAGCCTGCTCTATATATTGTGAGTATATTTTATTATATTTTATATACCAGTAATATTTTATTGAGAGCACTATTGCTGTTTTTATTATCTTCCCTCCAGGCTCCTGATATCACCATCTTTAAGAACACTCATCATATATCCCAGAGGTGGGGATTGTACCACTGTATGCCTACCACACTAGGGCTAGTATAAGCTCTGCCAAATGTGAGTGTAATTACTATTAGTGATGTCGCGAACATGAAATTTTCGGTTCGCGAACGCGAACTTCTGCAAATGTTCGCGAACCGGGCGAACCCGGCGAACCGCCATAGACTTCAATGGGCAGGCAAATTTTAAAACCCACAGGGACTCTTACTGGTTGAAAGGGAGGGGAGGAGACCTACTCTCCTCCCCCCCGGCCCCCACCCCTGGGCGGCGGGTGGGGGCCATAAAGATAATGAGGGGGGGACCTACTGTCCCCCCCGGCCGCCCACCTGAGCGATGGGTGGGGGCCCTAATAACAATAAGGGGGGGACCTATTGTCCCCATAACTATAAGGGGGGACCTATTGTCCCCCCCCGGTCCCCACCCCTGAGCTGTGGGTGGGGGCCCTAAAATGAACAATAAGGGGGGGACCTATTGTCCCCCCCGCCGGCCCCCACCCCTGAGCATTGGGTGGGGGCCCTAAAATGAAAAATAAGGGGGGACCTACTGCCCCCCCGGCCCCCACCCCTGGGCGGCGGTTGGGGGCCATAAAGTTAATGAGGGGGGGGACCTACTGTCCTCCCCCCCGGCCCCCACCCCTGGGCGGCGGGTGGGGGCATAGAGATAATGAGGGGGGGGACAGTAGGTCCACCCCTGGGCTGCGGGTGGGGGCCCTGTAACTGCTGGTGGTTCCCTAATTTACCACTATAATGTCTTAAAGCATAGAACTTAGTAGGGCTAACCATACAGATATATTAGCCATAATTTTATATAGTGTAAGAGATCCTCTATTTAACATACATAAATAATTGAGAATACAATATAAAATAAGGATTGTCTTGGAAGCAAGATTGTCTTTTTGGATTTTTATTATAGAAAAATATAAAATCCATTATAGCAGAGTTTATAAGATTAAATTACATGCTTGCAAATATCATTAATAGGTTAACATACCCTTCTGAACATGTCATCATGTCAGCCTCTCTGTCATTTTAAGATGGAGCAGCGTCTGTCTCCAAGTCTCTCCTCTGTGTCTTAACATTTAAAAGTACACCTATTTATACCTTAGGTGTCTCCATTTTAGGTTACTGTAGTTCAAATATGAAAAAGTAACACTTCTTTTACTTTATTCAATTTAGGACCTCCCTTAATTTGGCAAACATACAAGGCCATAACTAAAGGGTGTATACGTCATGGAAATTTTCCTGACTTAGTTCAAGATGGCATCTTAAAGTCTGAATAGGTTATCTGTTGTTTATACTAAGTCGTAAGTGTACAGTCGTGGGAGATTCCCGGATTTGGGGAAGTTCCATTAACTTGGGGTTACTACAGTATATTGTGTACTGCAAGAGTCGTAGCATAGCCTTGAAGCTTGTTTATGCATTATTGTTATTGTAATTTGTCTGGGACAAAATGGCGCAAACATATTATGCACTGAGGTTATTGCTTAAAGAAACAGTTATGAAAAACAATATGTTCCATTTCTAACACCTTGTCAGTTTGCAATATCTCTTAAAGACAAAGTACACAGTTTAAGAAATACAACATTTCATTCTAAAACTTGTAATATTTGCATTTGCCCGTAACAGCCCTAAGTAAATTCCCCCCCCCAAGGTGACTAGGGATCCCCAAGCCCCTAGTCACCCCCCCCCCAAATAAAAAGTCCCTACCTACCCCACTCACCCTAAAAAATAGTGAGGGGGGAAT
Organism: Pelobates cultripes; assembly: GCA_933207985.1. Taxonomy (NCBI): domain Eukaryota; kingdom Metazoa; phylum Chordata; class Amphibia; order Anura; family Pelobatidae; genus Pelobates; species Pelobates cultripes. Next base: position 69,749,743 of record OW240918.1, on the reverse strand, counting down.
AAAATAACTAACCTGTAAAATAAAAGTAAACTTACCATTCAACGTCTTCTTTTTTCTCAAATCTTCATTTTTCAGCCCCAAAAAAGGCCAAATAAAAAACCAACATAACTGTCGAACTAAAAAAAAAAAAATCCTGACGAAAAAGAAAAAACCTGAGTGCAAAAAAATAATCCATCTTCACCCATGGAGGGCTCCGCGCAGACTGAGCTCTGCAGGGCGGGGGAAGGCTTATAAAGCCTTGCCACGCCCTGCAGTTAGGTTAAGAACACTCTGATTGGTGGGTTTAAGCCAATCAGAGTGCTCTGTGTCATTTTACACAGCGTGGGAAAATTCCAAAAAACTTTCCCACGCTGTGTAAAATGACACAGAGTACTGTGATTGGATGGCTTGAAATCCATCCAATCACAGTGCTCTGTGTCATTTTACACAGTGTGGGAAAATTCCAAAGAACTTTCCCACGCTGTGTAAAATGACACAGAGCACTGTGATTGGATGGCTTGAAATCCATCCAATCACAGTGCTCTGTATCATTTTACACAGCGTGGGAAAATTCCAAAGAACTTTCCCACGCTGTGTAAAATGACACAGAGCACTGTGATTGGATGGATTTCAAGCCCCCCCGGCCCCCACCCCTGCGCGGCGGGTGGGGGCCATATTTATAATGAGGGGGAACCTAATGCTCCCCCCGGCCCCCACCCCTGTGCGGTGGGTGGGGGCCAAATTGATAATGAGGGGGGGGACATACTGCCCCCCCGGCCCCCACCCCTGCACGGTGTGGATTTCAAGCCATCCAATCACAGTGCTCTGTGTCATTTTACACAGCGTGGGAAAGTTCAATTTTCCCACGCTGTGTAAAATGCCACAGAGCACTGTGATTGGATGGCTTTCAAGCCATCCAATCACAGTGCTCTGTGTCATTTTACACAGCGTGGGAAAGTTCTTTGGAATTTTCCTACGCTGTGTAAAATGACAAAGAGCACTCTGATTGGATGGCTTTCAAGCCATCCAATCACAGTGCTCTGTGTCATTTTACACAGCGTGGGAAAGTTCTTTTGAATTTTCCCATGCTGTGTAAAATGACAAAGAGCACTCTGATTGGCTTAAACCCACCAATCAGAGTGTTCTTAGCCTAATTGCAGGGCGGGGCAAGGCTTTATAAGCCTTCCCCCGCCCTGCGGAGCTCAGTCTGCATGGAGCCCTCCATGGGTGAAGATGGATTATTTTTTTGCGCTCAGGTTTTTTCTTTTTCCTCTGTTTTTTTTTTGCGCTCGGGATTTTTTTTTTTTTAGTTCGAAGGTTATGATGGTTTTTTATTTGCCCTTTTTTGGGGCTGAAAAATGAAGATTTGAGAAAAAAGAAGACATCGAATGGTAAGTTTAATTTTATTTTACAGGTTAGTTATTTTATTCCCCCCTCACTATTTTTTAGGGTGAGGGGTGTAGGTAGGGACTTTTTATTTGGGGGGGTTGGGTGACTAGGGGCTTGGGGACCCCTAGTCACCTTGGGGGGGGAATTTACTTAGGGCCTCCACCCGCAGTCCAGGGGTGGGGGCCGGGGGGGGGAGGACAGTAGGTCCCCCTTCATTATCTTTATGGCCCCCACCCGCCTCCCAGGGGTGGGGGCTGGAGGGGGGGTGGACAGTAGGTCCCCCCTCATTATCAATATGGCCCCCACCCACCACGCAGGGGTGGGGGCCGGGGGGGCAGTAGGACCCCCCCCTCATTATCAATTTGGCCCCTACCCGCCGCGCAGGGATGGAGGCCGGGGGGGGCATTAGGTTTCCCCTCATTATAAATATGGCCCCCACCCACCGCGCAGGGGTGGGGGCCAGGGGGGCAATATGCCCCCCTCATTATCAATATGGCCCCCACCCTCCGCGCAGGGGTGGGGGCCCGGGGGGGCAGTAGGTCCCCCCCCCATTATCAATATGGCCCCCACCCGCCGTGCAGGGGTGGGGGCGGGGGGGGACAATAGGTCCCCCCCTTATTGTTCATTTTAGGGCCCCCACCCACCGCTCAGGGGTGGGGGCCGGGGGGAGGACAATAGGTCCCCCCCTATTAGTATTTAGGGCCCCCACCAGGGGGGACCCTTTTTTTTTTTTAAACAGTGAGCAGCCATAGGCTGCTCACTGTTTAGTAGACATGCCCCTACTCGCGGTATTGCGAGTAGGGGCACAATTTACTAATACTAAGTAATTTTTACTTAGTATTAGTAAATTAATAGGGGGCGGACCGAACATCGCATATGTTCGCCATCCGTGGCGAACGCGAACACGCTATGTTCGCCAGGAACTATTCGCCAGCGAAACATTCGGGACATCACTAATTACTATATTTTATCATCTTTTACCCACTGTGGAACATACTGCACCATTATTGTTTCCATTTTTATTATCTCCCCCTTGGATCTCTGTCACTGCACCCGAGAGGACACTCACTGCATATCCTATAAGCGTGGATAATACCGCTGCAAGCTATACACACTACAGCTGGATTAAGCTCTACTGAATGTGAGTAAGAATTCTACCATGTCCTTTATATTTGACACCTCTTGGTACATACTGCACCATTATTCCCTCATCTCTTATCGCCTTCTCCTATATATCTGACCACCACAAGAAGCAGAACCCCACAGCCCCAGAGTCCAGCATAGGATCACAGTTCCACTCTTCTGGACTCTGTACATACAGGAATTTATCCAAGCTAGGACTTATATTTATCCACTTTGCATATTGCGGCGCAGCCCCATCCTTTTGTTTGTTTACTATCTCTCCAATAATTTCAAGGACACATGAGGGAGTCCTTGTTTGGGATTGCTGCCTCTTTCTCTTAGAATTCATTAGCGCTGACTCTTTTCTCCACTTTTTATTTTATAGGTTGTTCAAATTTTCATTGAAATATCGGGCCTTTGCCATTTTTGTTTGTTTGGTGCATGTATTTCGCCATTGTCTGTAGATACAGTGATCATTCATGGAGCCAGTACTTGAACTTGAACTTTGACCACAGTGAATCTCTAAACTGGTACATTTGAACGAGGTCAGCTTTAACCCAGGGCAAATGTATCCCTTTTATTCACACTTTATGCAGAGGGGCATGCAAATTCCAAACACGCAAGAGCTAGGACTGAAAAAAATTAATTGCAGAGTCTAGATCTGGTATTAGACTCAATCTGTGCCATGGCATGTTTCTGAGATCGTTTAAAAAGGATTAAAGATTACATTTGTTGAAAGACCTGGTGATTATAATCTTTGAAAACTGAAACTGTTAGGGAGAATGTGTTAGCTTCAAAGTCTTAAACAGCGTACATGGTTTATTATTTTTAGGATTCAGTATAATTTTTAGGATTCATTATTATAAAAAAATTTCATTAACCACTATCTCTTAGTTAGTTAACGGAAACCTATGATGAAATTTGCACCGAAGATTGGTCATTTTATGGCCATTTAATAACTGTGACCTGTCTGAACTTTTTGGTAGACAATGTGTCTCCCAACTTTGCCATAACTTAGTCTTCTGACATGTTTGCTATGACCTTAAACTCAAAGTGTGAATAGAATATTGTAGAAATATCCATTTTACACAATAAGTATAGACACTCTTAATTATAAATACATGCTATAAAGAATGAAATATCTTATGAGACAGTCAAACATTATTTTATGTTATCTCATCTGTGTCTGGATTTTAATTACACTGTGACAATATTTTATTAGAAGATAGATATATATGTCTTAGTTACAGTTTAGCATTAACATATAACATGCATAGTATTAGAATAATGAAAAAAATATTTTAATAGATACTATGTATTGATTAAAAAAATACTTAAGTTTGAACAATGCAGTGTAAGTCGATCTGAATGTTTTCTTAGTCACATTCCAAGTTTTATGACTTAGTTGGCTTAAACAAATGGTTAAATATCTGATTGGGGCAAAAGAGGGGAAATCAACTATTGGTTGGGATCTGTTATAAACCACCTAATATTGGTATTGTTGAGGAACAGCTTTTAGATCAATTTGGGAAAGCTGCACATCGAGATAACACTTTAATTATTGAAGCTTTAGTTACCCCAACAAAAATTGAGATAGCCTTCATATCACAGTTGGTTGAAGCTCCAACTAGAAAAGATGCTTGTTTGGATCTGGTTAAACAAACAAAGTTGAATTTTTTTACCAATATTCAAGGAAGGCAGCACTTTTGAAACAGTGATCACATTATTGTGTATTTTACTTTTAAATAAAAAGCAAATGCTCATTGGGTATACTAAAACATAAAAACATTTGAGAAAACCTACATGGTGAAACACGTTATGGACATGACTTTTTAAGATTTTTAAAATTGAATAAAGGATTTTGTTTTTTACTACAATCCATTACCTCTTTATTTCAATAATCTATTTAAAAAGTCCTGGCATTTTATTTATTTTTACCCAAAGACTTTTGTCATTTCTACTCTCAAGAATATCCTAGGTGGGGATCATACCACCAACGCTGTCATCATAGACCAGTGAGTCTGCTCTATGCTTGTGAGTAATACTCTGCTTATTTTATATACTTTTATTATATTACTGAGAGCACTATTTGTGGCTATTTCGTCTTTTCTGAGTACCGAGATAATCTGCCGTGAAAGACCATCATCATATCCCATAAGTGGGGATTATACCACTATATGCAATATACACAAGAGCTGTGAGTGCAATATTTTTAATTTTTACGTGTGGTCCGTCAAGCCCTGACATATTTCACTATTAGGTTGCTCTGTCTTCTCTCTTTCCACATACGGAGACTGAAGAAACTCAGAAGTTCCACATCCCCCAAGTACAAAGAACCCAGAAACCACAGCTGCATTTACTTCTAAATGAGAGACACTTCATATGTGATATATATTGCACTGCTGCGACAAGACTTTAAGTACTTTTTTTCTGTGGCGCAGCCCTTCCTTATTTGTTTTCTTTTTCTGTATACTAAAACCTATAATTGAAAAAGTGATGACCAAATAGTCAAAGAAACTAAGAACAACCCTTCCCCCCCATTTTAATTATGTTATCTCAAATAAAAATAAAGTGTAGGAACACTGAAATCAGAAATGGGTGTGTTACTTTATGTAGACACAGAAAGTGCAGACATTCAAAATAATTATTTTTCCTTCACTAGCTGAAGCTATGGCAAGTGATACACAAATGATGCTGCAGAAAACATGTGATTGGGTAACTCAGGTAAAGGGACTGGAACAACTAAAAAAAGTTAATTTAAACAAATTCCCAGGGTCTGATGGTATTCACACATGAGTACTTCAGGAGCTTAGTGTAAAAATAAGCAAGCCTTTATAAGCTGTTTTTTTTCTTTAACTATTATTTTCTATTAGGAATAGTACGGGAGGATTGAAGAAGAGGTTTCTATGTTTAAAAAACTGATTTGAAGAGATGACTATGAATAGGTGATCTAGATGATGTTGGCATGGGTTTTGAATTTTTTATGCCTTTGAGTACAGTTTTGATTTAGTAAGAAGATAGAAAACTGTGGTTGTCTGGCCAAAGTGTAAGTATATGGTGTGGTATCCCAGTCAGATATAATTTGATGGTGTTGTATGATAATTTTAGTTTAAGGTGGCAAAAAGAAGTGAAAGCTAGTTTCCATTGAATGTTTATTTACAACCTGAAAGTACAACAAGAATTTGTTATAAATATGGAATGCCTTGTCGTATGACTTTCTAGTATTGTCAGACAAAGCTAGTTGTGAAAGGAGTCTGCCATGCATTAACAGATCTCCGAATTCAATGTCATGTCCTGCCATGATGGAGCCGGAGTAGCCACCAGGGTTGCCATTGGTAATGCATTGTGGAATACCTGAAATAGAGAGCGAGATAAATGATCAGCTGCTATGTTTTGAATGCCAGGAATATGCACACATACCAGGAAGAAATTATAGTTGGTTGGCAGCCAAGTCAATTTCCTCAGAAAGCTCATGATGATCAGAGATTTAGAATGACCTTTGTTAATTATATGGCAGATTGCTAAATTATCCGAAAACATCTCACTGCCTGACCTGACCAAGCTGCTCTCATGCTACTGCAGCAGCTATAATAGGATAGAGCTCGAACAGGGTAGACATAGTGAAAAAAACGGATACATTGTACACTTCTATAGGCCAAGCCCCCCAAAGCCAGTTATCACTAATAATGGCTGCAAAAATAGTGAGGGAGTCAGAGGAAAGTAAAGGGATAAACATGCTTTCCTATTCCATCTTCTGAGAAATTCCTGCCACATGCGTAAATCTGCTGTAGCAGGCCCATCTAGTGTAATGCGGGAAATATCTGACTGAATGCGGGGGAACAGACTGAGTAGTCTAGATATAAAAGCCCTGCCCTGTGGGACAATTTCCATGGTAAAGTTGAGGGAGCCTAGCAGACTGTAGTTCTGTATGATTACAGGATTCAGCAGAGAGATATAAGTTGATGTTGAATAGGATGCTCTCAATCTTATCTCTAGGCAAACTGGCAAGCATATTGGCCGAATCTAACGTGATACCCAGGAAAATAATAAATGTGTCGGGTCCTTCTGTCTTTTTAGGGGAGAAGGGGACCACCAGATATTGGAATAGCTGGATCGTGGTTCTCAGTCTATTAGGTGGGAATAAGTTACTCTCAGTAGTCAACAAATCATCCAAATAGTGAATAACCATGTGGCATCTAGAGACATTGAACAGAAGCCAGCATAACATCTCGGCGAAGGTATCAAAAATCCTGGGGCTACTTTTTGCACCAAAAGTGAGATGAGTAAAAAAGTAATAAGAACCGTGCCACTTAATGCCGTGTAGATGCCACAAAGAAGGGTGTATTGAGAGGAGCTTGAAGGCATTTATAATGTCCGTCTTACTGAGCCATGCCCTCTTCCTGCTGTCACGATTGCGTCAATGGCGTTATCAATGGTTTCATACTGCAGGGAAAATGTATCTGAAGGAATAAGAGAGTTCAGACTGGGTGTTGTGGAAGAGTGGGGAGCAGAGAGGTTGACAATCAACCTTTGCCTGGCTGAACGTTTACCTGAGACCACCCCAATAGGGTTAGTTATCCAAGCAGAGAAAGGTGGGGAACTGAATGACCCAAGTAGGAAGCCTTGATCCAATTCAATCTGTAACAGATTGTTAACCGATATTGGATTGGCAAGGCAGACAGTAGGTTCTTACATTCTACAATGCCGAAAGGCATGTAAATGATTCCCATATGGAACCCTTCCGTGACACGGAAAACTCCACCAAGAGGGGTGAGGGATGGTTCTGCAGTAAGTTGGCGAAACAAGTCACATTAATTGAGGCCATGTAGGGTTTGGGAAACAATTTATTTGGACACATCGTCTTGGCATTTGCACTGAAACAAAGAGAACACACATGCAATAACCGGCACGCGCTAAATCGACAGGAACCTGCATTGAAGTTATTGCAGATCTGGGATTTACCAAGGAACACAATATTACGGCTGAGTTTGTCCTTAATCACCCTCTCAGGTTTAGCTGAGGAAGTAGGAAAAAGAAAGGCCGCACCCAGTATTAGGACATAGGTTCGTGGTGTGTGAGGACGAAGAGCAAACACAACAAGCTGGGGACCTGAGGTCCGCTAAGTGCCTGCAAAATATCTCTGTATTCAACCTGTCTGAAAATTTAACTGAGCCAGGGCCACAGATGCCTTCGTGGAGAATGATCTGTGGTAATCATAAAATGATGTACCACCATATTTATGCCCCAGGTCAACCAACTTGTGTAAATATAGGTCAAACTCCTCTCTGCATTTAGGATAAACTGAACACACCACGTCCCTATTGATCCCAACAGCCAGGACAAAATCAGGGATAGACAACTTCCTATTCAACCTGGGGTCCCTAGCCTTCCGTACAACCGAGACATCGCCATAGGTATATGTCTTATTTTCCAGGATATCTTGGGAGGCAATCAGCAGTGAAATTACATCCTTACCTTCCAAGATATCCTTTTTAATATGTGCTGGTACCATATGAGCTGGGTTAATGATATTAGGGTTTTGTAGTGGACCAATTAATTTACCAGTCAGGGTAACCAGGGTAACCATTACTCAGTAGGTTCTGGAGTAATCAATACAGATGGTTCCACTGGCCTATCATTAGCATCCATACAGTCCAGCCTATCCATAATGTGTCCAAATGAGGACAGGACTGATGACAGAATGGCCTGGAGGTCGGGTGACTGGTCACTACTGGGGCCCCTGCCAACCCCAGTATTATCCGTGTTGGTGTTGAGTAGTCTATATAATTCTGCCTTCCGCAGGGTAGGGAATATTCCTGCACCTTAGTTTGGCCGTGATCCTGGGTATGGTCCAGGACCTAAGGGAAGACAGGCTGGCATTGTCCCCTCTATGAGATGGAGCGATGGACCTTGCAGAAGTACTGGGAATGGACAGATCTTCAATAGCTCCTGGTAGTTCAGACATGCTAGAATAGGACAAAAAGATTCTTAAGTAACCAAAGTGATAGCAATGTACCAGCTAGCTTATCTAATGCCAAGTGGCAAAGAAATTATCTAATACGGGAGAGGGGAGCCCTCACTAGTTGCATGAGAGGCTCTAGCTATGTGTTGGCCAGAGGGGATTTTTGAGGCCACTGATGTTGTGGCGGGGTGGTGGCCTCTTGGTGACCAGAAAAGCAAAAGACGGCATGGGAGTGACAGGGGGAGGCCCTCTCTATACCACCATGCGAGGTGACTAACTATGCATTGGCTATTTGGGCATGACTACCTCCGAATATGAGGATGGGTGTTGGCCTCGGGAGACCACTAAGACTTAGGCATGAAGGCCAGAAAAATCAACTAAGTGGACTCTGAAACATATCAGCCAGTAGACCAAAGTCTTACCCTAGTAGGTAGTGCTGGATGGGGAGGGGAAAAAGTGTAACGACCCCCCGGTACACCGACATGTAGTTATCAGATGGATAGAGTAGGAATACATAGATGAACACGAGTAATACCAGTTAATAGACTAAGCCTAAAATTAACCCGGTAGAGCATAATTGGTAATATAACCAGTAGGGCCTAGCACCTGGTAACATAAAAGGAAATAGATTATCCAAGCCATGAGGGGCAGAACATGGATTCGTAAGACAAATCCAAAACCACTAACTGATGTAATATTGTAGGAATCAAAAGAGAGGAGACAATAGTGGATATGCAGAGTGACTTCAATCTGTAATATATAATATGGCCAACATTAGAACTTCAAGAGAGCATAACTGATTACTAACTGACCAAAATTAACAGAACCCACCTAAAGAGTTTGACAGTTGAACCTGAGTCAACCAGAATATATAAGCCTTGACAACCTCAGAGGTACAGCAAAAAAAAAAAAAAGGATTTCAAGCCCGGCAACCTATAAAACGTGTTAACGTATCAAATCAGGCCGAAAAATTGTAACTCCAGGAATTCCTGTAACTATAATAGGGCCTGCAACAGGGTCAACCAACTAACTGTTACTGTAGCTTCGAGACAGTTCAATAGTGACCAGAGGAGAGGGGAAAAATCTCGGAGGCCTTGAACGGCTGAAGAACTGGAACCAGGAACGGGCAGACATTCTGAGAGGAGGTAAGGTCTCCATGAGGCAAGGAATCAAAATGGCCGTGCTGCTGCAGCTGGAAATCCAGGTAAGCAAATCGCCAGACCAACAATGGTAATGAGGAAGTGGCTGGCGGTCCTTAAGTAGGGAAATCATGCCCCTCCCACAACTACAGGCCCAGCCTTCCATATATACATATTTATAATTCTAAGAGTATTTTGATATATATATATGTATATTTTGTAATATATGTATAATATATTATAAGGTAATTAAAACATCTAATTAGCATATTATACATATATAATACATATATAATTTATTCCTAAGTGTATTTTGTTATCAATATATATTAATACCAAAAAACAGTAATAAAAAAATTATTTATGTATTATATTACGTATAATATGCTAATCAGGTGTTTTAATTAACTTGTACTATATTATACATGTATAATATATTATTTAAATGTTTGATTTTAACTTTAGTTTACTTTTCAGGCCATGTGATTTGCGATGTCTGTCGTGATCATATGGCTCTGGAGGGCCGGAAAGGAAGCAGGGCGACTGCCTGGCTTATGAGGTAGTCCCCCGGACCGGGATCACAGGTCCAAGTAAGGGAATTGCGGCTGGGGAGCTAACAATCATTAGGGCGTACTATGCCGCCCTAATGGCGTTTAAGCTCACTAAATGCGGGGTGGCATAGTATGCCCTAACGGCTTTAAGGGGTTAATTTAGGAGAGCCTTGCAACTAACTAGTGAGGAGAACCCTGTGATATGTTTGTATTCCTAATGCTATAGTGTCTCTTAAGTAATTTAATTAGAATTTTAGACTTGTTTTTGTATTTCTATAACAGTGTAGGACTTAAGCAAAATGAAAAATAATATAGCACAAATGTAGAATTGTTTGATATGTTTATTGAATTATAAATAACATATTATTTAATTAATTAACATATTAGAAATGGTGGAGTTTCCTGAATGAGCCAATTCTTAGGCTCATGGCACCCAAGTCAGTATATCTTCTGTATTCTCCAGGTCCCAGGTAATACTGTTTGCCCCTGTAATTTGGCTCCTCATAGAACATCCAGTAACCATCAAACACCTGGCAGGAGTTGATGTCATGGTGATGGAATCTTTCATAGACATTAGGACAATCTTCAGTGAATTCCATCATCTGACCTCTGAAATCATTCCTCACATAGACCTTCACTGTGAATGATCCAAGGTGCTTTATGAGATTAAAAAATATTTATAATTTATAAATAACATGACAAAGAATTGCATAATTTCATGAGAATATCTAGAACCTATACTTTTGAGAAAACTACGGCAAAACGCGTCAAGTGAGGTTTCTGGACTTTCAATTCCACTGTGGACTGGTATACATTTATAGTTTATTTTGTTAGTACCCATTTTTTATCACTTTTATTGTTTTAATAAAGTACATTTTTTAAGTACCTATCCAGCCCTTTGGATTTCTGTTTTTTTTTCTCACCTGGCTCCCTGGATATCCATCAAATTCACAGGTGGGGATCATTCCACCCAAGGGCTCCAAACCAGAGCAGGTTCACGCTCTGGAAATTGTAAGTAGAATACATATATGTTAATTTTATAATTGGACTACACTATTGGTTTTCCTATTTGTGCTTACCTGTATAATATGTTAATTTTATAATTGGACTACTCTATTGGTTTTCCTATCTGTGCTTCCCTCCACATATATTACTGACTACTGCTTAAGATATCAGACATCATATCTTTGGACAGGGATTGTTCCGTCCTGGCATGCAATATTAGGGCTAATTGAAGCTCGGAAAAGTTTGTTTGAGCTCCAGTTTTTGCTGAAGCTCCCAAGACTGAGGTCGCATTATATCCCGAAGAGGAGATTGTACCATTTTAAGCGTTTGGTGCTAGAGCTGGCTATATTTGTCATATAATCTTACCTTTCCCATTTTCAGTTCTGATTTAGTGTCAGTAGGGCTGGCACCACCTATAGGCAAAGTAGGCACCGGCCTAGGGCTCCTACCTCTTCACACGGCGCTTGTAGAAGTGTTGCGGCAGCAGTGGCAGTGCACGGTACAACGGGGAGAGGCATGGGCACCATGAGTGCCTACAATTTGCTGTGAAGCGCTCCGGGAGTGCAGACTTGGAACCGCATCAGTTTAAAAAAAACCATATATATATATATATATATATATATAGAGGATAAAGAGATGCACTCTCAGGACTTTGAAAAAATAGTTAATTTATTCCAGCAGGTATAACATCAAAGTTTGCCGACGTTTCGACCCATTCGGGTCTTTCTCAAGGTCGTATATATATATATATTTGTGTACGGCACATTTCGAGGACGTAAGGAAACAAATAAGATAGAAAACAGTATTAGAAAAAGTCAGCTGAGGTGTGCCGAAACTGACATGAGGTTAAACCTGTAAAAGAGGGCAAAAATAAAAGAAGCGATTTCTCAAAATACAAATAACAAACTTTATTAAGTACAAACATTATTTAGACATGTCATGGAAAGCCATTCTTATCTCTTTTTCAGATTTGGGAATGTATCTATTGTATGCAGACGATTTCCACCTTGCCATATTCTTAATGATGTGAGTTGGTACGTGGTTACCTGATGCAGCTGAAGCTGCTCCAATGCGGAAGGAATGACCCGAGAAGGCGTGTGGGTTGTGTCCTAGCCGGAGTAATAATGTACGAATATAAAACAGAAATTGTTTAGTGGTTAGGGGTTTCCCTTGGATGGCTAATAGTGGACAATCCGGGTTGGAAGTGATCTTGGACACCATTAGTTTGTCTAAAACTAGGATAGGACACCATTTGGTCGAGGTAGGATAGTATTTAATTTCTACCGGAGGTAGGACCTGTTTGGCTTGTTTTGGTATGGGCAATATATAAGATGTAGTGGTCTTGTTTTTTAATTAGGTGTTTCTTCTGAAGGCATGACTTGGAATCGGATGCTTTCTCCACTGAAAACTCTTTGGGTCTCAAGAAACCATAAAAGGCTAGGTAAGCTGCGGCCTTGACAATTAAGTTTGTGGTATGTTCAAAAGGGGACATGTCGAGTATATCGGAGATACTTTTAAATAGTTTACTGTCTATGGGAAGTCTCTTGACGGGATTGTGTAATGATAATCTGTGAACACCTCTTGGGATACTTTTTACTGGTTAGGACGCTAGAAATGGAGTTTTGTTGGGATAGCTGGTCAACATGTGGTGTTGTATACCTGTTAAGTAGAGTTTGATAGTGTTGTATGCTAACTTAAGAGAGATGTGGCAAAAAGTAGTGAAAGCTACAACAGTTTCAACAGAAAAAAACATTTATTATATGCAGGGGCGTACCTAGAGCATTTGGCACCCGGGGCGGATCCTGTGCTTGGCACCCCCCCCCACCCCTCCCCCAAAAAAACCTGTAAAAATGTTAAAGGTTTTATTTCTTTTATTTTTACAATTTGTAAACTTTGCAAAACCGCTGTCAGCCCCTCCTACAAAACCCTTGTCCTGCCCTGCCCCTCCTACAAAACCTCTGTCCTGCCCCTTCTACAAATCCTGTACTGCCCCGTCTACAAAACCCCCGCAACCCCCTTCCACAAATCCCCTGCTTATCCCCCCTTATAAAGACTCCTGTCCCAATACAAAACCCCCGCCCCCTTCTACAAAATCCCTGAAGCCCCACACACACATTTACAGGCAGACAGTCATACACTCAGTTACAGACAGACAGTCACACACTCAGTTACAGGCAGACAGTCACACACAGTCACAGGCAGACAGTCACACATACACATTTCCTCCGTGC
>OW240918.1:69716775-69736265 GCA_933207985.1 Pelobates cultripes | reverse complement strand
ATAGAGCAATCAGCCTGCTCTATATATTGTGAGTATATTTTATTATATTTTATATACCAGTAATATTTTATTGAGAGCACTATTGCTGTTTTTATTATCTTCCCTCCAGGCTCCTGATATCACCATCTTTAAGAACACTCATCATATATCCCAGAGGTGGGGATTGTACCACTGTATGCCTACCACACTAGGGCTAGTATAAGCTCTGCCAAATGTGAGTGTAATTACTATTAGTGATGTCGCGAACATGAAATTTTCGGTTCGCGAACGGCGAACGCGAACTTCTGCAAATGTTCGCGAACCGGGCGAACCCGGCGAACCGCCATAGACTTCAATGGGCAGGCAAATTTTAAAACCCACAGGGACTCTTACTGGTTGAAAGGGAGGGGAGGAGACCTACTCTCCTCCCCCCCGGCCCCCACCCCTGGGCGGCGGGTGGGGGCCATAAAGATAATGAGGGGGGGACCTACTGTCCCCCCCGGCCGCCCACCTGAGCGATGGGTGGGGGCCCTAATAACAATAAGGGGGGGACCTATTGCCCCCCCGTGGCCCTCATAACTATAAGGGGGGACCTATTGTCCCCCCCCGGTCCCCACCCCTGAGCTGTGGGTGGGGGCCCTAAAATGAACAATAAGGGGGGGACCTATTGTCCCCCCCGCCGGCCCCCACCCCTGAGCATTGGGTGGGGGCCCTAAAATGAAAAATAAGGGGGGACCTACTGCCCCCCCCGGCCCCCACCCCTGGGCGGCGGTTGGGGGCCATAAAGTTAATGAGGGGGGGGACCTACTGTCCTCCCCCCCGGCCCCCACCCCTGGGCGGCGGGTGGGGGCATAGAGATAATGAGGGGGGGGACAGTAGGTCCACCCCTGGGCTGCGGGTGGGGGCCCTGTAACTGCTGGTGGTTCCCTAATTTACCACTATAATGTCTTAAAGCATAGAACTTAGTAGGGCTAACCATACAGATATATTAGCCATAATTTTATATAGTGTAAGAGATCCTCTATTTAACATACATAAATAATTGAGAATACAATATAAAATAAGGATTGTCTTGGAAGCAAGATTGTCTTTTTGGATTTTTATTATAGAAAAATATAAAATCCATTATAGCAGAGTTTATAAGATTAAATTACATGCTTGCAAATATCATTAATAGGTTAACATACCCTTCTGAACATGTCATCATGTCAGCCTCTCTGTCATTTTAAGATGGAGCAGCGTCTGTCTCCAAGTCTCTCCTCTGTGTCTTAACATTTAAAAGTACACCTATTTATACCTTAGGTGTCTCCATTTTAGAGTTACCGTAGTTCAAATATGAAAAGTAACACTTCTTTTACTTTATTCATTTTAGGACCTCCCTTAACTTGGCAAACATACAAGGCCATAACTAAAGGGTGCAAACGTCATGGAAATTTTCCTGACTTAGTTCAAGATGGCATCTTAAAGTCTGAATAGGTTATCTGTTGTTTATACTAAGTCGTAAGTGTACAGTCATGGGAGATTCCCGGATTTGGGGAAGTTCCATTAACTTGGGGTTACTACAGTATATTGTGTACTGCAAGAGTCGTAGCATAGCCTTGAAGCTTGTTTATGCATTATTGTTATTGTAATTCGTCTGGGACAAAATGGCGCAAACATATCATGCACTGAGGTTATTGCTTAAAGAAACCGTTATGAAAAACAATATGTTCCATTTCTAACACCTTGTCAGTTTGCAATATCTCTTAAAGACAAAGTACACAGTTTAAGAAATACAACATTTCATTCTAAAACTTGTAATATTTGCATTTGCCCGTAACAGCCCTAAGTAAATTCCCCCCCCCAAGGTGACTAGGGATCCCCAAGCCCCTAGTCACCCCCCCCCCAAATAAAAAGTCCCTACCTACCCCACTCACCCTAAAAAATAGTGAGGGGGGAATAAAATAACTAACCTGTAAAATAAAAGTAAACTTACCAATCAACGTCTTCTTTTTTCTCAAATCTTCATTTTTCAGCCCCAAAAAAGGCCAAATAAAAAACCAACATAACTGTCGAACTAAAAAAAAAAAACCTGACGAAAAAGAAAAAACCTGAGTGCAAAAAAATAATCCATCTTCACCCATGGAGGGCTCCGCGCAGACTGAGCTCTGCAGGGCGGGGGAAGGCTTATAAAGCCTTGCCACGCCCTGCATTAGGTTAAGAACACCCTGATTGGTGGGTTTAAGCCAATCAGAGTGCTCTGTGTCATTTTACACAGCGTGGGAAAATTCCAAAAAACTTTCCCACGCTGTGTAAAATGACACAGAGTACTGTGATTGGATGGCTTGAAATCCATCCAATCACAGTGCTCTGTGTCATTTTACACAGTGTGGGAAAATTCCAAAGAACTTTCCCACGCTGTGTAAAATGACACAGAGCACTGTGATTGGATGGCTTGAAATCCATCCAATCACAGTGCTCTGTATCATTTTACACAGCGTGGGAAAATTCCAAAGAACTTTCCCACGCTGTGTAAAATGACACAGAGCACTGTGATTGGATGGATTTCAAGCCCCCCCGGCCCCCACCCCTGCGCGGCGGGTGGGGGCCATATTTATAATGAGGGGGAACCTAATGCTCCCCCCGGCCCCCACCCCTGTGCGGTGGGTGGGGGCCAAATTGATAATGAGGGGGGGGACATACTGCCCCCCCGGCCCCCACCCCTGCACGGTGTGGATTTCAAGCCATCCAATCACAGTGCTCTGTGTCATTTTACACAGCGTGGGAAAGTTCAATTTTCCCACGCTGTGTAAAATGCCACAGAGCACTGTGATTGGATGGCTTTAAAGGCATCCAATCACAGTGCTCTGTGTCATTTTACACAGCGAGGGAAAGTTCTTTGGAATTTTCCCACGCTGTGTAAAATGACAAAGAGCACTCTGATTGGCTTAAACCCACCAATCAGAGTGTTCTTAGCCTAATTGCAGGGCGGGGCAAGGCTTTATAAGCCTTCCCCCGCCCTGCGGAGCTCAGTCTGCATGGAGCCCTCCATGGGTGAAGATGGATTATTTTTTTGCGCTCAGGTTTTTTCTTTTTCCTCTGTTTTTTTTTTGCGCTCGGGATTTTTTTTTTTTTAGTTCGAAGGTTATGATGGTTTTTTATTTGCCCTTTTTTGGGGCTGAAAAATGAAGATTTGAGAAAAAAGAAGACATCGAATGGTAAGTTTAATTTTATTTTACAGGTTAGTTATTTTATTCCCCCCTCACTATTTTTTAGGGTGAGGGGTGTAGGTAGGGACTTTTTATTTGGGGGGGTTGGGTGACTAGGGGCTTGGGGACCCCTAGTCACCTTGGGGGGGGAATTTACTTAGGGCCTCCACCCGCAGTCCAGGGGTGGGGGCCGGGGGGGGAGGACAGTAGGTCCCCCTTCATTATCTTTATGGCCCCCACCCGCCGCCCAGGGGTGGGGGCTGGAGGGGGGGTGGACAGTAGGTCCCCCCTCATTATCAATATGGCCCCCACCCACCACGCAGGGGTGGGGGCCGGGGGGGCAGTAGGTCCCCCCCCTCATTATCAATTTGGCCCCCACCCGCCGTGCAGGGATGGAGGCCGGGGGGGGCATTAGGTTTCCCCTCATTATAAATATGGCCCCCACCCACCGCGCAGGGGTGGGGGCCGGGGGGGCAATAGGCCCCCCTCATTATCAATATGGCCCCCACCCTCCGCGCAGGGGTGGGGGCCCGGGGAGGCAGTAGGTCCCCCCCCTCATTATCAATATGGCCCCCACCCGCCGTGCAGGGGTGGGGGCGGGGGGGGACAATAGGTCCCCCCCTTATTGTTCATTTTAGGGCCCCCACCCACCGCTCAGGGGTGGGGGCCGGGGGAGGACAATAGGTCCCCCCCTTATTGTTCATTTTAGGGCCCCCACCCACCGCTCAGGGGTGGGGGCCGGGGGGAGGACAATAGGTCCCCCCCTATTAGTATTTAGGGCCCCCACCCTCACTGTTTAATAGACATGCCCCTACTCGCGGTATTGTGAGTAGGGGCACAATTTACTAATACTAAGTAATTTTTACTTAGTATTAGTAAATTAATAGGGGGCGGACCGAACATTGCATATGTTCGCCATCCGTGGCGAACGCGAACACGCTATGTTCGCCGGGAACTATTCGCCAGCGAAACATTCGGGACATCACTAATTACTATATTTTATCATCTTTTACCCACTGTGGAACATACTGCACCATTATTGTTTCCATTTTTATTATCTCCCCCTTGGATCTCTGTCACTGCACCCGAGAGGACACTCACTGCATATCCTATAAGCGTGGATAATACCGCTGCAAGCTATACACACCACAGCTGGATTAAGCTCTACTGAATGTGAGTAAGAATTCTACCATGTCCTTTATATTTGACACCTCTTGGTACATACTGCACCATTATTCCCTCATCTCTTATCGCCTTCTCCTATATATCTGACCACCACAAGAAGCAGAACCCCACAGCCCCAGAGTCCAGCATAGGATCACAGTTCCACTCTTCTGGACTCTGTACATACAGGAATTTATCCAAGCTAGGACTTATATTTATCCACTTTGCATATTGCGGCGCAGCCCCATCCTTTTGTTTGTTTACTATCTCTCCAATAATTTCAAGGACACATGAGGGAGTCCTTGTTTGGGATTGCTGCCTCTTTCTCTTAGAATTCATTAGCGCTGACTCTTTTCTCCACTTTTTATTTTATAGGTTGTTCAAATTTTCATTGAAATATCGGGCCTTTGCCATTTTTGTTTGTTTGGTGCATGTATTTCGCCATTGTCTGTAGATACAGTGATCATTCATGGAGCCAGTACTTGAACTTGAACTTTGACCACAGTGAATCTCTAAACTGGTACATTTGAATGAGGTCAGCTTTAACCCAGGGCAAATGTATCCCTTTTATTCACACTCTATGCAGAGGGGCATGCAAATTCCAAACACGCAAGAGCTAGGACTGAAAAAAATTAATTGCAGAGTCTAGATCTGGTATTAGACTCAATCTGTGCCATGGCATGTTCCTGAGATCGTTTAAAAAGGATTAAAGATTACATTTGTTGAAAGACCTGGTGATTATAATCTTTGAAAACTGAAACTGTTAGGGAGAATGTGTTAGCTTCAAAGTCTTAAACAGCGTACATGGTTTATTATTTTTAGGATTCAGTATAATGTTTAGGATTCATTATTATAAAAAAATTTCAATAACCACTATCTCTTAGTTAGTTAACGGAAACCTATGATGAAATTTGCACCGAAGATTGGTCATTTTATGGCCATTTAATAACTGTGACCTGTCTGAACTTTTTGGTAGACAATGTGTCTCCCAACTTTGCCATAACTTAGTCTTCTGACATGTTTGCTATGACCTTAAACTCAAAGTGTGAATAGAATATTGTAGAAATATCCATTTTACACAATAAGTATAGACACTCTTAATTATAAATACATGCTATAAAGAATGAAATATCTTATGAGACAGTCAAACATTATTTTATGTTATCTCATCTGTGTCTGGATTTTAATTACACTGTGACAATATTTTATTAGAAGATAGATATATATGTCTTAGTTACAGTTTAGCATTAACATATAACATGCATAGTATTAGAATAATGAAAAAAATATTTTAATAGATACTATGTATTGATTAAAAAAATACTTAAGTTTGAACAATGCAGTGTAAGTCGATCTGAATGTTTTCTTAGTCACATTCCAAGTTTTATGACTTAGTTGGCTTAAACAAATGGTTAAATATCTGATTGGGGCAAAAGAGGGGAAATCAACTATTGGTTGGGATCTGTTATAAACCACCTAATATTGGTATTGTTGAGGAACAGCTTTTAGATCAATTTGGGAAAGCTGCACATCGAGATAACACTTTAATTATTGAAGCTTTAGTTACCCCAACAAAAATTGAGATAGCCTTCATATCACAGTTGGTTGAAGCTCCAACTAGAAAAGATGCTTGTTTGGATCTGGTTAAACAAACAAAGTTGAATTTTTTTACCAATATTCAAGGAAGGCAGCACTTTTGAAACAGTGATCACATTATTGTGTATTTTACTTTTAAATAAAAAGCAAATGCTCATTGGGTATACTAAAACATAAAAACATTTGAGAAAACCTACATGGTGAAACACGTTATGGACATGACTTTTTAAGATTTTTAAAATTGAATAAAGGATTTTGTTTTTTACTACAATCCATTACCTCTTTATTTCAATAATCTATTTAAAAAGTCCTGGCATTTTATTTATTTTTACCCAAAGACTTTTGTCATTTCTACTCTCAAGAATATCCTAGGTGGGGATCATACCACCAACGCTGTCATCATAGACCAGTGAGTCTGCTCTATGCTTGTGAGTAATACTCTGCTTATTTTATATACTTTTATTATATTACTGAGAGCACTATTTGTGGCTATTTCGTCTTTTCTGAGTACCGAGATAATCTGCCGTGAAAGACCATCATCATATCCCATAAGTGGGGATTATACCACTATATGCAATATACACAAGAGCTGTGAGTGCAATATTTTTAATTTTTACGTGTGGTCCGTCAAGCCCTGACATATTTCACTATTAGGTTGCTCTGTCTTCTCTCTTTCCACATACGGAGACTGAAGAAACTCAGAAGTTCCACATCCCCCAAGTACAAAGAACCCAGAAACCACAGCTGCATTTACTTCTAAATGAGAGACACTTCATATGTGATATATATTGCACTGCTGCGACAAGACTTTAAGTACTTTTTTTCTGTGGCGCAGCCCTTCCTTATTTGTTTTCTTTTTCTGTATACTAAAACCTATAATTGAAAAAGTGATGACCAAATAGTCAAAGAAACTAAGAACAACCCTTCCCCCCCATTTTAATTATGTTATCTCAAATAAAAATAAGGTGTAGGGACACTGAAATCAGAAATGGGTGTGTTACTTTATGTAGACACAGAAAGTGCAGACATTCAAAATAATTATTTTTCCTTCACTAGATGAAGCTATGGCAAGTGATACACAAATGATGCTGCAGAAAACATGTGATTGGGTAACTCAGGAAAAGGGACTGGAACAACTAAAAAAAGTTAATTTAAACAAATTCCCAGGGTCTGATGGTATTCACACATGAGTACTTCAGGAGCTTAGTGTAAAAATAAGCAAGCCTTTATAAGCTGTTTTTTTTCTTTAACTATTATTTTCTATTAGGAATAGTACGGGAGGATTGAAGAAGAGGTTTCTATGTTTAAAAAACTGATTTGAAGAGATGACTATGAATAGGTGATCTAGATGATGTTGGCATGGGTTTTGAATTTTTTATGCCTTTGAGTACAGTTTTGATTTAGTAAGAAGATAGAAAACTGTGGTTGTCTGGCCAAAGTGTAAGTATATGGTGTGGTATCCCAGTCAGATATAATTTGATGGTGTTGTATGATAATTTTAGTTTAAGGTGGCAAAAAGAAGTGAAAGCTAGTTTCCATTGAATGTTTATTTACAACCTGAAAGTACAACAAGAATTTGTTATAAATATGGAATGCCTTGTCGTATGACTTTCTAGTATTGTCAGACAAAGCTAGTTGTGAAAGGAGTCTGCCATGCATTAACAGATCTCCGAATTCAATGTCATGTCCTGCCATGATGGAGCCGGAGTAGCCACCAGGGTTGCCATTGGTAATGCATTGTGGAATACCTGAAATAGAGAGCGAGATAAATGATCAGCTGCTATGTTTTGAATGCCAGGAATATGCACACATACCAGGAAGAAATTATAGTTGGTTGGCAGCCAAGTCAATTTCCTCAGAAAGCTCATGATGATCAGAGATTTAGAATGACCTTTGTTAATTATATGGCAGATTGCTAAATTATCCGAAAACATCTCACTGCCTGACCTGACCTGACCAAGCTGCTCTCATGCTACTGCAGCAGCTATAAAAGGATAGAGCTCGAACAGGGTAGACATAGTGAAAAAAACGGATACATTGTACACTTCTATAGGCCAAACCCCCCAAAGCCAGTTATCACTAATAATGGCTGCAAAAATAGTGAGGGAGTCAGAGGAAAGTAAAGGGATAAACATGCTTTCCTATTCCATCTTCTGAGAAATTCCTGCCACATGCGTAAATCTGCTGTAGCAGGCCCATCTAGTGTAATGCAGGAAATATCTGACTGAATGCGGGGGAACAGACTGAGTAGTCTAGATATAAAAGCCCTGCCCTGTGGGACAATTTCCATGGTAAAGTTGAGGGAGCCTAGCAGACTGTAGTTCTGTATGATTACAGGATTCAGCAGAGAGATATAAGTTGATGTTGAATAGGATGCTCTCAATCTTATCTCTAGGAAAACTGGCAAGCATATTGGCCGAATCTAACGTGATACCCAGGAAAATAATAAATGTGTCGGGTCCTTCTGTCTTTTTAGGGGAGAAGGGGACCACCAGGTATTGGAATAGCTGGATCGTGGTTCTCAGTCTATTAGGTGGGAATAAGTTACTCTCAGTAGTCAACAAATCATCCAAATAGTGAATAACCATGTGGCATCTAGAGACATTGAACAGAAGCCAGCATAACATCTCGGCGAAGGTATCAAAAATCCTGGGGCTACTTTTTGCACCAAAAGTGAGATGAGTAAAAAAGTAATAAGAACCGTGCCACTTAATGCTGTGTAGATGCCACAAAGAAGGGTGTATTGAGAGGAGCTTGAAGGCGTTTATAATGTCCGTCTTACTGAGCCATGCCCTCTTCCTGCTGTCACGATTGCGTCAATGGCGTTATCAATGGTTTCATACTGCAGGGAAAATGTATCTGAAGGAATAAGAGAGTTCAGACTGGGTGTTGTGGAAGAGTGGGGAGCAGAGAGGTTGACAATCAACCTTTGCCTGGCTGAACGTTTACCTGAGACCACCCCAATAGGGTTAGTTATCCAAGCAGAGAAAGGTGGGGAACTGAATGACCCAAGTAGGAAGCCTTGATCCAATTCAATCTGTAACAGATTGTTAACCGATATTGGATTGGCAAGGCAGACAGTAGGTTCTTACATTCTACAATGCCGAAAGGCATGTAAATGATTCCCATATGGAACCCTTCCGTGACACGGAAAACTCCACCAAGAGGGGTGAGGGATGGTTCTGCAGTAAGTTGGCGAAACAAGTCACATTAATTGAGGCCATGTAGGGTTTGGGAAACAATTTATTTGGACACATCGTCTTGGCATTTGCACTGAAACAAAGAGAACACACATGCAATAACCGGCACGCGCTAAATCGACAGGAACCTGCATTGAAGTTATTGCAGATCTGGGATTTACCAAGGAACACAATATTACGGCTGAGTTTGTCCTTAATCACCCTCTCAGGTTTAGCTGAGGAAGTAGGAAAAAGAAAGGCCGCACCCAGTATTAGGACATAGGTTCGTGGTGTGTGAGGACGAAGAGCAAACACAACAAGCTGGGGACCTGAGGTCCGCTAAGTGCCTGCAAAATATCTCTGTATTCAACCCGTCTGAAAATTTAACTGAGCCAGGGCCACAGATGCCTTCGTGGAGAATGATCTGTGGTAATCATAAAATGATGTACCACCATATTTATGCCCCAGGTCAACCAACTTGTGTAAATATAGGTCAAACTCCTCTCTGCATTTAGGATAAACTGAACACACCACGTCCCTATTGATCCCAAAAGCCAGGACAAAATCAGGAATAGACAACTTCCTATTCAACCTGGGGTCCCTAGCCTTCCGTACAACCGAGACATCGCCATAGGTATATGTCTTATTTTCCAGGATATCTTGGGAGGCAATCAGCAGTGAAATGACATCCTTACCTTCCAAGATATCCTTTTTACTATGTGCTGGTACCATATGAGCTGGGTTAATGATATTAGGGTTTTGTAGTGGACCAATTAATTTACCAGTCAGGGTAACCAGGGTAACCATTACTCAGTAGGTTCTGGAGTAATCAATACAGATGGTTCCACTGGCCTATCATTAGCATCCATACGGTCCAGCCTATCCATAATGTGTCCAAATGAGGACAGGACTGATGACAGAATGGCCTGGAGGTCGGGTGACTGGTCACTACTGGGGCCCCTGCCAACCCCAGTATTATCCGTGTTGGTGTTGAGTAGTCTATATAATTCTGCCTTCCGCAGGGTAGGGAATATTCCTGCACCTTAGTTTGGCCGTGATCCTGGGTATGGTCCAGGACCTAAGGGAAGACAGGCTGGCATTGTCCCCTCTATGAGATGGAGCGATGGACCTTGCAGAAGTACTGGGAATGGACAGATCTTCAATAGCTCCTGGTAGTTCAGACATGCTAGAATAGGACAAAAAGATTCTTAAGTAACCAAAGTGATAGCAATGTACCAGCTAGCTTATCTAATGCCAAGTGGCAAAGAAATTATCTAATACGGGAGAGGGGAGCCCTCACTAGTTGCATGAGAGGCTCTAGCTATGTGTTGGCCAGAGGGGATTTTTGAGGCCACTGATGTTGTGGCGGGGTGGTGGCCTCTTGGTGACCAGAAAAGCAAAAGACGGCATGGGAGTGACAGGGGGAGGCCCTCTCTATACCACCATGCGAGGTGACTAACTATGCATTGGCTATTTGGGCATGACTACCTCCGAATATGAGGATGGGTGTTGGCCTCGGGAGACCACTAAGACTTAGGCATGAAGGCCAGAAAAATCAACTAAGTGGACTCTGAAACATATCAGCCAGTAGACCAAAGTCTTACCCTAGTAGGTAGTGCTGGATGGGGAGGGGAAAAAGTGTAACGACCCCCCGGTACACCGACATGTAGTTATCAGATGGATAGAGTAGGAATACATAGATGAACACGAGTAATACCAGTTAATAGACTAAGCCTAAAATTAACCCGGTAGAGCATAATTGGTAATATAACCAGTAGGGCCTAGCACCTGGTAACATAAAAGGAAATAGATTATCCAAGCCATGAGGGGCAGAACATGGATTCGTAAGACAAATCCAAAACCACTAACTGATGTAATATTGTAGGAATCAAAAGAGAGGAGACAATAGTGGATATGCAGAGTGACTTCAATCTGTAATATATAATATGGCCAACATTAGAACTTCAAGAGAGCATAACTGATTACTAACTGACCAAAATTAACAGAACCCACCTAAAGAGTTTGACAGTTGAACCTGAGTCAACCAGAATATATAAGCCTTGACAACCTCAGAGGTACAGCAAAAAAAAAAAAAAGGATTTCAAGCCCGGCAACCTATAAAACGTGTTAACGTATCAAATCAGGCCGAAAAATTGTAACTCCAGGAATTCCTGTAACTATAATAGGGCATTTGGCTGTAATTATACGAACAGCTCCCAAAGAGGAGCAAAGAGTCGCATAACAACCGAACGCTCCAGTATCACGAAAAACACTATGACATACTTGTTGTGAGAATCGTAAGTATCGTTCGAGCGTACGAACTAACTGCCGAATGGGTGAGTATAATCCCACAAAAGACAAAGTATACGAGCCAATTGTAACATAGTGGACAAACTACCGAGCCGTACGTTCGTATGGAAGTTTAAACGAAAGACTTATGCGAAAGCATACGAACAGAAGTATGTGGAATAGAGTTGACCCGTGATGACACTGTGCGCCTGCAACAGGGTCAACCAACTAACTGTTACTGTAGCTTCGAGACAGTTCAATAGTGACCAGAGGAGAGGGGAAAAATCTCGGAGGCCTTGAACGGCTGAAGAACTGGAACCAGGAACGGGCAGACATTCTGAGAGGAGGTAAGGTCTCCATGAGGCAAGGAAGCAAAATGGCCGTGCTGCTGCAGCTGGAAATCCAGGTAAGCAAATCGCCAGACCAACAATGGTAATGAGGAAGTGGCTGGCGGTCCTTAAGTAGGGAAATCATGCCCCTCCCACAACTACAGGCCCAGCCTTCCATATATACATATTTATAATTCTAAGAGTATTTTGATATATATATATGTATATTTTGTAATATATGTATAATATATTATAAGGTAATTAAAACATCTGATTAGCATATTATACATATATAATACATATATAATTTATTCCTAAGTGTATTTTGTTATCAATATATATTAATACCAAAAAACAGTAATAAAAAAATTATTTATGTATTATATTACGTATAATATGCTAATCAGGTGTTTTAATTAACTTGTACTATATTATACATGTATAATATATTATTTAAATGTTTGATTTTAACTTTAGTTTACTTTTCAGGCCATGTGATTTGCGATGTCTGTCGTGATCATATGGCTCTGGAGGGCCGGAAAGGAAGCAGGGCGACTGCCTGGCTTATGAGGTAGTCCCCCGGACCGGGATCACAGGTCCAAGTAAGGGAATTGCGGCTGGGGAGCTAACAATCATTAGGGCGTACTATGCCGCCCTAATGGCGTTTAAGCTCACTAAATGCGGGGTGGCATAGTATGCCCTAACGGCTTTAAGGGGTTAATTTAGGAGAGCCTTGCAACTAACTAGTGAGGAGAACCCTGTGATATGTTTGTATTCCTAATGCTATAGTGTCTCTTAAGTAATTTAATTAGAATTTTAGACTTGTTTTTGTATTTCTATAACAGTGTAGGACTTAAGCAAAATGAAAAATAATATAGCACAAATGTAGAATTGTTTGATATGTTTATTGAATTATAAATAACATATTATTTAATTAATTAACATATTAGAAATGGTGGAGTTTCCTGAATGAGCCAATTCTTGGGCTCATGGCACCCAAGTCAGTATATCTTCTGTATTCTCCAGGTCCCAGGTAATACTGTTTGCCCCTGTAATTTGGCTCCTCATAGAACATCCAGTAACCATCAAACACCTGGCAGGAGTTGATGTCATGGTGATGGAATCTTTCATAGACATTAGGACAATCTTCAGTGAATTCCATCATCTGACCTCTGAAATCATTCCTCACATAGACCTTCACTGTGAATGATCCAAGGTGCTTTATGAGATTGAAAAATATTTATAATTTATAAATAACATGACAAAGAATTGCATAATTTCATGAGAATATCTAGAACCTATACTTTTGAGAAAACTACGGCAAAACGCGTCAAGTGAGGTTTCTGGACTTTCAATTCCACTGTGGACTGGTATACATTTATAGTTTATTTTGTTAGTACCCATTTTTTATCACTTTTATTGTTTTAATAAAGTACTTTTTTTAAGTACCTATCCAGCCCTTTGGATTTCTGTTTTTTTTCTCACCTGGCTCCCTGGATATCCATCAAATTCACAGGTGGGGATCATTCCACCCAAGGGCTCCAAACCAGAGCAGGTTCACGCTCTGGAAATTGTAAGTAGAATACATATATGTTAATTTTATAATTGGACTACACTATTGGTTTTCCTATTTGTGCTTACCTGTATAATATGTTAATTTTATAATTGGACTACTCTATTGGTTTTCCTATCTGTGCTTCCCTCCACATATATTACTGACTACTGCTTAAGATATCAGACATCATATCTTTGGACAGGGATTGTTCCGTCCTGGCATGCAATATTAGGGCTAATTGAAGCTCGGAAAAGTTTGTTTGAGCTCCAGTTTTTGCTGAAGCTCCCAAGACTGAGGTCGCATTATATCCCGAAGAGGAGATTGTACCATTTTAAGCGTTTGGTGCTAGAGCTGGCTATATTTGTCATATAATCTTACCTTTCCCATTTTCAGTTCTTATTTAGTGTCAGTAGGGCTGGCACCACCTATAGGCAAAGTAGGCACCGGCCTAGGGCTCCTACCTCTTCACACGGCGCTTGTAGAAGTGTTGCGGCAGCAGTGGCAGTGCACGGTACAACGGGGAGAGGCATGGGCACCATGAGTGCCTACAATATGCTGTGAAGCGCTCCGGGAGTGCAGACTTGGAACCGCATCAGTTTAACCCCTTCAGGACGGGTGACGGACGAGGTCCGTCACAGAGGGGAGACCCTTAACGACGGGTGACGGACCTCGTCCGTCACGCGGTAAAATTAACCCCGGATCGCCGCTATCGCAGTGATCGCGGGGTTAATGGTGCTCCCGGTATGCCTCTGCATTAGATGCATACCGGGAGCACCCGGTCAGGCTGCCCAGCACATGTGCTCGCTCTGACCGCAAGTCAGAGCGAGCACATGTGCTCTGTATACTCACCTACCGGCTCCCTGCACTTCCGGGTTCTGTGTGAAGTGCAGGGAGCCGGATCAGTGATGATCCTGCCCCCTGCTGTTAAAAAAAATAAAGTTAATTTAAAGTGTCCCCCCCCTTACCCATTTTAATAAAAAATTAACCCATTCCCTGCCAATTGATCACTGACTACAGTGATCAATTGGCAGGGATTACATTTTACTATGATCTGATTTTTTTTTAACCCCTGAGGGTTAATTTTTTTTTTTTTTACCCTCAGGGGTTAAATTAATTAAATTAACTAATTAAATTATTTTTACATTATGTATTTAGATAGCTGGGGTGGGTGGAAGTTAGTGGGGAATTGGGGGATTTGGCGTTAGGCTAACTAGGGGTTAACATTAAAAAAGTTTTAAAAGAAACTTTAAAAAGTTAAAAATTAAGCTTAAAAAATGTTTTAATAACATTTAAGTAAAAAAAAACAAAAAAAACACACTTTACCTAGTCCAAATAAAAATTAACCCCTTCCCTGCCAGTCGATCACTGCCTGCAGCGATCAAATAGAGATCACAGTATTATACTGTAATCTAATTTTTTTTAACCCCTGAGGATTAACTTTTATTTTATTTTTTTAACCCTCAGGGGTTCAATTTATTTAATTAATTAATTTAAATATTTTATAACTATATATTTTGCTAGCTGGGGTGGGTGGGAGTTATGGGAAAATGGGGAATTTACTGTTAGTGCTGCGTACTGCTAGTTAGGGGTTAACGGTAAAAAAAAAAGCTTAGAAAAATGTTACATCTGTAAAAAAGTTTTAAGAAAGTTTAGGAAAGTTTAAAAAAAATTTATAAGCAAAACAAAAGTTTAAAAACTAGTTTTTAAAAGTAAAAAAGTTATAAAAAGTAAAAAAATACATTTTAAAAACGCTCATTACCACTACACCTGGAACAAACTAGAGAAAAAATTATCCCACGCCAAGGTTCAAAATATGCCTTTTGAATTACCCCAGGGTGTATTCTTTAATAAATAGTATGTGTTTGTGGGGAAGTTTCAATAACCAACCGTCTAAACTACTCCAAATTGGAACATGGACACAGCGTAAAACTTCAAAGTTAGAAAAAAACTGAATGGCTGCGTCTCAAATGCGCCCCTTCAACATCCACATATACCTGGCAAAGGTACATACGGGGGTATTGCTGTACTCAGCCGACATAGCTGAGCAACATATGAAGTATTATACAGTCATAGTACACATAAGGTTTGCAAAATATGCTGCGCAAACTCACTTTGTATGTCAAAAAGGCAGAAAAAATGCTTATTACCACTACACTTGGTACAAGCTAGCGGAAAAATGATCCCACGCTAAGGTTCAAAATATGCCTTTTGAAATACCCTGGGATGTCTTCTTTAAGAAATGGTATGGCTTTATGGGGAATTTGGATTATATAGCCTGGTAAAATACTCTAAAATGGGACATAGGCACAGCATAAAAATTCAAAGTTTGAAAAAAACTGGAATGGCTGTGTCCCAAATGTGCCCCTCCGATGTCCACACATACCTGGCAAAGGTACATACGGGGGTATTGCTGTACTCAGCCGACATAGCTGTGCAACATATGAAGTATTATACAGTCGTAGCACACATAAGGTTTGCAAAATATACTGTGCAAACTCACTTTGTATGTCAAAAAGGCAGAAAAAATGCTTATTACCACTACACTTGGTACAAGCTAGCGGAAAAATGATCCCACGCTAAGGTTCAAAATATGCCTTTTGAAATACCCTGGGATGTCTTCTTTAAGAAATGGTATGGCTTTATGGGGAATTTGGATTATATAGCCTGGTAAAATACTCTAAAATGGGACATAGGCACAGCATAAAAATTCAAAGTTTGAAAAAAACTGGAATGGCTGTGTCCCAAATGTGCCCCTCCGATGTCCACACATACCTGGCAAAGGTACATACGGGGGTATTGCTGTACTCAGCCGACATAGCTGAGCAACATATGAAGTATTATACAGTCGTAGCACACATAAGGTTTGCAAAATATACTGTGCAAACTCACTTTGTATGTCAAAAAGGCAGAAAAAACGCTTATTACCACTACATCTGGTACAAGCTAGCGGAAAAATGATCCCACGCTAAGGTTCAAACTATACCTTTTGAAACACCCTGGGGTGTCTACTTTAAGAAATGGTAGGCCTTTGTGGGGTAGTTTGAATTTAAAACCTGCGAAGATGCTTGGAAATTGCACATAGGCACAGCGTCAAAATTCAAGGTTTGGTAAAAACGGATATGGCTTGGTCTCCTATATGGCACTGTAGCTTCACAAAATAGTGACAAAGACATTCATTGGGGGTGTATTTTTACTCAAAAGACTTAGCTGAGCATAATTTGGGAGGTTTGAACTTAGTGGCACATATGAAATATACAAAACGCCCAGCAAAAATGCAATCCGTATGTAAAAAATGCACAAAATTATTTTTACCACATACTTTGGCATATATTGGTGAAAAAATGGGGGTATGTTAAGGCACAATATGCACCTTATGAGATACCCTGGAGTGTCTACTTTTACAAATGGTAGGCCTTTGTGGGGGGTTTTTGAACAGTCAAACTGTTATAATACCCCAAATGGAAGCTAAGGCTCATTAAATCCATCTCTCAAAATTCTACTGTGAATACTGTAAAGGACAGGTCTCCTATATGGCACTGTAGCTTAACGAAATAGTGCCAAAGACATTCATATGGGGTGTCATTTTACTCAGAAGACTTAGCTGAGCATAATTTGGGGGGTTTGAACTTAGTGGCACATATGAAATATACAAAACGCCCAGCAAAAATGCAATCCGTATGTAAAAAATGCACAAAATTATTTTTTACCACATACTTTGGCATATATTGGTGAAAAAATGGGGGCATGTTAAGGCACAATATGCACCTTAAAGATACCCTGGAGTGTCTACTTTTACAAATGGTAGGCCTTTGTGGGGTTTTTTTGAACAGTCAAACTGTTATAATACCCCAAATGGAAGCTAAGGCTCATTAAATTCATCTCTCAAAATTCTACTGTGAATACTGAAAAGGACAGGTATCCTGTATGGCACTGTAACTTCACGAAATAGTGCAAAAGACATACAATGGGGGTGTCATTTTACTCAGCAGATGTAACTGAACACAAAATAAAACTTTGTACAGGAATAGCACACACCAACTTTACAAAATATACACGAGAATTTCTCTGTTATAAGTTTGTGTGCCAAAAACCAAAAAGAACACAATTTTACTCCAATATTTAGCAGAGGTTGGCGGTGAAATGGCTACGTAGAAAGTGTCAAAACAACCTTAGGTAAATAGCCCGTGATGTCTACTTTATATAAATATATACTTTTGTGTGGCAATTTTGTTTTCTTTTATGGCTATTAAGCTTACAAGACAAACATACCAAATTCTAAAATCGCTCAACATTAAAAGTTTATTTTACTCCTTGTGCTTTGTGACCTGTAACTACCAAAAAAACCTTAAAATCCCAGACACATTATATATTCTGTAAATCAGAACAAATAAATAAACTTATTTTTAATTACTTTCCTTAACCTGCACTAATTATGCACACATTATTATTGCAAAAACTGTAAAAAAAACCCAATATTTTTCATTTTTTTTGCATTTTTCTGTATTTTTTTTATAATAAGTAAGCATTTATATATATATATGTTATATCAAATTAAAGCCCTTTCTGTCCTTTAAGAAACAGTATATAATATGTGTCGGTGCAATAAATGAGAGAGATGCAAATTGCAGTTGAACGCAAACAGCAAGAAGATGCAAAAATTGCTTGTGTCATTAAGCGTAAGTCAAGCTTCTGAAGCTGTGTCCTTAAGGGGTTAAAAAAAAACATATATATATATATATATATTTGTGTACGGCACATTTCGAGGACGTAAGGAAACAAATAAGAAAGAAAACAGTATTAGAAAAAGTCAGCTGAGGTGTGCCGAAACTGACATGAGGTTAAACCTGTAAAAGAGGGCAAAAATAAAAGAAGCGATTTCTCAAAATACAAATAACTTTATTAAGTACATGGAAAGCCATTCTTATCTCTTTTTCAGATTTGGGAATGTATCTATTGTATGCAGACGATTTCCACCTTGCCATATTCTTAATGATGTGAGTTGGTACATGGTTACCTGATGCAGCTGAAGCTGCTCCAATGCGGAAGGAATGACCCGAGAAGGCATGTGGGTTGTGTCCTAGCCGGAGTAATAATGTACGAATATAAAACAGAAATTGTTTAGTGGTTAGGGGTTTCCCTTGGATGGCTAATAGTGGACAATCCGGGTTGGAAGTGATCTTGGACACCATTAGTTTGTCTAAAACTAGGATAGGACACCATTTGGTCGAGGTAGGATAGTATTTAATTTCTACCGGAGGTAGGACCTGTTTGGCTTGTTTTGGTATGGGCAATATATAAGATGTAGTGGTCTTGTTTTTTAATTAGGTGTTTCTTCTGAAGGCATGACTTGGAATCGGATGCTTTCTCCACTGAAAACTCTTTGGGTCTCAAGAAACCATAAAAGGCTAGGTAAGCTGCGGCCTTGACAATTAAGTTTGTGGTATGTTCAAAAGGGGACATGTCGAGTATATCGGAGATACTTTTAAATAGTTTACTGTCTATGGGAAGTCTCTTGACGGGATTGTGTAATGATAATCTGTGAACACCTCTTGGGATACTTTTTACTGGTTAGGACGCTAGAAATGGAGTTTTGTTGGGATAGCTGGTCAACATGTGGTGTTGTATACCTGTTAAGTAGAGTTTGATAGTGTTGTATGCTAACTTAAGAGAGGTGTGGCAAAAAGTAGTGAAAGCTACAACAGTTTCAACAGAAAAAAACATTTATTATATGCAGGGGCGTACCTAGAGCATTTGGCACCCGGGGCGGATCCTGTGCTTGGCACCCCCCCCCCCCCCAAAAAAACCTGTAAAAATGTTAAAGGTTTTATTTCTTTTATTTTTACAATTTGTAAACTTTGCAAAACCGCTGTCAGCCCCTCCTACAAAACCCTTGTCCTGCCCCGCCCCTCCTACAAAACCTCTGTCCTGCCCCTTCTACAAATCCTGTACTGCCCCATCTACAAAACCCCCGCAACCCCCTTCCACAAATCCCCTGCTTATCCCCCCTTATAAAGACTCCTGTCCCAATACAAAACCCCCACCCCCTTCTACAAAATCCCTGCAGCCCCACACACACATTTACAGGCAGACAGTCACACACTCAGTTACAGACAGTCACACACTCCGTTACAGACAGTCACACACTCCGTTACAGACAGTCACACACTCCGTTACAGACAGTCACACACTCAGTTACAGGCAGACAGTCACA
>OW240918.1:69602978-69716675 GCA_933207985.1 Pelobates cultripes | reverse complement strand
GCCGGGTACAGGAGACAGCTGCTCTCTGTACCCGTCGGACCATCATGCTGCAGTGAGGGAGCTGACAGGAGCGCTTCCCTCCTGTCAGCCCCTCTCCTCAGGCTGCGCCCGGGCGGTGCGGTCCGCCCTCATGGACGCACCGCCCGGGCAAAGCTGCAGCGGCCTGAGGCTCTACAGAGCGCTCGGGCGGCTGCAGCATGGGGAGGGCGGGGGGGCTGGCCATGGCACCCCCCACCCGGCTGGCACCCGGGGCGGACCGCGCCCCCCGCCCCCCCCTTAGTACGCCACTGATTATATGATAAGTATGAACAAAATTTTTGAACAACTTGTATGCTCTGGAGTATACTTTCCTTGTATTAGTAGACAAGCCTGCCTGTGCGAGAGACCTACTATGTTGTAATGGAGAACTTAAAGAATAATAAGTTCCGAGAAGCTTGGAGGTTCTCTGGGATGCAGGTTTGCTGATGGATGAAGTCTGAAAAATTCCTGCAAATTCAAGCGTGAGAGAGCATCAGCCGCATTATTTTCAACACCTGGAACGTGAATACAGGTTATGCAGAATTGAAGATTAGCTGCTAGCCAGGTCAGTCTCCTTATTAATTTCATAATCGTGAGGGACTGAGATTGGCTTTTGTTCACTATATAACAGGTAGCTAAGTTATCTGAAAAGCATCTGACAGAATGTCCATGCCATACTTAACCCCAGACATGTGCAGCCGCTACCATAGGATAAATTTCAAATAGCGCTGAGGTGGTATTGAAATTTTCGAGTGAGGTGGTCTCAACTGGCCAAGAGTCGTATAGCCACTCATCACCGAAAATAGCAGCATACCCCAATGCACCTGAGGCATCTGTCCAAATAACAGGGGAATCGTCAGATGTGGGTGGAACAAATAGTGACCTGCCATTCCAGGAAGATAGGAAGAGCTGCCACATTTGTAAATCAGCTCTAGCTGACTCATCTAAGGAAGTTGTGGAATCGTCGTCGGGGAGACCGTGCAACAGTGAGAGAATTTTTGAAATGAAAGACCTACCCTGAGGAATAATTCTCATTGCAAAATTTAGTGAACCGAGTAGTGATTCCCCTGTTTCCTGGTGCAAGTGCCTTGTGAGGTGCAGATGTTTATGTAAGAAAGAATCCAGTCTATTTTCTCTTGAGGCAGGCTTGCCTGCATAGAGACAGAATTGAGTGTAATTCACAGGAAAGTAATCACCGTGTTGGTACCTTCTGTTTTGTCCTGGGCTACAGGGACTCCTAAGTCTTTGAACAAAGTGAGCATGTGATTAAGACTGTGGGGTGTGTGTTGGTGTGGTTCAATGGTGAGGAAGTCGTCTAAGTAATATATGACTACTGGACATCTGCAAAAGTTCAGTAGTAGCCAGGTTAAAGTTTCGGCGAATATGTTGAATAACTTGGGGCTACTTTTGGAACCGAAGGTCAGTCTAGTAGCGAAATAGTAGCTGTCCTGCCACTTAACACCATGCAGATGCCAGAGTGACTGATTGATGGGGAGTAATTTAAAGGCGTTAGTGATGTCAGATTTACTTAACCAAGCTGCCTTCCCGGAATGAATGATTGCTTGGATGGCATCGTCAATTCTGGCGTATTGAAGGGAAAAGTCTTCTGACGGGATCAGAGCATTAAGGCTAGGTGTAGGGGATGAGTGAGGTGCAGAAGAGTCAATATTCAATCTCTTTTTATTGTTATATTTCCCTGTGGCGATTCCTGGAGGGTTTGTCCTCCAGGAAGTGAAAGGAAGAGTAGAGAAAGGACCTATCATGAAACCATTGGTGATGTCTTTCTGTAAGAGTTCTTGTATGCTGTCTGGGTCTGTGAGTGCTGACTGTACGTTGGGGCATTCCAAAACACCTGTGGAGAGTGACACGAACCCTGTGTGAAACCCATTAGTGAACCCAGACGTGAGAAATTCCACCAAATGAAAAGAAGGATGATTAGCCAGGTAACGTTGCAACTTCGGTACATTTATTGGAGTGGAAGTTTTGTTAGGGTACAATCTGTTGGGGCACATAGTTTTGGCATGTGTTCTGAAACACAGTGAGCACACATGAAGAAGCCTACATGCGCTATAACTGCAACCCCCGGCATTGAAATTATTGAAGACTTGTGCTTTGCCTAGAAAAACAATCGGTCTGCCTAGATTGTCTCTTATTTCCCTCTGGGACGTGTTAGATTGGTAACCAGTATTGGCGCTACTGGTAGAAGGGGTCGCTACGTTCTCTGGACAGAAATTGACTGAATGAGCAGTGGAAGAGCATATAGCACAGGAAGGGGTTTTAAGGCTTGCAAAATGCATAAGAAATAATTCTGTGTCTAGCTGTGCCCAATCAGTAATTGTATCTGGAAGCAAATGACTTATGATAATCATAAAATGCAGAGCCCCCATACTTGTATGCTAATTCAACCACTTTATGAAGGTATAAGTCAAGTTCCTCTCTATGGAGGGGGAAAGCTGTACAGATCACGTCTCTGTATAGATCGAAAGCGAGGACAAACTCGGGGATGTTAAGATTCCTATTTAGTCTAGGATCTCTAGACTTCATCACTACTGACAGATCCTCAAAGGTATAAGCCCTGTTTTCTACCACCTCTTGAGATGCTATCAGTAGTGATGTCCTTCCCCTCTATAATGTCCCGTCTTAGAGACTGAGGAATGAGGTGAATAGGATTTATGATATTTGTAGCTCTGTTAGCTGGTAGAGGGTTATCTTTACCTCCTGAGTTAGGTGCGGGCTGAGCAACGGGCACTGGAATCTCTGGAATTGTTGGAACTTTATTTGACTCCAGATTATCCAACCTATTGTTAATCATTGCTACTGAAGAAACAAGGGAGGCCATCATGACGTGTAATTCGGCAAGGCTATTTTGTACATTGAATTCCGTACTATGGCCAGGCCTTTCGTTTTCTCCGTAATATTTAGTAAACGAAACAGTTCGGCTTTCCTGGCTGTAGCTGGGAAAGGAATATTCCTTTTTTTAAGTTCTGAGGTTATTTTAGGGATAGTCCAGGAACGATAGCTGGAAGCTAGACTTGGTGGATTGGTTCATCTCTGTGAACCTGATCTGAGTGGGGTGCTGGCGATCGACAGATCGTCTTCTTGTGTAGAAGCGTTAGACATGCTATGAAAGTGAGGCAGATGGATAAGGTTAGTATGGTACCGTAAAGAACCGTAGTGGCCCAGCTCACTATGATAGTGCCTAGTGGCGAAATTGTATTAACTAGCTTATGTTGGTGACAGGTGAAACCCTGACTACTTGTCAAGTGGCTATGAGAGGCTCTACCTATGATTTGGCTCATGGGGCCTTTGTGCCACTGAGGTGGGTGGCGGGGTGTTGGCCTCTCGGTGATACGTAAAGGAATGTACAACTATTGGCCGTGAAGGGTGAGGCCCTAACTATGACTTGATGCAAGGACGATTGGGACGATTTGGCACGAACCTCTGAGTGGCAGGTCTAAGAGTATGCCTTGCGGGACCACTCGACTTATAGGCGAAGAGGCCTATGGGATCATACCTAATTTGGCGAGCTCAAACCTATTTGTAATCCTGCCCTTGACCTCAGCTATTCCATTACTGACCCCACTGCAGGTCCTAGTCCCACTACAGGTCCTGACCTCTTACTACTGCCTCTGCCCCCCCCACCACTATCCCTGCCCCCCTACCGCAACCCCTGACCCCCTACAACTTCCCCTGACCACCTACTACTGACCCTGAAACCCCACTGCAGGTCCTAACCTACCACTTTAGTCCCTAAACCCTTACTTCAGCACTTAACCCTCCACTACAGCTTCTAACCCCTTATTTAATCCTCTAACTGATCACTACACCCCCTAACTCCACACTACACCCTCACTGCAGCCCTTTTCCCCCCACTGCCCCTAACATCCAATACTGCCCCTAACATCCACTACTGCCCCTATCCATCTGCTCCTTGTCACGTATTCATCCGCTTATAAAAATGTGGTTAATGACATTTACTGTCCACACATGAAAAGTTGTGCCGAGCAGCAACCAAATCCACAGAAGGGTTCATGCTGAGCAGCAATTATGCAAATGGAAACCTGGTAACTGCCTTTGGGGTCAAAGGCTGGTTACAGCCTATCAGATCTAGAGGAGGGGTATTTAGGCCCAGTTCTCATCCTGCTCAGTGCCCTGTCGTGGTTTCCCTTGTGGTTGTCCGAGAGCACGTTATTGATTCTGGTTATACTGGTTATTTGACTTTGGCATTGTTTTTGACTTCCCTGTTTTCTTTCATCCCTGACTCCTGGCTTTTTGTCATCGTTGTGTCTCTTTCTGTTTCCCTTGATCTCGGCTATTCCTGACTATTCTTTAGTACGTTAGTCCGGCCATTCTAAGGTCCGGTATACATTACCTATCAGTCCTCTGTGTTACACAATTCTACGGACTGGATCATTCTGTAATCCTGACATTACGACATGGCCATAGATCCTGTAGAATTTTGTAAGCACATAGCTGCTTGTGAAAGGAAACTGTAGTATAATGATCACCGCATGGATCAATTTGCCAAGGCCTTCAGTACGCTACTTACCCGAACAGCGCTTCTGCAACCTGCGGCCTCACCTCCACCTTGTGTACCTCCAGCTATAACACACAAGGCACCTACTATCTCCCTATCTCCTCCCCTGCATTTTGATGGTAATATTCAAGAATGCCGGTAATTTATTAACCAAATGGAGTATCATTTTGAGGCCTCACCGGGATCTTTCCCCACAGACAGAGCTAAAATTGGTTACCTAATAAATCAATTAAAAGGTAAAGCTTTAGCTTGGGCCAATCCATTATGGGAGAGTAATAGGAGTGTGTCACACAATTACCAGGAGTTCCTTACGTTTGAACCTTTAGGCAGAGAGGATGACGCCTCTACTGCCCTGATGCACATCAGACAAGGGAACCGGTCTATTTCGGAATATGCCATAGAATTTTGTACCCTAGCTTCCGAGGTAGACTGGACTAATAGTGGGTAAATCTTTTGCTTTTAAATAGGGATTATCTGAAAACTATGCTAGATGAGATTGCCGCCAAAGACTTACCCAAAAAGCTTAATGAATTTATCACTTTTGTCATGCAGATTGATAATAGATTAAGAAGCTACTAGAAACAAGACCAGACACATGAGTATGCATTTAGCATCCCGTTTCTCCAGAGCTATTGTCCCTGAAATTCCTGTACAGTCTGAACCTGAACCCATGCAGTTGGAGGTCACTAGACTGTCAGAAGCAGAAAGACAATATAGGAGAAAAGAAGGCCTATGTCTAGAGACATATGAGAAACAATTGTCCCATATGTCCAGAAAACTACTGCACCTAAGCACCTTAAGGGGACAGGTCTTAGGTGTAATGGAAACGTCCTCTGAAAAGAATAAAAATAGGTTTCTCCTTGACATTTCTATCGCCTTTGACAAAAATAACTTTTCATGCAAAGCCCTGATGGATTCAGGTCCTGCTGGAAACTTCATCGACGTTCAATTTGTCAAAGGTAATACTATACCTATCAAAGAGAGACTATCACCCCTAGCTGTTGAAGCTATTGATGGGAGACCACTCTCACAACCATTGATAATGCATGAAACCTTACCCATTAATATTTCCATTGGTGCCTTACATAAGGAAGAGATTACATTTCAGGTGATTGCATCTCCTTCTTGTCCTATTATATTAGGATTCCCATGGCTTAGCAAGCATAACCCTCATATTGACTGGGCTAATGGGGAAATATTAGAATGGGGTAAGGATTGTAATGAAAGGTGCATATTGCATGTCACCAAAAGAGTGGGCACTATTGAATTACCCACTAGTACACCTCAAAATCCCGAGATCCCTATACAATACCAAGACATTAAAGAAGTATTCAGCAAGACTCAGTCTAATACTCTACCTCCTCACAGACCATATGACTGTTTCATTAACTTACTACCAGGCGCTATGCCACCTAAGGGAGCAGTCTATGCTCTATCCCCTCAGGAGAGTAGTGTAATGGAGGAATATATTAAACATTCATGGAATAAAGTCCATATACGAAAATCATCCTTGCCTGCTGGTGCAGGATTCTTTTTTGTATCTAAAAAGGATGGTGAGTTGCGCCAAGTATCGATTACAGGGCATTGAACAAAATCACCATTAAGAACGCCTACCCCATTCCTCTTACTGCTGAATTATTTGACAGACTCCAGGGCGCTAAAGTGTTTACTAAGCTTGACCTTAGAAGCGCTTACTATTTACTGAGAATCAAGGAAATCCACGAGTGGAAGACTGCATTTAATACAGAAGTTGACACTATGAATATCTAGTGATGCCATTCGGGTTGTGCAATGCTCCAGCGGTTTTCCAAGATTTCATTAATGATGTACTCAGGGATTACATTTACTTGTTTGTCTTGGTCTATCTGGATGATATCCTTATTTATTCTCCTGACATTCAGACTCACCACGATCACGTTAGACAAGTTCTGCAGACCATGTTAAAGAATCAACTTTATTGTAAATTAGAAAAATGCATCTTTGACCAATCTGAAGTACAGTTTTTGGGATATAATATCTCTGCCTCGGGGTTTCAGATGGATCCTAAAAAGCTGGAATCGGTTCTACAATGGCCTTTACCCACTGGGTTGAAAGCCATTCAAAGGTTCATTGGTTTCGCCAATTATTACAGAAGATTTATAAAGGAATTTTCTTCAATAATAGCCCCCATCACCAATATGACACACAAGGGGGCTAGTAGTATGATATGGTCTAAGGAGGCAATTGAAGCCTTTGAAACTCTCAAACAGCGGTTTGCCTCCGCCGACATATTGTTACATCCTGACGCCAGTAAGCCTTTCATACTGGCGGTTGATGCTTCAGAGACAGGGGTACGGGCAGTTCGCTCATAGAGGGAGAGCCAGGGAACTCCATTACATCCTTGTGGTTACTTTTCTAGAAAAGTTGCCTCCTGCTGAGCGCAATTACGATATTGGCAATAGAGAATTGTTGCCCATTATTCTAGTGGCAACATCTTTTAGAGGGTTCCAAGGAGATGCTAAGCGATTATCTTCTAGACAAGCTAGGTGGTCTCTGTTTCTTTCTCTCTTTAATTTTCTTATCACCTACAGGCCTGGTTTTAAAAATGTCAAGGCTGACGCCTTGTCCAGGCAGTTTGATACTGAGGCTATACTAGAGCAAGAAACATCCCATATCATTCCCCCAGAATGTATAATTGTGTCCACTGTCCTCTCATTGTCCTCTCCACTACTTGGCTCCATCATGGAGGCTCAGTCTCAGGCGCCCTGCGGTAAACCTCAGAACAAACTGTTCGTTCTATTGGGGAAAGGGTTAATATCATGAAGGTGTTTCACGACAATGTGTCTGCTGCTCACCCAGGTATTATTAAATCCACTTATGCTATCATGAGGTCATTCTGGTGGGATTCCCTCAGAAAGGATGTTAAGGAATATGTGCAGGCTTGTTCTGTTCTGTGCGGTTTCCAAAGTGCCTCATAAACTCTCTTGTGGCTTGTTACAAACTCTTCCTATTTCTGAGGTCCCATGGTCCCACTTGTCCATGGACTTCATTGTTGAACTTCCTAGTTCTAACAGTTATACCACCATTCTCATGGTTGTGGACCGCTTTTCTAAAATGGCTCATTATTCCTCTCAAGAAATTACCGTCATCTCAAGACCTGGTACTGATCTTTATACATGAGATTGTCCGTCTGCATGGCATTCCTCACAATATTGTATCTGATAGAGGTTCTCAGTTTGTATCCTGGTTTTGGAGGGCTTTTAATAAGCAATTGGGGATTGAACTGTCTTTTTCATCCTCTTACCACCCCCAGACTAATGGTACAGCTTAGAGGGCTAAGCAGTCTTTGGAGTTATGCTTGCGTTGTTTTGTTAACAGCACTCAAGACAATTGGTCCAAATTATTACCATGGGCCAAGTTTGCTAGGAACAATGCTGACCATGATTCCTCTGGGCATAGTCCATTTTTTGTTAATAATGGCCGGGATCCTACTGTCCTACCGGCTGTTTTTTCTGATACAGCTATTCCTGCTTTGGATGACCGTCTGGCTTCCATCCATGATACCTGGGTTTAAGTTCAATCTGCTCTGGGTACTGCTGCTGACCGTTTCAAGCATCATGCTGATACATGTCGAGGTGCCAACCCTGTATACCAAGTGGGTGAGAGGGTTTGGTTATCTTCTCGTAACATCAGGCTCAAAGTCCCTAGCATGAAATTTGCTCCTAGGTTCTTGGACCTTTTCGTGTCCTTCCTAGGATTAATCCTGTTGCGTACTCTCTGGCCCTTCCAGCCTCCTTGAAAATTCCTAATACCTTTCATGTGTCCTTGCTCAAACCTCTTGTTTGCAATAAATATACTGTCTCAAGTGCCCCTCCTCTTCCCTTAGTTGTTTCTGGACAGGAAGAGTATGAGGTCTCCTCCATAATTGGTAACTGCCTTTGGGGTCAAAGACCAGTTACAGCCTATCAGATCTAGAGGAGGGGTATTTAGGCCCAGTTCTCATCCTGCTCAGTGCCCTGTCATGGTTTCCCTTGTGGTTGTCCGAGAGCGCGTTATTGATTCTGGTTATTCAGGTTATTTGACTTTGGCATTGTGTCTGACTTCCCTGTTTTCTGGCATCCCTGACTCCTGGCTTTTTCTTATTGTTGTGTCTCTTTCTGTTTCCCTTGACCTCGGCTATTCCTGACTATTCTTTAGTACATTAGTCCGGCCATTCTAAGGTCCGGTATACGTTACCTATCAGTCCTCTGTGTTACACAATTCTACGTGCTGGATCACTCTGTAATCCTGACACCCCTTACCCTGACTGCTGCCTTTAAACCCTCACTACAGCACCTATACTCCCCCAACCCCCTGCTATATTAGGCTGAGGGGGAGCTAACTTGAATCTTCCTTCCCATCTTGTACTAAATGGAAACTCCACTACCTCCTACGTAAATTTCCCAAACGTCACACATTGTCACGCATAACACTTACAGCAGCCCAAACATATCACTCACAGCTTCTCACACTGCCACACATATCGCCCAGACACTGACAGCTTTACACACATTACACAGCCTTATACATCATGCACAGAAAGCCACAACATACACTTCACACATAGCTACAACACTTTCAGCCACCCTACACAACACACATACTCACACCACACATCCACTCAACATTTTTTTAAATATTCACATTATTTAACAATAAAAAAATTACATTGGGGAAAAATGTCCTGGTGCATAACCTAATAAAATGGTCTGCACATGCCTATGCGCACATGTGCCGGCTTTACTAGAGTCTGGGCAAATGAGCTGCC
This sequence comes from Pelobates cultripes, assembly GCA_933207985.1. Classification (NCBI taxonomy): domain Eukaryota; kingdom Metazoa; phylum Chordata; class Amphibia; order Anura; family Pelobatidae; genus Pelobates; species Pelobates cultripes. The sequence continues at coordinate 69,707,334 of OW240918.1, read as the reverse complement.
CAGGCAGACCCAGCAAAGAGCATTAATACTGGCCAGATGGTCAGACTGCTGTAGAAGCAGTCCCTCATGGATTGGCTTTATGTGATGTCACGACATGGTCGGATTATATGGGTAGGACATTGTAATGCCACTACATGGGGGGCAGCAAATAAGGATTTTTATAGGGCGGCAGAAATCCTTGCACCGGCCCTGAGTGTCAGTTGATCTGATCAAACAGGTTGTGCTGAAATTTTAGATGAGGGGCCTTTATTTGCCAACTAAATGTCTCTTACATACATTGAAAGCAAAGTTGAATAATGCTGAGCTGTTTTCTTTCCACCAATAATTTAATTGTATAGTTATTGTATCCTTTTATTGTATTTGAGAAAGGTCTGTATTTCCATTTGACTGATGTGTGTGTGGTTGCTGGCCCTTGCATTCCCTGAATCCTAGAAAGATCTGCGTACAATATTCTGACAGAGATATTTTGTGAATTGGAATTTTTTGTACTAACACGTAAGTTACTATTACAAAAATTAAAAAAAAATAATAATAAATAAAGGTCTGAAATTGATGCATTTTTTAAAATATGTTAGAGGATGTTTTCAGTTTACTATCAACATAGTTACATAGTTGCATAGTTACATAGCTGAAAAGAGACTTGGGTCCATCAAGTTCAGCCTTCCTCACATAAGTTTTTGCTGTTGATCCAAATAAAGGCAAAAAAACTAGTCTGAAGCGCTTCCAATGTTGCAACAAACTAGGAAAAAATTCCTTCTTGACCCAAAATAGCAGTCAGATGTCTCCTTGGATCAAGCAGCTATTACCCCACTAATTAGAAATTATATCCCTGTATGTTATTTTCTTGCAAGTATTTATCCAATTGCAGTTTAAACATCTGTATGGACTCTGATAAAACCATCTCTTCAGGCAGAGAATTCCATATCCTTATTGCTTTTACTGTAAAAAAAACTTTTCTCTGCCTTAGATGAAATCTCCTTTCTTCCAGCCTAAATGTGTCCTATGTATAACCCTGTTTATGAATCGATTTCCAGATAATGGTTTGTACTGGCTCCGAATATATTTGTATAATGTTATCATATCCCTTCTCAGGCGCTGTTTTTCCAAACTAAACAGATTTACATTTTTTAACCTTTCTTCGTAAATAAAATGCTCCATTCCTTTTATCAATTTTGTAGCTTGTCTCTGCACTTTTTTCTAGTGCCATGATATACTTCTTTAGAACAGGTGCCCAAAATTGAACAGCATATTCAAGGTGTGGTCTTACCAGTGATTTATAAAGAGGCAAATTTATATTTTCATCCCGAGAATGTATGCCCCTATTTATATATGCTGCTCAACAGGGCTGGCCTTAGGCCCTTAGGCGCCCTGTGCGAAAAATCTTCGCAGCGCCCTCCCCCCCCCCTCCACCCATCATTCCTTTTATAGTGTATTAAATAAATAATGATTTTAAAACAAATATTAATTCCTCCTTTCCTGTTGTTATCTAGTTGGAGATGGGCATGTGGATCTGAATCTGGTCTGCCCCTCCACTGGGTGCAGACCATGCATAACTGTCTTGCAAGCTCAGGGACTTGCAGTGTCCTGTGGTAATCTGCGGCAGTGCTCTGATTGGTCGGAGCTAGGTAGACAGCTAATTTTGGTCTGCAGCCAACAGATGTGCATGCCAGATGTGTCAGACTGCAGAGTCACATGCACACAGTCCCATAGTCAGATGCACACCGTTATACATATCCCCTGTCAAATACACAGGATCAGGCAGAAACACACAGGTACAGGCAGTTACACACAAACAGTTACAGGCAGATACACACACTCACACAGTTACAGGCAGACAGTAACACATACAGTCTCTTTCACACACACACACACACACACACACAGTTACATGCAGACAGTCAATTACACAGAGGCAGACAGTCACACAGACAGCTTCACACACAGACAGTCACACAGGCAGATAGTAGCACACACACACAGGCAGACAGTCACACACACACATACAGACAGACACACACACACACAGGCAGACAGTCACACACACAGAAACAGGCAGACAGCCACACACACAGGCAGACAGCCACACACACAGGAAGTCAAACACACACAGACACACACAGACAGGTACTCACACACACATACACAGGCAGACAGTCACACCTACACAGGCAGACAGTCACACAGGCACACACACAAAGGCAGACAGCTACACACACAAGCAGACAGTCACACACACAGGCAGAAAGTCACACACACAGGCAGTCAGCCACACACACACAGTCACATGCACACAAGCAGACAGTCACACACACACACACACAGGCAGACAGTCATACTGCCAGGCAGACAGTTATACACATACACAGGCAGACAGTCACACGCACACACACACATGCACACAGACAGCCACACACACAGGTACTCACACACACAGGCAGACAGTTGCACATACTGACACACGCTCACAGACAGTCAATCATACATGGTTACCTCTGTCCTTTATGGTTTGGGAGGAGTGAAGGCAGTGCAGCTATGGTTGTTGGGGAAGCCACCGCTGTTAAGCTCCCCCCTGCCGTCATTTAAGCTCCGCCCATGCTGCAAGGTAAGCTTTGCCCCCATAGCAATGCTGGGAGTTTTTTTTCTAAGCCTGGGTGGAAAATAATGTAATCCTCCACCCAGGTAGCCGGCCATGTGTGAGCTGTGTCGGCCACAGGGCCCCCCGTCTCCACAGCACCCTGTGTGGCCGCACAGCTCGCACACCCCTAAGGCTGGCCCTGCTGCTCAATTTTCTCCCAGGATTTTGTTTAAAGGACCACTATAGGCACCCGGACCACTTCAGCTTAATGAAGTGGTCTGGGTGCCAGGTCCATCTAGGGTTAACCCTGCAGCTGTAAACATAGCAGTTTCAGAGAAACTGAATGCTTTCCTATGGACTGACTGCGCGCGCATGCGCATTCAGCCGGTGTCATCAGAAGAGGGAGGAGAGTCCCCAGCACTGAGGGAGCCCAGCGCTGGAGAAAGGTAAGCCTTTAACCCCTTACTTCCCCTAGGGCCCGGCAGGAGGGGGGCCATGACGGTGGGGGAGGGGGGGACCCAAAGACACCATAGAGCCAGGAAAGTCCAAAGAAAGCTTTTAAAGCAACCTTGATGATGCTTTACCTTAATTCCCCTTATATTTCCCACAGAGTGGCATCTTTTCGCTACTATTGATTGGACATATAGATTGGGAGGTTAGTAGTGTAAATGGGAAAGAAACTAATTATAGGCCTTATAGTGGAAGTATAATTTATTGCTGTTTATATATTGTGCACCTCTAAAATGCATCGTGAATGTGACCACTAAGCAGATGTCTTAAATTGGTTCCTCCAAAACCCCCACGGTAAACAGTACCTCACCCATATCACACCCGGAGGTGAAGGTGATTGACTGATAGCATGCAGCTCCGAGATTTTTTCTTTTCACATGCTCATTTTTTGTGATCACTTTGTGCTCACAGGGGGGAATTGTTATGGACAATTTTATTGCTTGTGCTTGATGTATCAAATTATATATAATGATTAGAGATTGTTTAGCTGTATCTGTGAAATGGTTTAAAATGCTTAGTAGGGGTTTCTTCCCTGCCTGAAAAACAAGTATTCCACCACACAGTGAGTTATACTGTTCAGGCTTGCTTATCTACCTATAACATACAGAATTGTATGTAATGTGTTAGAGTTGCTTGGATTTCTCAATCTGCGATTGGCTGAAGAAAGTGTAACACCCTAGACTAATAATCTATATATCCCCTTTGCAGTGAAGGAGAAAATGAAATGCTTGCTTGAAATACATTGTGTTGCCCTATGTGTGTTATTTCTAACAGACCTTTTCCCACATCTGAGAAAGAGATAAGCTGGAAAGCAGAAATTTGGTGACAGGTCCATGGTAGTGTGAGAGACCTGAGAAGTATCCAGCCTTACAATTAGGTAAAGGTAGAATTCATTAATCAAGGCGTTGAAATCTTAGTTGTGGATGATATCACTGCTGTTACATATTTCTAAATTAAATCTGTTTACATTGTGTTTGATCCACCAACTATTCCAGAATAAGCTCTGGGTATTCTATCTGCCTCCATGATTGGCATATTGCTAAACATTCTAAATTGTACCAAGGTGTGAATTAAAAGATATTATTTGCATTATTATTATTTATACAGCACCGACAAATTTGTCACCACAGTAGGTGGACTTACAAACAAGTAGTTGTAAGAAAACAAGTTGCACTTATAGAAGCAGAAGACACATTTGGTAAAATTATACAAAAAGTAAAGGTGGTGTATTTTATGTAATAGAAAAGAAAAATGCCTGAAAGTTTACAATGAAGACTTTTTTTAGATGACACAGTTACAGGAGAGGAGGTTGATTAGTGAGGTGTGGGGAGGGAAAGCTGTTAACCATTTAATTCAAATGCCTTCTTGAAAAAGTGAGTTTTCCTAGAATTCCTTACTAGAATTCAGTTGAAGTTAATATTCACAAAATGAGTTAATAGTAATATGGTACTAGCCATGCCACAAGTGGTGTTCAATTTTGCATATTCTGTTTTACCTTTTAATTATCATTTACATTATTAAGGCACCCAGACAACTACATCTAAGCATTTTTAGCCCTGCAATCTAAAACATTAAACTCTCTGAGGTGCATCGGATTGGAGAAGAATCGATGCCTCCAGGATGACGTTGCGGGAGGGGGAAAGAGTCTCAGCACTTGAAGAAATGTTTAATTGGTTTTAATTTAGTTTAGGGGGTCCCTGCATCTAACTGGTGAACATAACACTAGAGTGTTAGAAATATATGTTTATATTCTTAAAGCTATAAAGTTCCTTTTTAGAGTTGATTTTGTATTTCTGATGCATCTGTATATGACTACAGCTAAATTAGGTAAATATTGCACAAAATAATTGATACATTTATTGAATTATTAATAACATTTAATATTAATAACATTTAATTTCATTATTTAAAATAACATCTTAGAACTGCTTGAGTCTCCTGAATGAGCCAATTTTTGGGCTCATGGCACCCCAGTCAGTATATCTTCTGTACTCTCCAGGTCTCAGGTAATACTGGCGGCCCCTGTAATGTGGTTCCTCATAGAACATCCAGTAACCATCAAGCACCTGGCAGGAGTTGATGTCATGGTAACGGAATCTCTCATTGACATTAGGACAATCTTCAGTGGATTCCATCATCTGACCTCGGAAATCATCCATCTCATAGACCTTCACTCTGAATGAACCAAGGTGCTTCATGCGATTAAAAAATATATAATTAATAAATAGCATGGAAAAGAATTGCATCATTTCATGTGAATATCATGCCTATATTGACAGTGTAATATCGACCCACCTGTTGCCATGAAAGTTACTGCTGTCTTAGTCAATTATTATTATTATTATTATTATTTATATTTATTTTTATTGTATAACCCTCACCTTTTAGGGATATCCTAATATTATTTAAGTATTTTTGTTTAGACTACTGTATATCTCCAGGATACACAGCGAGTCACAATTTTCTTGGAGATTGTGATAAGCATTGCGTTTTTCTCTATATATTTTTTTTTATTCCCGGGGTTAAGCCCCTTGAGACCCCTGGAGTCTCTTTTTTGGTACTTTAACTTGTTTTTCGCAATTAGAGCACCGACACAAGTAGCTGGTGTTCAGTTGCGAATTATCAGTATATATAGGTCTTAGTCAATTAAGAATATATTGCATTAAATATTTAACAATGTTATTAAAAAGACAAGAATATATATTAAAGTGAAACCTTAATTAATCATAGAAGAACCAAGGATGCTTTTTTTGGACTGCATCTTTAATTATATGTTTGTAAAATTCTCAACTGCTCTGGTAAATGTATTTACCTGTGGGATAATATGACAGGATTTGATGGAGTCGTTGAAACCCATCCATTGCTTTAAAATAGGATACTCTCCCATGTTAAGGTAATACTGGTGTCCGTTGTAGTTTGGGTGCTCATACAATATCCAGTTTCCACATTCCACTCGGATGGAATTGCAAAGGCGAAAATATGAGGACAAATCTCAGAGCTGCACTCATAAGAGCGGCCCTTAAAGTTACGATCTTCGTAGAAGACAATCTATGAATGAAATTATGAATTAGAATATTTTATACTTTTGAATGTATTATTGTTTTTGATTTAGTTGCTAATGATGTATCAAACATAAAAAATTACAAGGGCTCATAAATTAAACAAATGTATAAATTATACAATCACTAAAGCTTTGAAAATGGTTTAAATTCATGGGCTTCGGATATACAATTATAACAAGAAAAATCCAGTGTGCTGTTTATGGCCAATATAAAGTGATGCTGATTTGATTCATGTGCATTTGCTTATTTGGTTGCCGTTTAATAACTTATGAAGTAATATATTCTGCTACCATTTTGTAATGCATGCATTTATTCCTTTTACAAGTACAAAGAGACAGAAAGGCTTGGGCGGGTACTAGACCACCTCAGTGGTACAAATTGTATGATGGAAATACCTCATCATGGCCATGCTCCTCCAATCCACACCCTCGGAAGCCAGCATTATATTAGCTATCTAATGGTGGAATCAGCATGGCTGTTAAGTTTGAGATTGGAATACATAATATGACCAACCACAGACTAAGTTGTGGAGCTGATTTCATGATTTATCCCAGTGGCAAGTGATAGCTAATAGTGAATATCCTTAGTAATTGCCCTCTGAAATTTAACTTTTTTCTTTTAAAACTAGACTTGGAGTTAGGGACAGGAAGAAGTAAGAAGCTTTTTTACCTACATTTTTAAACTTGTTTGTTATCCACTCACATTTGCTCACCACAATTCTTTGTTCAGTCAAAAAAATTCTATGGGTTTGTTTACAACTTTGTCACTACGTTTTATTGACTAGTCACTACCCTTGATGATGCCTCTCGTAACTGCTCAGGCGAAGTTCCTGACTTCACAAGTAGCAACTGGGAGTTACAGGCAGCCAATACTGAAAACCAGTCGCTTAGTAGTGGCTAATGACTCCTATTAACTCTGATTTGGTGTAAAGTGGTCAGTGACAGTCCATCTCTAAACATCCTGTTAAAAACAAAAATCTTGTTTCAACCCTGTCACTAAATTTTACCAGCCAGATGCAAATTCCCTGTCACTATTGGCCACACAAGGTGTATGCTTCTTTGCTTTACCAGCACAAGGCCCAGCTTTTTTTCATGAAAGGCTACCAAAATGTATTAACAAGGCTGGAAATATGGTGGTAATTTGTTGCCACTACAAGCTTCCAGTTGTTAATAGGTTGACAGCTAGTGATATCTTATGGCTGTTATTCACTGACAAATTTGTCCCCTGGAAGAGCCTTAGCGTCGAAACACGCGTCAAGAGTATTTAGTTGATCCTATAGATGTGGGATGACAAGCACTATGACCTCTTTTTTTATACCTTCTTTATCTATTTTTAATTATATTTATTTTTGTTTTCTATTTTTTGTTTGGATATATACACTTTTTTCATCGTGAGATTATTACCATTGGAGGGGGGAGGAGGATACTCAGAATTTTATTAAGGGGTGCCCACGAAGGGACATCAGAGTAGGGAATCTTCATTTCCTGCAGGATATTATAGTCACTTTGTACCTTGTCTGAGATATTATAGTACTCTCCTCCGGACCATATTTGATGTGATCTAATGTAACAGATATAGGTTACATCTTGTTAATTTAATTTATCTTTATTTGTGTTAACAAATTTGTTGCTTTTTTGTTCTAGATACACATTACTTTTACAGACTCTATAAATGTATTTATCTTGATTTCTGGATTAGTGATTACCAAATATCATTCTAATTAATTCAATTTACTTTTTTCTACCTATTATAATTTTTTTCTGTGGATATTTTCTGCAGATATGTTGCACATTTAGGATCAGATATTTAAGTATTTATTAAAAGCTAAGTTTTATTTGATTACTTTGGGGTTACTCCTGGTCATTTAGGGTTTACCTTCTAAACGGTTTCCCCAGGTGCTTTTTTCTTTCTTCTTACTGACAAATTTGTGAACAATCTCTGTGTCTTCTATTGAAAGCATGTCTTCAAAATATTAATTGTTGGTTTATATTTCAACAAATATTCCGGCTATTGTTTCTAATCTTTCTTATGTTGCCTCATTTTATTCATTTTGTCAGATAATCTTACCTTTCCCATTTTCAGTTCTGATTTGGTTTCAGTTGATCTGTTCAAGCACGTTGTGCTAATATTTAGGATGAAGGGGCCTTTATATACCATCTATAAGTCTATTGTTGATGCTTGCATATATTGAAATCAATGCTGAGCTGTTTTATTACCACCAATAATTATAATGTATAGCTATTGTATGCTTTGTTGTGTTTGTGAAAGCTCTGTATTTTCATTTGACTTGTGTGTGTGTGTGTGTGTGTGTGTGTGTGCTTGCTGGCACCTTCAATGAATCCCAGAAAGATCTACATACAACATTCTAATAGAGTTTTTTTTGTGAATTGTAATAGTTTCTAAACTAAACAGGCAGCAGTTTATGTTAAAGGGACAATCCAGAACTCTAGAGCATTTTAGCTTACCGAAATGCATCTAGGGGTAAAAAGTGTGTTCTCTTTTTTTTAATTTTCATGAAAAGTGTATATTTCAATACTTAGAGGACAGCTACTATAAAACAACTGTGCATGTAGGGCCAGATTAGAGAAGCGATGATATGGAACTAAAAAAGGGGACAATGGGGAAGTATGTTGTTTAGTAAGTCTAAAATAAAATGAAATGTACTTACAATATTAAGAGATGCCAGTTAGATCTACCTCTGTGAACTTGAGCTGTGTAATCCCAGTTTAGGGATGTTGAGTGCATTTCTTGTTTCCTCGAACTTCTGAACACCAAATTCCTTGGTCTATAAAAGCAAAAAAATCTACATTGATTATAAATTTATTCAATAGATACAGTATATTGCCCAGTCTTTATTTTTTAGTAGTCACTTAGTAACAAACTCTGGCAAAGTAAATATTCATGTAGTTTCTTTTACATTCCCCCCCACCCCCCCCCGCCATTAAAAGAAAAAAAATCTCTCCTTTCGCCGATGCTATACATGTCATTATATGTTTTACTGCTCAAATAGTTGGTTAATAGGTATTTTGGAAAGTCATAGGGTCAAATAAAGGGCTTGCAAATTAAATTCCCTGGACTTTCTGCCTAGGTTGTCAGGCAAGTCCCTCAAGTTATAATTAATAAAGTCACTTAATTATGTAAAAATAATAAATATACACATAGAAAAAAAATTAAATAAATTTAAAAAAAAGTACACACTCTATGGCAGAATTCTATGGCTTTACATATCAGGACATAATCATCTGTTCCTTAGCCGGTCTTACAATTAGGTAACTACAACCTCAGATGAACAACACATGACATATTAACATACACCATGTCATGATTATTTTATATAAAAATACACTTAGAATGAAATTACATATATATAATGGTGGTCGCTTACAATAAGCCGAGTTATAGTAATGGTGGTGTAAATCAGTTGTGGTGTGCCGGAGCCGACGTTCATGTAGGCCTGTAAAATAGGGCCTACATAAAGGCAGTGGTGGGTGGGCTGGACTAGGCGGTCTCGACCCAGTTTAAGGGGAGGGGTCTGTGTATTTATAGGCTGGGTAACTCATCCCACAACCAAAGGCTTTGCCTACTGACTCAGCCCTCTAATTTGTGGTTGGATACAATAAGCCGAATTATAGTAATGGTGGTGTAAGTCGGTTGTGGTGCACTGGAACTGACGTTTGGGTAGGCTTGTAAAAGAGGGGAATAGTTTAACAGTTTAACACTGAATAAGTATTGACATTACATAATCAGTACTTAAATGTATGTCTCAACTCCCTCTCAGGTTGAGGTATATATGCAGATGACTATACTGTTCCAGCCCTTAGATGATATGTACTGGGATGTTACTAGAGGTAGCAGGAGCAGCGCTTATTCATTTAGAATAACCTAAAATATTGAAGATTGTATTCAGCAACTTTACGGTGTTGTAAACTAGTTTAAGGTTGAGGTGGCAAAAAATATGTGAGCGCCACCATGGAATCGAATGAGTATGATTTGATGATTTGATATGCAGAAGTGACTTTATTAAAAAAGGCCAGAGGCCAGCACATGAACCTGTGACATTGGCAGAGAGCGTTATGTGTGCCAGCAACCTACCATGGTCATTTGATAAGCTAATCTAGCATTAAATCCTAGAATGTAGAGGTTTAATAGGTCATTTGACCACAGTGGGGAGAATTTGGAAGAATACAAGAAAATGTAATCGAGTCACGGCATTAAGTCTGGTATGGGTATGTGGACAAATCACATCCTAATCAGCTATTCTGCTGATGCTGCCAGCAAAATCACATCCTAATTACCTGTTCTGGTGGGATAGAAAGTTTAGTGACATGAACAGGACTGCTCAAGCATGTGTTGAATGTGCTATTGTTGGTAGGTGAACCTAGGAGCAGGTTTAGTGGATGGAAATTAATGAGCTCTCTTGTGTAAGGTGCATGGTAAAGTTCAGCGGATAAAGGAGAGACTGGAGATCCATATGGGAAACAGACAACATTGCCCAAAAAGGATTTTCCCTCTCCCTGATACACTGAAGGCTGAGGGGGGGCTGAACTGCAATGAAATAAAGTCTAATGTAATTGCAGAAATTAAAATTAGTGTAGGAGCCAACTGTTGATCGAGACAGCGGAGTGCCAAAGAATGTACCAGATACATAGGAGACATCTGCTTTTGGGCACTGAGGGACAGTACTGACATACAAGAGTAGCCAACAGAGAGATTATATACATATATAAAAAATTGTTTGGGCGGCTCTCCGCTTCAAACGTAAGATGGTGGCAAAGTAAAATGCTTAATTTGCTAATTATCGTACAAATGCCATTGGGACTGATGCACTGGGAGCAATTTGAAGATGGGGGATATGGAATTTTCCTTGTCAGGCTGCTTCTGTGGCCCTTATGATAGGACAGATATCATTGCCTATCGTGGCCTAATGCTGGGAAATTTAAAGAATGAGGAACCGATACAGAAATTAAGCAGATATAATTGGGATTCCCATTAATTAGGCTAATATGGTAGGTGCACCCACACATAAAGGGGTTGTTGGAAGGGCCCCAGCATGAAATCAATACTTGATTCTGTCAATAGCAATCAAGTTGAATGAGTCTTAACTAGTAGATTTGAGGTTAGGACAAAAGAAGTGAAATGATGCCTGTGCAAAAACTTACTCTGAAACCTGTATTTGGAAACTCAACTAAAGGAAGGGAAGTGTAACTATTGAGCGAGAAGCTTCTTAGTGACAAAAAAAGTGAATACAGAACAGTCAAATTGTTCTGTCTGCGTTCCCTAGCTTTGAACTACTGACAAGTCTTGCAGCTATGTCCTTCCCAAGGACAGGGGATCTTAGTAAAGGAAATGTGCTGGATAGTAACTGGTGGTGTAACCCTCAGGGGATGAAAGTAAGGAACATAACATAGAGTACTACAGGGGAGGTTAGGACTTCCAAAGTGAGGAGATTCCAAATTTAACTAGTTTGTCAACAGTTGTACATAAGAATATCAGGATGGGAGCCATCATCGCCTACATCCACGCAATGCTGGCTGTATTTCCAGCTGTATTATTATTATTATTACCATTTATATAGCGCCAACAGATTCCGTAGCACTTTACAATATTATGAGGGGGGATGTAACTATAAATAGGACAATTACAAGAAAACTTACAGGAACAATAAGTTGAAGAGGACCCTGCTCAAACAAACTTACAGTCTATAGGAGGTGGGGTATAAGACATGTTAGGACAGGAAATATCAATCAAATAGGGTGGGAGTTAAGCAGAGCTGGAGGAGAAAGTAAAGCACTGCCCTATAGGAGAGAGCAAGAGACAGGTATGTAAGGTAGAGGTTACTCTGGGAGGCCATAAGCTTTTCTAAAGAAATGGGTTTTGAGGCACTTCTTAAAGGATTGAGAGTCTGATGGGGGTAGGCAGGCTATTCCATAGGAAAGGAGCCATCCGCGAGAAGTTCTGCAAGCGCGAGTTGGCCGTACAGTTGCGAGCAGCAGTCAGGAGGTGGTCACGGGCAGAGCGGAGGGAACGAGGAGGGGCATACCTTTGGATCTGTGAAGAGATATAAGAGGGGCTAGAATTGTTCAGTGCTTTAAATGTATGGGTTAGCACTTTGAATTGACTCCTATAGGATACAGGGAGGCAATGTAAGGACTGGCTGAGGGGTGAGGTGTGAGAGGCCCAACTAGAGAGGAAAATAAGTCTGGCGGCGGCATTCATTACAGACTGTAGCGAGGCAATATGGGTTTTGGGGAGACCAATCAGGAGAGGATTACAATAATCCATGCGGGAAATTACTAGAGCATGGACAAGCTCCTTGGTAGCATCTTGTGCAAGAAAGGGGCGAATGCGGGCTATGTTTTTAGGTTGGTATCTACAGGATTTGGCAACAAACTGGATGTGAGGCTCAAAGGTGAGGCCAGAGTCAAGTATGATGCCAAGACAGCGTGCTGCAAGGATGGGCTTATGTTGATATAACTGACTTGAAGGGAGATCGAGAGAGGAGGATTAGTATTAGGAGGAGGAAAGACAAGGAGTTCAATTTTAGAGAGATTGAGTTTCAGAAAGCGCAAGGACATCCAGTCAGAGATGGAAGAAAGGCAAGCAGTGACACGTTGCAAGACGGCAGGGGAGGGGTCCAGGTAGGAGAGGTATATCTGAGTGCCATCAGCGTACAGGTGGTAGTGGAATCCAAAAGAGGCAATACGTTTGCCAAGAGAGGCAGTATAAAGAGAAAATAGAAGGGGACAATGGAAAGAGCCTTGGGGAACTCCAACCGAGACAGGACGAGGGTAGGAGGTATCCTTGGAAAAGGAGACACTGAATGAGCGTTGGGAGAGATAAGAGGAAAGCCATGAGAGGACAGAGTCACAGAGACCGAGCAATTGAAGAGTTTGAAGGAGGAGAGCATGATCAATGGTGTCAAAGGCAGCAGAGAGGTCAAGGAGAATTAGTATGAAGTAGTGACCATTGGATTTAGCTGTGATTAGGTCATTAGTAACTTTGATAAGAACAGTCTCAGTAGAGTGGAGAGAGCAGAAGCCAGACTGAAGAGGGTCAAGGATAGAATTGGAATGGAGGAAGCGAGACACACAGGTAAAGACAAGTCTTTCCAAAAGCTTTGATGAAAAAGGGAGCAGGGATATGGGACGATAGTTAGAGGGGGAGGATGGGTCAGGAGATTGTTTTTTCAGGATAGGTACTACAGTGGCATGTTTAAGGTCAGCAGGAAAAGTGCCAGAAGAGAGAGAGTAGTTGAAGATGTGTGTTAGGGAAGGCACAAGACAAGGGGAGAGATGGGACAGGATCGAGAGGGCAAGTGGTGGGGCGAGAGGAATGGAGAAGCGGAGCCACCTCTTGTTCAGTAGCCAGGGAGAAAGTCTGAAGGGTAGGAAAGGCATGATTTACGTGTGGTTGAGAAAGATTAGGTTGTACTCACTGTCTTCAAAAAATTAAAAATGCTTTATTGTCATAAGTTTAAAAATCATCTTTTCAGTCCACCTACGGGACTTTCCTCAAGATCAAAAACTATATATATACACATACACATTACAAATAAACTAGGGCTGCACTCACCTGAACATGCAAATATTATAGGGTGCTGCTGGGGCTAATTTATACAACATATAAAATACACAAGACAGCACACTCACTCTTTCGCTACACCGCAATTTTAAGTCTCACAGAATGTAATAGTTTTATTTAAAAACACTTCACCTAGGCAAATGGTGATTAAGTTACAGTATATGATCATACGTTGCATAAGCTTGCCACAATGTCAATGTACCCCATTCTTGGCAGGTCCTACTCTAGAAGCCTAATGCCTGCTCTTATGAGATAAATCCACTTACATAGGAAATTCTTCCTACTGGGACTCTCTGCAGGTCAAGGTTAAATGGGGCCCTTGAAGGAGGCACCTGTGACAGGGAGGAGTGCAAAACCAAGGAGTTAGCCTGGACTCCCAATTATATAAACAAATAAAACCAAGGATGTATAGAGCTGCACTCACCTGAACATGCATATGTTATAGGGTGCTGCTGGGACTAATTTACACAACATACAAAATATACTATCCAGCACAACATATCAATATATATATATATATATATATATATATATATATACAGACACAATTTGTATCTTATAATACATTTTTTATTACACTAACAGAATTTTTTAATTACAAGCTTTCGGGAGAACCTCCCTTTCTCAAGTCTGAAGCATTTCTGAGCAAGACGACACATAAAATTCAAAGTTGAGTTGTGATACAGGGGTTAAAGCGCCATGAGTGTAGACAAGACAGTTTTGATAGAACATAGACACCATTCTTGCAGAGGTTCGTAAATATTGAATGTGAAGATCGCAGAGTGAGGGGGGAGAGAGAGACAAAAACAAGCAAACATTGCAGAAGATGGTGCTAGAAGGGGGGAGTATTAATATAAAGAATGCTTGAATTCCCATCCAAGAGTTACAGGATATGCATGTAGGCCTATATCCAGCATACAAAGACGCACGTACACACTCACACTCATGTATATATACATATACACAAGTAGTGCATATGTACAAGTATACACATGAACATACACACTATACACAAGTACATACAATATACATATAAATACAAATGTCCAAATATATTTACATGCTCACCTACACGTACATCCACACACAAGCACCAATACATGTACCTACACATATGCCAATGTGTCTACACATACATAGACCCATATATATGTATATGTACACATACACCCATTCACATATACATACATGTATGCATGTATATATACACTTTATACATACAAACACACACACTCAAATACATACATGCACATGAACTCATATACATAAATATAAAAGCACAGTCACATATAGAAGCATACATGCATAAGAATATGTGAAAGCATAGGTCTACACACAGTGCTGTACTAGTATTGATAGAATAAACATATTGGAATGCATTTTAAAATGTTGATACATATGACAGAACAGTAAGATCATGCTGGGGGAGTGTCTACGTAAAGTGTTGGTAGTGGGACAGGAAACCCAAATCTAAAAAAAGTATTAAAAGATACAATTGTAACAGATCACCTGTACTCCAACTGAGTACCTTCTGTTGACAGACAGACACTTCCTAATTTGCTCTGAGGACCACAAGCACCGCAATGGACACCACAACCACCACAGACTCCACAACCGCCGTAGCTTAACTGGAGTCTCGCTGTCTTCCTTCCACCCTGGATCAGCCTCTCTCTTCCAGGACCATGTGGGAAAGACCTCTCCTCCAGGAAAGCGTATCAGGAACGGCTCTTAAAAGAGCTAAGTGATTAGAGCTCAGGGGAGTATACAAAGTAAAAAGTAAAGCAGAGAATGGATTCCCGTTTTCTGTATCCAAAATCAATTGGAACAGAGGCTGGGAGAATATCGTCAGGATGGTGGTACCAGCTCCACCAAGGGGCTTGGACCCGTAGTTGAATTACAAAAACAAAAAAGGGGAGAGTAGTCCCCAACTAGGGAGACGCTCAATGCTGGTATAGGTATTGAAAGCACATAAATTATTTACACCATATTATACCAAATTGACTTTCTTGGGAGTGATTGGTATGGATTAGAGGGAAAGGATGCAGTTATAATGCTATCTTATGTATTCAATTAAAATCTAAACCTTTATTAACCTTAGATGTATAAAGGCAGCAAATATGTATAATGGCAGCAAATATAACAGAAAATGATACTTGAGAATTGAAAGCTTATTTAACCACAAGCATGGCTTTCCTACCCAAAACAGTTCCACAGATTTAGGCTGTGCGGCCGGTCTATTCACCATAGTCAAATACTGTTCAAATGCATGAACGGAGGCCGTGCAAATAGGCAATGTTAATGTGGCGTTCGTATTGTCGAACACTGTTCGACTACTGACGAATCGTCTAAGTTCCAGAGAAGGTAAAAGTTCAGCGGTGTTCAGGCAATCGCGTATCCGATTTTAGTTCCATGAACTTGACGGCAAAACACAGCTGACAGCGTTTCGGCTAAATTAAAATGGCCGCTGCCACGTGTTCGTATGCACGATCGGCGGTTCCTTCGACTTCTTCGGCATTTCGGCTGCATCCGAAATGCCACTTCAAAAGTGCAGAACTGTAACAGTACAAATTAAAGGGCCAGAAACAGTCTCCAAAATACAATAGCCATAAATAGTGGTTTTTAAATGGCAATACCTCCCAGGGGCCATAGTCACAAGGCAAAAGTCTAGCCATTAGTCCTCTCCAAGAACAAGTGGTGAAGGGCACTTTGTCACAACAATTTTTTTTCTTTTTTTTTTACATCTACATCACTGGAATAATACAACTACAATCTCTACTAGAACACTATGGAAGATAACGCATACAGCAAATGAAAAAGCTGAAAAAGCAAATCTACAAGATGACCACAAAAGAAGTACACCTCAACAGCAACATACACTTTCTATCCATCTACAAGAAAAGACAGCAGATCCCCAAAGGCCTAAAAATCAAAAATCCACTTGGTACAAATCGCAGTATGCTGAAATCCTGTGTAAATGCACTAGTGAGAAACTAAGGAACCATCTCATCCACCAGCTCTACAACAAGAAATATAGCATGCAACATAAAAAACAATATCTACTCCAAAATCTACATGAGGATAATATATATATTGCTGAACAATAGAACATGATCTACACTATTTTTACAAAAAGCAACAGGACCTTTTTTTTTCCATTTCTTTATTTTTGGTCAAAAAATTGTAACAAAGCAGTATACAGTACAATACAACACTGTTCAAATAGTACAACAACGATAATGTAACATAACATGGCATCCTGAGCCGTGTCACGGTCAAGCTATTCAACTCAACAGCGTTTCTTAAATTCACTTTATGATCCTGTACACTCACTCTGCTATCAGTATGCTCCAGAAGCATCAACGTTTTTGTTTTTATGTGTTAAAAACAGTAGAGAATTAGTAGGAAAGAGAGATAGGACAAGAAATACCTGTGGCCCTGTTGGAGCATGTCTCTGTGCCTTGGGGGGAGGGCGTGACACTGTAGAAGACCCTGATCTGATGTTTCCAACTGCACTTGGTAAAGCTAATATTTCATATGTCCATAAAACCAAATGATAAGTCACCTGGACTATGTGGAGACACAGAATCTCGTGGATGATGTGTTAGAGAACCAACATACGAGAAGAAATGAAGGATAGAGTAGTGTGTATTGGTAGCTTGTTAGAGAGGGGGAAGAGGAGGGGGGAGGGGAGGAGGCAACCCAACTCTGCCCCTCCATCCTCCACCAACGTCCCATTTCAGTATACAAAGTCACTTGAGTTCCAGGGCTTCCATACTTTCTCATATTTGTGTATCGTGTTTCTCACCTGCGCTGTCAGTTTGTCCATCAGACAATTGTCCTTAACTTTATCAAAGACCTGGGAGACAGAGGGAATGGTGGGTTGTAGCCAAATCTGAGCTATGGCTCGTCTGGTCGCAAAAGTGACTCTCTAAATCAACGTTTGTTCTGAGTGAGTCCACCCTTCTAATAGCCTATTCAGGTGGCACTCCCATGGGGTTAGGTCCAGTCGTCTGTGAAATAGTTTTTCCAAAACGTCTTCTATTGCGGACCAGAGTGTTCTGATCTGGGGGCACTCCCACCACATGTGCAGGTATGTTCCCTTGAGGCCACAAGTCAGTCGGAGTTTGATTCATGTGATAGAGTTTCACCGGTGTCGTCTACCACTGAAACATAGTCTTAAAACATTGCTCTTGCAACATAGTGCAAATGGAGGAAGAAGCAGCCGCTTCCCAGAAATCCTGCCAGTTGATGCCCTCCAGCTCCTCCCCCAAGTCCGCCTCCCATTGGAAAATGTAAGTCAGTTGCCCCCATTCCTTACTTTCCGTAGAGAGGTAGGCTTACTATAATGTTATAAGAATTCTCTGGGGGTTTCATTTAGTCACAGGTCAAAGTTTTGTGTGCCGCTGCTTTAACGCATGTCTGCTTTGCAAAGTCTCTAATCTGTAAGTATCAAAAAAGTCAAATGGGGTGAGTCTGGTGTGTCTCTTAAGGGTCTCAAATGACACTATCTGGCCCCTCTCATATAAATGACAAAAGCTCTGAAGGCTTGCCCATTCTATATTTTTTGAAATCTCGGGCCGACATTCCTAGAGCGAACACCTTGTTTCTGAGCAGGGGAGTGATTGGGGACAGGATAGAAGACAGGCCAAATTTAGACGCATATTCTGAGGGAGTTAAGCATTCTATTATTTCTAGGAACCCACATGTAGTATTGGGGGATATCCGCTTCTGTCATTAGGGATTCCAAGTTGACCTATCTCCTAACATCCACGGGTACATGTCACATTGCTATCTGTGTAAGCTGCGCTACCAGGTAATAATAGTACAGATGAGGTAGCCCCAGCCTGCTCCTCGTTTTAGAGCACTAGAGGACATTTATAGAGAACCTGTGCCTTCACTTTGTAGGGGGGATAAATCTGTTTTCGTAATCTTAATTGGGAGGGCCTGGAATAGAAATAAAATACGTGACAATATGTTCATCTTCACGGAGTGAACACGACCGATCCATGCGATCGGCAAATCCATCCATTTTTCCATATCTCTTATCAATGTTTTTATTAGGGGTCTATAGTTCATTTCGTATAATTTACAGGGATCAGCTATTAAATGAGTCCCTAAGTATTGAGGGAGTGTTGTGCCATCTGAATGCTATAGGTGGCTTGGATGTGTGCCGTGTCTGCCGGCGACATCTCTAGGGGGAGGGTGCTAGATTTATTCATGTTTGCTTTATAGCCAGAAATTGACACATACATTGTCAAGAGATCCTGGAGTGCCACCATAGACTACTCGGTATCGGTAAGTAATATTAGAACGTCATCTGTATATGCTGAAATCAAAAATTGTGTACCTCCAACCATGATTCCGTGAATATCTGGGTGATCACGGATAACTTGCAGAAGGGGTTTCAAAGACAGTGCAAACAGCAATGGGGAGAGCAGGCAGCCCTACCAAGTGCACTTCCCAACCGAAAGGGCATATTAGGGGCTCTTGGGACCTGTGCAGTTACGTTGCTGTACATAGCTCATACCATGGCGAGATAAGGCAGTGGGAAGTCCAGAAAGGCAAGGAGACCGAATAGATAGGGCCAAGTGACCATATCAAAGGCCTTCTCTGCATCAAGGGAGACCACTAGGGGTGGAGTCTTGACTGTAACTTGTCTCCAAATCAGATCTACGTCTCTACGCGTTCTCAAACAATTGGCACCCGGGTATGAAACCCACTTGGTCGGCATTGGTTAATGTTGTTAAAAAAGGGTTCAACCTGTCTGCCGGTATCTTGGCCAGTATCTTTGAGTCATGATTGAAAAGGAAGATGGCAACAAGAGATCTTTCGGGTTTTGGTATCAGGACTATCATAGCCAAGTATATGTCCCTATCCGGGGCCCCACCGTCATGAAAATTGTTAAAGAGCAGTTTAAGCTTAGGGGTCAGATCATCATGAAACACCTTATAATATCCGCCATCAAAACCGTCTGGAACAGGGGCTTTGTTCCCTTTGAGGGCCGAGATCGCATTGTCGATCTCCTCACTAGTGATCCTTTTGCTAAGCTTTCCCACTCCTTCAGGGTGTAGTTCAGGTAGTATTAGTTTGGAAAAAAAGGCACCTACATGCTCTTCCTCTTCATAAAGGGGTGCCTGGCCCTGCTGGGTGTGGACTCTGTAAATACCGACGCAATGTCCTTCAGTTCGGTTTTCAATGTCCCACCCCTGTGTCTAATACTCGTTATGTGTGTCACAGAGTGAATCCACTTTATTGGCCTTCTCGTAAAAAGGTCCTCTTGGACCACAAAATATTCCTGGTCATGTCTTCCAGCAGGAGGTCCCGAATAGACAACCGTACCGCTTTAAATTGAGGTAGGAAGTCTGCAGTGCAGTCTGCTTTAGGGCGTTGTTCCAAGATGCGTAGTGATTCCAGTAATGAATGCAATAACTGAGTATTGCGTTTCTTTTTAACCATCGCCAGCTGAATAAATGTTCCTCGAATAATCGCCTTATGAGCAGCCCAAACCGTACTCGGCGTAAGTTCTCCCGTATCGTTTTTTATAAAATAATCCTGTAATTCTTTGCAAATAGCCTAAACGATCATAGGGTTGTGCAGCAAAGAAGCATTCATCTTCCAGGACCACGGGGAGGCCATACACAGATTGACTAACTTGAGGGATACATCCGCGTGGTTCGACCAAGTGATCGATCCAATCCCAGAGCCGACAACGTGGGCCAGACAATGATTGTTAACTAGGAAATAATCTATCCATGAATACGAGTCATGGGGCGCTGAATAGAAAATATAGCCTACATCAGTTGGGTGTTGTGCCCTCCAGATGTCTAAAAGCCCCGTAGTCTGAAGGAAATTGTGGACCAATTTGTCCTATCCCCCTCTGTCCTGTGAATGTGGGACCCCTCTATGTGACCTGTGGTCGACAGCAGGACACGGTACAGAATTAAAATCTCCACCCATAAGGATCATGCAACCCACAGCGACCGGAAAAAAAGATAGAAGAGGGAGAGAAAGGAAGAAAAAGAAAGATAAAAGAAAAAAGCACGAACCAGTCGTGCCATTCGTCCAGTCTGACAAATCGCCAGACCTCTATGGGGTTCAGGTATCGTGTGGGAAATGGTGACTCATAGACCGAGACAGAACCACATATCCTGCCATATCAAGCAATACCAACATTATAACATATTTTTCAGAGGTCTCTGGGGAACGCCCATCTCCAACCTTGAACACTCCCATTTGGAGGCAGGGGTGGGAGGGGGCAACAATGTCAAATGGGTTGAGGGACAAAATTCCGGTTCTCTCCCTAGACCTATTGATCTGAGCAATGGAGGGACCAAGGTGTCACTCTTTCCTAATGATCTATACGCTAGGGATCTAGCTTCCTGGCTCGAGGCAAATTGTTGCTGTGGACACCCACTACCGCTGTCTAATTTGTTGTCTATAACAATTCCCAAATCCTTCTCGTGTATGGTTATTCCTAATTCACTACCATTTAGGGTGAAAGTTGCTTGTGCATTCTTGATCCCGAAGTGCATACCTTTGCATTTCTCTATATTAAATTTCATCTGCCATTTTAGTGCCCAGTCCCCCAATCTATCCATATCCCTCTGCAGCAAAGCAATATCCTGCTCACATTTTATTACTTTACAAAGTTTTGTGTCATCTGCAAACACTGAAACATGGCTTTCAATGCCTATTTCAAGATCATTTATAAATATGTTAAATAGAAGCAGTGCCAAAGCAGAACGCTGACGGACACCACTTATATCTTTTGTCCAGCTTGAAAATTTGCCATTAATGACAACTCGTTGTTCTCTATCCTTAAGCCAATGTTCTACCCAAGAACAAGAATAATCATCTAGACCAATTTATTTTAGTTTGAAGACTAACCTATTGTAAGGAGCCGTATCAAATGCCTTGGCAAAAGCCAAGTAGATCACATCCACTGCAACACCATGATCTATATTTCCACTTACTTCTTCGTAGAATGCAATTAGGTAAGTTTGACATGACCTATGTTTCATAAAACCATGCTGATTATTGCTAATAACAAAGTTCTTCCCAATAAATTCCTGAATATTATCCCTTAATAGCCCTTAATTTATTTTCCCAGTCACAAGTTAAGTTCACATGTCTATAATTTCCAGGCAAGGATTTTGAACCATTTTTAAATATAGGAACGACATCTGCCTTCCTCCAATCCTCTATTACAATACCTGAAACAAAAGAATCTTGAAAAATTAAATACAAAGGTTCACTTCTTTCCCAACTTAGCTCCTTAAGTACTCGTGGGTGAATACCGTCAGGCCCCAGAGCTTTACTTACATTAAATTTCTTTAACAGCTGTAACACCTTGTCTCGAGTCATCCAATCACAAGTTATCTGCAAGGTTTTTGCAGCAATCATTTTCATATCTCTTACCATAGGATCCTCATTACTATATACTGAAGAAAATTTATATTTTTAAATTGCTGCCTTTTTCTGCTCTGCATTAGCTAACAGATCCATCTCTGTTTCCAGTGTACCTACACTTTCATTTTTTGTTTTTTTTAGAATTGGTGTACTTGAAAAATTTTGGGGGGTTGGTTTTGCATTCTTTGGCTATCAATTTTTTATTTTCTAGTTTAGCCACTTTAATTGCCTTTTTGCAAGCATTATTGGCTTCCTTATATTATATAGGATGCCTCTGATTTGTCCAATTTAAATGCTTTAAATGCCATTTTCTTATTTTTAATCTCTTGTTTTACTTCTCTACTAATTTGTTTCTTTTATATTTATTACCCAATGGTACATACTGAGAAATAGTTTTCATTTATCCTCAGTGTTTCTTTCACTAAGAAGTTTATGCCAGTCGATATGTTGTAGAGCTGCCCTAATCTTATTGAAATTGGCTTTTTAAAAATTATAAGTTTTAGTATACCCACGTGCTTTTGCTTTTTTGTGTTTATTAAAAACATTACCATAGTGTGATCATTATTTCCCAAATGCTCCCCTACTTGAATGTTGGTCAAAAGATCAACATTGTTTTTTTATAATGAGATCCAGACAAGCATCCATTCTAGTTGGTGCTTGTACCATTTGTGACATGAAGGTGTCATTTTACACATTCAAAAACCTGATTCCCCTTGCTGAAGCACTAGTCACTCTATTCTAATTTATGACCGGGTAATTAAAATCTCCAATAATTAATGAGTTACCCCAATTTGCAGCTTTCCCAATTTGCTCTAACAACTGTTCTTCCTCATTAATATTTACATTAGGTAGTTTATAACATATCCCAACCAATAATTGATTTCCCTTTGTTTGCCCCAAGCAGATATCTACCGATAAAGCTTCCACATTTTCCTCGTCACACTACACATGCCTAAGATTTGACTTTAACTCATGGTTGACATACAAACATACCTCACCCCTCTTTTTATTTTTCCTATCCTTCCTAAATAACGTGTACCCATTTAAGTTACCTGCCCAGTCATGTGTCTCATCCCACTATGTTTCTTTTATGCCTATTATATCATTATGTTTAGTGTATGCTTTTGCCTCTAGTTCCCCCATTTTGTTATTGTATTGTTATATGTATTGTTAAAATTTTGGATTATAAACTATCTGACTCAGAAGCATCAGTTCTCTCCTTCAATTCTGATGTGGTCTAATTTTTCAGAAGGATGCAACTTAAAGGACCACTATAGTGCCAGGAAAACATACTCGTTTTCCTGGCACTATAGTACCCTGAGGGTGCCCTCACCCTCAGGGACCCCCTCCCGCCCGGCTCTGGAAAGGGGAAAGGGGTTTAAACTTACCTTTTTCCAGCGCTGGGCGGGGAGCTCTCCTCCTTCTCTCCTCCTCCGATCCTCCTCCTGGGCTGAATGCGCACGCGCGGCAAGAGCTGCGCGCGCATTCAGCCCGTCGCATAGGAAAGCATTTACAATGCTTTCCTATGGATGCTGGCATGCTCTCACTGTGAAAATCACAGTGAGAAGCACGCAAGCGCCTCTAGTGGCTGTCAATGAGACAGCCACTAGAGGATTAGGGGGAAGGCTTAACCCATTCATAAACATAGCAGTTTCTCTGAAACTGCTATGTTTTTAAAAAAATGGGTTAACCCTAGAAGGACCTGGCACCCAGATCACTTCATTAAGCTGAAGTGGTCTGGGTGCCTAGAGTGGTCCTTTAATGAATACTTCCATTACAAAGAGAGCACAATGGATTACAACAGCAGGAAAAAGAACACTAATTTCACTCCAGCACAAGGACGAAATGCCAAACTGGGTAGTTACATTGAAAGTTTCCATGTAAGAGCAGTATCCTTGACAACCAAGCAAAGCCAAAAGAAAATATTTCATAATCTCTCAGTATAGGAACAAACGGCCATGAATGACTTGAAAAATAATTATGCTATCACCATCAAACAAGCAGATAAGGGAGGAGCAGTAGTGATAATGAACACCCACAACTACATAAAAGAGAGGGACAGGCAATTGTCAGATGACAAATTCAAGTTTTAGAATGTTTGCAATATTTTCAATAAAACAGTTGTGGTGTTGGAAAGATGGAGGAGTATGACACGTACAAAGGCTGTTATTTTAACTTTATGGTTTTGGATCTGTATTCATGTTATTTCTGGGTTATGATGGAAGACTTTGATCAGAAGCTCAAAAGTAAAATTAAATTGAAAAGAAAACATAGGGCAGCCCTGCATAATCCCTATTCCAATCATGATTGTTTTACAATAGGCTATTATTGAAATGAAGGTGTACAGTTGGTCATATAAGCCCCTAATGAGGTGAAAGAAAAGACAACAAATAATATATATTTGAAGATCAACATTAAATGTGGGCACAATCATCTGGTCAAGTGGTTTGTGTGCATCCAGGCTCACAAATATTTGTTTTGGATGCCACCAGTGCTACACTGTAATATATTTATTAATTAAACGTATTTAGATTGTCTTTGATCCTCCAGCTTTCCCAGAAGAAGATGTGGATGTTCTATCACTCTCCATGATTGGCATATTGCCTCTCAAACATTCAAAACTGTACCAAATGATGAATTGGAAGATATTATCATTGTTATAAATATTTGATACAGCACCCAGAGAATCTTGTTGCTAAAAAAGGTAAGTAAATATGATAACATTAATGATGATGAATGTTTGATACATTTATTGAATTCATAAATTAAGATAACATATTAGAAATGATGGACTCTCCTAAATGAGCCAATTCTTGGGCTCATGGCACCCCAGTCAGTATATCTTCTGTACTCTCCAGGTCTCAGGTAATACTGGCGGCCCCTGTAGTTGGGCTCCTCATAGAACATCCAGTAGCCATCAAGCACCTGGCAGGAGTTGATGTCATGGTAACGGAATCTTTCATGAGTATTAGGACAATCTTCAGTGAACTCCATCATTTGACCTCTGAAGTCATCCCTCTCATAGACCTTTACCTTGAATGATCCGTGGTGCTTTATGAGATTTAAAATATATATATATATTTTATAAATAGAATTAAAAAAATAGCATAATTTAATGTGAATATCAAGAACCTATACTGTGAGCATAATTTTGACATTGACCCACCTATTCCCATGAAAGCTAATGCTGGCTTAGTCACTTAACAATATAATACATAAAATGTATATAATAATATAATAAAAAAAATGTAAAAAGATATTTAACAATGTTATTTAAAAAAATAAGGTTATATTTTCAAACCTGAAACCTTTATTAATTATTAATACCAACCAAGAATGCTTTTTTTGGAGAGAAACAATACGTTTGTAAAAAAAAATGCTTAACTTTTCTGGTAAATCTATTTACCTGTGGGCTAACACGGCAGGATCTGATGGAATCATTAAAACCCATCCATTGCTGAAAATTAGGATATGCTCCCCTGCTAAGGTAATACTGGTGTCCTCTGTAGTTTGGGTGCTCATATAATATCCAGTTTCCACTTTCCACTCGGATGGAATTGCAGCGATGAAAATATGAGGTCAAGTCTGGACACTCAGAGCTACACTCATAAGATCGTCCCTGAAAGTTACGATCCTCGTAGAAGACAATCTATAAATTGAATTGTGCATTAGAATATTTTATACTTTTAAATGTATACATTTTTATTTAGTTGATAATGATGTATCAAACATAACAAGGGCTCATAAAATACACAAATGTATAAATTGTACAATTACTAAAGCTGTGAAAATGGTTTTAATAAAGGAGACAAATATAAAGTAATGCTAATTTGATTACTGTATACTTATATAAAGTAATATATTATGGTCCTGGTTTGTAATACATGCATATATTACCATTCGTGTGTCCTTTGGCAAATATGAAGAGACAGACAGGGTTTGGCAGGGACTGAGCCACCTCAGGGTATACCAGTAGTACAAATTGGATGACAGAAATCCCTCATCATGGCCATGCTCCTACCATCCCCACCCATTGCAGCAGCATTATATTAGCTATCTAATGGCTGAAGTAAGACATTTTTAAGCTATTTTACCTACATTTTAAACTCGTTATACACACACATCTGCTCACCAGTTCTTCAATTTAAAAAAACTCTATGGGTTTGTTTACAACTTTGTCACTATGTTTTATTGACTTATCACTACTTTTTATGATGCCTGTCGCTACTGCTAACGAGAAGTTCCTGACTGCAAATTTATACTGAAAGCCAGTCAATGAGTTGTGGCTAAAGGCTCCTGTTACCTCTAACATGGTGTAAAGTGGTTAATGACCGCTAAATCCTTATACATTCTGTTGAAACCATACGTCGTGTTCCAACCCTGTCATTAAGTTTAACCAGCATGTCTTCAAAATATTAACTGTTGGTTCAAATGTTAACAGATAATTTAACCGTTGTTTCTAATCTTTATTCTGTTGGAACATAAATAATACATTTGTGAGATAATCTTACCTTTCCCATTTTCAGTTCCGTTTTACTGTCAGTTGATCTGGTCAAGCAAGTTGTGCTAAAATTTTGGATGAAGGGCCCTTATATACCATCTATAAATCTGTTGCTGATGCTTACATACATTGAAAGCTGTGCTGTGCTGTGCTGTTTTCTTTCCACCAATAATTGGAATGTATAGCTATTGTTTTCTTTTATTGTGTTTGAAAAAAGGTCTGTATTTCCATTTGACTGATGTGTGTGTGTGTGTGTGTGTGTGATTCCTGAATCCTAGAATGATCTACACACCACATTCTGATAGGGCTTTTTTGTGAATTGAAATACTTTTAACATGTGGCAGGTCATGTTATAGTTTCTATAATGATAATTTAAAAAATGGTTTATAATTTATATCATTTTCTTTCAGATTTTTTTTTAACTTAGATATGTTATAAGATGTTTCTCAGTTTACTATCAACATGTGATTAAGCACTAACATATATTGTAGTCTTGGATGTTAGTTTTGGACTGAAATTCAATTTGTCCAAATTTGGGCAAAACAGGAGATATGAAGAATTTCTGTTTTGGAACCATCACATTCCAAAATCTCAGGGTGAGCCCAGAGGTGCTCATTTTCATTTGTGATTTGGAGTGTCATTTCTGGAAGAGGTTGCTTTTAAAATGGAGAAGGGGCTATTTTGGGGGAGTTTTGTTTTGGGTGGGTGAAAATAAGCAGCTTATTTTAACACACTGTGAAGTAGTGTGCTTAATCATATGGACTGGATCTTCTATTCAGTCAAGAGGTAGCAAAAAAAAAAAAAGTGTACTGATGATTAGGTAACAGCCATGTTGATTTTATTTACATATCAAGTGACTTTACCAACAGAGGGAAAAAAAGGTGGATCAATAAAATTACACATTCACTTTAGCTACTGAAGGACACAGACAAAAAATGAGACAGTGTGTTTACCCTTGCTGTTCCAGTATTGGAGTGGGAGTTTGACAGGGTCATTAACGGGGTCATCTAGCAGCTAGCACTACCAAGAAAAATAGAGAAAATTTTAAGTGGGATATAAAGAAGATTAGTACTTGGCAGTAAATGTTGTGATTCATTCTAGTGTGAGACTATTTTACCAATATAATACATGTTTCGGGAAAAAGGAAATCATGCGGTGTCAGGATACAAAATTAATTTTACCTAGCCTGTGTCATTGATTCTATTCTTCTTTCTTTCCTTGTGATCACAATGTCGTGATTGTTTTTAGTCCAATCCCTTGACCACATGTTACTGTTCCTGTTTCTCCTCGATTTGGGCATAAAATCTTTATTAGTTAACAACAATTTGTAATGTATCATTCTTTTTGAGCTAGTGTTTTCAGTACTGTTGAGTCTGATCACATGATGCATTAATTTCTTTCTAAAGTTTTAAACCTACATTTCCCATTATTCCCTTGTGATCACGTAGTCTAGGCAACTTGATGCCTCCTGGCAGATGCATGGGCTCCAGATACTAGACCGTCATATGGGACCGCTTGGTGAGATTGGGCTAGCTGGTGCCTGGTTAGGGATGGGGATTCTGTTTCAGCACCTGTGACTGCAACTCTTTAGTACCTTATGTCTTCATTAGAGGCTGGCCGTGCGTACCGCACTATTAATTTGTATAGGTCTGCCATTTCTTTTGCTCATGAAGGTTTTGATAGTTACCCCACAGGCCAACATCCTTTGTTGTGTCATTTGCTTTAGAGATCTCGTGTGTCACGTTTTCCTATACCTCGCAGGGCTCCTGTCCAAGCGCCAGCCCTGCAATGTGCCATCAAGACCAGAGGGGAGATCTGAATCTGGCAGGGGAGGGAGAGAGGTCCGGGGAGCTCAGCCTGCAGCTCCTCCTGATCCCAGTGAGCTGTGAGCATAAGAGCCTGAAGAAGGGAGCATGTCTCTTTATCACAACAGGGCAATCTCCCCCCCAAGCGCCAGCCCTGCAATGTGCCTTCAAGGACCAGAGGGGAGCTCAGAGAGCTGTTATAGTGAGTGTTTCCTTTTATCATGATTACAATTATAATTTTACATGTGCTGTTTCTTTTTGTCTCCTTTATTTTGAGATCTCATTTGGACATTGTGACAACTAAAGAGGAATATCCTCTTGTGAGTAGGAATAAGATAGTTTTAAGTATCTTTTGTGGCAGCACTGTTGAATCTGCATGGAATTACACCTAATAGTGTGTTTTGGCACAGTGCACTTTAGTACTTTGTTGTAAGGGTATATTGCACCAGTGTATGTTCAGTTTTTCTAAATTTTCACTTTTGTATTTAAAAATAATCACTAAGGGAGGCGTGGTCTGATCATTGTCGAGAGCAGTCGTACACCTGCAGTGTTCCGAACCCACAGTGGCATAACCTGCTTGTCACACATTACACCCAATGGTTATCCGACAATCTCCTGACTCCTGCACCCTGTGGCATCATGAGGAAGCGGACAAAATTATTAAAAAACCCACTCAGGCGAAGGAACTAGGAAGATTGGGGATCTTTCTGGCTCGGTGATGCTAGACTTCCAGGCCTCGTCTTCGGAGGAGGAACTTCTGGATGACCCAGACAAAATACCAGAGTCTGGTGATTCTTTCTCTGCACTCTCACTGGGAGACCTGGGAGCTCCAGCTAGTAAAGGTGATATTCTGGGCCTGCTGAAAAATGTACACACCCTATTCCACACAGACATTGCGTTGCTTGGGGAGGAGGTGACAGCCATCACAGATAGGATGAGAGCCAAGGAAGAAGATGTCTCTTCACTGGCACAATGCCGTATGTGCATAACATAAAAGCTGTAAATAGAAGAAGGGATAGTGTACAAAAAAGGGGAGCTGGGATAGAAGACAAATGTACAGGTACAACTAATCAATCCAGATAAAGAGAAATAATCTCAATATATTAGTATTAAAAATAAAAAAACTTTATTAATGAAAAGATGTTAAAATTGCCCAATGGCAAATGTAATGTATGCTGTGTACAAACCATAATGTGAAAAACTCAAATAAAAAAGGTGAAAAAATTACTTAATAAGTCCTGAATAGGAAAATAATAGATCTAAATATATGATCGTTACCACGTGGGGTAACTATGATCGTGATAACTAATAAGTTAATTTTTATATAACAGGATCAAATAAAATTGTATCACAAGTATCACACGTGTATGCCAAATATACTACTCAACAGACATGTAACTGGGAATAGCTGATCAATATAAGGTTGCTATAATGACATGAATACACAGTAAATTGCAAACCTCAACAATGCTTGCTGCCTATAATAATTATGTGTAGATAACGAGGTGTTAGCACTAGTTCTAAAGTGGACTCCAACTCCCATGACTGGCAGACATAGGCCTATAAATGAGACTGTCTGTCAAATATGATAACGCCTAGCACTGGAATGATGACGAATAAAGGAGGGAGGGTGGAGGTAAGATACTGAGAGGGTTCTAAGAGGGTCTAAATATAGGTAGACTTGATTAGGTGTAAATATTAAAGTGTATAAAACGGGAAAATCAAAGGGCAAACACCTATACTAAGGTT
The DNA here is from genome assembly GCA_933207985.1 of Pelobates cultripes. Classification (NCBI taxonomy): domain Eukaryota; kingdom Metazoa; phylum Chordata; class Amphibia; order Anura; family Pelobatidae; genus Pelobates; species Pelobates cultripes. The sequence goes on along the minus strand of OW240918.1, from coordinate 69,677,142 downwards.
CAATTGTTATGGGAAACCATAGTTCCGACTAGGTCTAAACTAGGAATACCACTCCTATAGCTGGCAGGCATAGATGTAGGGCTATAATTTTGTTATCTGTGTGGAAGTGCCTGTGATTTAAATAGTGCCGAGAGCAGAGGGAGAGAAATGGCACTGTGATTGTAAAAACTTAAAGGCTATAAATGAAAGAAGCCTTCATGCCACAAATAGACCTAAACCACTGGTCAACTAGTAGAGAAGTCTATAAAAGAGAGATTCTGCAATGGCAAGATAGACCGTGCTAGACCGTGATAGAACAAACTGGGGAAAGCCACCGAGTACATACAGAATTTGTAATGAAACTGTTACAGTTTGTTCTCACTCATAATTTATTTCTGTTTAACAATTCCTTCTATCTACAGGTGCAGGAGACAGCGATGGGGACATCTTGTGCCCCATCGTATGCCAACCTGCACCTGGGATGGTGGGAAAGATCCGTGTTTTTTTTTCCAGGGAGCTTACCCATCTCACCAAATTTATACACACGTGAAAATGTTACATTGATGAAGTCTTGGTGATATAGACAGGCACCCTGGAAATGTTAGATGAATTTGTGGACCTCCTTAACTGTAATGGGATGAATCTGAAGTTCACTAAAGAGGTGGGTAAACGTCCTCTCAATTTCTTGGACCTTACAATCTCAGTAGATGAAAACAATCATATTCATACTACATTGTTTAGGAAACCTACGACTACAAATAGCTTTTTGTAATGGGAGAGTTACCACCCTAAACCACTTAAAAAGGGTATGCCGATAGGACAGTACCTTACAGTACGTAGGAATTGCTCGACATTAGAGGGTTTTAAGTTAAAAGCGAAAGAGCTCCGTAAACACTTCAAAGAACGAGGATATCCCAATCGATGTCTAAAAATAGCATACAGAAGAGTTTTAGACATGCATAGGGAGGTGATCTTAAAAAATGTGTACCTAATGGATTGGCGTGGACCTTTAAAAATAGAGTTCTGGGAGGCGACTTCTTACTAGCCCCAGATGAAGCCGCAACACAGTAGCGCCGAAACGCGCGTTGTGCTTTTTTAACGCTTCTTTATTTATATTGTGTTTCTAGACAACAAAAGGGGGGGGGGCTCTATGAGTGTCTTTAAACTATAGATAACACAGCAAGCTTGTATTAGTCAGAGCTTTTACCCATAAGACTTTTGATTTACGCAAGGAAATACCTTTAACTATTTCATCATTTTGGCAGATTGCTGAGTGAGTTATATTTACAAGTACTCTCTACCTACTTATTGGTATTCAGACTTAGTTTGGCAGATTGCTGAGTGAGTTATATTTACAAGTACTCTCTACCTACTTATTGGTATTCAGACTTAGTGATTAGAAGTCAGTTTGATAATTTCAATATTTTGTTGCCAGCAGCATGTTATGGTTAATATAAGTGTCATTACGTTCATCTGATAGTCTAGGTGTACATATTCTCAATTGAGTGACTTTATCGGCAGTTAACCTGAGTTGCAGGGTTCGGCCTATTATAGCACGACCCGTTCTAGACCGAGTCCACATAGAGAATTTGGGGTAGACTGACTCAGTGTAGGGTCAGGAGGACTCACACGTTATCAGACTTTATTTATTTTTTGCTCTGCTGCTTATTTTTTGTTCCTCTAGATACTTTTAGGTCTTAGACCACTCTTCTACCTTAGGTAACAGGCACATTTATTGTATCTATTTACAAGTGGATATATACTCTTGAGATTCTCTAGGATGAGCTATATTTTAAGCTCTTACTTAAGTGTTTCTTAGGGCATTTAGGTCCCTTTTAGAATTGTTACTATCAATCTTGTTTCTTTGCCTTCACCCTTGTTTGTCTTTTAACATTTAGTATACATACCATGCAATGTATGTCCTAGCGATAATAAAGGAATTCCTCACAATAAAGCATTGGCTTTGCTATGGTATTGCCTTATATAGAATCCTATTCACATACACTCTATTTTTTGCACCATTATTAATGTTGGGACTTTATTGTTTAATCTAATTTATTTTCAGCATTGCTCTATCCATAGGCATTACTCCAATACTTTGGTTCCTTTAGGGAACATTTAAATTTTAAAATATATAGTGTAGTATGTCACTGTCCAAATACATAGACTAAAACAAAAGAAATACACTCACAATTTCCTGGAGCTAAAATTGTAGCTCCAACTTGAACGCCTGGGCGGAACAATCCCCACCTATGGATATAGTGTGGTTTTTGGTGGATGCAGTCACTCAAATGGTGGAAACATAAGTAGCTCTGCGGATATGGGCTTAGGATATTATTGTGTAGTGCCCACTTGTAAGTAGAGATGATGGTCCTTTCCCTCCAGAAATATAGAAAAAAAGGAAAAGAAAAAAACAAAATAGTGTTTACTGTAAGGCACAGAATACAATAAAGTGGTAAGAAATGTACTCACATTTGATGGAGCATATGTGGACTGCTCTATCCCTTAGGCTTGGGTGGTAAAATCCCCACCACGGCTATGTTAGTTCAAGCAGTATAGCTTCAAAGATTGGTCCAATAAACAAGTACTTTTATTTAAAGGTAATTAATATAAAAATATAAAACAAGAAAAAATAGGTAGATAGTAATAATAAATACACTTAACGCATTTCATCTGGCAAGAGGCTTTCTCAAAAGTATTTTACAGACATGGGGAACCTAAGCTGCTTAAATGGGGAGGGGGATTTGAAAATACTGGTTCTGTGACATCAAAGGTCACATGACCAAAATTAATTAACATAATCAATCATACAAAAATATTTAAAAACTTAGTAAGTTAAAAGAGAAGGGTATTGGGGAGGGGATGGAATTGAGGTGCTGCACCTTGTACTTTCATCTGCTTGTGGAGGGGAGGAGAGACCCCAGCTCCGGTGATTTAGCTGCCGTTTGCACTGTTCCAGTTATTGCTTAGCGCTGAATACTCTTTAGCTCTTTTCAATACCAGGAGTGGCAGTGAACACAGGGATGTCAGGTACAAAATTGTTAGGGGGCACCCAGTAATCAGTACCAGGAGCAGTGCCAGGGGTATCGTCACTTTCTTCATCTGGTACATAATCACCAGCTGCACTCTCTTTGACAGTGTCTGTTGCCTCTGAGTCGGCCACTAATATATTATATGCCTCCTCGGCACTAAACCTTCTAAGCATGATGAAAGCTTAAAATTAACTTTTGTTTTCTGAACTTTTTTTATACTTTTTTTTTAAATTCTTTATTTTTTGTTGTGCAGGTGTATACATAGGATTTGCGAATGCCACAATAGCGTATATAGATGTACTCAGATTAAACAGTGGCATATTCAATTGCACAATTTTCATTTTATAAACTTGTTTAGCGTTTCTAGTTTGTCTCCGCGTGAGGAATGTCATCAATCCGAGTCTAAAAGACATTCATACATTTCTGTGTCATAGTGGTTTAGTTACAGCATTAAGTACGACAGTGTCAGGATTACAGAATGATCCAGCACGTAGAATTGTGTAACACAGAGGACTGATAGGTAACGTATAGCGGACCTTAGAATGGCCGGACTAATGTACCAAAGAATAGTCAGGAATAGCTGAGGTCAAGGGAAACAGAAAGAGACACAACGATAAGGAAAAGCCAGGAGTCAGGGATGCCAGAAAACAGGGAAGTCAAAAACAATGCCAAAGTCAAATAACCAGAATTACCAGAATCAATAATGCGCTCTCGGACAACCACAAGGGAAACTATGACAGGGCACTGAGCAGGATGAGAACTGGGCCTAAATACCCCTCCTCTAGATCTGATAGGCTGTAACCGGCCTTTGACCCCAAAGGCAGTTACCAGGTTGCCATTTGCATAATTGCTGTTCAGCATTAACCCTTCTGTGGATTTGGTTGCTGCTCGGCACAACTTTTCCTGTGTGGACAGGAAATGCCATTAACCACATTTTTATAAGCGGATGAATACATGACAGACAGTACTAGTGTGACATAAATTTAGGTGTAAGTGTCTGCCGAAGTAGGTAGGCATGCATACATATCTATGGCATGTCAGCTTAAGTAAAACATAGAATGTAACTATTCTAGTGTGTCTTCGAGTCGGGTGAAGGATTAACAGTGTTAAGGCAAAACATGCTTACATTTCTATGGTTTCTTAGCATACTTGAACATTAACTGATTATAGGAAAAAAAAACATGCATACATTTCTATGTCATAGTGGTTTAGTTACTGCATTAAGTACAACAATGCTAGTGTGACATCGATTTAGGTGTGTCTGCCGAGGTAGGTAGGCATGCACACACATCCATGGCATATCAGCTTAAGCAAAGCATAGAGTGTAACTATTCTAGTGTGTCTTCGAGTCGGGTGAAGGATTAGCAGTGTTGAGACAATACATGCATACATTTCTATGGTTTCTTAGCATTCTTGAACATTGACTGATTATAGTAAGATGGGCCATGTTAGATGTAACTGCGTTTGCCCTAAGTTCAGTGTCCATGGCGGTTGTGTGAGTCCTTCACCCTAGAAGTCCCCATATCGCCTCACAAGAATGCTCTGTGCGGGTTGCCTATGAGCGGGGCCCAGGTCCCAGTTGTGAAGGTTCGCTGTGCGTGTGCCGAGTAGATTTTGGTATGTCTGGCAATGTCCTCTGGAGCTTTCTGCGCCTTTTATGAATGTGGCCCCGTCCTGCTTTGTATCTGCCGGCTGGGTGCATTGCGGTTCCAGTGCTGATGGGGAGGAGGTTCCATACGGTGAGTAGAGGGAAGGTGCATTTTTGCTCTGAGTATCGGCTCCCTGGGTCCCTGTGCGGGGCAACTTAGGATTGGTCGCCTGTAGTGGATGCTGTGGTGCCGCCACTTGCTTAGTGTTTCCCCTCCTCCACCTTCGCCCGCCTCGGGAGGCAAGTATCTCGTGGAGGCCCTGTATTGTCGTCTTGCTGTTGGCTGCGGTTGATGTCAGGTTGATGTCAGGTAAGTGTGGGCCCTTGGCCTGTGTAATGGCATGGTGTCGTTGCCGGATCTTAGCTGCCACACTGTGAGTGCGGCTATGGGGCAAGGACCGGGATCACCACCCCGGTCCAGAGGGGGGGGAACAGGGCCGGGTCCACGGAGATTCAGAGTGCCGTTCAGGCTCCATGAGGCAGGATAGTGGGGCGGCGCCCGTCCACCCCACACACCGCCGGTTAAGTTCCCATTTAGGATCGCGGAGCTCTCACCTCCGAGGGACTAAAACTACAGGAGAAAGCCTCTTCTCGGATCCGGTATCCTTTTGTACATCGTGGATCGCAGTGGTAGGTAGTTGGATTAATTGAGAAGCTTAAATAACTGGCTTAATGGGTTGTAGTTTGCAGGAGCTGGGCTTTCCTGCGACCGTCTATCTTGGCAGTCCGGCCCCGCCTTTTTATACTTTTTTTATACTTTTTTAAACTTTTTTAAAACTCTTAAAAACTTTCTAAAACTTCAAAAAACTTCTTAAAAAATTAACCCCTGTGGGTAAAAACAGAAATCAGATCACCGCAAAACACAGTGCATACACCTTGCAAATGTCAGGATTACTAGTTGATCCAGCACATAGAATTATGTCACACCTAGGACTAAAGGTAACATCTTACCGGGCCTTAGAGTGGCCGGACTTAACGTATCAGAGAATAGTCAGAATACTTGCCAAGGTCAGGAACACAGAAGGAGAAACAACAATAAGGGAAAGCCAAAAATCAGGGGTACTAGAGTACAGGGAAGTCAAACAAAGCCAAAGTCAATAACCAGAAATAAAAACTCTCGGACAACCAACAAGGGAAACCATGACATGGCAATGAGGAAAAGGCAAAAGGAGTTTAAATAAGCCTCCCTCAGATCCAGTTGGCTGTACCCAGCCTTTGACCCCAGAACGTGCGTGCTCTTCCATTACAAGATATCACACGCACGCCATGGGCGGACATGGGGTTACAAATTGGTGTGGATCCGCAGCAGCCAGCATCCACCAACATGCTGCAGGAGTCAGATACATTGATGCATGGCCACTGAAAGGCACTACTGCATTTGTCAGTAAGGCAATTACTGCAGATACCGAAAGGTGAGAATGAATGTGTTACAGCGAAGCAGAAATGCTTAGACTTAAAATAACCAACAGTTGTTTTGTCTTTTTTCCTTTTTTCACTTTTTTATACTTTTTTAAACTTTTAAGAACTTCTTTGATATTTTTTTCACTTTTTACAAACTTTTAAAAACGTTTTAAAACATTCTAAAACTTTTCAACTTCCTAGCTGCCCTAATGCTAGATTTCCCAATTTCTCTAGCTTCCACCCACCCCAGATAACTAAATAACTGAAAATAAAAGTAAAAAAATTATAAATTAAATTAAAATATATATATATTTTTTTTTCTCCTGCCTTGTATAGTTTTGCTAATGCTTCTATATTTCAGGCCTTGGTACTCTTGTCATCATAAATATTTTGTTATCTTGTTAATTTCCCCTCCCGAATCCCCTTTCCCCTCCCCCCCACCAACCCTAGTTTTATTTTATTGTGTATACCTATTTGTCTAGTTTACTTTATCATTTTATTTTTGGAGAAAGTGAGAGTCACTTATGTCTAGTGTATTATCTTTATTTTATTATTCTTTTTTGTCTGCCTGGGATAAGGTCTTTGCATTCTTTTCTTTGTCTCCCCTCCTTTTTTTTTCTGGTCCTCTTTTCGCTATGTTTGGACCTTAGCTAACACAGCTAATTGTTACATACTAGGTTCATAAGGGAGCAGAGTAATGGTGATATTAATTGTTAGGTTATCACTTCCATTTTACCTATCCAAATGTCCCAGTCTTCTATTTGAGTATATCTGTTTTCTAAGCTCAACAAGATACCCCTTATCATGCTTGCTTGCCAAATGACTTGTGTTATTAATTCTTGAATGCATGGGATTGTCTCTCTTTTCCAGTTTCATGCTAAAAGTTGTTTAGCTGCAGTAATTATATGTAAAATTATCATTAATATTTTTTTGGCCAGTTGAAGTTTAGCAAACCACTTCTGGTTTGAAAACTAATTTTATATCCGTTATTTTATATTTAGCCTTAATTACATCTTTCCAGAAATTATTTATGGGTTTGCACTTCCACCAACTGTGGATTAAATTGCCTTCATTAATGTTACATTTCCAGCATCTATCTGATGAATCTGGGGAAAAAAATGTATTATTTCGGTGTTGAATACCATCTGTTTGAAAGCTTAAATTGGGTTTCCTAAGGTTTAAAATAAATTAAATATATTTAACCCCTGAGGGTTAAAAAATAAAGTTAACCCCTGAGGATTAAAAAAAAAAAAACTCTGATCACAGTAAAGTACTGTGATCAGTATTGTGATCACTGCTGTCAGTGATCAAAGGGTTATTCCCTGGTAAATTTTAAATCAGGAATTGATAAAGGGAGTTTTGACACTTTAAAACAATTTGTGTCTGTCAGGGACACATAGTTGCAGACAATCCATCTCTCTCCACTTCAACACACACACAGAGGTGGAGGGAGGCGGATCAGAAGTCCCTGTGACCCGCGTCTAGATCAATTTTAACCATGTTCTAACCCTCATTTTAACCTTCCTAAAACTCTCACTATTTCTATACCTACCTATATGTTAACTTAATTCAACAAAGCTTTTTCATTCACATATTGTTTGTATTGGTGTCACATGATGATGTCATTTTGGTGCCAAACTCCACTTGGAAATGTTTGTATATCCTATATATACTTATTTTTTGCCAGGGGTTGACTTTTTGTTTCTACTTGACAAAGTCCTGTGTGGCAAAACACATTGTGGATTATATTAATGCTGTTTTAATAAAGGAATATTGGCTTCTTTTTTTACTGTGAGTGTGCCATGTACCTTTTTTATTTCTTTTTCTATGACCTGACATCCATAGGCGTGTGCAGCCTATTGCATTAGGGTGTGCACCCTAAAGCACAAGCACACGCCGCATATATATATGTATGTATATATATATATATATACATAAATATATATATGTGTGTATATATATATATATATATATATATATATATATACATACATACACATATATACACACATACACACACTTCTGTGTGTGTGTGCTGTGTGAGGGTGCTGTTAGTGTGATGTGTGTGTGATGGTGCTGGTAGTGTGCTATGTGGGTGAGGGTGTTTGTGTGTGCGTGCATATGAGGATGCTGTTAATGTACTGTGTGTGAGGGTGCTGTTTGTGTGTGTGTGCGCTTGTGAGGGTGCTGTTAATGTACTGTGTGTGAGGGTGCTGTTTGTGTGTGAGGGTACTGGTAGTGTGCTGTGTGTGTGTTTGTTATGGTCCTGTTTGTGTTTGTGAGGGTACTGTTAGTGTGCTGTGTGTGTGTGTGAGGGTGCTGTTTGTGTGCTGTGTGTGAGGGTGCTGTGTGTATTTGTAAGGGTGCTGTATGTGTGTTGGTGCTGTGTATGTCTGTGGGTGCTGTATGTGTGTGGGTGCTGTGTATGTCTGTGGGTGCTGTATGTGTGTGGGTGCTGTGTATGTCTGTGGGTGCTGTATGTCTATGAGTGCTGAATGTATGTGGGTGCTATATGTGTGTGGGTGCTGTGTATGTCTGTGGGTGCTGTATGTGTGTGGGTGCTGTATGTGTGTGGGTGCTGTGTATGTCTGTGGGTGCTGTATGTGTGTGTGGGTGCTGTATGTGTGTTGGTGCTGTGTATGTCTGTGGGTGCTGTGTATGTCTGTGGGTGCTGTGTGTGTGTGGGTGCTGTATGTGTGTGGGTGCTGTGTATGGGTGCTGTATGTGTGTGTGGGTGCCGTATGTCTGTGGGTGCTGTGGCGTCTGTGGGTGCTGTGTATGTCTGTGGGTGCTGTGGGCGTGCGTGGGGTGCTGTATGTGTCTGGGTGCTGTGTATGTCTGTGGGTGATGTATGTCTGTGGGTGCTGTGTGGGCGTCTGTGGGTGTGCTGTATGTGTGTGGGTGCTGTGTGGCGTCTGTGGGTAAGTGCTGAATGTATGTGGGTGCTGAATGTGTGTGGGTGCTGTGTATGTCTGTGGGTGCTGAATGTGTGTGGGTGCTGTGTATGTCTGTGGGTGCTGAATGTGTGTGGGTGCTGTGTATGTCTGTGGGTGCTGAATGTGTGTGGGTGCTGTGTATGTCTGTGGGTGCTGTATGTGTGTGGGTGCTGTCTGGGTGCTGTATGTGTGTGGGCGCTGTATGTCTGTGGGTGCTGAATGTATGTGGGTGCTGTGTATGTCTGTGGGTGCTGTGTATGTCTGTGGGTGCTGAATGTCTGTGGGTGCTGAATGTGTGTGGGTGCTGTCTGGGTGCTGTATGTGTGTGGGTGTTGTATGTCTGTGTGTGCTGTGTGTGTGCTGTATGTGTGGGTGTTGTATGTCTGTGTGTGCTGTGTGTGTGCTTTATGTGGGTGGGTGATTGTGGGGGTGGAGGTGGGGGTACATTACTTGATATCCCCCCTCCCTTCTTACATTTTGTAGGGAGGGGGGGTCGTGCTGCTGATTCCATCCCTGGTGGTCCAGTGGAGAGTGAACTCTAACCCCTGTGGGGCTAGAGTTCACTCTCGCGAGATTTGAGCGTTGCCGTGGCAACGCTCATATCTCGCGAGAGGAACCCGGCGGAGCGGCGGCAATAGCTCCGCCGGGTCCTCTCCTGCCTCCCTCCCTGCATGCGGGTCAGTGGGGAGGGAGGCTGAGAGCAGAGCCGGCGCTCGGATAGCGCCGGCTCTGCATGAGCCGACAGGGAAGATCCTGAGATCTCCCCTGCCGGTCTCAATATGCATAGGCGGGCCGCGGGGATTAGGGTGTGCCCAGGCACACCCGGCACACCCCGTGCGCACGCCTATGCTGACATCCTGTCTACTGTTCTAGTGAGGACCTTGCTGAAGAATCCTAGGTGGGGATCAAACCACTTAAGCTTTATTAATTGAGTGGTCTGTCTACTCAATTAAATGTGAGTTAATTACTTTTATCTCACTCCTGGTTCATTTCATACAGAGAACATTATTGTTGTTTTTTTTTTTCTTTTTCTATGTATTTGGATCCTAGTATTATTACGCTGCTGAGATATCTGCTGTACATATTTTCTTGCATATCCTAGGATTGGGGGATTAATACCACTGCATGCTAACTATGCTAGAGCTACTACTAGCTTTAACAAATGTGAGTAAAACTGCATAAGATCTACGAATACTTGGAGTTTTATTTTTTTGTGACATACTACACTATTGGATTTTCTCTGTAGTTTTCTATTTTTATCCATAGGGATCCCAAGCATTCCTTGACCTGATAATCAAAACAAGTAGAGACTCTTCCACGTGATTGGAATTTTTATTGGACTTTTAATTGTGTTCTTTATTTTTATTTTATGTTGGACTATATTTTTAGTTTTTATTGTGTTCTTATGTATCGACTGTTTTTTTAATAAACAACCTTGGCACCACCTTTTATTTTTTTATCCATTGTATATACCTGTCACTTAGTGGTCTTTTGAGGGAGCCTCATCACTTTAGAGAAGCTGCCTTTGTTTATTTATTTATTTTTACTGTTCCTGTTCGGTTACTCAGCGCAGATCTTTTTTTTTTCTGCCAGGGTGATAGGACCCACCGATGGACCACCAGGGATCCAGACAATTCACCAGGAAAGCAAAAGGTGGGGTTGTAAAGCAGACGTCCATACACTACATACAGCTAGCACATACCACAGACGTGCACTACATACAGCCAGCACACACCACATATACATTGCATACAACCAGCATACACCAGAGACATATATTGCATATCGCAAGCACTCACCATGCACTTATTACACACAGCTGACACACCACACACACACACACACTATGGTGGAGGACATAGGGCGAGATGCAAATTTCCGCAAATTTTTGCAAATTAAATCCAACTTGCAAACATTTCCAGTTGTGACTATAGCTGAGTTGGAGAATTTCTCCAGATTTGCTATTTTTGGCTCAGTTTTCCATTTGGATTTTATTTGGGAAAGTTTAGTGAATAATACTGACAGTAGCCAGACAAGCAGAGTCCCCAAATTTTCTAATATCAAATTATTTTGTGTCAGGACAAGTAGATTGCTATGATGGACAAATAGATTGAACTACTTTTTTAGGCCCTTAAACAATTAGATTTTCAAACATTTCCACAGTCCTGGTGAGAGAACCCTGGGTGGACACTGTTAAAGGATTGATGCAATGGAAGTGAGAATTTAGAGAAAGATGGCACTGGGGAGACACCATAATGAAGAGAAAGACAAAGGACATGAGAATTGAGAGAATGGTGGCACTGGGAGAAAAAACTGGGGGATCACTGCTAAAGAAGAATGGGTAATAGAAGTAAGGATTGAGAGAAGGGAGGCACTGTGGTGGCAAAGCTAAAGAAAAGGGGCAATGTTGGTGAGAATTTAGAAAACAATGAAACTTGAGACACATTACTGAAGTAGAAGGACAAAGGAAATGTCTAATTTTCTAGTACATGCCAATTATACTTTAAAACACTGCTTATATACGAACACTAAAAACACAGATACACAGACTAGTGTTATAATGAATGTAATATATTGTAAATTGCACTCTGATTGCCTCATTTATACAGTTTATTAGAAATGGTGGATCCGTCAGTATATCTTCTGTACTCTCCAGGTCTCAGGTAATACTGGCGGCCTCTGTAGTTAGGTTCCTCATAGAACATCCAGTAGCCATCAAGTATCTGGCAGGAGTGAATGTCATTGTAACAAAATCTGTCATAGACATTGGGGCAGTCTTCAGTGAACTCCATCATATGATCTTTGAAATCTTCTCTATCATAGATCTTCACTCTGAATGAACCATGGTGCTTTAGGGAAAGCAAATTCATAAACAATTAGTGGCTGTATAATAATGTGCATTATTTGATATGAAATATCAAAATCGTACTTACACAGGGTTATTCACTAAAGTCCAAATGGCCCGTATTGAATGTGGCAAAACCATCCGGCTGCATATGGGGTCATTCAAACTGCACAATTCAGACATTGTTCACACTATTTTACAATGTCTAGATTTTTCAATACGTGCACCGAACAAGTCTGCATTTGCACGAGATTTTGGCCGGATTGAATGCTGCCTTATAATTGAAAACTGGATCCAAATGCATCAAATCTGAGCCTGGGTCCATTAAATCCATACTTGTACACTGGCAAGTAAATAGCTAAATAACTCTCGGCAGTGCCAGCAAGCAAATAATTAAATAACTCTAGGCAGTATGAGGGTTAATTATGTAGTTGCTGGCCACTGCTTGTTAGCCAGCCACTACATTATATTGTTTTAAAAAGTTTATATAGTTTTTGGACTCAATACGATCCCCATATTATTGTAAGGAAGGTATAAAAGCTCCCCCTTCATCCACAGGTGGAGGCATATTTTCTAAATGGTTAAAATTAGCAACTATTGCCACTGTCACTGCACAGTCACTAGAAATACCTTATCCTGTAGGATGGAGTTAGTAATATTACAGGGAATGCTTAGTGTAATACTTATTTTAATTGGAACTCAACTGCAGAATTTTCTAATTGCAGTAACTATAAGTTTCACCTCCTTTTATACTGATATGAAACAGTGGTTACTGTATCTTTAAATACACATGTAGGATGTTAATTGTGATTGAAGTATAAGTCAATGATGATTTACACAAGCCACTTAATTCCCATTAGAAATAATTTATGAGAAAATTATTAATGAAGCAGGACAGAGTTGCAATTAGTAATAATTTGATTATTGGAGGGAGAATTAGCCTTAGTAGCAATCCCTTATGAATAATAGGAATAACTTGACAGAATGACACAGTAGAACCTTTAGATACTGTGTAATATTAGTAACAGAAAGTGGCTTGTTTGGAGAAAAAAGTTACTTAACTTAAAAGGCAGTTCTGGAACTGGAGGGGTTAATTACACCCAATGGAGGAGAAATTAGAAGTCCGTTTTAGCAAGCCGAGGTCTAGGAGTGGAGAAGGTAGAAGTCCGTTTTACCAAGCCGAGGTCTAGGAGTGGAGAAGGTAGAAGTCCGTTTTAGCAAGCCGTGGTATGGAAGTGGAGAAGGTAGAAGTCCGTTTTAGCAAGCCGTGGTATGGAAGTGGAGAAGGTAGAAGTCCGTTTTAGCAAGCCGAGGTCTGATACAGGCAGGATCAAGGTAGAGCAGCTGATCACTTTGCAGGCACCTGTGCAAATAATCCAGCCCTTTGAATCTGGCGCGGTCTTCCTAAGTATCGTCGAAGGACCACGTCAGAAAAAAGGGGCGGGGCTAAGCGCCGTGAACCCGGAAGTGGGTTCCTACGGCGGAATGCATGCCAGGCTATACCCTGACACATAGTTTCCCTGTGCCCTCCACCCATTCATTGGACATGGGTGGGGGCCATTAAATAAAAGACAAAGGGGGGAATATTCTAATGTCCCCATCCATGGTTAGCAGATGTGGGTTATTACATTTATACAGATATATAATATCCCCCACAACCCCTACCCAAAGGTGGCAGTTGGGGGCTATTATAATATAACAGAAAATATATAGTGTCCTAAATAATAATATTCTGGGGAGGACATAATGTTCCTCCTCCAAGCCCTCAGTCATAATCACTAGGTGGGGTTTCTTAAATAATGGGATGTGAACATGCCATTGTCCACCCCCACCAAATTTGTAATTGTTCTCGCTCCCAGGTAATTAGTGTTACCCAATCCCCTAGCCAACCCTCTTATGTTAAGGGAATACTACCTTCTCCCTCTCACTCTAATTATAGTGAGGGTGCCCATTGAGACTAATACATCTGAAGAAAAAAAATACACTACCATATGGAGTCTTCTTTCTTGTAATTCTTCTTATCATCAGCCTGAAAAAAGGACAATTAAAAAACCATAATCCTGCAAAGCAACTTCATTGAAGTGGTCTGGGTGCAATATCCCAGATCCCTTAACCCTGCAAAGGTAATTATTGCAGTTTTTAATAAACTACAATAATTACCTGCCGGGTTTCACTTCACCTCTAGTGACAGCCACTAGAGGGACTTCTGGATTGTTAGGCGACTTTTTGGGAGGAGTAGAGGCGGAGCCTGAATCATCACCGAGGGACATCGCAGTTTGAATCAGTTAAGTTACTGAAACCCCCCTCTGCACCATAGGACTTACTTTTATTAATGAACTTGTTTAATGTGGTAGCTTGCTAGCAAGCTCTGGCCAGCCGCCATATAATTAACCCTGCTAGCGATGCCAGTGAGCAATTAGTGCTTAAAACTGTTGTTTGCATGCAAAAAGCAAGTGAAAAACATTTTACAAATGTGCATCTTACTGGCTGCATTTGGCTCAGAATTTTAGTAAAACTGATACTTTGTGAATATTCCAAATCCTAAACTTTTTATAGAATTTGGATGCAAAAGCAGCGATTCACATGTCCCATGTTTAGAGAATAAGCTTGTGTTTTGTTATCATGATACTGTCTAATGTGTTTTTCATGGTTTAATAAAGACTTTGTGATTTAGGATATATTGTATTAAATATGTAACACTGTTATCCTAAAGAGAAAGTTATATTTTCCAACTTAAATATATGACTTGCAGAATAAAATGCATTTTTAAGTGCCCGCTTTCATTATCTGCTTTTTAATAAACATATATACCTGTGGACTAATACGACAGGATCTAATGGAGTCATTGAACCCCATCCATTGATTGAAATCAGAATATTCTCCCCTCCTAAGGTAATACTGGTGTCCCCTATGGTGAGGGTGCTCGTACAGGATCCAGTTTACAGTTTCCACTCGGATAGAATTGCAACTCTGAAAATATTTGGTCAAATCTGAACACTCAGAGCTACAATCATAATGGTGGCCCTGAAAGTTGCGATCTTCATAGAAAATAATCTGTGGAAGGAAACATTTAGCACATTAAAATTTAGTATTTTGTTTCCTATGTTTGTTTATTTTTTACATGATATTCTGATAATTTATCCTATTATTACAGTGCCTTTTAATTATTTAAAAGTTGACATTAGACTTGTGCACGGCGTGATTCTTCGTTTGGAAAAAAATTATTCTGAAATGTAATTTCTTTTTTTGACGAGTCCCAGGCTTCTTTATAGGTTGCTGGGCTTGGCCGAATGTTGTCCATGGAATAAGATTAGAAAACACATTTGGGCATGCCAAAATACAGGAAACAGGCATCTATTAGTGTACAACAATGCAAAAATAGCTACAAAATTGCTACATTTGTATTTCTGAGGTTTGATGACTTATAACACAATTCTTTTTAGAATATTAACATAAATTTATCTATCATTAGAAAGATAATGTAATGTGCAAAATGTAATTCAACACACTTTAATAAAGAAAATGCAATTTAAAAGAAGTCATACAAAAAAAATTCAATCAAGTTAAGAAAACTATATCAAAGTGTCTTTCCGAACTTTTCACCATTTCTGTTTGTTCTCAATTGGGAAACATTTTGTCATAATTCCAGCCTTACAACAGCGTTCTTTGAAGTGAACAAAGTATTTTAGTTAATCAGGTGTTGTACTATAAAACCAAGATTTACATATTAACTTCTCTAAATTTAAAAATTTTCTCCACACCTTGTAACTTTTTAAGTTTCTTACCTTAACTGTGTAATTATACTATGTTTCATTCTCAGTTTACCAAGTACATCAGTTTACATAAAAGTGAGTTTAGATTTACAAGCAACATGAAAAAAAAAATAGCAGAATAGTATGCAAATATATTTCCTTATATCATATAATTTTTTTTAAAATATATGGTTACCTATTTATGTCAACCCACTAGTTGTTTTGTGGTAGACATCTCTTTTAAAACAACAATTGTTCATATTTTATAAAATGTAATTTGGATATGGATTGTGTTTCTACTGCAGATGAGGTTTTTAATATGACCTGACCTTCCCCATTTTCAGTTTAGAGATGATCTGCTCAAGCAAGCTGTGTGGTCACACACGATGAGGGGCCTTTATATACCATGTTTCTTGCTGATGCTTACATCCACAGAAAGCAATGCTGAGCTGTTTTCTTTCTGCCACTAGGTAGAATGTATAGCTATTGTATCCTTTATTGTGTATGACACAGCTCTATACTTGTATGTGACTGATGTTTGTATACTTGCTGGTACCTCCATTTCATGGCTCTTCCTAGAGAGCTCTACAATAATGTGACAAGATCTGTTCTTTTCAAATGCTTTTAATTGTTTATAAATAATAATAATATAAATAACATGTATACTTTTTTTTGTTTTAACAAGCAGTAATGTATAGATAATATGATATGTGAGCATTGACATAATGCAAAAAGATCTTCAATATAGATACTTTATCAATAGTATTAGTAACAGTATTAAGATCATAATTGAAATACAGAAAAACAAAAAGGAAAAAACTGAGGAAAAATAAATAAATTTCACATCCATAGTATGATATGAAATAATTAAATACAAATAAGTTTGTTTAAAAAAATAAAAAGTTTTTGGAGTCATATATATTTGCATAGATGTCATATACGGTAAATAATGAGTCAAACATAAGTGAAACAATGTTTTTATCGGTCAGGTAGGAACATTGTCAAGCTGTTATGGACAGATGAATTAAAATAAAATGGCTATTTACTAATGTCTATTTATTCTGTGTTCACTATGTTAAAACTGGCTGCTAGAGTAAATATTCCCTTCCCCCCCTACAATGTGTTCCGTTGATGTTTCCTATGTAAATTCTTCATCCTGCTAGCCTCCCTCCTCCCCATCAAGCAAACCTTGTGTAACCAAAATTCCTGTGTTAACAGCTTCCTTTACTTACTCCTCCCCCACTTCCTTTGTGCCAGTTAACAGCTATATGTCACGTGTAACAAAATGGAGAATCACTGTTAAAGTAACTGAAAGAAACTACTCACTCCCCCTCCCATCGTGTATCCAGGAGCTGGAATATAGGCGGGAAAAGTCTGTAATGATGACACTACATCCTGTAAAGGGGGGTTAGACAAGACCCCTTAGACTGTTAACCAATTGTTGAATGTATACTGTATGTTTAAACTGTGACATATTTTTGCTTTAAGAAGGAGCCCCCACTCCGGGGAATAAAGCATTCCTTGGTTTTTCACTGATCAGAAACTTTGTCTCCGGTGTGAATTACTTCTAGGGAAAGCGTGCACGCATTAATTAATCAATTTGGAAGGTGTAGATAGACAAATTATCAAAGTTTTCTTTGATCCAAAACAAAGCTTGTACTTACTGCTCATAGATCTGTTCTAACATTATGTCAATATTTTACCTTCTTACCCAAGAGAGAACATTGTAAATCAGCAAAATTAAACCAATATTTGCTGTGAGAATAAATTATCCAGCAATTATCAGTTTTATATTTGTTGGATATTTTTGAGCTTCCTGGTACTAAAAATAGTTTTCTTTATCAGTAAATATTAACACGTATTGTGGACCTATGATCAAGACAAATTCAACAATACAATTGTATTGGAAGATCTTTGTAGTTTGTAAAGCTGTATTACCTTATAGTAAGGTATAAAGTCAATAAACATCTAGTTCCTTGGTGTCCAACCTTTCGGCTTCCCTGGGCCGCATTGACCGCAGTGGAATTGTCTTGGGCCACACATAAAATCTATAATATAATTAATTTATATATAAAACTTCAAAAACCCTTTTCTTAATTTTGTTTAGTAGATAACTCCCTTATTTCTTATTTTTATGTGGGATTGTCATATTTAAGGATACCAAATTAGGGAGCTATCTACTAAACACATGCACACGTATATGCATATGCACACATAACCACAGATACACACACACAATCGCATACACACACACACACACACAATGTCAAACCTATACACACATAATCAAAGACACACATACAATCACAGACCTATGCGCACAATCACCAATATACACACAATCACAGACCCACACATACAATTACAGACCTATACACAGTCACACACACACACACACATAATCACAGATGTACACACACACAGAAAATTTGTTGCTAAAACCAGAATGGAGCTTGAGTGATCGGAAGAGACACAGTGGTGGTAGTGGGGAGAAAACAGGGGGGGAGGAGGGGGGAGAATACTTATTTAAATCCAAATCCAAAAAGTGCTCTGTGTGCATGATAGATGGTTGACTGTGTATGTAGTGAATATATGTATAACTATTACACACTACACTTGTGTCAGTATAACTACTATAGCTATTACACTCTAGTTAGTATCTCAAGGGACCTGGCTATAAGTATAGTAGATGATGTCCTTAACAAGAGGGCACAACCTTTCTTTGCAGAAGAAGCCAGTTTAGAAAGCTTGCAGGACTTCAGAATATGTATTAACAAATAAACAGTTAAAACCAATTAAAATAATAAACAATCAATTATTAAAGTACTCAATATGATACTCAGTTGATAGTTCATAGGCTATCCTTCTTCTGATTTCCCCCCAACCCCCTTTATGAGATTTATCAACCGGTTAATTCTGCTTCCTCCCCTTTTCTCTTGTCAGTTCAGGATCCCATTGGTTGCTGCCGTCTGGTTGCGGCATAAGGGAGATTTCTGACCTGCTAGCTGTCACTTGCTGCATCCTTTATCATTTCGAGAAATGGCGCGGTGGACCACACCGCATTAGTTCCTCTTTCAAGTCCGTCATCTTGTTTATGGGCAAATTATGTCCTCCTAAACTGTATTTCTGTATCATCCATTACTCCAATTTGTATACTGGTAAGAGACCTACCAACTAAGGGTAAAGGTCTTCTGTGTATTATCATACATGTTATGGAGAATGCTGCACTCATTACTTCAGCATCTCACAAGTACATATTACCATACAAATAAACCACATTCATATAGAGGGAAAAAATTAAACTAAAAACCTCAAATTAATTAGTAAAACAGTTTGGAAATATTTTTATATATACAAAAAAAGGGAATGGTCACAACTCTAGCACCTAAACTAAAGCATATCCACAGAATTAACTTATTATTTCATAAAAAAATGTGATATATTTTGTACACATATAACATTGTAATGTATTTCATGATGATGAATCAATATCCCTTCCTAAAAATACGCTTTATATTAAAAATTGATCATTATAAATAGGGACGCATGTCAAAGTCACAATTGAGACCAAATGGTACTAAGGAATTGAAATTAAAAATCCATTTCATCTCTTGTCCCATCTTTTTAACTAAATCCTATCCCCATAAATTGAAGTTTGGTAGGATCACTATCACAGCAAGAGGCTATGTTTTTCAAAACTATTCCTAATGTTATGTATATGCTCTCGTGTTCTCAGGAATCTGAGGGATCTGGTTGTTTTGTTTACATATCCCAAACCATATGTACATAAAATTAAATATATTACTTTTTTTTTTGAGTGACACGTAATTAGCTGTTTAATAGTAACATTTCTCTCTTATTCTGTGGATTGTTAAAACCTTTTATAAATCATATTCATTCCTGTATTTCTACATTCCCTGCAATTTCCACACCCATAAAGGCATTCGGTTAATTAAAAAAAACCTACATGATATCCTGCTAAATAATAAACTAATGTCTCTAAAATCTTCAGGTAAGTTAGCTAAAGGGACACTTCACTGCCCACATTCAAAACAAATAAACACTACTTAGTAGCGATAACCTCAATGAAAATATCCATGCATTTAATTATGCATTTTTTTATTGGGGCTATAACTAAAAACAGCTTGCAAAAGCTGCAGTTCTCGTATCTGAAAATGTCTTAAGTCTTGCCCTTCCAACCCCGCTCAGACCTTCTGTGGCTGTCCAATTATAGACTTCCCAATGCAGCTCAATGAGAAGACTTTCCAAGGCAGGTGCTCTGATCAATTGCTATCTCTTGTGTTTAGCTCCACTGAGCTAAACCTACCAGGAAGTAGTAGGACTGCTTGTACTAAGTACCATCTATCAATGACGGACTACATTTCCCGTTAAATAATTATGTGATAGTGATGCTACGTAAGTCTTGCGTCACCTGAACTGCTTCTAGATGAATTTTAACCATGTTATAACTCTTGGTTTTGCATACAAAATTATAATAAGTGCTCAACTAGTATTGGTTAATTTGGTGAATTATGTGGTTAGGAAAATGCTGGGTGCTTAATGAGAACCATATCCCCCACCCTGTCCAAAACCATAGTAAAAAATAAACCCAAAACACACCAAAATATATTGCACATAAAATAATTTTTATTCATACAGTGAATCAATAAAAGTCATAAAACAAAGTACAATAAATAGCACAGTTTAGTTTAATGTACTCAAACTCAAAACCCATATAACAAATTTATTCACAGGCATACTGACCTAGAGCAGGAGATAGTCAAATCCCAATGTTTCAGGCATCTAGCTTTCCTTATATTAAGGCAGCATTTCCTTAATTGGGGTTGTGCCAAAAGTTTCAAAAATAAAATGGCCGCAGGCGGTGATGGAGCAGTGAGCAGTGATCTCCCTGCTCAGCTCCCTCACGCGCACAGCAGTGATGCTGGAGCCGGAATATGATATCAGTGAGAGTGAATGTGTGCTTGTCAGTGAGTGTGTGAGAGTGTATGTTTTTGTCAGTGAGAATGTATGTGTTCTTGTCAGTGAGTATGTGTGTTTGTCAGTGAGAATGTATCTGTGTCTGTCAAAGAGTATGTGTGTCTGCGTGTGTCAGTGTGTGTCAAGGTTTGTGTATGTGTCACTGTGTGTGCCAGTGTGTATCAGTGTGTTTGCATGTGTATGTCAGTGCGTGTGTATTTGAGTATGTCAGTGTGTGTATGTGCCAGTGTGTATATGTCACCGTGTGTATCTGAGTGTGTGTGTTTTTGTGAGTTAAAATGTGTGTCAGTGTGTATCTAAGTGTCTATCTGTATGTCAGCGTGTATCTGTGTGCCACTATGTGCCAGTGTGTATCTGTGTCAGATACATATATATACATACACAAACACACACACACACACACACTGACACAGAGATACACACACAAACACAGATATATACACCTTGATACACACCGGCTCATACAAACACAGATACACCATGTTGATACTCTGTGTCAAAGGGTTTCATAGGAAAGATTAATTGGGAACCCCTGCATTAAGGTAAAAACCCTTGTTTAAACCTTCCTATAATTCTAGCACATTTATATACCTAAGAAGAAAAGTTACATGCACTCTTCCCAAATCCCTATGCATATTTAAACAAATGGAGGTTATTTAGTTGCTCCAATGGCCATGAGAGTTTAGCTCATCTACCATGTCAAGGCAAACCTCTCAGGTGGGTCCTACACTAACCTTTCACCTTGTTTCCTTGAGCTTCTGGCAAATATATCTCTAATGAGACAAAGAACACATGGGATGGGTGTAACATAGCTCTGTTATACAAAAGTGAATAGAAATAGAAAAAAAAACAAGTCCTGCTCTTAAACTCCCACTACTTTTTTTTCTTTGGTTTTTACTGCATGTATTGGGATTGATGTGTACTGCGGTCATTGCTGCCGCCCAAGAGTAGTGGGAGTTTGAGTGCAGGCTTTTTTTTTTTGGTATTTACATTTATATACCTACCTATATTATTGGCATATTGTTTGTATTAACGTCACATGATGATGTCATTTTGGAGCCAAATTCAACTTTGATATGTTTGCACATCCTGTAAATAGTTCTGTTTGCCAGGTTTTGACTTTTTGTTTCCACTTGATAAAGCCCTGTGTGGCAAAATGCATTGTGGATTTTTTTTTTAATTCTGTTTTCATAAAGCAATATTGGCTACTTTATTACTGTCAGTGTGCCATATACCTTTTTTTAAATTATTTTATGTTTTTTCTACTGCTCGGGGCAGTCTTCAAACATTGGAGGAGTCTTCAGTGAACTCCATCATATGATCTCTGAAATCTTCTCTGTCTACTGTTCCAGTGAGGACCTCGCTAAAGAAGGTGGGGATACAACTACTTATGCTTTATTCATTGAGTTGTCAGCCTGCTCAATTAATTGTGAGTAAATTACTTTGATGTTACTCCTGGTTCATTTCATATGTGGACTTTAATGCTGTTTTTTTTTTCTCTATTTATTTAGGTCCTACTTTACGCTCCTGAGACATATCTTCAAGCATATTGTAGAAGTGGCAGATTAATATCACTACACGCTAACTACACTAGAGCTAGTACTAGCGCTAACAAATGTCAGTAATACTACAGAAAATCTACAAATATTAGAGTTTTATATTATTGTGAGATACTACACTATTAGATTTTCTCAGGTTTTTTTTTATTTTATTTTTTTTAATAAAGATCCCAAACATTCTTTGACCTGATAATTAAAACAAGGAGAGACTCTTTCATGGGATTTTGTTGTATCCTTGCAAATTAAACATTGACTTTTCATTGGAGTTTTTATTGTGTGGGTTTTTTTTTATATTGGACTTTATTCTCAGTTTTCATTGTGTTTTTATATATATTTATTTTTACTGTTCCTGTTTGGTTACCCAGCACTCATCCTTTGTTATTTTTTCTGACAGGATGATAGGACCCACTAGTGGACCACCAGGGATCCAGAAAAGTCACAAGGAAACCAAAGGTGGGATGACAAAGCCCCACACACTACTTACAGCCAGCACATACCACAGACACACACTACATAGAGCCAGCACAGACCACATACAAATGACATACAGCCAGAACACGCCACACACATTACATACAACCAGCACACACCATAGACTTACATTGCGTACAGCAAGTACTCACCACGCACATATTACACACAGTTGACACACACCACAAACACACTATCAGGAGAGAGGGTGAGATGCTAATTTTCAAAAAATAAAATCAGAATGGCAACCAGTTTCCAGTTGTGACTATAACTGAGTTGGAGAATCTCTTCAGATTAACTATTTTTGGCTAAGTTATCCATTTGCATTGTATTTGGGAACATATAGTGAGCAATACTGCAAATATCCAGGCATCAGCAGGGTCCTCAAACTTTCTAATTTCAAATTATTTTGTGTCAGGACAAGTAGATTGCCATGACGGACAAATGCATTGAGTTACTAATTTAGGACCTTGGAAATTTTTTTTTTTTTTAAAAACATTTCCACACTACTTGAAAGGTAAGGGACAGTGAGAGAGCCCTGGGTGGATACTGTTAAAGAAGTGATACAATAGAAGAGAGAATTAAGAGAATGATGGTATTGGGGGAACACCACTAAAGAAGAGATAAACGGACATGAAAATTGAGAGAATGGTGGCACAGGGAGAAAACAGTGGGGAATCACTGCTAAGAAAGAATGGGTAATAGAAGTAAGGATTAAGAGAAGAGAGGCACTGTGGTGACAAAGCTAAAGAAGTAGGGCAATTTTGGTGAAAAGTTAGAAAAAACTAGAGAGAAATTTCTAATGAAGAAGGATAAAAGAGTTTTATTTTCTCGTACATGCTAATTATACTTTAAAACACTGCTAATATAAGCACTGTAAAAACACAATAACACATACTAATGTTCTAATAAATTTAATATATTGTAAATTGCACTTTGATTGCCTCATTAATACAATTTATTAGACATGGTGGATTCTTCTGAATGAGCCAATTCTAGGGTTTGTGGCACCCCAGTCAGAATATCTTTTGTACTCTCCAGGTCTCAGGTAATACTGGCGGCCCCTGTAGTTAGGCTCCTCATAGAACATCCAGTAGCCATCAAGTACCTGGCAGGAATGAATGTCATTGTAACGGAATCTATCATAGACATTGGGGCAGTCTTCAGTGAACTCCATCATATGATCTCTGAAATCTTCTCTATTATAGATCTTCACTCTGAATGAACCATGATGCTTTAAGGAAAGTAAATTCATAAACAATTAGTAGCTGTATAATAATGTTCATTATTTTATTTGAAATATCAAAATCGTACTCTGACAGGGTTACTCACTAAAGTCCAAATGGTCCCATATTAAATTGGGTAAAACCATCTGGCTGCATTGGGGGTCATTCAAACTGCAAAATTCAGACATTGTTCACACTACTTAGCAATGGTAAGATTTTGACATACAGGCACCAAGTGGGCCTGAATTTCCACCAGATTTTAGCTGGAGTAAATTCCACCAAACAGATGAAAACTGGATCCAAATTATTCAACTCTGAGCCCAGATGCTTAAATGCTAGATATAAAAAAATTAAAAAATTAAAAAAATTGTCCACTGGCAAGCAAATAGTTAAATAACTCTCAGCAGTGCCAGCAAACAAATAAATAACTCTAGGCAGTGCTTGGGTTAATTATGTAGTGGCTGGCCAGTGCTTGCTAGCCAGCCGCCACATAAATAGTTAAAAACGAAATTCTATAGGACTCATTAAGGTATATCTCCTAAATGTTTGAAATTAGCGACTAGGCAATCATTGCCACTATATAGTCTCCCTGTGTCCTCCACCCCTTCCCTGTCCATGGCTATTTAATAAAAGACAATGGGTGGAATATCCTAATGTCCACACCCATGGTTAGTAGATGGAGAATATTACATTTATACAGACACATATACCCCGCCCCTACCCAAAGGTGGCTGCTGGGGGCTGTTATAATTTAAAGCAAAATACATAATGTTCTTAATAATAATATTCTGGGGGAAACCTAGTGTTCCTCATCAGAGCCCTCACTCATGGTCACCAGATGGGGGCTCTACATAATTAAATAATGGGAGGTGGACATACCATTGTCCACCCCACCAAATGTGTCATTGTTATCCTTCTCAGGTGACTAGGAGTACCTAATTCCCTAGACCCCCCCACCCCCCTTACATTAAGGGAATTCTACCTACTTCCGCTCACACTAATATTAGTGAGGTGGACTATTAAGTCTAACATATGTAGAAAAAAATCATTAACACTTACCATCAGAAGTCTTTCTAGCACTGCAAGTGAGCAAATAATACTTAAAATGTTGTTTGCATGCAAACAGCAAGTGAACACTATTTTGCGAATATGCATCCTACCGAATGCATCTGTCCCTGAATATTAGTAAAACTGGTACTTTGTGCATATTCCGAATCCTATACTTTGTATATAATTTGAATGCAAAAGCAGCAATTTTAAACTGGACATATATTTAGCAAATATGAAAATTGCCACTGTGGCCAGAATTAAGTCATTTTCACTATCTGGGCTAAATCTTTTTTTTTTTTAGCAAATAATCCTGCAAATGTGTTTTGTGACCCTCATACTTTCCAATGTGATTTTCATGGTTTAATACAGACACTGTGATTTAGGGTAAATAATATTAAGTATGTAATAATGTTATTCTAAAGAGAAAGTTATATTGTTCAACATAAATATACATGACTTGCAGAATAAAATGCATTATGAAGTGTATCTTTCATTATCTGCTTTTTATAAAACATATATACCTGTGGGCTAATACGACTGGATCTGATAGAGTCATTGTACCCCATCCATTGATTGAAATCAGGATATTCTCCCCTCCTAAGGTAATACTGGTGTCCTCTATGGTTCGGGTTCTCATACAGAATCCAGTTTCCATTTTCCACTCGGATGGAATTGCAGCGCTGGAAATATTTGGTCAAATCTGAACACTCAGAGCTGCATTCATAATGGTGGCCCTGAAAGTTGTGATCTTCATAAAAAATAATCTGTGAAAGGAAACATTTAAATATCTGGTTTAATTTTCATGTTTTTTTTTTTTTACATCTGCATGATATTCTGATAATGTATCCTTATTTTACAGTGCCTAGTTTGCATTTTAATTATTTAAAAGTTGGTGTTAGACTTGTCCATGGCATGATTCTACGGTTGAGGAAAAAAGAAATCTAAAATGTATATTTTATTGGACAAGTCCCATGCTTATTTATAGGTGGTTGGGCTTGACTAAATGTTGTCCATGGAATAATATTAGAAAACACATTTGGGCATGCAAAAAAATTAAGACAACAATGTTAAAGTGTCGTTCATAACTTCTCACTATTTTTGTTTATTCTCAGTTGGGAAACCTTTTGTCACAATTACAGCCTTACAACAGCGTTCCTTGAAGTGAATCAAGTGTTTTAGTTCATCAGGTATTATACTATAAAACCAATATTGTATGGTTGCTTCTGTCAGTTGTCTTTTTATTCCTTGTTTTTAATTCTAACAACTTTCCTTAACTGGCCCAACAGATCTTCTGTTGGTTCTGTCAGTGCTATTATCTAGCAGTGCATTATGATTTTCCTAAAACTATTTTTTTTGCCTCCCCCTCCCCCCCTTCAAAATGACAAGGAGCTGAGTACTATTAAAGCATATATTATCCTGGAAAAGATCACGTGCCAAAAGCTTTAGTTTTGGCTTAAGTATATCCTTTTTTTGTTATTTACAATACCATTACTACTCACACAAAATCAGCCCACATCATGTGCTGAACCAATCAGGATCTTCTCATAGAGATACTTTGAATCAATACATCTCTATGAGGGATGTTCAGCGTCTCGATGAAGTGCATGGAGAAGCTGAAAGCTGAAAGTACCTCTACCTCTAGTAGTGACTGCCACTAAAGGTATTACTAGGCACTAATGTAATTAATGTAATTAAACTGTTGTGGTTCTGGTGACTATGTAGTCCCTTTAAAATATGTCCTGTAGTGGTTTCACCCTGACTGACTGAATCTTGCTTGCTTAATGGCATTATTTATTACACACTCAATGACTGTCACTAGACTGAATGTGTGGGAAAGATTTGTTCTTCTCGTGGTGAGTGAGTCATCAATTGCCCATCAATTGCCAATGCCCATCCCCTTTTTCATGAGAAAAAAAGTGACTGTCCTTCAGCATGGAAAAAAAGCAGTGCCCTATTAGCTTTGACAAGCTACAATTTCCACACCACATGACTTAACCACTAGTATAATGAAGGGCATTTTAAAAGAGTAGGGCAGCAGTAAGAGTAAATTTTTTAAAAAACAGGATTTCTCAAAAGCTGAAAGGAAAAAATAAGTGGGTAATTGACAACCCACTCACCACTTCTAGCCTGAGAAGAACAAACATTAGAATACTGAACAAATAAACATTAGAATACTGAACAAAGAAACATTCATATATATAGAGGGGCAGTAAACCCTAAAATATTAATGTGTGTTAATGGAGCATATAGTCTTTATGGAATAAGCAGAATTATACCTGGGCCTGTTGGCCAAAATATTGTAAGCTGTTTTGGCATGTGTAATGTAAATAAATCTGTTTTATGCTGCTTGTGCCGTGAAGTCTATGTGCTGCACTAGTACACAGAAGAAAACTTTCCCACACATCCTGTCTGTAACATCACTGAGCATTATTCAATGTGGAAAAAACAGTGCCCTAGCAGTTTATACAAATTGTGGCTGAAAAAGAAACATGTATAGTCACACTACAAGCCAGGTAGGGTGAAACCAACCCATTACAATGAAAGGTATTTGAAAACAACCTACTTGTGGCTGTTCCCTAACCATCTGTCTCTTTTTTTCTTCACCTCTTAATTGGACAGGAAATGCAACCTACATCATGAGGGTTCTGACTGTTCCTATCCAGCCTGTCTCTGTTAACTACTGACACTATTTTCACCATGTCTCTGCTCTGTCTAACGGTGCTGGTAGCAGTAGTGGAGAAGGTACCACTGGTGGAAGTGAGTTGCAAATAATCAGATACAGTACAAGTAGACCTGATGCCTGTCCTAGTGCATTCTCTTTATACTTCTTCCCTCAGTAATGAAGACTTCTGGTGCTTTTGCAAATTTTAATTTATGCCAGCAATAGTAAGTTGATCCTTCACTCTCCCCTTTCCCACTTCCTTGCTGCACAATTTCCTCTTTGCAAGTCAGGCTTCTGGAGGGCACTCAAACTTTGCTACACTGCAATGTATTAGGCTCAACCCTTGGCCTTGTATTTGTTGATAAAACAGGTGAATTTGCATTGGGGCAGTGAAAGCTGTCACAACATTAGCTTGTACACTAGCACCAATTGATTAGTGGAATTGTTGATTATGGTAGTATATGTGATCGGAGTGGTATTGGAGGTGGTGGTAGTGGTAACATTGGCAGCATGTGAGCTATTTGTGCCAGTGGTAGAAGAGGCAGGTGGTTTCTCTGAATAATTTGGCAATTTTAAAGCAGGTGGAGGACTTTGACAAAGTGTATAAGATACAGGAGGAGAGTACTTACCAACAGTCAAAAAGAGTGGCAGGCTGCTGTCTGACTTCTCCACACTCTCCTTTTTTTAATTCCTCCATGTTGGGGGATTATGACTATATATATATATATACATCTGATTAATATGTGCTTAATTAAGTCTGTGTGTATGGGCAGTGGCGGACTAAGGGGGGGGTGTAGGGGGCAGTCCGCCCCGGGTGCCACCTGGTAGGGGGTGCCTTGACCCTGGTCTGGGGTGTCACACAGCTCTCATGGAGAGACCAGCAAGATGAACTGGCCGCACAGGAGGAAGAAGGGGGCGGAGCTATGGCCGTTTAGGGGCGGGGCCTAACCGTGAGCAGGGGCCGCTGTTGTTAATGCTGCACATGGAGGTGCAGCAAGAAGAAAAATCCCTGCTCCTCCACCTACCAGGCTCCAGGGAAGGACTTCAATGAATCCACTCCTCCAGCCCACACTGTAATTAAGTATAAGAGAGTGTGTGTGTGTGTGTGTAATTGCCTGAAACTGTGTGTGTGTAACTGCCTGAAACTGTGTGTGTGTGTGTGTGTGTGTAACTGCCTGAAACTGTGTGTGTGTGTGTGTGTGTGTGTGTGTAAAACTGTCTGAAACTGTGTGTGTGTCTGTAACTGCCTGAAACTGTGTGTGTGTGTGTGTGTGTGTGTCTGCCTGAAACTGTGTGTGTGTGTAACTGTCTGCCTGTGTGTGTATGTGTGTGTGTGTGTGAGACCGTCACTGTGTGTGTGTGTGTGTGTGTGTGTAACTGCCTGAAACCGTGTGTGTGTGTGTGCGTGACTGTCTGTTTGTAACTGTGTGTGTGTGTGTGACTGTCTGCCCGTGTGTGTGTGTGTGACTGTCTGTCTGTAACCGTGTGTGTGTGACTGTCTGCCTGTGTGTGCGGTGCGGACTGTCTTCAGTGTAACTGTGTGTGTGTGTGTGTGCGTGACTGTCTGTCTTGTGTGTGTGTGTCTGTAACGGTGTGTGCTTAACCGTCTACCTGTAACTGTGTGCGTGTGTAACGGCCCGCCTGTAACCGTGCGTATGTAATGAATCGTCTACCTGTAACTGTGTGTGTGTGTGACTGTCTGCATGTAACTTTGTGCGTGACTGCCTGTAACTGACTGTGTGTGTAACTGCCTGTAACTGTGTGTGTTTGTGGCTGTAACTATGTGTATGACTGTCTGCCTGTGACCGTGTGTGTGACTGTATATGTGACTGTCTGCCTGTAACAGTGTGCGTGTGACTGTCTGCTTGTAACTGTGTGTGACTGTCTGTCTGTAACTGTGTGTGAGGGGGTGCAGGGATTTTGTAGAGGGGGGCAGGGGTTTTAAAAAGTTTACAAATTTGTTCAATAAATGTTTTTAAAAATGTAAAAAATATAACAAATTTTAAAAATGTTGTAGTTTTTTTTTTGAGAAGCGGGGGTGGGGAGAGAGGAAAGGGGGGGTGCTAAACCCAGGACCCGCCCCGGGTGCCACATGCCCTAGGTACGCCCCTGTGTATGGGAGATCAGGAATAATACAACAGCTCATACTCGTAGTCAAGTAGCAGCTGAGCTATTAGTAACAGGTCTCTGTCTGTAGTGGTGGGGAAAAGAGCAATGTCATCATCATCATCAGGTTTATAATTGTCACCACCATACCATACATTGGGGACACAATCACTGCTGGTCTGTCTATCTCAATAGCTGAAGTCAAAGTGGATAGAATAATATTTCTTGAAAATATATAGATATCTTACTGCTTCTACTTTTTACTCTGTAATGTTTGGTTCTTACTTGATCGGTTAATAAATTCAACGTTTAGTGGCTGTACCCTAACCATCTGTCTCTTTTTTTCTTCACCTCTTAATTGGACAGGAAATGCAACCTACATCATTGGTCAGACCTCTGACCAATGAGCTGCTTATTTGCAAAAGTCTACTTCCTCTCCATTCTGTCCATCTTTGGACATCACCTTGTCATTCACATTTTTTTATGTCAGCATGGCACTTCAGAGATGCAAATTTACCCAATCCTAACCTGGCCCAATATCAGTTTGGCTAAAACTAAAGTTCAAGACTAGTTGGCATCATCTCCAAAGTCCTGTAACATTGTTATGAATGGAAAAATTTAATTTTACAAATAAATGCAATTTGTATAACTAATAACATCACTGTAAAAAAGATAGACCTGGGAGAAAAATTAAAATAAAAAATATAAAAGAACATAGGAAGGAAATGGGTGTGGTCCTGATGCACTGTGAGAAGACCTTTTCATTATGCCCATCAGCTGGGTTAATACTTTTGAATAATCCATAGAGCCCAAATGGAATAAAATGGTTTAAGGTTATGATGAATTATAGCTGTTAACCTATCCATCTGTATATTAATTACTATGAGTATAAAAGTTTAAAAATATTAAGGACTTATTTTCATGACTATTGGAAACTTGTACCAACATGCCCGTAATTGCAAAAATGACTGCTGCTACTGTTATACACTTTCTACTAAGCAGTGAATATGTAAGCACTAAAGCCAATAAGCATATCTAAACATCTTGCACATAAACATTTGTGCATTTTCAGAACCTTTACATATTAACTTTTCTAAAATTTTAAATTTTTTTCCAACACTTTGTAATTTTTTAGTTTCTTACCTTTATTGTGTAATTATACTATGTGCCACTCAGGCTAAGTTCCTTTCTCAGTTTACCAAGTACATTAATAATGAAAAAGTGAGTTTAGCTGATTTGAGTATACATTGACAAGCACCGTGGGAAAAATAGCAGAATAGTATGCAAATATGTTTCATTATATCAGTAAAGCCTACTTATGGTTATCTATTTAAGCCAACCCACTAGAGTTGCTTTGTGATAGACATTTCTTCAAAACACAAATTGTTCATAATTAAAAAATATAATTTGGGTATGGATTGATTTTCTACTGCAGTAACAGTTGAATATTTAATTTAATAAGATAACCTTACCTTTCCCATTTTCAGTTTAGCGTTGATCTGCTCAAGCAAGCTGTGTGGTTACACAGGACGAGGGGCCTTTATATACCATGTATCTTGCTGATGCTTACATACATTGAAAGCAATGCTGACCTGTTTTCTTTCTGCCACTAAGTAGAATGTATAGCTATTGTATCCTTTATTGTGTATGACGCAGCTCTATACTTGTATGTGACTGCTGTTTGTATACTTGCTGGTACCTGCATTTCAGGGTTCTTCCTAGAGAGCTCTACAATAGTGTGACTAGATCTGTTCTAACAGCATGTCAGTATTTGACATACTTACACAAGCATTTTAAAGTAGCAAAGGAAAAAAAGCAATATTTGTGTCAATATCAATTAGCCATTAATTAGCCAAAAATGTATTTTTTTTTTTTATCAGTTAATATGTGTTGTGGACCTAGTATCAACAAATGAATCAACAATACAATTGTATTAAATGGCCTTTATAGTTCATAAAGCTGTATTACTTTATAGTAAGGACTAAAGTCAATGAGCATCTAGTTCTTTTATCAACAAATGAATCAACAATACAATTGTATTGGACGACCTTTGTAGTTTGTAAAGTTGTATTATTAGACTTGTGCACAGTAGGTGTGTTGGTAACATTCTTTCCCGAAACTGACATTGTGTTTTGGATGTGTTCAGAATACAAAAGACATCTGCATTTGTATGCGGAAGAATGGAAATGGAATGGAATTCCGAACATTTGAACATATGATGACATCCAGCGTCTGTATCAGAAATGATATAGACGTGTACTGGAACACTATAGACTCTGTCATTGTAGGAGAAGAAAAAGGCAGATGAATGAGAAAACCAATGACGATATTTGTATAACTAGAGGTAACATTCTGATTTGGACTGAAAACGCTATAAGTGCATCCAGCTTGGACCTAATATATGCCAGTGAAGTATTGATTTTAATGATTGTATCGTTTTAATATGTATTTTTAATAGTTAGGTTTATTTGATTTTAACACACATTTGAGTATATTCAGCATATGTATTCCATTTGGAATCGTGGTAGAATGATGAAGAAGAGTAGGTGTTGATCACTGAGGCACTAATTTGCAAAGTTTTTGTTAATAATTACTATAGTGGGCATTTGTTAATAATCGCTACATGCTCATTTTGTGTATTTTTAATTCTACTATATATGAGTTTGATTACTTAAGCTACATGCCATGCTTTCTTTCAGATATACTACAATATTATGACTATATTGTAATAGTAGGACTATTTTCTAAATTACATTTAATGCTTGGTCAAATAGATCTAGTTTTCTGTAGGTTACACTATTAGGAGAACAAATATAATGGGTGGACTTTATGAAACTTGCTGTCAGGATCCGATCCTACTGCAATACCTGTATCTCGCCTCTAGTGGCCTCCCTAGCCACTAGTTACCTCAGTCGCTCTCACCTGTATAGGATAATAATCCAAATCTGCTACAAAAGGCTACACTCAATTTACCACAGGGACTTTACATTGAGAGATGTTTTGTTCTGCACCTGGCTCTTTCTGATAAGACAACTGTTCCTGGCTCAAACTGATTTCTGATAACCTGCTCAACTCTGATTTCCTTTGATCGATCCTGATTCATCCAAACATCCTGCTTTAATTCAAATTGGACTTTGTTTTCTATTAATCCCTGATTTGCTTTGGATTTAACCTTCTAGGACTTTACTAACCATCCTATTAATTTCAACTCTGCTGGAAAACCCTGATCCACATATCTGGTAACTTCTGAACAAATCCTCCAAAATAAAGAGACTGTTTACCTTAACTTAGGACCAACCTTAATTCCATTATCCTTTATTATGCTGTTTATTATTGTCTGATAATATTATGTTTACTTGTTACCTATTATTGCGGTGAGGTTTATTTTTCCGACCGCCTGCACCTCCCACGCCTCCCTCCTCTGTTAGTCCCTACATTGGCTTCCAGTTAGATATAGGGCTCAATTTAAGATTCTGGTGCTTGCTTACAAGTTCCTAATACACAAATATGTCCCGTAGAGACCCCAGTGCTCTGCCCAAGACCTACGCCTATCCTCTGTTCGTACTCCCACATCTGATGCTCACCTCCAAGACTTCTCCAGGGCTGCACCTTTAGACTTTCACCCAGTATCCACTCCTTCAAGAAATCTTTGAAAAGGAGTGGATACTTCTGGAAAGCACATCATTTAAAATGTTAGTGGGTTTTCATCCCTGCCCCCCGCCCCTCATGACTCCTCTTCTGCAAATGTCAAAAAATAACCTACTAGTTCTCAGTGATTACTTTTCTATCAACCTATTTCATTACCCCTATTTATACCCATTGTGTCACTATACCCCATTCCCTCCATGTAAGCTCATTGAGCAGAGCCCTCAAACCCTCTGTTCCTGTACGTCCATTAGTCTGGTTACAATTACATGTCTGGTAGTCCACCCATTGTTCAGCGCTACAGAATTTGCTGGCGCTATATAAATAATAAAATAATAATATTAATAATATTATCTAGGAGCTTGTCCAAAACCCTCCATGTCCACCCAATGCAAATTTCCCCACAAGGTGAAGAATGGTAATATATGCTAATAATAATACTGCATTATGAAAATATTTTTAAATATAAAACTCTGGGTTCCCCCTCCTCTTTAGTCCTATATAGCATCTGCTAACTCAGAGTGAGGTTTTCCTGCTATAATTGAATTTACATCCTGCTGTATAGAAGAGATAAGGAGAGTTTTTTTAGGAATGAGAACTGGCAAGGTTCGGAAAAGATAATGTGATCCCAGTATTACATTCATGTTAACTTTCGCAATTCTGCCCAGCCAGGACAGTTCTAACCGCCTTCAACAAAATAAGTCTTCTTTAATACTTTTGGTTTGGCTTCTATGTTAAGATGACTATGGAGGCACATTTTTAGGGAGTTTGGTGCCAGAGTATTTGTATATGTCTCCAATCATAGGGAAATCATAGCTGATGTATAGCTGCATCAGGGATACCTATAGGGAGGATTTGGGATTGAGAAATGTTTGATTTATGATAGGATAATGCAAGAAACTCTGCTACATTCATCTGATGATTTGGCAGGCTAATAAGAGGTTCAGTAATAGAGATGATGATGGTAAAATCAGCAAACATTCCAAGTTTGCAGGAAACATTGAGAAACAAAGGATAGCCTTGTAAATCCAGGTGACCCCTGAAAGTCATTGCCAGTCATTCTAATACTAAATCATATTGAAGTGGTGACAGAGAGCACACCTACCTGGAACCCTTGGATAATGGAAGTTTAGAAGAATGAAAACCTGAGTTAAGTACTAAAACTGAAGCCTTAGCAGGGCTGGCCCTACCATAAGAGGACACAGGCATCCGCCTTAGGACACACAGGCCCGGGGACACAATTTCCTGCTGACAGGCAGGAGGAAAGCACACAGCACACAGCTACACAACAGTGAGGTGAGGAGACACGTGGGGAAAGTGGAAAGTGGGTAAAACCCACAGAGGGATGGGGGGTTGAGACACATGGGTGGGGGATTGGGGCAATGAGATACAATGCATCTTCAGCTATGTAGCCAAAAATCCTTTTCTGGGGCCCTGGGAATTAGTACAATAAGTCCAATAAGTCCAAAATGTTGTAAGGTTTCAAACAATTGTTGCCAAAGCACCCCTTAAAGACTTCCATGCAATGATAGGAAGAGGCAGGATGTTTTTGTGGCTGACATAGAGTATTACAATTTAAGGTTCACAGGCATTAAGCACATTAGATGACGTAGTAGGGGAGGAGATAGTATTAGATTAATGATACACAGAGTGATGCACTGGATCTACAAGTTGAATGCATTGTATGAATGAGGATAAAGCATTTGTATGGTTTAGAACATTCAGTATTCAATTCATATCACTGTTTGGGTCTTTTTCTTTGAACTGTATTATTTTGGCCTTTATTATTTTGCCATGAATTTGTGTGTGTGTATATTTTCAGATAAATGAACTACCTGAAAACACTATACTAGTAACAATGGATGTGGAATCCTTGTACACCCTGTTCCAAATTATTATGCAAATTATATTTTTCTAATTGACCTAAATAATTGATGTAACTTAACTAACAATCAGCATAATTCAAGCATGTTATCAACTATTAAGAGTACAATTCAAATATTATTGGACAAACCTCCTAATGATAACAGTATTTTTTTAAACATAAAAAACTTATAATGCACTGTTTCAAATTATTATACACAGTAAGTTTCAAAACACTTTATAGGTTGTAAAGAACTGAAAATTGTCATTTGTTGTGTTTGCAGCATGTTTACTGAAATCAAAAGCTATTTCAATCAAACTTATAACAACATTTTAACTTTTTAAACACTTTAACAGGTCACGTTACAACATAGGACCCCTTATTTGATAGCAGCTTCACAAGTCTTGCATCCATTGAACTTGTGAGTTTTTGGACAGTTTCTGCTTGAATTTGTTTGCAAGATGTCAGAATAGCCTCCCAGAGCTGCAGTTTGGATGTAAGCTGTCTCCCACCCTCATAGATCTTTTGCTTGAGGATGCTCCAAAGGTTCTCAATAGGATTGAGGTCAGGGGACAATGGAGGCCACACCATGACTTTCTCTCCTTTTATCCCCATAGCCGCCATTGATGCAGAGGTATTCTTTGCAGCATGAGATGGTGCAGTGTCATGCATGAAGATGATTTTATTAGCGTAGTTCTTCCTTCTGTACCAGGGAAGAAAGTGGTAAGTCAGAAACTCATCTTTACACCTTCTGGGACCCTAAAGGGGCCGGCCAGCTCTCTTCCCATGATTCCGGCCCAAAACATGACTCCACCACCTTACTGACGTCGCAGCCTTGTTGGAACAGGGTGGCCGTCCACCAACCATCCACTACTCCATCCATCTGGACCATTCAGGGTTGCACGGCACTCATCAGTGAACAGGACTGTTTGACAATGAGTCTTCATGTATTTTTCTTCCCAATGCAGCCATTTCTGCTTGTAAGCATTGGTTTGTGGTGGCCGAATAGAAGGTTTATGCACAGTTGCAAGACTCTGGAGGACTCTACACCTTGATGTCCGTGGGACTCCAGAGACACCAGCAGCTTCAAATATCTGTTTGCTGCTTTGTAATGGTATTTTAGCAGCTGCTCTCTTGATCCGATGCATGGATCTGGCAGAAATCTTCCTCAATGTGCCTTTATCTGCACGAACCCGTCTGTGCTCTGAATCAGCCACAAATCTCTTAATAGTGCAATGATCATGCTTAAGTTTTCATGAAATATCTAATGTTTTCATACCTTGTCCAAGGCATTGAACTATTTCACTCTTTTCGGCAGCAGAGAGATCCTTTTTCTTCCCCATGTTGCATGAAAATGGTGCTCTGCTTAATAATTGCTCACCTGGCAATCTAATTATCACAAGTGTCCAAGATTGTTTTCAGTGATCAAAAGAGCCCTGAGACACAATGCCATCCATGAGTTAAACTGAAAAACAAAATATTTAATCTTTGTGACACTTAAATAGAATTTGCATAATAATTTGGAACAGGGTGTACAGTAACATCCCACATAAGGATGATATTGAGGACTGCATTAAATATATATACATACATAAAAGCGTATCAATTAAACTATTAATAGCTCCTGATTGATTCCTCTTCTGCAACTGTAACTAGTCAAATACTATCCTTATCTTTTTGTGTCATTTTATTCCACTCCCTCTAGCATGTAAGCTCATTGAGCAGGGCCCTCAACCCCTCTGTTCCTGTGTGTCCAACTCGTCTGGTTACAACTACATGTCTGTTCGTCGACCCATTGTAAAGCACTGCGGAATTTGATGGCGCTATATAAACAACATAATAATAATAATAATAATAATAATATGTGTATATATACACTGCTCAAAAAAATAAAGGGAACACTTAAACAACACAATGTAACTCCAAGTCAATCACACTTCTGTGAAATCAAACTGTTCACTTAGGAAGCAACACTGAGTGACAATCAATTTCACACGCTGTTGTGCAAATGGGATAGACAACAGGTGAAAATTATAGGCAATTAGCAAGACACCCCCAATAAAGGAGTAGTTCTGCAGGTGGTAACCACAGACCACTTCTCAGTTCCTATGCTTCCTGGCTGATGTTTTGGTCACTTTTGAATGCTGACGGTGCTTCCACTCTACTGGTAGCATGAGTCTACAACTCACATAATTGGCTCAGGTAGTGCAGCTCATCCAGGATGGCACATCAATGCGAGCTGTGGCAAGAAGGTCTGCTGTGTCTGTCAGCGTAGTGTCCAGAGTATGGAGGCGCTACCAGGAGACAGGTCAGTACATCAGGAGACGTGGAGGAGGCCGTAGGAGGGCAACAACCCAGCAGCAGGACCGCTACCTCTGCCTTTTTCCAAGGAGGAACAGGAGGAGCACTGCAAAATGACCTCAAGCAGGCCACAAATGTGCATGTGTCTGCTCAAACGGTCAGAAACAGACTCCATGAGGGTGGTATGAGTGCCTGACCTCCACAGGTGGGTGTTGCGCTTAAAGGCCCAACACCGTGCAGGACGTTTGGCATTTGCCAGAGAACACCAAGATTGGCAAATTTGCCACTGGCGCCCTGTGCTCTTCACAGATGAAATCAAGAAATCCCACTGAGCACATGTGACAGATGTGACAGAGTCTGGAGACGCCGTGGAGAACGTTCTGCTGCCTGCAACATCCTGCAGCATGACCAGTTTGGCAGTGGGTCAGTAATGGTGTGGGGTGGCATTTCTTTGGGGGGCCGCACAGCCCTCCATGTGCTCGCCAAAGGTAGCCTGACTGCCATTAGGTACCGAGATGAGATTCTCAGACCCTTTGTGAGACCATATGCTGGTGCGGTTGGCCCTGGGTTCCTCCAAATGCAAGACAATGCTAGACCTCATGTGGCTGGAGTGTGTCAGCAGTTCCTGAAAGACGAAGGCATTGATGCTATGGACTGGCCCGCCCGTTCCCCAGACCTGAATGCAATTGAGCACATCTGGGACATCATGTCTTGCTCCATCCACCAATGTCACATTGCACCACAGACTGTCCAGGAGTTGGCAGATGCTTTAGTCCAGGTCTGGGAGGAGATCCCTCAGTAGACCATCCGCCACCTGATCAGGAGCATGCACAGGCATTGTAGGGAGGTCATACAGGCATGTGGAGACCACACACACTACTGAGCCTCATTTTGACTTGTTTTAAGGACATTACATCAAAGTTGGATCAGCCTGTAGTGTGTTTTTCCACTTTAATTTTGATTGTGACTCCAAATCCAGACCTCCCTGCGTTGAAAAATGTGATTTCCATTTTTTAATTTTTGTGTGATTTTGTTGTCAGCACATTCAACTATGTAAAGAACAAAGTATTTCAGAAGAATATTTAATTCATTCAGATCTAGGATGTGTTATTTTTGTGTTCACTTTATTTTTTTGAGCAATATACAGTTGCAAGAAAAAGTATGTGAACCCTT
This sequence comes from Pelobates cultripes, assembly GCA_933207985.1. NCBI lineage: Eukaryota > Metazoa > Chordata > Amphibia > Anura > Pelobatidae > Pelobates > Pelobates cultripes. Next base: position 69,638,494 of record OW240918.1, on the reverse strand, counting down.
TGGAATGATATGGATTTCTGCACAAATTGGTCATAAAATGTGATCTGAGGGGCGTGGCCGACTGTAGAACTAAATGGCAGCACATTAACTGAGCTCCTGGGCAAACACGGAGAAAACCGCTATAACCGGAGGATTACAACAATCATGGGGAACCACAAGAAATCCCAAACCCCCTCCCAGCATCCTGGTAAAGCAATGGCTGGAAAAACTGCCACGGTAACCCGTCTTTTTAAAGAATACACAGACCGCATGTCAGAGCATGGGGAAAGCAACATGGCGCCGACGGCGGCGATCGCAGACTCAGATCTGCTGAGCCCCACTACATCGGTAATCTCACACTGCTCAGTGGACATGGATATAAAAGAACTACTGAAAAACTTACCGTCCAGGACCGACCTGGCACAAATGCTGGGGAAACTGGAAAACACCTTCCAAAGTAAAATGGACGGCCTCAGTGCTGACATAAAACAGGTAGGCTGCAGGGTGCAAGACCTAGAGGATGAGAGGGAGTCCCACCAAACTCAAATACATACCCTATCAGCGAAAGTCCAGGCTCAAGAAAGACACCTCTCCATTATGCAGCGCTCCCTCGATGACATAGACAATAGGGGTAGAAGAAACAATCTTCGGATCAGGGGAATGCCTGAGGAGGAGGAGGAAAATCTATATACCACACTGGCCACATTATTTAACCTTATACTTAACCGCAAAATAGATACCCCAGTGGTCCTAGATAGAGCCCATCGCTCCCTGAGACCCAAATCCACGACTGAGACTCCAAGAGATATTATATGCCGTATTCACTACTATGCACTCAAAGAAGATATTCTGAAACAACTCAGGGAAACTTCAGCCCCGATATTATTCCAGGGTCATGAAATTGAAATCTACCAGGACCTCTCCTGGCACACCCTACAGCCACGGAGGGCCCTAAGACCCATTACAGAACAATTACGTGTACATAACCGGAGATACAGATGGGGGTTCCCATTTGCCCTCATTGTAAACACCCGCGGAACCACGTACTCAATAGCCACACACCAAGATATTGCTCCGTTCACCAAAGCACTAAACCAAGCAGAACCACCCATTATGGACTGGAACACACCGGACCTGGCTCTGACATATACGTCAGCACAGCAAAGAACAAGATGGAGGTCCCCGGCGAAAAGACAAAGAACGACCCTAACTGTAAACCAACATCGGGAGGACAAAGAACGGAACAACACCTTAGAAAACTGAGAGACACCTACAACAGCTCCCTTCCCTGCAGGACTGTCCCAAACTCAGAGAATACAAGATCGACCACCCATAATGGTCTATCCCCCCAAAACTGAACAATCAATAACACCACAATCCCAGCCGGAACCCAATCCGAATACCCCTGTGAAAAGAAACATACAATCAAAACCAGTACCTCAGGTCATATGTTTATGTATTTAACCTATAAGTATTCACAAAATGTGACATGCTATGATATAACAAGAGGTGACCGCCATCTCCTACTGACCGGACAGCAAGGAAACAACAACATTTAACGTTACAGACAAAAGTAAACGACATAAACTAACTACGATAGTAAAGGGAATAGACTAGATCGGACCGAGACAGACCAGGGGTTGGGACATGTAACCCAAACAAGATGAAACAAATTCCCTCCTCATCCATCCCCCCCCCAGTTGTAATTAAAAAACGCAAACCTCCACAAAGCTACCACACGTTCCCAGACGGTTTCGCTCCGTGAGCCCACCAATGCTCACTAAATCTAAAATATACACTACTTGACTTACCCACGCTTCACCCCACACAAAGAACGGTGCCAATTTACTATAGCCCACTGCAGACTCAGGGACATCTAAGGGGCAGACACCCCAGAGTGACCAGAGTTAGAACAAGAAAGTGTTAGACATCCAGTTACTTTAAAAAATATAATATATCCTCTATATAGTTGACCAATTGACGACAACAACCAAACTTTTATTGATTGCTGGTCAGTTCCTATATTCCCTGTCCTTCTCACACTCAATGACTAACATTTCGAAAGCATTCCAGGACTATTACCACTCTTTATACAACTAACGACAAACGCCTCCCTCGACCCACGACATACTAACTTTCCTCACGAATAGGATCCACACCACTCTACCAAACAACCTAAGCGAAACCCTAGAACACCCCATCACAGAAGGGGACTGCAGAAACGCAATCAAACATCTTCCAATAGGGAAAAGCCCAGGCCCAGACGGGTTCACTACAAAATATTATAAAACCTTTGCCACAACTCTTATCCCTCACTTTATAAAATCCTTCAACTCATTACTTCAAGGTAACTCTCTCCCCCCTCAGGCACTAAACGCCACAATTACCCTACTACCAAAACCAGGTAAAGACCTAACCCAATGCGGTAGTTATAGGCCAATCTCTCTAATAAACATTGATCTCAAACTCTTCACGAAAATCCTGGCCAACAGACTTCGCCCTCTGCTGCCCAGGCTGATTCATGCCGATCAGTCTGGCTTCATCCCGGGCAGAGAGGCAAAAAATAACACCACCAAGATTATCAATCTTATCCACCAGGCCACACGAACAAAGGAACCCAGTCTGCTTCTGTCTATAGACGCTGAAAAGGCGTTTGACAGGGTAGAATGGACACTGATGTCATATACGCTACAACATCTCGGATTTGGACCAAATTGGATCTGGATTGGAAATGGATTGGTGCAATATACTCAAACCCCACAGCCAACATCAGGATCAACGGGCAGCTCACTGACCAGGTGCCTATCACAAATGGTACCAGGCAGGGATGTCCGCTCTTCCCCCTTCTTTTCGCACTCATCCTAGAGCCATTCCTACAGGGAATCGGGGACAACACCAACTTAGCAGGAATACTAGTGGGGAAAGAGGAGCATAAAACAGCACATTTGCTGACGATATGCTCTTTACCCTCTCAAACCCAACAAACACATTACAACATCTAATGGAAGAAATGAACACATATAGCGCCATATCCAACTTTAAAGCAAATATCAGTAAATGCGAAATCCTCCCCATACACATATCAACACATATGACAACAGAACTAAAACAGGAATACCAGTTTGCGTGGGCCCCACAAAACATAAAATACCTGTGAGTTTAGATCACCAAGGACACCTATTTGAGAGAAATTTTCCAGACCTTATGAAACCCATACACACAGACCTCACTACATGGAATAAACCACAATTTGGATGGTTCTGCAGGCTGAGCATTCTCAAAATGAATGTTCTCCCTAGGATCCTATATCTGCTGCAAGTTCTCCCCATATCAATACCAAAGACATGGTTCAACTCAGTTCGAAAGACACTCACAACCTTCATCTGGGCACACAAAAACCCACGATTATCATACCCACTTCTTACAAGACCAAAAGATCATGGAGGCCTTGGTCTACCTGATATGGAGAAATACCACAAAGCAGTGCACCTAACTAGTATATATGACTGGTCACTCCCACACAACATGAAACAGTGGGTAACAATTGAAACGACTTTCTTCAGGGCACCCATCTACACAATCCCCTGGCACAAGGTGGGACAATCACTTATGATACCAGGTCCACATTGAACAATCACGCCTACCTTGCGCACTTGGGCGACTCTGAGAACACATAAACAGATGTCACCATACCCTTCTCCACTCTACCCAATTTCACACAATCCTCTCTTTCAACCAGGGGCAGATGGCAAAGCACTAAAACACTTCCAGCAGGCAGGATACCTCACATTAGGAGAAATACATGATACCACTGAGGAAGAAAAAGTTAAACCAATACAGGACCTCATAGAAACACAGACGTCGATTCAAAATTCCCATACCACCAAATAGTACACTTCGTTCACTCAGGCCCACTAGCACACAGTACTACATGAACACAAGCAGAGTTTGAACAACACTGCTCTAAACAAGACCTGAAAAAGAAGCTAATCTCGGTGATGTACACCATAATTCAAACAACACATCCACACCAATTACCGGCTTACACTACAACATGGGAAAAGGAATTAAACATAGAAATACCTAGAGACAAATGGAAACAAATCTTCAGACAAATACACAAATCCGCTAGAAATACAATAACACAAGAAAGCAACTACAAAAGAATTGCTAGATGGCATTACACCCCATCGAAATTACATGCTCTCTTTCCTACAGTACCAGACCACTGTTGGAGATGCCACCAGCCATAAGGGACAACAACACACTTTTGGTGGACATGTCCAGAGATCCGCAGATTCTGGACACGGGTAGCTGGCACGATTTCTGAGGTGTTACAGACTCATATCCCATTACACTCAGACATATACATATTCCTTCTCCCCCCATAAGACATACCAAAATATGAAAAAACCCTGCTAGTACACCTAATCTCAGCAGCAAATCAACTCATCCCAGCCCTCTGGAAACAACCACTCGCACCCACAATGAGAGAGTGGATACAAAAAGTGGAAACCATAAGAAGCGTTGAAGAGACGTGCTATTCTCTAACACACCACTACCAGCAATACACATCCACATGGGACCCTTGGCTCCAATATATGCCGAACCGACCCACTTAAGCGAAAACTATGGCTCCCTTTCTCCCAGCCAACTGGAGCCCAATCAATGAGATGAGATTGGAGGTGTTGGTTACAGCTGCCCTGCCCTATAAAAAACACACACCAGTTCTGGGTTTGCTTTTCACAAGAAGCATTGGCTGATGTGAATGATGCCTCGCACAAAAGAGCTCTCAGAAGACCTACGATTAAGAATGGTTGACTTGCATAAAGCTGGAAAGGGTTATAAAAGTATCTCCAAAAGTCTTGCTGTTCATCAGTCCATGGTAAGACAAATTGTCTATAAATGGAGAAAGTTCAGCACTGCTGCTACTTTCCCTAGGAGTGGCCGTCCTGTAAAGATGACTGCAAGAGCACAGCGCAGACTGCTCAATGAAGTGAAGAAGAATCCTAGAGTGTCAGCTAAAGACTTACAAAAGTCACTGGCAAATGCTAACATCCCTGTTAGCGAATCTACAATACGTAAAACACTAAACAAGAATGGATTTCATGGGAGGATACCACAGAGGAAGCCACTGCTGTCCAAACAAAACATTGCTGCATGTTTACAGTTTGCACAAGAGCACATGGATGTTCCACAGCAGTATTGGCAAAATATTCTGTGGACAGATGAAACCAAAGTTGAGTTGTTTGGAAGAAACACACAACACTATGTGTGGCGTAAAAAAAGGCACAGCACACCAACATCAAAACCTCATCCCAACTGTGAAGTATGGTGGTGGGGGCATCATGGTTTGAGGCTGCGTCAGGGCCTGGACGGATTGCTATCATCGAAGGAAAAATGAATTCCCAAGTTTATCAAGACATTTTGCAGGAGAACTTAAGGCCATTTGTCTACCAGCTGAAGCTCAACAGAAGATGGGTGTTACAACAGGACAATGACCCAAAGCATAGAAGTAAGTCAACAACAGAATGGCTTAAACAGAAGAAAATACGCCTTCTCTGATGCCCAGTCAGAGTCCTGACCTCAACCCGATTCAGATGCTGTGGCATGACCTCAAGAAAGCGATTCACACCAGACATCCCAAGAATATTGCTGAACTGAAACAGTTCTGTAAAGAGGAATGTTCAAGAATTACTCCTGACTGTTGTGCACGTCTGATCTGCAACTACAGGAAACGTTTGGTTGAAGTTATTGCTACCAAAGGAGATTCAACCAGTTATTAAATCCAAGGGTTCACATACTTTTTCCACTTGCACTGTGAATGTTTACATGGTGTGTTCAATAAAAACATGGCAACATTTCATTCTTTGTGTGTTAGTAGTTTAAGCAGACTGTGATTGTCTATTGTTGTGACTTAGATGATGATCAAATCACATTTGTGCAGAAATCCATATCATTCAAAAGGGTTCACATACTTTTTCTTGCAAATGTATATACATATAAATAGTGATAGGAGCAGAAAAAATGGGGGATGGGTCTGCGCCGATGTGTACACTGAGTGTTGAGTATATTATCGTGTCCAAAGTTCTAATTTTGGTGGAGTTCAGAAGGTACGGTATCGTGGAGAGTAGTCCAAATATAAGAAGTAGAAGAGATCTTACTTACAATTAACAGAGCTTAACCCAGCTCTGGTGTGGATAGCTTGCAGCGGTATTATCCCCGCTTACAGGATATTCGGCAGGTATCCTCTTCTTTGTGGTAACAGGTGGCCGTAGTTGGGGAAGATAAAATGAAGACAGTAATGGTGCAGTATGTTCTACACTGATAAAAAATATAATAAAATATGGTAGATACACTCACATTCGGTAGAGCTTAGGCTACCTCTAGTTGGTTAGGCGTACAGCGGTATCATCCCCGCTTATGGGATATATGAGGAGTGATCTTGATCGGAGTATCAGGAGCTCGAAGAGAAGGTAAAACAGCGATAGTGCTCTCAATAAAATCTTGAATGGTAAAATAAAATAATAAAATATACTCACAGTGTATAGGGCAGGCTAACTGCTCTATGTAACAGCGTAGGTGATATAATCCCCACCTGGGATTCTTGGAGTATGGTATACAGGACTTAAAATAATAAAAAAAATAAAATGTAAATAAAAAATAAATAAATAGAAAGTTATTAAAATAGCCAGGTGATAGAAAAGATGATGGTTTAAACGTAAAAATGACCAAAATCTTTTATTAACAATTTATAAAATAGTATAAAATATCCAAACGCGTTTCACCGATGTAAGGCTTTATCAATGGATAACAATCAATGGTTTGTTATCCATTGATAAAGCCTTATATTGGTGAAACTGATTGGTGATCACTCCTCATATATCCCATAAGCGGGGATGATACCGCTGTACGCCTAACCAACTAGAGCTAGCCTAAGCTCTACCGAATGTGAGTGTATCTACCATATTTTATTATATTTTTTATCAGTGTAGAACATACTGCACCATTACTGTCTTCATTTTATCTTCCCCAACTACGGCCACCTGTTACCACAAAGAAGAGGATACCTGCCGAATATCCTGTAAGCGGGGATAATACCGCTGCAAGCTATCCACACCAGAGCTGGGTTAAGCTCTGTTAATTGTAAGTAAGATCTCTTCTACTTCTTATATTTGGACTACTCTCCACGATACCGTACCTTCTGAACCCCACCAAAAGTAGAACTTTGGACACGATAATATACATTGGACTCAACACTCAGTGTACACATCGGCGCAGACCCATCCCCCATTTTTTCTGCTCCTACCATTTGTATTCCAAGGACACTAGAAGGAATCCTTGTTTGGGACTGCTGCCTCTCTGACTAGCGCTGACTCAACCCCCCGTTTTGATATAAATAGTGATGTCCCGAACGGTTCGCCGAACGGTTTGCCACGGACGGTGAACATAAACATAAACTTTGACCCTGTACCTCACAGTCAGCAGACACATTCCAGCCAATCAGCAGTAGACCCTCCTTTCCAGACCCTCCCACCTGCTGATTGGCTGGAATGTGTCTGCTGACTGTAAGGTACAGGGTCAAAGTTTATGTTTATGTTTGCCATCCGTGGCGAACCATTCGGCGAACCGTTCGGGACATCACTACATATAAATATACATATATATAGATATATATATAATACACAAGATCCAGCGCACTCATATACACATAAATTCTATGTATAGTTTTGTTTTCTGTTAGGTGCACATCTTTTTTGCTTTATATCTCTTAGGGAGACTGATAGATAAACTATTTAAATAACTGTTGTAACATCCTTGGTCAATGAGCTAGAATTATTACAATGGTACATCTACTACATCTACATACTAGGTACGCTATCTGTTATTTTTATGCATGTTTTTGGCACCATTTATATTTTTCCAATATTGTAATTTGCTTTTACACTCCTTTTGTCTGCTAGTGCCTTCCACTGCTCGAACATAGTATTCTTGATTGGCAATATAGTGTTTGGCCACTGAGGCACTATATAGCTTGAACAACATTTACGTGATGATATCATGTGTCTCCAAAAAGGTGTAAAAAAAAGAGGAGTTAAGGGCTGCACTATTGTACAGAGAACAGTACCATAAAATAGAAACCAATTGGTTGAAGTGTATAATCAGCAAGTGATAAAACCTGGGTATAATAGTCTCTATTGCAATTATATAAAAATAATGAATAAAACAGAGTCCATCCAGATGTTCAGTAAAGATCAAATGATAAGAAAATGTTGAACAAAATCAATAAAAACAGTCTCACTGATATATGAATAGGGTATTTGTACAATCCTCAGGAGTTGATCCGTCCGGGTTGTAGATAATCCGTATATGAGAAGATAAAAGAAAACACAAAAAACTGCCAATGGTGAAATATTGTAGCTCCAAGGGTAAAAATAAGTAAAAAGGAGGATTGTACACTCACATTTGAGGGAGCTAGGGCCAGCTCTGGGGTGAAGGGCACTTAGTGGTATAATCCCCACTAAAGGATGTACTGGAAGGGTAGGTCCGTCCGTCCAGCTTGGGTTCCGTCGTATTCCACAAGGTATAAGAAACAGCAAATAGTGCTCTCGGTAAGAACAATAAAATAAATAAAATAAAATAAAATATACTCACAAGAGTAGAGCAGAAAATATTGCTCTATTGCCACAGCGCTGGTGGAATTATCCCCACCTATGGATTTCTTGGAATGGGATACAATAAGAATAAAAATAAAAATAAAAAATGCCAGGAATAATAATGGTAAAAGTGTGTGTGAAATACAATAAAATAAGTAAAAGAATGGTCCTATAAAAAAGGTAACCAAAAATAACTTTTATTGTTATAAAATACACAATTTAAAACCATTAACGCGTTTCACCTATAAGGCTTTATCAAAAATGATAATAGAACAACCAAATTGCAGCGGTTCGTGGGGTTTACGGGGGTTATGGTGTTCCAGTGCAGTGCTTATGGTACTCGCCAGTACTAGGAAGCAGCAATTGACAGAGGTACCCAGTCTGGGTGCCAGGCGATCCGTCACACACACCCTGACACACAGATACGCACACTGACAAATACACACATATATGCACACACTGACAATATACACACAAACAAAGATGCACACCCTGACAAACAGATGCATATGCAAAGATACACACACACACACACAGATGCACACCCTGACACACACACACCTTGACACAGATACCACACCTTGACACATATGCACGCACACACCTTGACACAGATACACACACACACACACATGAACAATGTGACATACACAGAAACACATACACGTGATCATTTTGATATCCGCAGTCACCCTTCTGTTAGCTTACTTGGAGGTGAGGGGTGTGGAGCAGCTCTTCATTCTCCCCTCACTTCATGCTGCCTCTGTGGCTGCATCCTCTCCCTCCTGCACTGTCACTCGGCACAAATCTGGGAGGAAGTGACAGGATGTCACTTTCTTCCAGCCTGCCGACACTACAGAAGGCTGGAAGAAAATGTTTCCTGGTGCTATGTTCACAGCAAAAACAGGAAACATTTTGCCACACCCCTTTGTGCCAGTCACAGAGTTTGAGAACCTGATGGTCTAGTAGGTAAATCTTTGAACATAACTATAATTTATTTATTTCTATGTATATTATTTTATCTTCATATGGTTTCTGTAGACAAGTGTGTATACACGGTAAATATATTGCTGGACGAACATAGAGCTATTGTGATTAACTAGGTGTGCTTTGGTGTTTGTATATATTTTCTAAAGGGTTGACTAGAACAGGAAATTCAGCAGCAGACCCTCCCTCCCAGACCCTCCCATCTCCTGGACAGCTCACTAAGAATGCAGCTTCACAGTCAATGTAAAATGGATGCTGTCCAGGAGGTGGGCGGGTCTGGGAGGGAGGGTCTGCTGCTGATTGGCTGAAATGTGTCTGCTGACTGTGAGGTACAGGGTCAAAGTTTATGTTTATGTTCGCCATCCGTGGCGAACCGTTCAGCGAACCTTTCGGGACATCACTATCCACGAGGCTAAACTACTAGAACTAACATGATTGGTCTTCTTACTGACAGCCAGTGGGTGTAGCTGGGTTTATTTGTAAAGGTGTCAATTTCTATTGAAATCTGGACTTTTTGTAAAATGAAAAAAAAGAGTGCACACTCTTCAACAATAAAGCTGAAGAGTTGTAGGTCTCTAAAGTGTCCCTTTAAATCACCAATCAATGTGTTTTTGTGATATTTTGTATGTTTTTACCTTGTCCTAGTCCAGCTACTTTTTGGTCTTATGTTTTTATTAGAGTGATAGATATTGTACTAAGTACATATAACTTCATTCATTTTAAAATTTAAATTCCTAAATATCTCAATTTCATCACATTGTTATATTTAATATACACACCAAATTAAACAGTACACTTTGGATAGCTACCAAATCCTTTATGGGCATAGTGCAAAGTGCATATTATAGATGTTACCCTCATTTTTAAACTGTGTCTTTCTCCACCTTCAAATCTTATTAGTTTAGCTAAAAGAAAAAAAAAGCTAGGGTTTGCAGCTCTCTTCAGTATAGCCCTGTGTAGTTTGTATACAGTTTTCTTATTAGTTGTGTTTTCAGCACTTATTTAAAAGATGAGCTGCTAGCATCTATTACCTCCATGGCTAATCATTGTCCTGTTATTATTTGTACTCTTTGTCCTTAGCACAACTTTAAATACTATTCAGATAATAAAGCAAAACTAAAGAGATGAACATGGAGAAAACAAAGTATCAACAAAAGGCCAGAACCTATATAAACCAATCTATTGCACTTCTTTTTGTTCTTAGAGCAGTGGTGGACCTATGGTATAGCAGATATGGCACATGCCCTGGGAGCCCCTTGAAGGTGGCTCCATGTCAAACATTTCTAATAATCACATTACCCAACACCTAGGACAGGCAACTTAAATTAGTCAGGGGTTCAGAGCTGGCAGCGTGAGGTCCAAACCTCAGTAACGACTCCCTTGCATTCCAAAGCTCTCTCTATAGTTAGTCCCAGCGCAACTGTTGGATGTCCCTAGTTTGAGTCTGAGTGCCTAGTGAGAGGGAGCCATTATTGAGGTCTACATTCACCAGTGATAAAAAAGTTAGTGCCCAAGGAGAGGTACAGAACAATGCAATTGGGGTATTGGGCAGGTCACCTCTGCCTGAAAATCTCTCATTACACCTGCTAGACCACTAAGCAGCGTTAATCCCTGCTTAACCACCAGAGAGTATGACCCATATATTTAAACTCAAAGTTCCTGAATTGCACAGAGATAAGAGATAAAATGTAATATTGCATTACAAAAGCAAAAAATAAATACAATCCCAGAGTTTATTGAATTAGAATCTACCCGCTTAACTCAGTATACTCCAAAAATATAACACTGAAATGTATTTCTCTAACATTACGAAGTACACTCATACAACTGCAAAATAAACAAATAGTCTGCTTTATTCTAAGCAGATGCATAACAGCTTACTATATCACTATTGTCGGCTACAGCAATGTAATAGGAGCTGCACAAAATGAGTTCTACACACAGCTCTGGTTGGCTTTCTCTGTAGTGATGAGTGACATCATTACAGAGGGAGGGAATTGTGGAACTGTGTGCCATCAAGAGGCACCCTGTTCCTCTTCATTACTTACCTGTGACACAAGACGCCAGCCAGCCTTTCCAGCCAGTAAGATTGTTTAGTTTAAGAATTGTATTAATTGCAGTGTGCAAATTGCTGGGCAGCTCCTAGGAAGGAAAGTGTAAGAGCTGGGAGTGTAAAGTCTGTACCTTTAGCTCCATGACTAGACCACCTGGAGTCCAGGATCCCCACTAGACTGCCTGAGTGATAGGACCCACCAGTGAACCACCAGAGATCCAGAAAAGCAAAAAATGGGGGGGGTGAAGTAGACACCCACACGCTACATACAGCCAGCACATACCACATACACATTACATATAGCCAGCACACACCACAGACACACATTATATATTCAGCAAGTCCTCACCACAGACATATTACACACAGTAGGCACATGCCACAAACACAAAAACAAACAAACACACACCATTGGGGAGGACAGTGGGCGAGACACTAATGTTCGCAAACATTTCCAGTTGTGACTATAGCTGAGTTGGATAATTTCTCCAGATTAGCTATTTTTGTGTCAATTTTTCCCTTTGGATTTCATTTGGGAAAGTTTGGTGAATAATACAGCCAATATCCTGGCCTAAACAGGGTCCCCATACTTTCTAGGACAAGTAGATTGCCATGACGGACAAATAGATTAAGCTAACAATCTGTGCCCTTGGACACATATTTTTTAAACATTTCGACAGTCCTGGAAAGGTAGTGGACAGTGAGATAACACTGGGCAGACACTGCTAGTGATGCAATGGAAGTGAGAAATGAGAGAAGGATGGCACTGGGGGGCACGTCTAAAGAAGAGAAAGACAATGGACATGATAATTGAGAAAAAGGTGGCACTGGGAGAGAACACTGGGGCATCACCACTAAAGAAGAATGGGTAATAGAAGTAAGGATTGAGAAGGGAGGCACTGTAGGGACACTGCTAAAAAAAAAGAGGTGCAATGTTGGTGAGAATTTAGAGAAGGATGGCACTGGAGAGACATTGCTAAAGAAGAGGGACAATAGAAGTGTCTAATTTTCTCATACATGCCAATTATACTTTAAAACACTGCTGATATAAGCACAGTAAAAACACAATAACACATACTAATGTTCTAATAAATTTAATATATTGTAAATTGCACTTTGATTGCCTCATTAATACAATTCATTAGACATGGTGGATTCTTCTGAATGAGCCAATTCTGGGGCTGGTGGTACCCCAGTCAGTATATCTTCTGTACTCTCCAGGTCTCAGGTAATACTGGCGGCCCCTGTAGTTAGGTTCCTCATAGAACATCCAGTAGCCATCAAGTACCTGGCAGGAGTGGATGTCATTGTAACGGAATCTGTCATAGACATTGGGGCAGTCTTCAGTGAACTCCATCATATGATCTCTGAAATCTTCTCTATCATAGATCTTCACTCTGAATAAACCATGGTGCTTTAGGGAAAGTAAATTCATAAACAATTAGTCGCTGTATAATAATATGTAGTATTTCATTTGAAATATCAAAATCATACTCTGGCATGGTTATTCACTAAAGTCCTAATGGTCCTATATTGAACATGGTGAAACCATCCAGCTGCATACGGGGTCATGCCATCTGTAAAATCGAGACATTGTTTATACTGCTTATCAATGTCTGGATTTTGCCAGAATTTGCAACTGATTTAAGCTGGATTGAAAGCTGTCAGAAGGATGAAAACTGGATCCAAATGCTTTAAATCTGAGCCCAGACGCATCAAATCCTGGCCTGGATTTAAAAAAAAAAATCCAAATTATTTGTCTGCTGGCAAGCAAACAGTGAAATAAATCTCTACAGTGACAGATAGCAAACAGTAGAAGGGATTCTCTAGTGTACAAATATGTATTCCTTACACTATAGTCCTCTCTGCCCCCCTTCCAGCCAACTTCTCCTGGCACTACCAGGGTTACAAAACCCTTTTAACACTTACCCGATTCCAGCGACAAGGTCGGCATTCCGTCTCCCTTCGACATCATCCAAAAGTCACTTAGCAAGCAGGAAGTGCCTCTAGTGGCTGTCTGAAGGACAGCCACTAGAGGCAGTATTAGTCCTGCAAGGTAATCATTGCAGTTTCTCTAAAATTGCAATGATTGCATTGCAAAACTAAAGGGGACAAGGACATTGAGCTGAATTGGTCTAAGTGCCTATAGTGTTCTTTAAATAACTATCTGCAGTGTTGATTAATTATGTAGAAGCTGGTCAGTGCTTGCTAACCAGCCGCCATGTTCATTAGTTTTAAAAAAAATGTTTCTATGGGAATCAATAAGATCCCCATATTATTGTAAGGGAGGTATATGGAGATATGGCTCCACCAGCAGGTGGAGGCAAATCACCTAAATGTTTAAAATAGTGACTGGGCAGCCATTGACACTACCCAGTCACTAAAAAGGCCATATCCCATGGAATGGAGCCTTTAAAATTATAATGAATACATAGTCTTCCTCTGCCCTCCAACCCCTTCCCTGGGCATGGGTGGGTGCTATTTAATAAAAGACAATGGTGAAATATCCTACTGTTCCCACTCATGGTTATTAGAAGGAAAATATTAAATTGTGGTGAATGGCAAGCAAGTACTGGCCAGACGCAACATAATGCATGTGTTCCTGAATTTCAGTAAACTAGTACTTTGTGAATATTCCGAAACCTAAACTTTGGATAGACTTTGGATGCAAAAACAGCAATTTTAACCTGCACACATATGAATTCTGGATGGAATCAAGTCGTTTTCACCATCTAGGGTAAACCCAGTGTCTAGTGAATAATCATGTGAGGGTCTTGTTATCCTGATACTGTCTCAAGTGATTTTCATAGTTTAATATATACTTTTTGATTTAAGGTATACTGTATTAAATTTGTAATAATGTTATTATAATAATGTTATACTAAAGAAAAATATACATTTTCCAACATAAATGTATATGTAAAATGAATTTCGATGTGTACCTTTCATTCTTTATATACAATTGTTTATGGTTGTAATAACACATGTTTTTCAAAGGGTTTAGATGTAAAGCAGTTTTTTATAAAATGTTTATACCTGTGGGCTAATACGGCATGATCTGATAGAGTCATTGAACCCCATCCATTGATTGAAATCAGGATATTCTCCCCTCCTAAGGTAATACTGGTGTCCTCTATGGTTAGGGTTCTCATACAGGATCCAGTTTCCATTTTCCACTCGGATGGAATTGCAACGCTGAAAATATTTGGTCAAATCTGAACACTCAGAGCTGCATTCATAATGGTGGCCCTGAAAATTGTGATCTTCATAGAAAATAATCTGTTGAAGAAAACATACAGTAAGTTTGAATATTTGGTTTTGTTAAATTAAAAATGATATACTGATAACGTACTCTTGTATTACAGTGTCTAGTTTGATTTCTAATGATTGAAGATGGCATCGCATTGATTAGATAAAAAAATAATTGACATTTAAACTTTGTTCAACAAGGCCCATGCATGCTTGTTCATGTGTTGGTTGGGCTTGGATGAATGTTGTCCATCGAATAAGATTTGAAAAAACAATTGGGCATGCTAAAATATTGGAAATAAGACACCTATTAGTGTACGGCAATGCAAAATGGCTAAACTATTGATTAGCTTACTGGCTACACAATATGAACCCTTTTTGCAATGCCAATTCTGAGCTACATTCATAATTGTGGCCCTGAAAGTTGTGATCTTCATAGAAAATGTTGAAGGGAGCATACAATAAGTTTGGATATTTGGTTTTGTTTCCTTGTTTGTTTGTTTTTTACATTTTCATTATATTCAGACAGTTTATCCTTATATTGCAGTGCCGAGTTTGCTTTTTAATTGTTTAAATTGCCATTAGACGTGTGCATGGCGTGATTCTTTGGTTTAGGAAAAAAAAAGAATTCCGAAATTGAAATTTTGTTTGACAAGTCCAATGCTTGTTCATGTGGTGGTTAGGCTTGGCCCAATGTTGTCCATGGAATAAGATTAGAAAGCACATTTAGGCATGCCTAAATATGGGAGACGGCACCTATTAGTCTAGAGCAGTGGAAAAATGGCTACAATATTGTAAAGTTTGTATTTCTGAGGTTTGAGGAATAATAACATGAAGAAGTCATACACAGAAAAACACAATAAAGTTAAGAAAACAAAGTGTATTTCATAACATCTTGCCATTTCAGTTTGTTCTCAGTTGGGAAACCTTTTCTCACAATTACAGCCTAACAACAGTGTTACCTGAAGTGAGACAAGTGTTTTAGTTCATCAGGTATTGTACTATTTTGCTTCTGTCAATTGTATTTTTATTCCTTGGTTCCATGTCTGATTAAACAACTTTCCTTAATTGGCCCAACAGATTTACAGTATAATATTTTACTGAAAATTGTTTTGCACACCGCAGCAACATGATTATCATATACTATCCTGGAAAGGTCGTTTCTTAGCTCAAGTATATGCTTGATGTAATTTTTTATATTTACAGTACCATTAATCACACAAAATCAGCCCACATCACATGTTACACCAATCAGCATCTCCCCATAGAGTTTCATTGAATCTTAGGGGAATGCTCACCGTTT
This sequence comes from Pelobates cultripes, assembly GCA_933207985.1. Classification (NCBI taxonomy): domain Eukaryota; kingdom Metazoa; phylum Chordata; class Amphibia; order Anura; family Pelobatidae; genus Pelobates; species Pelobates cultripes. The sequence goes on along the minus strand of OW240918.1, from coordinate 69,622,266 downwards.
ACATGAAGTGTGAGAAGGTGCACAATGCCAGTGCTGCTCGCTGTGCAGTACTGGACTAGGAAGCACCTCTAGTGGCCATCTGAGCGATAGCCACTAGAAGTGTTACTAGGCACTAATGTAATTAATGAATTAATCTGTAGTTGCTCTGGTGACTATTGTGTCCATTTAAAATGCTAATAGGGCATTTTTTATTACACACTCAAAGACTGGTCACACAGACTGAATGAGTAGGAAAAAAAGTGGAGAAAAAAAGTGGACGTATTTTAGAATGCAAAAAAAACAAAAAACTGCGCCCTATCAACTTTTACAGGCAGTAATTGCAGAGGAGTTTAATTTTCTCGCCTAAGTTCCAGTGTCAGTTTATCAAGTACAACAATTTATTTAAAAGTGAGTTTAGCTGATATCAGTTTAGATTGCTTTCAAATGACCTTACCTTTCCCATTTTCAATGTTGCGGTAATCTGTTCAAGCAAGCTGTGTGGTTACACAGGATGAGGGGCCTTTATATACCATGTACAATGCTGAGCTGTTTTCTTTCTGCCACTAAGTAAAATGTATAGCTATTGTATCCTTTATTATGTATGACACAGCTCTATACTTGTATGTGACTGCTGTTTGTATACTTGCAGGTACCTGCATTTCATGGTTCTTCCTAGAGAGCTCTGCAATCATGTGACCAGATCTGTTCTAACAGCATGTCAGTATTTTACATATTACATAAGACAGAACATTTTAAAGTTGAAAAAGAAAAACACTATTTGCTATGATAATCAATTAGCCTACAATTTTCAGTTTTATATTTGCTGGATATTTTTCAGCTTCCTGACTCTAAAAATAGTTTTCTTTATCAGTTAAAGTGCCCTATAGTGCCCCCCCCTAACTTGCCCTGCCCCACCCCCGTGGTGTACAAGGGGTCAAAAACTTGTCACTTACCTATTTCCAGTTCAGATGTCCCACGGTGCTCCTCCAATGCCAACGTCAGTCGGCGGGGAGGACCTAATGCACATGCGCAGTGATGTGTGGCGATTGTATAATGCATAGCATGAAGACATCCAGTGTCAGGTGACCAAAAGTCACCTAATGACCAAGAAATCCCTCTAGTTATGGAGTTAACCCAGGCAGGTAATTATTGCATTTTATTAAAAACTGCAATAATTACAATTGCAGGGTGAAGTGGTCTGGGACACTGCACTGTAATGAGCTGAAGTGGGCTCGGTGCCTATAGTGCCCCTTTAATAGTAACAAGTTTATCAACAATTGAATCAACAATAGATACAATCATAGTGTACTTTTGTACTTTGAACAATTTTATTATTATTTATTGTTGGTTCATCTGACTAATTTTTCCAGAAATTGACATTGTGCTTGGGATGTGTTCAAAATACAAAAGTGTGTGCATTTGTACAGGGAGTGCAGAATTATTAGGCAAGTTGTATTTTTGAGGATTAATTTTATTATTGAACAACAACCATGTTCTCAATGAACCCAAAAAATTCATTAATATCAAAGCTGAATATTTTTGGAAGTAGTTTTTAGTTTGTTTTTAGTTATAGCTATGTTAGGGGGATATATGTGTGTGCAGGTGACTATTACTGTGCATAATTATTAGGCAACTTAACAAAAAACAAATATATACCCATTTCAATTATTTATTATTACCAGTGAAACCAATATAACATCTCAACATTCACAAATATACATTTCTGACATTCAAAAACAAACAAAAACAAATCAGTGACCAATATAGCCACCTTTCTTTGCAAGGACACTCAAAAGCCTGCCATGCATGGATTCTGTCAGTGTTTTGATCTGTTCACCATCAACATTGCGTGCAGCAGCAACCACAACCTCCCAGACACTGTTCAGAGAGGTGTACTGTTTTCCCTCCTTGTAAATCTCACATTTGATGATGGACAACAGGTTCTCAATGGGGTTCAGATCAGGTGAACAAGGAGGCCATGTCATTAGATTTTCTTCTTTTATACCCTTTCTTGCCAGTCACGCTGTGGAGTACTTGGACGCGTGTGATGGAGCATTGTCCTGCATGAAAATCATGTTTTTCTTGAAGGATGCAGACTTCTTCCTGCTTGAAGAAGGTGTCTTCCAGGAACTGGCAGTAGGACTGGGAGTTGAGCTTGACTCCATCTTTGATGATACCTCAGCCCAAACCAGTACTTCCACTTCCGTCTCTCTTGCTGGCGCCTGGAGTCAGACTGGAGTTTCGTTCTTTATCACTAATCCAGCCACGGGCCCATCCATCTGGCCCATCAAGACTCACTCTCATTTCATCAGTCCAAAACCTTAGAAAAATCAGTCTTGAGATATTTCTTGGCCCAGTCTTGACGTTTCAGCTTGTGTGTCTTGTTCAGTGGTGGTCGTCTTTCAGCCTTTCTTACCTTGGCCATGTTTCTGAGTATTGCACACCTTGTGCTTTTGGGCACTCCAGTGATGTTGCAGCTCTGAAATATGGCCAAACTGGTGGCATGTGGCATCGTGGCAGCTGCACGCTTGACTTTTCTCAGTTCATGGGCAGTTATTTTGCGCCTTGGTTTTTCCACACGCTTCTTGCGACCCTGTTGACTATTTTGAGTGAAACGCTTGATTGTTCGATGATCACGCTTCAGAAGCTTTGCAATTTTAAGAGTGCTGCATCCCTCTGCAAGATATCTCACTATTTTTGACTTTTCTGAGCCTGTCAAGTCCTTCTTTTGACCCATTTTTGCCAAAGGAAAGGAAGTTGCCTAATAATTATGCACACCTGATATAGGGTGTTGATGTCATTAGACCACACCCCTTCTCATTACAGATGCACATCACCTAATATGCTTAATTGGTAGTAGGCTTTCGAGCCTATACAGCTTGGAGTAAGACAACATGCATAAAGAGGATGATGTGGTCAAAATACTCATTTGCCTAATAATTCTGCACTCCCTGTATACTGAAGAATGGAAAAATGAACAATAAATTTGGTTTTCCGTTCACTTAATCAGAATTGGAATGCCACTCATAAACATATGACGACATCCAGCATTTGTATCAGAACTGATGTAGCCATGTACTGAAACGCTATTGACTCTATGTCATTATAAGAGGAGGAAAAAGGTAGGTACATGTGGAAATCAATGAAGATATTTGTATAGCTAGAGGTAACATGCTGATTTGGACTGCAGAAGCTATTAGTGAAATGTGTCATGGATATTATATACGCCAGTGAAGTATTGATTTTAATGTGAATATTTAATAGTAAAGTTTATGTGATTTTACCACACATTTGAGCATATTCAGCATTTATCCCATTTAAAACCCTGGTAAAATGATGAAGAAGAGTAGGTGTCAATCACTGAAACACTATGCATCAAGTTGATATTTTAAAGCTTTCCCTATATTAGTGGGCAATTGTTAATAATTACTAAATGCTCATTTTGTGTATTTTTGGCTCTACTACATGTGAGTTTGGATTAAGACATGTCATACTTTATTTAGGATATTCTACAATATTATTGTTTGTTTTTTTACATCCTTTATTTTGGTGTGCAGAGTAATACAAGCAATCAAGTATAGACATTTAAACAAGCGTATGTATGACAATAAAGGGTGTATGGAGGTAACGTAAATGTCGAGGATACTGCACATTTTATATTATATAATGCATGAAATGAGTGTGAGTCAGGATAGGAGCAAAAAATAGTGTGCTTGTCATGATAGCTGACTACATTTGTAAATAATGAGGAAAAAAAACACAACATGAGTGACTGTCTGTGAAGGCAAACTTAGAAAAGACCAACAGATAGCAATCAAGATGTATTAAACTGTCAACAAATATTAAATGGATATTATTACATATATTAGATAGCTAGAGGCAAGGTATCCGGACGGTAATCAGGATAGTGGGCAGCAGATTTAATGAATCAAAAATAAAAACAATAAACGAAAGCTAGAGGAGATCCTAGCAGGTTTCAAATATAGTCAGTGTCCAGATTTCATCCGATACCACTGGCTTGGTTCAGTTGGGATCCGGATGTTTGTTTATGTAGGTAAATGTAGGATGTCCCATCACCTCTGAGCCACACACAGAGATCATCCACAACAGGAGGCAATATTGGGGACAACCCACACCCTGCTCTCCACGCCCAGGCTGGTATATAAGCCTGTGCCTTTTCACCACTAGACATACCAATTTCAGTGGTAGGGCTACATTCCCACATGAATCCATATGAGGCCCCACAGAGTTGTGGGCATCTGATGGGCATAGCGTCCATCTGGGCCATCCCTCATTGGGATCTACCGCAGTTGCAGTCTTCTTTAAAACTTTTCCCTTTGGCTTCTATGTTAAGAGGGACTACGGGGGAGGGGAGGGGGCAAATTTTGGGGGGGGTTTAGTGGCAATGTATTCTCTGTAATAATGTCTCCAATCAAATAACAGAGGACCCGGCATTATGAAATAGGAACACTGTCAATATGGGTTTAGCCAATGCCACAAGTAGGCCTCAACAGACAGTCTCCAAGCCAGTCATGCTATCACCTCTCTCCCTCTCACAGTTAGTGGTGTATCCTGGTTTTGTGCTGCCCTAGGCAGGACAAAACTCAGGCACCCCCCAAACACCACCCCCCCCCCGCGCGTGCGACCCCCACCAATCCCTTCCCCCCGTCCCGCCTTCTAAATACACACACACACTCACTGACAGATACGCATACACTAGCTAAACACAGAAACACAAACTCACTGACACACACAGACACACACTCACTTACTAGCAGACACACACTAGCAGACACACACACACTCACTGACACACTCACAGGCAAACATACACACACAGTCAGACACGCACACACAAACACACACACTCACTAGCAGACACACACTAGCGGAAACACACTAGCAGACACACACACTCACTGACACACACACTCACACTCACTAACAGACACACTCACTAACAGACACACACACTCACTAATTGACACACTCAATAACAGACACACTCACTCACTAACAGACACACACTCACTAACAGACACACTCACTAACAGACACACTCACTGACACACACTCACAGACACACTCACTAACAGACACACTCACACACACACACTAACAGACACACACTAACAGACACACTCACTCACATTAACACATGTATTTTTTTAACCCCCCCCCCTCCAGCCTCCTTACTTTTTGGAATGCTGGGGGGGAAGGTTTTCTCTATCTCCCTGGGGTCCAGTGGCTGCTGGGCGGGCAGGTGGCTGGCGAGGGAGCTCTTCCCCTGAGCTGTCTGCTCAGCTCCCTTGCACGCCTCAGAGTGAGGCTGGGAGCCGGAATATAACATCATATTCCAGCTCCCAGCCTCACTCTGCAGCGCGCGAGGGAGCCGAGCAGACCGCTCAGAGGAAGAGCTCCCTCGCCAGCTGCCTGCCCGCCCGCCCAGCATGTCTGTTAGCCGCAAGGCTAACAAGGCATTTGCTCTGGGCATTTGGGGGCAGCTTTTTTTGCCGCCCACTGAAAAATGCCGCCCAAGGCAAATGCCTTGTTTGCCTCATGGCTAAAACGCCCCTGCTCACAGTCCCCCCAAGCAGCCAGGCACCATTCATGTGAGCAATGGAAGATTTGTTGAATTCGGATAATCCACCCTCCCATTTGCAGGCTTATTAGGGAGCCAGTGTCCCACCCCAAAGGGTCTTGCCTCTCTGCCCAGCATGAACACAGGCTTCAATAAGCTCTGGTGCCTGGAGAGTCTGTCGGGAAGTCAGGCAGCAAGATGGATGCACCTTCATATGGGACCCCCCGATACAGTGCCGGACCAGTGAGGGATATCCCAGTCCCCATGGGAGTAATTACAGTTGTCAGAGCTGCACTTATCTCCCTACAGAGCTCCACTCTAACTGCACTTCAATCAAATCGATCATACAAGATGGCAGACTCATCTACATTGCAGGGCCTGAGCCCATCCCAGCAACCTCAAGATCTATTAAATATATCCTCTTGAAGCTGGATAAGATATTTAGGAATTTCTGGCTCGAACTGCTTGAGCAAAAAATAGCTTTCCTGATTGGACTGCGGGATGAAAAGTGGAATAGCATTCTGCAGGGAGAGCACCCACTTGGCGACAAAATATAGCAAGCATCTACCCATTATGTTATCCGCCTACCTGGGCCAAAGGCCTCAAGAGGCTTGGTCTCATTCCACCAACCACAAGCTTTATAGATCATATGCTGAAAGCAGCGATCGAGATCTAGATCTTCCGACCATATCAGGAGGTGGTATAACACTATCTAGCTCCAGAGGAAGATTGTAAATGCCAGTCATGATCATCTAGCATGTTATTTAATGCACACAACCATCTACTACCATGTCTATTTTTATTCTTTTGTTAGAATGTTTTGCTTTTCTCAGTTAACATGACATGATAACCTAAACATGTACATTACACTAAATTAAAAAACTGTGCTCCACCACTGAAATGGTCAATATGTATGACATCATGCAATCTGTTACTCCATGACAACTGTTTATCTTGTACATGTTGGGGCATTACGGGATTCTTTTGTACTCTCATGTACAGCAAAAAAATAAGCTCAGTTGTGCCAGAGCTCTCAGAAAGCATGTCTGGTTAGCACGGCTCCTAGACACTGCCCCCCTCCTCCGCATATATGTTTAAATATTATTGCGTTTCTGTTTGACAGCATGTGTCTTGGAATTGGATGGTTTAGTTTTGTTTCCAATTGACATTTGTTTAGGTTTTTAAAACCTTTTTTTTTCCTCTGATTTTTTTCCTGCTGTTCTGGGGATCAGTGGAATTAGTGTTTTATCTATTCCCACTGTTTTTGTACTGTATATTTCTTAGTATGTATCATTGGGTAATAAATATGAGAATGTGATAGGCAAATACAGCAAAATATTTTTTAAACACATTAATTAAAAAAAAAAAAATATGAAAGTGAAGGTACACTGAAAACAGAGATGGTGTATTACTTAGTTACATAGGCTGAAAAGATCTGTCAAGCAAGTTCAGCCTTGCCAAAAGAAGGTAAAAAAACAGTTTGAAGCACTTCAGTTTTGCAACAAAATATGAAAAAAATCCTTCTTGACCCCAGAATGACAGTCAGATCTCTCCTTGAATTAAGAAGCTATTACTCAACAAATTAAACATTATATCGCTGAATGTTATGCTTTTGCAAATATTCATCCAATTGCTGTTTAAACATCTGTACAGACTCTGATAAAACCGCCTCTTCAGGCAGAGAGTTCCAAATCTTTATTGTTCTTACTGAAAAAAACAACTTAAATTACCAATATAAATGTGTGACCTTGTGTACTATGTATATTCCTGTTAATTAATCAATTATTAATTATTAATTATTAATGGGTTAAGCCTTCCCCCAAAGCCTCTAGTGGCTGTCTCATTGACAGCCACTAGAGGCGCTTGCGTGCTTCTCACTGTGATTTTCACAGTGAGAGCACGCCAGCGTCCATAGGAAAGCATTGTAAATGCTTTCCTATGCGACCGGCTGAATGCGCGCGCAGCTCTTGCCGCGCGTGCGCATTCAGCCGGCGGGGTGGAACGGAGGAGGAGAGGAGGCAGAGAGCTCCCTGCCCAGCGCTGGAAAAAGGTAAGTTTAAACCCCTTTCCAGAGCCAGGCGGGAGGGGGACCCTGAGGGTGGGGGCACCCCCTTTCTTCATAACACAAATGTTCTGTTCCTTTTATTAATTTGAAGGCCACCTCTGCACTTTTCCTAGTGCCATAATATCCTTCTTTAGAACAAGTGCCCAAAATTGAAAAACGTTTTCAATTACCAGTCTTACCAGTGATTTATAAAAAGGCAAAATTATATTTTCATCCAGAGAATGAATGCCTCTATTTATTCGTGACAATACTTTACTGGCCTTATCAACTGCTGATTGACATTGCACATTGTTAATTAGTTTGTCAATAACAACTCCGCTATCCTTAATTCACTACTATTTAAGGTATAAGTTGCTTGTGCATTCTTTATCCCAAAGTGCATTACTTTGCATTTTTCTACATTAAATATAATTTGAGTGCCCAGTCCCCAAACCTATCTAAATCCCTCTGCAGCAAAGTAATATCCTGCTCACATAGTATTGCTTTACAGCAGTGCTTCTCAACCCTTTCCTCAAGGCAAACTTAACAGTCCAGGATTTAGCGTGTGTCTCAGGTGTTTAGAAAAAAAAACAAACAAAAAAACACCTTAGAGTCTAAGGTGTTTTTAGTTTTTTTTGTTTGAAAAAAACAAACACCTTAGAAACACCCGGCTAATCTCTAGACACCTGACTGTTAGGTGTGCTTTGAGGAGAGGGTTGAGGAGCACTGCCTTGCAGAGTTTTGTGTCATTTGCAAATACTGAAACATGACATTTAATGCCTATTTCAAAATCATTTATAAATATGTTAAATATAAGTGTTCCCAATAGAAGTGTAACATTTTCTAATACATGTTAATTATTATACTTTAAAACACTGATGTTAGAAGCACAGTGAAAACACAGAAACATATACTAGTGTTTTCAATAAATTTAATATATTGTAAATTGCACTTTGATTGCCTCATTAATACAATTCATTAGGCATGGTGGATTCTTCTGAATGAGCCAATTCTGGGGCTGGTGGCACCCCAGTCAGTATATCTTCTGTACTCTCCAGGTCTCAGGTAATACTGGCGACCCCTGTAGTTAGGCTCCTCATAGAACATCCAGTAGCCATCAAGTACCTGGCAGGAGTGGATGTCATTGTAACGGAATCTGTCATAGACATTGGGGCAGTCTTCAGTGAACTCCATCATATGATCTCTGAAATCTTCTCTATCATAGATCTTCACTCTGAATGAACCATGGTGCTTTAGGGAAACCAAATTCATAAACAATTAGTAGCTGTATAATTATGTGCATTATTTCATTTGAAATATCAAAATCGTACTCTGACAGGGTTATTTACTATATTATTATTATTATTTACTATACAGGGTTATTTATGGCCCGGTATTAAATGGGGCAAAACCATCGTCCAAAAACCATTCAATCTGTAAAATCTAGACAGCGTTCACACTATTTAACAATGTCCAGATTTTGCAAAACAAGTGCAGAATAGAATATTTGCTCCAGATTTCAGCTGGATCAAATGCCACCAGTTGGATTAAAAATGGGCTCAAATGCTTCAAACGTAGCTTGGATGCTTTAAATCTAGACCAGGATTAAAAAAAAAAAACATTGAAAATATTTGCCCACTGGCAAGCACTAACAGCCAGCAAGCAAATAGTTAAATAACTCTCGGCAGTGCAAGGGTTCATTTTGTGGTGGCTGTCCAGTGCTTGCTAGCCAGCCGCCACATTAAATAGTTTAAAAAAAATGCAGACTAGATGGGCCGAATGGTTCTTATCTGCCGTCACATTCTATGTCTCACATTCTATGAAATGTGATTTTAAAAAATCATATTGAGGTCAATAAGATGCCCATATTATTGTAAGGGAGGTATAAAAACTCCCTATGCTTCAACCTGCAAGTGGAGGCATATCTCCTAATTATTTCAGCAACTGGACAACGTTTGCAACTACCCAATCCCTTAAAGGGCCTTATCCCATGGGATGGAGCCTGTAAAACTGCAGGGAAGGCATAGCTTCCCCATGCCATCCATCCTCTACCCTGCAATTAGTGGGGGCTTATAAAAAAAAAGAAAATGGTGGGGAATATCCTAATGCCCCTACCCATGGATAGTGAAAGGGGGATATACATTTATATAACATAGATAACAAAGGTATAATAAAAAGGACATAATGTCCTCGCCCATTAGTGGCTGATGAGTGATCTAATTAATAAAATTCCAGGGGTGACATAGTGTTCCGCCTTCAAGCCCTCATCCATGAGTTGTGGTTGGAGGCTCTAAATAATTAAACAATTGGGGGGGCATGACAAATATGTGATTGTTCTCCCTCCAAGGTGACTAGGGGTACCCAATCCTATAGTCACTTCACTTACGTAGGGGAATTCTACCTTCTCCCTCTCCCATTAGGACTAAAATATGCAACAACAAAAAATCAATTCAATTTACCATCTGTAGTCCTCTGTTTTGTAATTCTGTTTTTTAAAAGCCATAATCGCACAAAGCAACTTTTGAAAATAGAATAAAGCTTGGTAAAAAAATAATTAAATAACATGACAAAAATAAATCCTTCTTCACCCTGCAAGGTCTCCATGCAGAATAAAGCTTTAAAGCAGGAAGAGTCTGTTTAGAAATCTCATTTAATTCTCATAAGCACATTCTGATTAATTGGCTTGTTCGACAACCAATCAGAGCGCTCTAACTGATATTGCATAGAGTGGGAAAAGTTGGCTGGTTTTAATCATTGCCTTTAGCATTATTTTATTTATTTATTTACTTTTTTAATGTGGGGTGTATCTCGCTAGCAAATACTGGCTAGTGTTACATAACTAACCCTCGCACTGCCAAATGTTATTTAACTATTTAACTAGTGAGCAAATAGTACTTAAAATTGTCATTTTCTTGCAAAAAGCAAGTGAACTACATTTTGTAAAAGTACATCTTGTCGAATGCATTTAGATCTGAGTGTTAGTAAAACTGATACTTTGTGAATATTCTTTGTATAGAATTTGGATACAAAACCAGCAATTTTTACCTGGACACATATTTTATAAATATGAAAATTGCCATTCTGGCCGGATTTAAGTAATTTTCACCATCTAGTCTAAATCCGGTGTTTAGCGAATAATCCTGTGACTGTCTTGCTATCTCATGTGTTTTTCCTGGTTTAATACAGACTTTGTGTTTTAGGATATATTGTATTACATATGTAATAGTATTATTTTAAAGAGAAAGTTATGTTTACCAACTTAAATATATATGACTTGCAGAATAAAATGCATTTTAAAGTGTATATTTCATTATCTGTGCATACCTTATTTCTTTTTATAAGAATGATTTTTTATCAGAGGTTTAGATGTAAAGTAGCTTTTTATAAAATGTATATACCTGTGGGATAATGCGACATGATCTGATAGAGTCATTGTACCCCATCCATTGATTGAAATCAGGATATTCTCCCCTCCTAAGGTAATACTGGTATCCTCTTTGATTCGGGTTCTCATATAGGATCCAGTTTCCATTTTCCACTCGGATAGAATTGCAACGCTGAAAATATTTGGTCAAATCTGAACACTCAGAGCTGCATTCATAATGGTGGCCCTGAAAGTTGCGATCTTCATAGAAAATAATCTGTTGAAGGAAACATACAGTAAGTTTGAATATTTTGTTTTGTTTCCTATGTTATTTTTTTAAATTGATAATGATATAGTGATAATGTACTATTGTATTACAGTGTCTGGTAATAAAAACATGGTTTGAAATTAGCAAAGTGCTACTTGTACTTATAGCCCTATAACTTTCAAAATAAAGCTAAGTACATGTTAACATTAGGTATTTCTAAACTCAGGACAAATTTTAGAAACTATTTAGCATGGGTGTTTTTGGCTGTTGTAGATGTGTAACAGATTTTGGGGGTCAAAGTTAGAAAAAGTATGTTTTTTACATTTTTGTTCATATATTATAATTTTTTATAGTAAATTATATGATATGATGAAAATAATGGTATCTTTAGAAATACCATTTAATGGCGAGAAAAACTGTATATAATATGTGTTGGTACAGTAAACGAGTAAGAGTAAAATTACAGCTAAACACAAACACAGCAGAAATGTAAAAACGTTAAGAAAATTTAAATGCGGTCAGGTCACTAAGGGGATAAAGGGCCCAAGGTTGCTAAATAGTGATTTTAACACTATAGGGTCATGAATACATGTTTGTGTTCCTGACCCTATAGTGTTCCTTTAAGTTAAATTTCTAACCTTCGCTGTGTAATTATACTATGTACCAGCTATTTATAATAAAGTAAATTTAGCTTCTAGATTTAGATTGACAAGACCAGTAAAAATAGCAGAATAGTATGTAAATATTGTTCATTATATCAGTAAGGCCTAACATTTTTAAGTATGGTTATCCATTCATGCCCAATAGAGTTTGTTTTGTGATCGACATTTTTTTAAAATAACAAATGATTCCTATCTGAAATATATAATTTGGATATGAATTGTTTTTCTACTGCAGTAACAGTTGAATATTTAATTCAATGAGATAACCTTACCTTTCCCATTTTCAGTTTAGAGTTGATCTGCTCAAGCAAGCTGTGCGTTCACACAGGATGAGGCGCCTTTATATATCATGTATCTTGCTGATGCTTACATCCACTGAAAGCAATGCTGAGCTTTTTTCTTTCTGCCACTAAGTAGAATGTATAGCTATTGTATCCTTTATTGTGTATGACACAGCTCTATACTTGTATGTGACTGCTGTTTGTATACTTGCTGGTACCTGCATTTCATGGTTCTACCTAGAGAGCTCTACAATAGTGTGACCAGATCTGTTCTAACAGCATGTCAGTATTTGACATACTTACACAACACAGAACATTTTAAAGTAGCAAAGGAAAAGCACTATTTGCTGTGATAATCAATTAGCCTGCAATTTTCAGTTTTATATTTGTTGGATATTTTTCAGCTTCATGGCTCTAAAAATTGTTTTCTTTATCAGTTAAAGTGCCCTATAGTCACCCTCTACCTTGCCTCGCCCAGCCGCATTGTTGCAGAAGGGGTTAAAAACCCTGTCTGTTACTTACGTATTTCCAGTGCAGATATCCCATGGTGCTCCTCCAATGACAACGTCAGTCAGCGGTGAGGACCTAATGCACATGCGCGGTGATGCGTGGTGATTGTATAATGCTTTCCCATGGGTGATGTTGGATGTCCTCATGTATAGGATGAGGACATCCAATATCAGTTAGGTGACCAAAAGTCACCTAATGACCCAGAAGTCCCTCTAATGATGGAGTTAACCTAGGCAGGTAATTATTGCAGTTTATTAAAAACTGCAGTAATTACCACTGCAGGGTGAAGGGGTCTGGGACACTGCACTGCAATGATCTGAAGTTTGCTGGGTACCTATAGTGCCCCTTTAACATTAATATGTTTTGTGAACCTATTATCAACAAATTAATCAACAATAGATACAATCATAGTGGAAGACCACTTTTTTAAGCTTTATTGAAGTATATTGATGCAGGTACATTAGAAAAATACATCTTCTCAAATACATCATGGATCGAAACAAGGTTAGATTAACAGATTATGAATAAATACCTACAAATAGTGTTTAGCGTGGAGAAATACACAATAATACAAATAGGGTTCTAGTTAACATTAAGAGGTACATTCCGTTCATGTATGTGTCTTGGTACGATCAAAATGGAGGTACTCGTATGTCAGATCCAGAAAGTGTATAGTGGGTGTATTAACTGTGTAACACATGATAACAGAGTGAGACAGCTTAATCATATGCGAGTTGGCTCTTTCGCTTGTCTCAAATGAGGGTGTTATGAAATATAAAAGTAAAATATACTTAAACCTCTACGGAATATAACAGAATATGAATCTTAATAACAATGCTCTACACGTGCCCCTCCATCAAGTCTTCAACAGGAAGGCAATACTTCCTACCGCTCCCATTTCTCCCCAGCCCACCTCCCATGGGACATGATATTTCTCTGGCCCTCTGCTATTCCCCAAAGTTATGGGGGATCAGGATATGTGGGGTAAAGGTGGAGTACGAGTGAGAGGTACTTAGAAGTGGAGCAAGGTAATAAGAAAAAAAATGGGGTGGGTGGGACATGGCATGGGGGAGCACTAGGACCTGGCTCTTTTCTGCAAGAATTCTAGCTATGGGTCCCAAATCTTTCTATATGAGAGGTGGAGAACCCCAGTTCTTTGTGAATTCATTCCCGGATAGTGGGCGCTGCAGATTTTTTCCAGTTTAGTGGGATCATAAGGTTTGCTGCTGTCAGAAGGTGCACATTTTTTAGGTAGCGGTATGTGGAATAGGTAGAATAGTATGGGTTTTGGGTCAAGTGGGATACGGACTGCAGTGATGGTGTGTATCAGTTTTGTGATGAGTTCCCTGAATTTTTTAATGGTCGGACACGTCCACCATTTATGGGCTAAGGTGCCACCAGTCTGATTGCATCACCAACAATTGTTGGTCGTCGTCGGGAAGAGGGTATGCAGTTGAGCTGGCGAGTAGTGCCATCTCATGGTTCTTTTATAGTTTCCCTCCTGAATGTTAGAGTTTATAGAGGACTTGTGCACTTGGATGAGTATTTTTGTCCACTCCTACCTGGAAACATCTATTGCTAGGTCCTTGGCCCAAGACTGTGTGAAGGATGGGAGAGCGTGGTGGAGGTCTCGGCTAGTAAGTGCAGTAAAGACGGATAGGTGTTTGTTTGTGATCTTATGTGCCATACAATGTGTTTCAAAGAGGGAAGCCTGGAGATCAGGCATGGAGGAGATGAAATGTGTCAATTGAGTATATCTAAATTGTTGTAGGGTTGTTGAGTTACCCTCTTGTATCAGCTCCTGGAGTGGAGTTGTCCCAGTAGATCGTTGCATTGTACCTAAGGTTAGGTATTTGGAGTCATGAAACGCATCATAGGCGGCGGGGGAGAGTTCCGGTTGAAATAGAGGGTTTTGGGTTAATGGGTAAAGAGGAGACGGGTGGGAGGAGATCGATGGAAGGTGTCTCACACCTAACCAGCTCCTCAGAGTGGGGATAATAGTCGGGTGAGTGGTATGTTGCGGAAATATGAAAGCCTTGCGTGAAAGGATGGTATATATTAGTAACTGGAACATAGAATCCTCCTGTTTCACCCATTGTTTAGTAGTGGTAGGATCAGACCACTCGTAAACCCTGGTAAGAAAGACTGCCTTTTTGGTAGGTTTCCAGGTTAGGAAGTCCCAGCCCTCCCAAGGACTTAGGCCTAACCAAAGTGTATTTACCAAAAAAGCGTGCTAAAACTGATGACAAATCTGTAAATAAACAAATATAGTGCAGACTATCTGAATAGTAAAATATAAATGTGAAGAATGAGGAGGAAAAAAAATCAAATTTACGAGAGCCCTATCACCCCTGGCTCTGGATTTGCAAGGCTCCACTTGAGAGGGAAATGTCCCACACTGTATAGATAGAATCCAAATGGTGTGTTCTTTGAAGTCAGATAGTTCTATGTAATATAGGATAGAAAGAGGCAGAAACCCTTATTGAATGGCATCTTCAACAATTCATTAATAAAAAGGATTAAAAACTCTTACTTTGCGAGTGGTGGGTTATGCCAACAAAGCTACCCACATAAAAGCATGTGTACATCAAATGAAAATGGCTGTAGCCACTTGATAACAGTCACTTCTGGGATTTGTCCGTCCCGACCACGTGATCACTTCCGGGTCCGCCTCTCCAGTGACGTCTGTGTGATGCATTTCGCCCGCCTCCCTGGGCTTCTTCTGGTGACATCATGGCTCTCTAGCTCCTTCTTTTAAGTCTCTAACTCCTCTCCTTCCGTTTTCTCATTGGTCCAGGGATGTGGTTTCAACATAGGGAATACATTTTGTTCTTCCTCTATGCTAGTGTATGTTAGGGATAGTGTCCATCCTCTTATTACACATAGAAACCATAAAAAATGCAGATAACCTGCTGATATATACTAGAAAAGCTACAATTTCTGGGGAAATTGTGTGAAGTGTTCTTGCCTCCACCAGTAGTCTACAACTGGAGTGGGCGGAGTAACTGTTATCCTTTATATAGCACATTTAATTGCAACGTTGTTGCACAGTTACATTAAACCATACATTTATAAAAACATTAGCAGGTGTTCAAAAGGCCTTGTCTATGACATCACTTGCTGCTGCAGCCTGGCACAGGTCAGAGTATTTTGGCGGTTGCCATCTTCAAACGGTCGTATTTTAAAAGCTATAAATCCTACAGCGAAGAGCTTTATATTGTGAGAATCACAAGACCCAGACCTACATGTCTCTGAAGTATTAAAAATGAAGGCACAGTCGCAGTTTAGAAATTGCACTTCAAATTTGAGCTTTGTAGAGTGAAGTTTCAATGAATGTCAATGGACGGCGTTAGTTGCAAACAAATGATTATATTGTGAAAACTATCAGGACTATGGCTTAGCCGTTGACATGTTTAGTGGCAGCAGGGATAGCTGAACGTTTTGATATAAGATTTGTGTAGGTGGGCCTGAAAATAAGGGAGTGGTGGCAGTTTAGAAATCATGTCCTGATTTTTCAGCTTTTGCCAGCTCCCACTCTAGCTTTGCCATTCATTCCTATGGGACAAATTTCGCCACAAGAACGACGATATTCCGTGAACCATTCAACGAAACGTTCCACAAAGTCATAGCAATCCGATCGGGAACAATCTGCACTGTGTGAGGCGTTAGGGTGGCAAATTTGGCTATAATAAGAATAAGAATAAGAATATATATGTGAGATAACATTAAGTGGTGTTGCTATGCAAGAACACTTAATTATACAATATTACCCTTCCAATAAGCACATATACATAACTACATACACATGCAAATATTGCAAAATATTAATCTAAAATGCAGAGAAAACACACATTTATGCTGTTGTAACTTCCAAAACAGAACATGTAATTTATTAAGAAATAAATTAAAAGAGCATAAAATCACCATCTAAATCCTAAGAAATAAAAAGGCTAGAGGGATATAGAAATACAAATAAAGTAAAATTGGAGAAAAAGAAAGCACATCTCTATATAGCAGCAATTGCTTAAGATGTATATATCTATAGATAGATTTACTGAAGATTTAGAGAAAAAAAAATCTTCTATCCAACTCAACAGGAAAAAAATATACACAGGAAATGAATAAATAAAGTGCTAATGTCCATTCCATCTTACACTATTGTTACTAATGATATAATAATTAGAGTTGAGCAAACCCGGGTTCGTACCGAACATTACGTTTTTTGGACCCCGGATCTGAACACGGACATATCACTGTATGTTCGGGTTGGAGTTCGGTGTTCGGCAATTTAATGACTAGAGTTCAGCGAACCCGGACTGTAAAGTTCGAGTTCGTACTGAACATTACGGTTTTTTGGACCCCGGTCCCGAACACGGATATATCACTGTATGTTCGGGTTGGAGTTCGGTGTTCGGTGATTTAATGGCGCGTTTTGAAAGGCTGCAGGGCAGCCAATCATCAAGTATTTGGCTTGTGTGTCCTTATTGCATGGCTGTGATTGGCCAGTGCAGCATGTGATCCAGCCTCTATATAAGCTGGTTGCTTAGTATTATTAAATCATGCCCCTACTCGCTATACCGGGAGTAGGGGCATGCCTATTAAACAGTGAATTAAAAAAAAATATTCTCCACTCCTCGCGACGTGCGAGTGGGGGCTTTTAAACTAAAGGGGGGACCTATTGCCCGCCCCCCTGGCCCCCACCCCTGAGCGGTGGGTGGGGGCCTAAATATCAATAAGGGGGGGAACCTATTGTCCTCCCCCTGGCCCCCACCCCTGCACGGTGGATGGGGGCCCTAAGAAACAATAAGGGGGGACCTATTGTCCTCCACCCAGCCCCCACCCACCCCTGAGCGGTGGGTGGGAGCCATAAATAAGAATTTTGGAGGGGGACCTACTGTCTTTGCTCCAGCCCCCACCCCTGCACGGTGGGGGCCCTAAATAACAATAAGGGGGGACATACTGTCCTCCCCCCCTGTCCCCCACCCCTGCGAGGCAGATAGGGGCCCATAAATAACAATAACGGGGGGCACCTACTGTCCTCCCACCCGGCCCCCACCCCTGAGCGGTGGGTTGGGGCCATAAATAAAAATTGGGGGGGGCACCCTTACACGGCGGGTGGGGGCCCTAAATAAAAATTGGGGGGCCTAATGTCCTCCCCCCCGGCCCCCACCCCTGAGTGGCGGGTGGGGCCCTAAATAACAATAAGAGGGGTACCTACTGTCTTCAACCCCAGCCCCCACCACTGAGCGGTGGGTGGGGCCAGAAATAAAAATTGGGGGGCCTAATGTCCTCCCCCCAGCCCCCACCCGTGCGTGGCGTGTGGGGCCATAAATAACATTAAGAGGGGGGACCTACAGTCCTCCACCCCGGCCCCCACCCCTGAGTGGTGGGTGGGGGCCCTAAATAAAAATATACCCCCCCAGGTGACTAGGGGTCCCCAAACCCATAGTCACCCCCCTCCCCCCAAAAAAATTACCCCTACCTACCCCCCTCATCCTAAAAATAATGAGGGGGGACCCTTATTTAAATACCTGTAAAAAAAAATGGACTTACCATTTGATGTCTTCTTTCTTCTAAATAGTGATGTACCGAACGGTTCGCTGGCGAACGGTTCCTGGCGAACATAGCATGTTCGCGTTCGCCACGGCGGGCGAACATATGCGCGGTTCGACCCGCCCCCTATTCGTCATCATTGAGTAAACTTTGACCCTGTACCTCACAGTCAGCAGACACATTCCAGCCAATTAGCAGCACAGCTTCCCTAGCAGACCCTCACACCTACTGGACAGCATCCATTTTAGATTCATTCTCAAGCTGCATTCTTAGTAAGAGGAGGGAAAGTGTAGCTGCTGTTCATAAGATAGGGAAAAGCATAGCTAGGTTAGGGATAAGGGTATGCTTTTTTTTTATTTTTATTTTCTATGTAATGTAAATGCACTTAGTTGTCTGCCACTGCTGCCAGCTTCTGTGTCAGGCTCACAGTGCCCATTTCCCCAGTCAGTGCCACCAATTACATCTGGTGTCACAATAGCTTGGATTTAAAAACAAAAAACTTTTTTCACTGTTATAGATTGAATAGCAGTCAGTTGTCTGCCACTGCTGCCAGCTTCTGTGTCAGGCTCACAGTGCATACTGTGCCCATTTCCCCAGTCAGTGCCACCAATTACATCTGGTGTCACAATAGCTTGGATTTAAAAACAAAAAACTTTTTTTACTGTTATAGATTGAATAGCAGTCAGTGTCCTTAAAGCGGTGTGTTACGCTAACAGTGGATACGCTGACAAGTGCCACTAATTAGATCTGGTGTCACAATAGTTTGGATTTAAAAAAAAAATAATCTTTTTCACTGTTATAGATTGAATAGCAGTCAGTGTCCTTAAAGCGGGTGTGTTACGTTAACAGTGGATACGCTGACAAGTGCCACTAATTAGATCCTGTGTCACAATAGCTTGGATTTAAAAACAAAAAACTTTTTTTACTGTTATAGATTGAACAGCAGCCAGTGTCCTTACAGCGGGTGTGTTACGCTAACAGTGGATACGCTGACAAGTGCCACTAATTAGATCTGGTGTCACAATAGTTTGGATTTAAAAAAAAAA
>OW240918.1:69571741-69602878 GCA_933207985.1 Pelobates cultripes | reverse complement strand
CTGGTTATTCTAATAACCAATGAGTGGGTACTAGAAAAGGGAGTGTATCAGATAGTGTAGCCAGGTGAGGAGTCAATGACAAGAATCTCTGTCTCGGAATGAGGAAGTCAATAGTAGTGGGCTAAATAGGGTGAGGAGGCCTAGATGTGTGACATGTGATCCTGACATACGGGAAAGAGAATCTAGTCGGTCAAAACTGTGAGCGGGAACACATGTATATATTACAAATGGACAGTGTAATATAACCAAACAACACAAATGTAATAACATAAACACAACTGGCATTTTGATTAGAGTGGGACAGTTAGGTGCAAAATATTGGAACATCCCATGCTTAGCGACTTGCCTAATTATTATTATTTTTTTTTTTGTGAATTATTATTATTATTTTTTTGGCTTTTTGTACTCTCATAACAGACATGTATTGCACCCCCTCCCTCTACAACAGAACATAAACCTGCATAGCCACTCACCCCTCCACATTTTAGCTGGGGAGGGGTTAGCATCACCCTTAACCAGAAGCTCAGGTAAGCAACTAGAAATATACATACCGGTATTATTTGTTTAATGTTTTTTTGTTTGTTTTCTTTTTTGTTTTCTTTTTTTTGTTTAGATTTTGGTTAGTCATTTATTGATTTATTATTTTTGTTTTCCTATTTCTTGTGTATAATCAGATAACCCCTATCATGGTCTCCCAATAGGAAGAAAAAAGGGATGCGGGTAGTAGCTGTTCACAATACGCCATGCAGGGCGGGGGGATTTAGTGTTTCCCCAGTCAGTTAGGTGAAGGGAAATGTCATTAGCATTTCTAAAATCAGCCTCGCTAAGTGCTGGAATGTGGTTAAGGAATGTGTTACTTAGGTTTAGTGTGCAGCCCTCTCCGCCTGGCAATAGGTACGCTTGAACTATGGAATCTGGAGATTAGGTAAGCCAACAATACATATGATCTGAACCCAGGTATGATCACACATGGTGTGAGAGTCTGAAGCCGGTTCTGCAGCAATCGAGGACTTCCAGTACTGTGTATGCGATCTTGGTGGAGAGTCCAGTTTTTGATTTATCCATTGCTGAACTGGGTAATGGTGTGTGAGACTAGTTAGGCGGTGTGGTATAGGAAGCGAGAAGTCCTAGTATGTCCGAACCTCGCTAAGTAGAAAATTGGGTGCATTCCTTGTAGCAGGGCACGGTCGTCCAGAATTGTAATCCTTAGGCTAGAGGAATCGGCAGTCCAAGAAGGTTGCAACTATGCCAATGAGTGTTATCAGTTGTAATTCAAAGTGAAAGAAATGTGGTGACACAGTCCATATATAAATAAATAGTAGTCACGAAAGACCACAGGAAAGCGACTCATTGTGGCCTTCATCCTATTACAGCGGGTGGTTTTAGGATGTTGCTGCTGAGGCAGGTGTTGGGCGGTGGAAGGCAGAACTGGCAAATACCAGTCAGGAATGTGCACATCTTGAAGCTCCAGAGCTCACACAAGGGGTTGTACATCTTGTGAGCTGGAAATGGTGTGCATCTTCCCTCGCATCGAGACAATCAGCGCGAAGGGGAAGCCCCAGCAGCTGGTCAGTGATGGGTTTTAGCACTCTCCTGGCTTGAAGAGTCACCCAAGACAGGTCAGAATAAATTTGTACAGGACTGCCATAGAATAGGAGCGGAGGGGTAGATTGGCGGATATGTCTCACCCCCTCTTCCTTGTGGGAGAAGGTTACAGATTACATCTCTCGGCGCATCTGCAGTTGCATTTCCGGGCTGTAAAGAGTAGTGCCCCCGGCCCAAAAGCACAGGAGGTTCTGCCAGCTTGTCCAGTAGTAAGTTGAATAGTTCCCTGAGAATTTCATGCAGGTCTTCTTTCTCTTGTTCTGGTAAACCCTTAATTCGCAGGTTATTTCTCCTTCCCCTATTATCTAGATCATCTGGGGATCTCTGGTAGAAGGATAGTGTTATTCACCCAGGTGCTTTTATGGATGACTGCAGCTGTTGCACCTGGGTGAATAACATGTCCCGGTTGTCCTCCAAGGAACTCACCTGCTCGCCAACATGGCCGATATCCGACCCCAGTCCCTCCATCTTCTTTTGGAAAGAGGATTCCAGCTTGGATAACATATTCTCCATATCTCCTTTGGAGGGTACATTTTTGTAAGAGCTCTCTGATGTCAGGCTCTTGCTGCCATAGTAAGCTCTCAGAGTCTGCTGGGCTGGAGGGTGTGGAGTCCCCAAGGTGTTCCGGTACCATTTTGGCATCACCAGCATCATAATGAAGGTCCTTGGAATCTCGGAAATATTTGGTGAGATAGCTCCCTTTTGCATTTGGGGTCTTCCCTGATGCATGGTGGCCAGCCTGACCTTTTTTGGGGTTACCCATATCGCTGTTTCAGCCCTGTTTATAGTGAGATTCTGCCGTCGAGATCAGGAAGCTCAGCAGGACACGTCCATGTGGCTCCGTAGTTGGCCATAGTTGGTTCATCTGAATATTTTTTTCCGAAATTAACATTGTGTTTGGGATGTGTTCAGAATACAAAAATGTGTACATTTGTATTCTGAAGAATGGAAAAATGAACAATAAATAAGGTTTTCTGGTCACTTAATCAGAATTGGAATGCCACTCATGAACGTATGACAACATCCAGCATTTGTACTGGAACGCTATTGACTCTTTTAATAGAAAAGTTTATGTGATTTTACCACACATTTGAGCATATTCAGCATATTTATCCCATTTAAAACCCTGGTAAAATGATGAAGAAGAGTAGGTGTCAATCACTGAAACACTATGCATCAAGTTGATATTTTAAAGCTTTCCCTATATTAGTGTATTTTTGGCTCTACTACATGTGAGTTTGGATTAAGACATGTCATACTTTATTTAGGATATTCTACAATATTATTGTTTGTTTTTTTACATCCTTTATTTTGGGGTGCAGAGTAATACAAACAATCAAGTATAGACATTTAAACAAGTGTGTGTATGACAATAACAGCTATATGGAGGAAACTTAATTGTTGAGGATACTGCACATTTTATATTATATAATGCCTGAAATGAATGTGAGTCAGGATAGGAGCAGAAAATTGTGTGCCAGTCATGATAGCTGACTAAATTTGTAAAACATGAGGAGAAAAAAACAAACATAAGTGACCGTCTGTGTAGGCAAACTTAGAAAAGACCACCAGGTAGCAATCAAGATGTGTCAAGCTGTCAATAAATATTAAATGGACATTATCAGATATATAAGATAGTTAGAGGCAAGGTAATCAGGATAGTAGGCAGCAGACTTCATGAATCAAAAATAAAAACAATAAGTGAAAGCAAAAGGAGATCCCAGCAAGTTTCGAATATAGTCAGTGTCCAGATTTCATCTGATACCGCTGGTGTGGTTCAGGTGGTATCCGGATATTTGTTTTTGTAGATAATGTAGGATGTCTACCCATCATCTCTGGGCCACACACAGAGATCATCCACAGCAGGAGGCAAATTTGGTGACATCCCAGCGCCCCGCTCTCCACATCCAGGATGGTAAAATGGCTGCCTGTGCCTTTTCACTGCTAGACCTACCATTTACAGTGGTAGGGCTACATTCCCACAGAAATCCCTATTCACAAATAGCGTCCATCTGGGCCATCTGCCTAGAAGAATAGCAATGTTGTGAAACCTCATCGGGCTCTACCGCAGTTGCAGACCAGCTAAGTAATTGCTGCTCCTGTCAGGACTCAATCCGAGCCCAGAAGGTCACACAGAGCTTGTTGAAAGCTGTGATAAACTGGGACTCCCATGAGGATATCAAAGGCTTGCATGATATCATGGCCATCTTAGTCAAGCAGTGAAGCTGTGTCAAATGAAGATATGAGTGTCAGTGCCTTGTGATTCTGTCCTTGGTGAGGACCAGATTCTGCTCTTGTGTGCCTCTTAGGGATGCCGGAGCCAGAGTGACATCATATTCTGCCTCCAGCATCACTTCTGTGTGCACGAGGGAGCTGAGCAGGGAGATCACTGCCTACTGCTCCCTCGCCGCCCGTGGCCATTTTATTTTTAAAAATTTTGGCGGAACCCCAATTTTGTTTTTGCGCAACCCTAGGGTTCCGTGGAACACCAATTGAGAAGCACTACACCAAATTATAAAACTGTGCTCCACCACTGAAATGCCATGTTCCTATTAATCACTATGTATGACGTTATGCAATCTGTTACTCCATGAGAATTGTTTATCTTGTACATGCTGTTGTGGCATTACAGGATTCTTTGTACCCTCATGCACAGCAAAAAAAATAAAATACTCAATTGTTTTTACTTTATATTTCTTAGTATGTACCATTGAGTAAAAAATATGAGAATGTGATAGCCAAATACAGCAAAATATTTTTTAAATACATGAATTCCAAAAAAAAATAAAAATAAGAGTGGAGGTACACTGAAAACAGAGATGGTGTGTGACATAGTTATATAGGTTGAAAAGATGTGTCAATCAAGTTCAGCCTTTCTCACAAATATTTTTTGCTGTTGATCCAAAACAAGGTAAAAAAAAAAAACAGTTTGAAGCGTTCCAGTTTTGCAACAAAATAGAAAGAAAATCCTTCTTGACCCCAGAAAGACAGTCAGATCTCTCCTTGAATCAAGAAGCAATTTTACACAAATACAAAATTATATACCTGAGTGTTATGTTTTTGCAAGTATTCATCCAATTGCTTTTTAACCCCTTAAGGACGGAGCCAAATGTACACATTGTGAACAAAACAAAATGTAAACAAAACCTGGCATTTGCGCTACATGTCTGTCCAACCGTAATACACCTCTTTCATAGTAAATGCACCCACCCTTATTATATATCATTTTATTCAGGGGAAACAGGGCTTTCATTTAATATCAAATATTTAGCTATGAAACATAATTTAATATGAAAAAAATGGGAGAAAATACGTTTTTTTTGGATTTTTTTAGTTCTACATGACATTTTAACGGTCAATGTCATAATACTGTTTGCTTTTACTGCAATAAAATACACATATTTATATTCAGTAAAGTCTCACGTGTAAGACAGTACCCCCTATGTACAGGTTTTATGGCGTTTTGGGAAGTTACAGGGTCAAATATAGCACGCTACATTTGAAATTGAAATTTGCCAGATTGGTTACGTTGCCTTTGAGACTGTATAGTAGCCCGGGAATGAAATTTACACCCATAATGGCATACCATTTGCAATAGTAGACAACCCAAGGTATTGCAAATGGGGTATGTCCAGTCTTTTTTAGTAGCCATTTGGTCACAAACACTGGCCAAAGTTAGCGTTAGTATTTGTTTGTGTGAAAAATGCAAAAACGCCAATTTTGGCCAGTGTTTGTGACTAAGTGGCTACTAAAAAAGACTGGACATACCCCGTTTGCAATACCTTGGGTTGTCTACTATTGCAAATGGTATGCCATCATAGGGGTAATTTTCATTCTTGGGCTACCATAGGGTCTCAAAGGCACCGTAACCAATCTGGCGAATTTTAATGTGAAAAAAATGAAACGCAAGCCTTATATTTGACGCTGTAACTTTTGAAAACACCATAAAACCTGTACATGAGGGGTACTGTTGTACTCGGGAGACTTCGCTGAACACAAATATTTGTGTTTCAAAACAGTAAAAAGTATCACACAATAATATTGTCCGTGTAATGCTGTTTGTGCGTGAAAAATGCAAAAAACTTCACTTTTACTGGCGATATCATCGTTGTAATACATTGTACTGTTTTGAAACACTAATATTTGTGTTCAGCGAAGTCTCCCGAGTAGAACAGTACCCCCCATGTACAGGTTTTATGGTGTCTTGGAAAGTTATAGGGTTAAATATAGTGCTAGCAAATTAAAATTCCCTTTACTTTTGCATGGGTTGTCAGGCAGGTCCTATATATTATTTCGTTCTACGTGTATTTTGATATATATATATATATTAATTTCACAAAACAGTTAGAACGAAATAACACACATCTATATATATTTTTAATTATTTATTTTTAATTATTTTTTTAATTTTATTTTTTTACGTATTTACATTTTTTTTTTATATTATATATAAATATATATATATAACAATAATTATATATATATTTAATCAGTATCAGTCTACGTGTAATTTGATATTAATATATATATATAATTATATATATTAATAGTAAAATACACCTAGACGGTGTACATGTGTGTATGTATATGTGTATATATATATACTTAGATCATATATATATAATATATACATATGACCTAAGTATATATTATTTTTTTTTTACACCAATAAATTTAATTTTTATTTTATTTCCAGCCAGCAGGGGGACCACCTGTCATTACAGGCAGCCCCCCTGCTGGCAATGCAGGAGGCAGCCTACCCGGCCATGTGATTGTGGGGTCCTCACTAGGACCCCACTCTCACATGGCCGGGGAGCACCGGAGGAGAAGGATCTGCCACGGGGGGGCTCCCTGGGAGTCCCCCCCACCGCGATCTCTGGCGTGGGACCGCCGGCGACCGGGTAAGTTAACAAAAACCGGAGGGCGTACAATTACGCCCGGCGGCGTTTAGAGCCGCCTATAATAGGGCGTAATTGTACGTCCTCCGGTTTTAAGGGGTTAAACATCTATACAGACTCTGATAAAAATACCTCTGCAGGCAGAGAATTCCAAATCTTTATTTTTCTTACTGTAAAAAAACCCCCTAAATTTACAATTTAAATGCGTGACCTAGTTTCCTATGTATATTCCTGTTAATGAATAGATTTACAGACAATGGTTTGTATTGGCCCCTAATATATTTATATAATGCAATTACATTTACTCTGATGTGTTGTTTTTCTAAACTAAAGATACTTAAATTTCTTAACCTTGCTTCATAACACAATTTTTCTATTCCTTTTATTAATTTGTAGGCCACCTCTGTACTTTTTCTAGTGCCATAATGTCCTTCTTTAGAATAAGTGCCCAAAATTGCAAGGTATATTCAATGTGTGGTCTTACCAGTGATTTATAAAGAGGCAAAATTATATTTTCATCCAGATAATGAATGTCTCTATTTATACGTGACAATACTTTACTGGTCTTGGTAACTGCCATTTGACATAGCACATTGTTGATTAGTGTGTCTATAAAAATTACTTAATTTACTACCATTTATGGTAGTTGCTTGTGCATTCTTTATCCCAAAGTGCATAACTTTGCATTTTTCTACATTAAATGTAATTTGAGTGTCCATTCCCCAAAGCTATCTAAATCCCTCTGCAGCAAAGTCATATCTTCCTCACATAGTATTTCTTTACAGCTGTGCTCCTCAACCCTCTCCTCAAGGCAAACTTAACAGTCCAGGATTTAGCGTGCATCTAAGGTGTTTAGAAAAATGAAAAGAAAAAAACCTTAGAGTCAAAGGTGTTTTAAAAAAAAAAAACCTTAGACACACCCGGCTAATCCCCAGACACCGGACTGTTAGGTGTGCCTTGAGGAGAGGGTTGAGGAGCACTGCACAGAGTTTTGTGTCATTTGCAAATGCTGAAACATGACTTTTAATGCCTATTTCAAGATAATTTATAAATATGTTAAATATAAGAAGTGTAAAATTTTCTAATACATGTTAATTATACTTTAAAACACTGATTTTAGAAGCACAGTGAAAACACAGAAACATATCCTAGTGTTTTAATACATTTAATATATTGTAAATTGTACTTTGATTGCCTCATTAATACAATTCATTAGACATGATGGATTCTTCTGAATGAGCCAATTCTGGGGCTGGTGGCACCCCAGTCAGTATATCTTCTGTACTCTCCAGGTCTCAGGTAATACTGGCGGCCCTTGTAGTTGGGCTCCTCATAGAACATCCAATAGCCATCAAGTACCTGGCAGGAATGAATGTCATTGTAACGGAATCTGTCATAGACATTGGGGCAGTCTTCAGTGAACTCCATCATATGATCTCTGAAATCTTCTCTATCATAGATCTTCACTCTGAATGAACCATGGTGCTTTAGGGAAAGCAAATTCATAAACAATTAGTAGCTGTATAATTATGTGCATTATTTGATTTGAAATATCAAAATCATACTCTGACAGGGTTATTTACTATAGTCCAAATGGCCCCGTATTAAATGGGGCAAAACCATCTGCCAAAAGCCATTCAATCTGTAAAATCTAGACCAGGGGTTCTCAACGTTAGTCCTCAGGACCCCCTACCAGTCCAGGGTTTAGGGATTACCTGGGTGTGTCTAAGGTGTTTAGAAAAAGAAAAAAAAAACACCTGAGACACACCCAGGTAATCCCCAAATCCTGGACTGGTAGGGGGTCCTGAGGACTGGGTTGAGAACCCCTGATCTAGACAGTGTTCTCACTATTTAACAATGTCCAGATTTTGCAAAACAAGCACAGAATTGAATATTTGCTTCAGATTTCAGCTGGATCGAATGCCACCAGATGGATTAAAACTGCGCTCAAATGCTTCAAACGTAGCTCGGATGCTTTAAATCTAGAACTGGATAAAAAAAATAAAATAAAAAAAAGATTGAAAATATTTTCCCACTGGCAAGCACTAACAGCCAGCAAGCAAATAGTTCAAAAACTCTTGGCGGTGCAAGGGTTAATTAGTGCTTGCTAGCCAGCCGCCACATTAAATAGTTTAAAAGAATCATGGATACAACAGAAAATAAGCGCTCATTACACAGTGCAAAAAAGGAATGGGCAGCAGAGAATCTGTGAGACTTCCCAAAAATCTCACCAAGAGAACAAATATAGGTAGACAGAGTGATAAACCTTGCCAGGATATGCAGGATGCACCAGGAATGTTGATAACAGGAAAAAACGTATATATATAAAATAATAAAAACAGAATATCTCTTTAAAACTATAGATACTTTATTATATATATATAGTAACACAATATTTGTAATAATAGTAGCAGTAACTTGTTACTAAGTATTGTTAGTAATCAACGTTCCTGGTGTATCCTGCATATCCTGGGTGGGGATAATACCACCAATGCTCTCCATACCAGAGCAAGTCATACTCTGGATATTGTAAGTAGGATACCACTTTTTTATTATTTTTATTTATGCTTGTGCATACTACACCATAAGGTTTTTTATTGTGTCTCCCCATATGTACTGGAGGATACAAACTGTAGATCCACATATATACACAGACGGGGATTGTACCGTCCAGGTGATTATCAGCAGAGCTCTCAGTAGCTCAATTAATTGTGAGTGCGGACTTTATACACTTTACCAAACATTAAATATTGCTACTACATATTGCACTATTTGTGTATATCTTTTCTGTTTTTTTCAAGATACTTTGAAGTCATAGATGTCATCAGATACATAAGTATATATACTTTTGTCATTTGCACTATCAGCACTGTATATTCACTTTATAAGGCGCGGTTTATCACTCTGTCTACCTATGTTTAAAAAAATCATATTGAGGTCAATAAGATCCCCATATTATTGTAAGGGAGGTAAGAAAACTCCATATGCTTCCACCTGCATATTATTTCAGCAACTGGGCAACTTTTGCAAATACCCAGTGACTTGAAAGACCTTACCCCATGGGATGGAGCCTGTAAAGTTACAGGGAAGGCATAGCTTCCCCATGCCATCCATCCCCTACCCTGCAATTAGTGGGGCTGAAAAAAAAGAAAGAAAATAGTGGGGAATATGCGAATGCCCCCAACCATGGTTAGTGAAAGGGGGATATCCATTTATATAACATAGATAACATAGTATCCCCCAGCCACTATCCAAATGTATAACAAAAATGACATAATGTCCCCACCCATTAGTGGCTGATGAGGGATCTAATTAATAAAATTCTGGGAGTGACATAGTGTTCCTCCTTCCTCACCTATGAGTAGTGTTTGGGGGCTAATGGGGGGCTTAATGTGAGGGATAGCTGGCTAGCAAATACTGGCTAGTGTTACATAATTAACCCTCGCACTGCCAAATGTTATTTAAGTATTTGGCCACTGGCTGCTAGAACTATCTGTGAGCAAATAGGACCTGGGAAGATAGTACAGCTAACCGGAAAAGGGCACATGTATGAGTGTGGGAAGGATGCGCGTGATTGGTTGTGTTTAAATGTTTGGGTGGGATTATGTGGTGTGCGAGTTTGGTGGGTGTGGTCTTACCTCAGTGCCACTTGGGGTTCAGGCCAGCAAACAGCTTCCCGCCCTATTGGTATACTTAGTCGCAGCTAGCCGGGGTTATGTCCTTGCCAATTAAGTTTGAGGCGGTTATGTCAAATTGTGGAATGAGGTGGTCAAGTTTCAGGGCTCAACCTCCCCTGCTCTAAAGGGTTACAATTAGGTTACCTGTTTGGGCATGCCCACCGAGCGAGGAAAAGGTTGCTGGTGGTAACCATTGGGATAAAAAATAAATTTATGGTGGGAAGAAGTGATGCATAGGCTCATGGTCAGTATATTGGCAAATTCAGTTGGGTTATACTGTATGACATTATATGTTAACTTATTTTATTATTTATGTCAGACATTTGGTTTATATCAAGTAAAGATGAAGATTAAAATAAAATTTGTATGTGTTATATAGTATTTATCATATATTATAATAAATGCTGTGGCCTGTTTCATCCATACTACATTCTCTGTCATTATTTGGGGGGTAAGTGGGATAGTTCTCTGTTACTATGCTGCATCACGATTCTCCACTACGTACATACAAGTACTTAAAAATGTAAGCAAGTGAACTACATTTCGTAAAAGTACATCCTATCAAATGCATTTAGTATATAGTGTTGCCTGTGGCTGCTCACTGTTAAAAAATAAATAAAAAATTCCCCCCTCCTGAGCACCCACCCGCGACTAAAGGGGGGACCTATTGTCCCTCCCCCGGCGCCCACCCCGAGCATTGGGTGGGGGCCCTAAATAACAATAAGGAGGGGGTCCTACTGTCCACACCCCTTGCCCCCACCCCTGTGCGGCAGGTGGGGGCCCTAAATAACAATAAGGGGGGACCTATTGTCCTCCCCCCGGCCCCCACCCCTGAGTGGTGGGTGGGGGCCATAAATAAAAATTGGGGGGGACCTAATGTCCTCCGGCCCCCACCCCTGAGCGGTGGATGAGGGCCATAAATAAAAATTGGGGGGGACCTATTGTCCTCCCCCTGGCCCCCACCCCTGAGTGGTGGTTGGGGGGCCAGAAATAAAAATTCCCCCCAGGTGACTAAGGGTCCCCAAACCCCTAGTCACTCCCCTCCCCCCAAAAAAAATTACCCCTACCTATCCCCCTCATCCTAAAAATAATGAGGGGGGACCCTTGTCTAAATACCTGTTAAAAAAAATAGACTTACCATTTGATGTCTTCTTTCGTCTAAAATCTTATTTTTTCAGCCCCAAAAAAGGCCAAATAAAAATCCATAATAACCGATGCACCCATGGAGGGCTCCATGCAGACTGAACTCTGCAGGGCGGGGGAAGGTTTATAAAGCCTTGCCCCGCTCGGCAATTAGGCTCAGAGCACTCTGATTGGTGGGTTTAAGCCATCCAATCAGAGTGCTCTGACAGGTAAATGAAGAGACTGACAGGTAAGTCTCTACATTTGTATATCCTTACGGGTAGTCTTTTTAGGAGGCTGGTACTGTGGTAAGATCTTCAGATATAGTGGTTCCACTTATATAGAAGATAAAAGAAAGGGACAACCAATAGTGCAATATGTATAGCTCAGATATTGACGTGATAAAAAAAACAATGGTAGAGAACTCACATTTACAAGAGCTTATATCCAGCTCTAGGGTAAAGCGCGTACAGTGGTATAATCCCCGCTTATAGGATATATGGTGGGTACCTCTCCGTCAGTGGTGTCCGATTCTCAGGAAAGAAGAAACAGCCAATAGTGCTCACTGTATAGTAATGTTGGTATAAATTAAATAAAAATGTACAAAAGTACAAAAAAAAGTAAAGAGCAGGCGGACTGCTCTGAGGTATTAGCATAAGTGGATTAATCCCTAACTAGGATTTCTTGGAATGTAAGAAGCTTCCAAATATTATAAAACCAGAATGGATAAAAATTAATAAATAAGATAATAATAAGCCAGGGTAAAGATACAAATAAAAAAGTATAGGTAAAAAAGATAACTGGCACAATCAAATTACCAAATATACTTTTAATACAAAAATACACAATATAAAATTTCCATAACGCGTTTCGTCAAAAGACTTTTTCAAATGGAATAACAAACAATACCTGGCATATTAGTGTTATATAGGAACACAAGTGATTGGAATTTTGGCGCCAAAAATGGTCCAGCCAATCAGAATTAAAATTAGGTAAGCAATTGTAAAACACATAAATAACTGTATAAGAGAATACTTATAGGTAACCTGACATGTTATAAATGAATTGATATTAAAAACGAGGGTGGGAAGATATAAAAATAAGCGTTTGTAGTTAACCACGTGATTATGGGCACTTCCGCATACCGGAAGTGAGCCGCAATGCCGCATGGGGACAGGGGAGCAGGAGGGAAGGGGAGTGTGAAATATACTGAAAATAGAACACGGCCATCTTGGGGAGGGCAGCTAAATGTCTAACAAAGCCATAATTTCCAAAGAACTTTCTCACGCTGTGTAAAATGACACAGAGCACTCTGATTGGTGGATTTCAAGCCAACCAATCAGAGTGCTGTGACAGGTGAATGTAGAGACTTACCTGTCAGTCTCTTCATTTACCTGTCTAAGCACTCTGATTGGATGGCTTAAACCCACCAATCAGAGTTCTCTGAGCCTAATTGCAGGGCGGGGAAAGGCTATATAAGCCTTGCCCCGTCCTGCAGAGCTCAGTCTGCGCTGAGCCCTCCATGGGTGAAAATTTTTTTTTTTATTTTTTTTTAAATGTGCATTGGTTATTATGGATTTTTATTTGGCCTTTTTGGGGGCTGAAAAAATAAGATTTTAGAAGAAAGAAGACATCAAATGGTAAGTCTATTTTTTTTTTAACAGGTATTTAGACAAGGGTCCCCCCTCATTTTAGGATGAGGGGATAGGTAGGGGTAATTTTTTTTGGGGAGATGGTTGACTATGGGTTTGGGGACCCCTAGTCACCTGGGGGGAAATTTTTATTTATGGTCCTCACCCACCGCTCAGGGGTGGGGGCCAGGGGGGAGGACATTAGGTGTCCCCCCAAATTCTTATTTATGGCCCCACCCACCACTCAGGGGTGGGGGCCTGGGGGGAGGACACTAGGTCCCCCCTCAATTTTTATTTATGGCCCCCACCCACTGCTCAGGGGTGGGGGCCGGGGGGAGGACAGTAGGTTCTTATTTATGGCCCCCACCCACCGCTCAGGGGTGGGTTCCAGGGGGAGGACATTAGGTCCCCCCCAATTTTTATTTATGGCCCCCACCCATTGCTCAGGGGTGGGGGCCGGGGGAGGACATTAGGTCCCCCCCTTGTTATTTAGGGCCCCCACCCGCCACGCAGGGGTGGGGGCCAGGGGGGAGGACAGTAGGTACCCCCCAAAATTTTTATTTAGGGCCACCATCCGGTGTTCAGGGGTCGGGGCCGGGGGGAGGACAGTCCATCGCACAGGGTTGGGGGCAATAGGTTTTTTTTAGTTTTTTTTATCAATCACACCCCTACTCACGGTATAGCGAGTAGGGGCTGAATTTACTAATACTAAGTAATCTTTATTAAGGTCTTTCAGCCTTTTGTTAGATAGCTCCTTAATACCGTGGGAATTAGGAAGTTATCTACTAAGCGGCTGCTTATTTTATGTTATTTTTAAGTGATTTGCCTATCCACATTTGTTTGCAGGGCACTTATCCTACTCTTACCCCCATTTTACTTCCTTTTGCAGCCCTCTAGCCCTTTCCATGAGTTTTTTAGAGCCATTTTTGTGCCCAAAAGTTCGAATCTCCACTGACTTCAATGGGGTTCGGGTTCGGGGTCAAGTTCGAGCCCGAACCCGGTCTTTTTTTCAAACTTCGGCCGTACCCGCCAGACCCGAACATCCAGGTGTCCGCTCAGCTCTACTGGACACATATTTTATAAATGTGAAAATTGTCATTCTGGATGGATTT
This sequence comes from Pelobates cultripes, assembly GCA_933207985.1. Taxonomy (NCBI): domain Eukaryota; kingdom Metazoa; phylum Chordata; class Amphibia; order Anura; family Pelobatidae; genus Pelobates; species Pelobates cultripes. The sequence goes on along the minus strand of OW240918.1, from coordinate 69,588,833 downwards.
AAGTAATTTTCACCATCTAGGCTAAATTCGGTGTTTAGCGAATAATCCTGTGACCGTCTTGCTATGTCATGTGTTTTTTTTCTGGTTTAATACAGACTTTACAGTGATTTAGGATATATTATTTTACATATGTAATAATATTATTCTAAAGAGAAAGTCATACTTACCAACTTTAATATATATGATTTGCAGAATAAAATGCATTTTGAAGTGTATATTTCATTATCTGCGCATACCTTATTTATTTATGTAAGAATGCATATTTTATCAAAGAGGTTTAGATTTAAAGCAGATTTTTATAAAATGTATATACCTGTGGGATAATACGACATGATCTGATAGAGTCATTGAACCCCATCCATTGATTGAAATCAGGATATTCTCCCCTCCTAAGGTAATACTGGTGTCCTCTATGGTTAGGGTTCTCATACAGGATCCAGTTTCCATTTTCCACTCGGATAGAATTGCAACGCTGAAAATATTTGGTCAAATCTGAGCACTCAGAGCTGCATTCGTAATGGTGGCCCTGAAAGTTGCGATCTTCATAGAAAATAACCTGTTATAGGAAACATAGAGTAAGTTTGAATATTTGGTTTTGTTTCATATGTTTTTTTTTCAAATTGACAATGATATACTGATAATGTACTTTTGTATTACAGTGTCTAGTTTGATTTTTAATTATTTAAGTTGGCATTGGACTTGTGCATGGCATGATTCTTCGATTCAGGGGGGGGGGAAATGACATTTTAAAGATTGTTCGACCCATGCTTGCTTATGCTGTGGTTGGGCTTGGCCGCATATTATCAGTGGAATAAGATTAGAAAAACACATTTGGGCATGCCAAAATATTGGAAAAAGGCACATACTAGTGTACAGCAATGCAAAATGGGTACAATATTGATTAGTTTACTGACCACGCAATATCAACCATTTTTGCAATGCTATTTCTGAGCAGACAAAATTACAATATTAATATAAATTAGTGGTCAAATTGTGGAAGCCTTTTGGAATTCTTGTATTTCTGAGGTTTGATGACATATAATTTCTTAGAAAAATAAAATAAAAATATATTCATACATAATTAGAAAGATAATTTAATGTGCAAAATGTAATGCATTTAAAAAAAAAAGCATCTTAAAAGAAGTCATAAACAAAAAAATTAAATTTAAAGGACACTATAGCGTCAGAAATACGAACATATATTCCTGACACTATAGTTTTTAAATTACGGTTTAGGTCCTGACCCTCCCTTGGCCCATTAAAAAGGAATAAACCTACTTTTATTCCAGTGCCGAGTAGGGTACGGTTGCAGATGTGTCCCTAAAAGTGTTACTAGACAGTAATTCTCTGAAAAGGCAGTTTTTACATTAAAAAGCCTGCAGGGACAGGCTATAGACATCTGAACCACTAGAGTAAGCGGTACTTGTTCTGATGACTATAGTGTCTCTTTAAAATACCTCCTGTAGTGGTTTTACTCTGCCTGACTGAAGCTTCCCTGCTACCACTGCAGAGATAGTTGGGAGAGGCTGGCAATAGGGCATTCTTTTTTACACATTTAAGAGCTGTCACTGGACTGGTCACACATACTGAATGTGTGGGAAGGCTTTGTTAATCAAGGCCTTGCGTTTGCTGAAGAAGCAGCTGAATTTGCATCAGAGCAGTGAAAGCTGTCACAACATTAGCCTGTACACTAGCACCAGTTGATTAATTGAAATGTTGATGATGGTAATAATTGTGATGCTGGTGGTATTGGTCATGATGGTAGTAGTAACATTGACAGCAGGTGAGATATTATTTTCAGTTGTAGAAGGAGCAGGTGATGTCTCTGATGGATTAGGTAGAGCTAAAGCAGGTTGAAAACAATTTTGACAAGGTGTATAAGATACAGCAGGAGAGTGCAAACCAGCTGTCAAAGAAAATAGTAGGCTGCTGTCTGACTTAAGTTAAGTAGCATCTGGGCCATAAGTAAAAGTGTTATGTATGTAGTGCTAGGTGAAAGAGCAATATCATCATCACCAGGCACACAACTGATACCACCATTCCATACATTGGTGCACAATCACTGCTGGTCTGTCTCCCTCAACAGCTGAATTCAAAGTGTCTAGAAGAATATTTCCTGGAAATATATAGATTGTTTACTGCTTCTCATATTTCTATAATTCCAAAGAAAAAGTAATGTGAGCCACCAGGCTTCTTCAAACCTTACCAGATAAATTCTCAGAGATCAAGATCTATACCAAGCTATCTGCCACCACACTCCTAAAGTGGAAGGCCCTGTCACCTTTAACATCAGCCCTAAGAGATGGCAATATCATATATAGATGGGGCTTCCCAGCATGGTTAATGATCAGGCGAAACGGCACAGAACGCCATATCACCACAGTGGAAGATGGACGCAAGCTGCTTTGTGAATGGAACATCCCCACAACAGTGCAGACTCACAACGCTACCTCCAAACTTGCACAACAATCCACAGCAAAGATTACTAAGGACTGGCATACCACTACTACAGCTAAGCGACACCACGCTGCATGGCATGAGCCTAATCTCTCACATTGAGCACCTTATGCTCAACACACATGTTTTGCATCTCACAGTTGACAGCCAATGGCCTACATTCTATTTTTGATTTGATGTTATTATTTTAAGTTCCTATATTTAATGCTAAATATGTTTAATTTCTGTGCCTTTCCTTAACACATCGCATTATCATAACATCTACACCCATCCCCACTAGGCATCAACATTTCAGTTGATTAATTGAAATGTTGATGTTGGTAATAATTGTGATGTTGGTGGTATTGGTCATGGTGGTATTAGTAACACTGACAGCCAGTGAAATATTTTTTTCAGTTGTAGAAGGAGCAGGCGATATCTCTGATGGATTAGGTAGTTCTAAAGCAGGTAGAAAATAATTTTGGCCGTTATCGTACCCTCTGTATGACCTCTACAACACCTGACAGTTATTTGTATATAGTTATGTTACTTTTTTTATGTTCAACACCTTTTACCTATGATTTCACTGCCATATTTATGTACTCGTCCATTGGGTACACACAAAAAACTAATGTATATGTATCACACTGACACTAATCCCACTAGCCCATGGGTGACTTGTAATCCCACTAGCCCTTACGTGATTTTGCAAGCTTGTACCAACAACACCCAGCACCCGACCAAAGATATTGAGGCTAGCTCAGGAAAGCCAGAGAGATAGAATACGATTTGATGATTACCATGAGGCCTCCTCCCTCCCCCCCTCACTAGTTTCCTTCCCTATACCAGGGAATAATTGCCACATATGGTCTTTCACATGTACAACACGCGTTCATGCCAAGGTCATAAATGCACTGAAGCAAACCAGTTGCAACAGTGAAAATAGACACAACAACTCAATTAAAACATCCTTAATGGCTGTCAAGGTTATATTATTAAATACCAAAGGCCTGAATTCACAAAATAAGAGAAGGTTTGCCCTTCTGGAAGTTAAAATTAATAAAGCACAGGTGGCTTTTTTTTAAGAAATGGGGTCATCGACCCAAGTTCTGCTCTACACTATTCTGGCACAATTTTCATTCATGTTTCCAATCTAAAAAACTATGTGTCTCCATGCTGATTCATAAGGATGTCTCTTTCTCACTAGTCAAAAAAGTAGGGGATAAAAAAGGCAGATACTTATTGATTCAATGTTACATTAATAATGCACCATATACCCTGGTCAATGTATATAGCCCAAATGACAATCAACCTAAGTTCTCTGATAAAAAATATTTCGCCTAATTTTCTTACATAATTTTGGAACGGTGATAATGGGAGGACGTAATAACTTCTTGCTAGATACATCCATGGCCTCATCCTCCAAACACAAAGTTCATACTCCGACGGCTAAAAAGCAAATGTACCTAGCAGACAAATTGTCTTCCACCATCTTTCACCATGACTTTGTCGACCCATGGAGAATACTATATCCCGCAGAAATAGACCGTACTTTCCACTCAACAGTGCACAACACCTACACTAGAATAGATAGATTCCTCACACCATCCCGCCTACTACAAAAAAATACAGGACACCACCATAGGACTTATTATGTGGTCTGACCACGCCCCTATCATTCTGACCAATCGGGAACAATACCTGTCCTCAGGAATGGGCACTTGGAGACTGAACAATTCCTTACTTAAAGACCTCAAAATATGATCTACCATAAAAAAGGACCTAACTTCTTATTTTGCAAATAATAACCTATTAGACACATCCATCAAAACAGTTAGGCAGGCTCACAAATCAGTCATAAGGGGAACCTTTATCAAGCATGGTAGTTACCATAATAAACAATGGATACAAACAAACATCTCACTCATCCGAGACATCACGGACTTGACACACAAAAATAAGCACAATCCATCCAAAGAGACACAAGGTAAACTCTTGCAACTACAAAACAAACTTAAAACCTTAGCAATGGAAAAAACACCTTATTATTACATAAATATAAACATAACTTTTTCTCACAGGGCAACAAAGCAGGGGCCTTACTAGCATCACAATTAAAGGCTAGATCTCACAAATCAAAAATAGCATACACACAATCTAAAGAAAAAGGCAAACTACTAAACCCACAAGATATTGTAAACAAATTTGCATCCTATTACAGCTCTCTTTATAATCTCAAACGACCCAGCTCAGTTCCACCATCTTCACAACTTATTCAAGACTTTCTAGACATGGTGGACCTACCCTCTACATCCCCAACAGACATAGAGACCCTCACCTCACCAATTACCTAACTGGAAATAGAAAAGGCCATACGGGATCTACCCACAACCAAAGCTCCGGTCCCGGACGGCTTCACCAACCTCTATTATCAACCATTTGCACTCACCCTGCTACCTGCCCTCACATTACTTTGTAATACCTGCTACTTGCAAGGAAAACTTCCGAGCAACATGCTTATAGCACACATTTCTACTCTGCCCAAACCGGGCAAACCCCCAATGCAATGCCAAAACTTCAGGCCGATATCCTTACTGAACAGTGACATTAAAATGTATGCCAAACTTCTAGGCAATCGACTCTCCACCCTTCTACCAACACTGATTTATAACGATCAATCAGGGTTCATTAAAGGGAGACAAGGCTCTGACAACAGCAGAAAAATTCTCAACATTCTCTCGCACATGCACATGACACATACAGACACAGGGCCTCCTCCTCGTCTTTGACAGACTCAACTGGCACTACATGACACAAGTAGTGGTTGCATTTGACTTTCCACAAACATTCATATCAGGTATCATGGCCCTCTACAATAATCCAAAAACTCGGGTTTCTAACTCTGGATTCCTCTCCACGCCATTCCATATCACAAATGGCAATAGGCAAAGGTGCCCCCTGTTACCAATACTCTTCATCCTGTTGCTGGATAAGATCAGACACTACTATCCACAGCATACCTATGGGAGACCAACAGTTTTGCCTCTCCATGTTTGCAGATGATATCTTGCTCTCACTGAAGAATCGAGGCGTCTCTGTGTCGGCGTTGCTACAACTTCTGCAACAATATGGAAACATTGCATACTATAAGCTTAACCACAGTAAAACCCAAGCTCTGCCTCTAAACCTCCCTACGCCACTTAAGCAACAACTGAGACAAACGTACAACTTTGACTGGAGAACGACAGACATACCTAGGAATAAAGTTAGGTTCATCTCCTGGGACTATTTGACCTCAATTTTAAACTGTTGATACATATGTGCAAATCACACGTGCAACAATGGAGAACAGTCAATGGCAGACTCAATGCGATAAAGATGGTAATTCTCCCAAATCCTCGACAAAATTAGGATGATACCCATACACATTACACCTTCTATAAGCATCTCCAATCTATCCTCACATCTATCCCGTGGAAAACACGCAAACCCCGCCTTTCACTAGTCTTACTCCAAAGGCGTACCTACCAGGGAGGAGTGGATTTTCCAGACTTAATGTCATACTACAAAACCTCCTTTTTAGAGGCTGCAATTAAACTCTGTTCCAAAAAAGTAACATTCCAATGGGTTGACATGGAAAACGAGCAGATCCCGGGTGGTTCCCTGGATACCTAAAGCGCTTCACCAGGCCTTAGTCAAGTTGCTCCTGACAACCAGCCTCAAAGTCCAACAGTGGGACTCATTAAGACGAAATGAAGCACTTCATAGGAAGTTTCACCTTCTTACACCACTGACAGCCCTGACCTTACTTTCCCCATGTTTAGGGTTCACATCTTGGCACAAAAAGAGCATCTGTTCCATAGGGGATTTATGCAACCATCATCAAATTTTACCCTTTCCAGTACTCCAACAAAAATACGGTCTACCCAACTAATCAGTCTTCCAATACTTACAACTCAAAAGTATTCTCACAACACACGTATTAATGACAGAAATGGCTCACACCGAGCATCAAATCATTGACCCGATATATGCAAGATGCTGGCAAACACTCAAAGCCTAAATCTTTGTCTCTGTGTTATCAGACTACTGAACACCCTCACAGAGAAACCTTTCCCCTTTGAGGAGCAATGTCATAAAGAATATACACGCTTCCCCACGAGGTCTGATTGGTTGCTTTCAATCAATGCACTCACAGGTATCACTAACTGCTACTCCCAAGTAGAAGCACATAGGAAATTGGTCTACCGGTGGTACCTAACCCCTAGCAAGCTCCACAAATTCTACTCTAATATACCAGAGTTCTGCTGGAGGTGTGGGAGGACGGAGGGAGCAATTTTACACATATGGTGGGACCATTGTGGGAAGATGTGAAGGAGGTTCTCAGGAACCTGAACGTCATGGGTATACAGCTTGACCCAACCACTTGTTTGTTTCTCCTGTTCCCTCACAACCTCACTAAAGCACATAGACAACTGGCAGCGCTAACCATGCTTAATGCTAGAAATTTAATAGCGATTAACTGGAAACAGGCATCATGCCCTAACAAACGACATTTGTTGTACAAACTCCACCAATATGTCACATATGAATGCATGTCTCTACTTTCACATGCCCAGATACAAATATTTCAACCAACATGGGAAATGTGGTCTGCCTATTATATACAATCAACGCCAACACCACAATTGCAGGACAATCCCGTTCGCACCCCACAAGTCTACCCTGTAGCCCTAGCATGACACCAAGGCTTAGACCCAAATGGCTGGCCCACATACTCAGAAGCTCCCTTACACACCAGGTGTAAGAAGGGCGAACCAAGCAAAGGATGCCGAGCCCAGTGTATAAACGCAGTGTATAAACAATGTGAATAAAGAATAGTACAAGGTTTAAGGTTTAAATTTTTTTCCCCTCCTCTTCAATTTTCATTTCTGTACCCCCTCACCCCTAAATTCATGCTATTCAGACTGTATTGAGGAGCCTATTAAGTGTTGGCACCGTTCAATCTTATAACCCTCTAACAATAAGGTACTGACTGCAAAGTACAGGATCAACCTATTTTGTTGGTTGATTCAAATCGACCAGGATGACCTACTTAGCCCAGTTTCCCAGTTCTGTCTCCGTAAAGGTTTCAGGTGGACGGAATTGTTGCCTCAAAGGTCATGTAGCTGATGTGTTGCCAACCTAATGTTGAAATAATAGTAATGCTGCACAACTAGGATGATTATGTGAAACTGTACAAATGTCAAACTGGATTTACTTGCTTCCCCATCCCAACTCTCCCCTTACTTCTTTTTGTACCAATCTCCCTTGTTTTGTAAATCAATAAAATACAAATCAATTTTTATTCTTTTTAAATAACAAATGATTCATATCTGAAATATCTTGGCTATGAATTGTTTATCTACTGCAGTAACAATTAAATATTTAATTCAGTAGATAACCTTACCTTCCCATTTTCAGTGTTGAGTTGATCTGCTCAAGCAAGCTGTGTGGTTACACATGATGAGGGGCCTTTATATACCATGTTTCTTGCTGATGCTTACATTCATTGAAAACAATGCTGAGCTGTTTTCTTTCTGCCACTAAGTAGAATGTATAGTTATTGTATCCTTTATTGTGTGACACAGCTCTGTACGTATATGTGACTGCTGTTTGTATACTTGCTGGTACCTGCATTTCAAGGCTCTTCCTAGAGAGCTCTGCAATAGTGTGACTCGATCTGTTCTAACAGCATGTCATTATTTTACATACTTACACAAAACACAGCATTTTAAGGTAGCAAAAGAAAAACAATATTTGGTGTGAATATCAATTAACCATTCATTTTCAGTTTTATATGTGTTGTATATTTTTCAGCTTCCTTGCACTAAAATAGTTTTTGAGTATTATCAACATATGAACTAACAATACAATTGTATTAGAAGGCCTTTGTACTGTGTAAAATTATATTATTTAGATTTGTGAATGGTAGGTTTGTTGGTTCATCTGAATAATATTTCTTTAAATTTACATTGTGTTTAGGATTTGTTTAGTATACAATAGACATGAGCATGTGTGTTTGGAAAAATTATCAAAAATATTTTAAAGTACTTTAAAAAAAAAGAAAAACAATATATGCTGTAAAAATAAATTAGCCACTTGTTGGATATTTTTTTAAGTTTCTGGCACAAAATGGTTTTTTTAGCAGTTAATATTAACATGTATAGTGGACCTTTTATCAACAAATAAATCAACAATACATTTGTATTGCTAGATTTTTGTACATTGTAAAATTGTATTATTTAGATTTCTACATTGTAGGTTTATCCATAGTAGTTTTTCCAGAAATTTACATTGTGTTTGGGATGTGTTTAGCATTCAATAGACATCTCCATTTGTGTTTGGAAGAATGGAAAAATGGAGAAAAAAAAATTGTTGTTTTTTTTTTTGGTCACTTAGAATCTAAATGCCACTGAATCATTGACTGAATTTAAAAATAACCGAATTTATGCGGCTCATCGGGTCATTCCGCCATTGTATTTGGGCATAGAATGGCAAGCGGGGCATTGGGGAGGTATTGAAAACTTTCATAACTCCTCCATGCCTCCCACTCCCACCCTAAAACAAATAGTGGCATAGGAGCCAGTGGCTCCTTACTCAAAAAACAACTAGTGACTGGGCAACAATTGATGCTCAGCTACTATACATACACTGAAATTGAATATACACACACAGGTTGTGGAAAGGTGGCGCTATAGAATTATTATATTAAAGTGAATTTAGCTGCTATACACTCTGTGGGTACTCCTAAAAACCCAACATACATAGAAATCACCAAAAAACAATAAAGGAAATTTTCAGATTTATCAGGTGTCTATCCCTTTAAATCCTCAATTCCCGTGAGTGAAGCGCTTCAGTGTAATTTTAGATATTGTGAATATATATATATATGTGGTGCCAAGAAGCACTTACCATCTAGACAATGCTCGTATTTCCGTATACATATATATAGGGAAAAAACAGATAAATACAAATAATAGTGCAATATGTCTAAGGAATCAGTTTTTATTATATATGTGAGTTCGAATGTAAATTAACTCACATTTTTTAGAGCCTTTTACAGTGGTAAGGCTCTAAACTTCCAAACGTCTGTGTCTTTTGGGTAGATCACACAACCCCTCTCTCTCAATGACGGACCATCTGTTGTTCTCCAGGGTATATGAAGATGAAACAGAGAAAAAACGTCCAAACTAAGTGTAGTATTTAAAATACCAACGTGTGTCAATGTGGATAAAAACCAGAAAGAGTGCTCACCTTTTCTAGAGCCTTTTTTTAACTGACTCTAAGTATGTAGGTTCAGTGTCAATTTATAGGGTGACACTATCCCTTTCTTGAATCACTTGTGCAGGATGCAGTAGGTATAATATATAACAAATATGTTTATTACCAATATTAAAATGTACAGACTATATATAAAAACAAAAAAGGGGGTATATAAAAACATATGAATAATACTAGTGTATTCAGTGGTGTAGCATAAATCCACTTGCAGCCAAAACGCGTTTCACCGAAAATCGGCTTCCTCAGTCAGCTTCAGGACGTCTTCTGTCTTCCATTGCTTTTAAATGTTAATTTGCCCGCCAAAAGTTCTCTTTCTGCCGGTCCGCGGTGATTTGCCGTGACGCGCCCAAACTAGCGTCGCGTCACTTCCGGTTCGATGTTACTACATCTCCCATGGTTCATTGGGTTTGTACATGTCATTTCCGGTTGTGGACCGCTATGGTGATGGGAAATGAAGTCCCCGATATCATCGTTCCTCAGTTCATGTTCCAGTTCATAACAGGCTCAAAAATAAAGAGCCGAAATGGTGGAAAAAAGATATCAAAAGGGCAAGAAGTATACATCAATATGCAGCATTCCATATGCGGATTCCAAACTTAAAGTTAAGACAATATAAACCATATATCTTATAAACAGTGATATTTCTACACTTAATAAACTTTTCTGTGAATAATTCTTTTTTTAAAAAACAAGAACATAAAAGTATTTCTGTAAACTATTATATTCTGGGTTTGTGCATAATAAACATTTTAAAAAGGGGATATTCATACTATGTTTTACTTAAATCATTTTTTAAAAATGTAGACTTATTTGCTTTATTTCCAAAATTATAGCAGATTGAATTTAAAAACACCCTAAAGTGGTATTAATGTCTCTTGCAGTTGATGAATCCTGTCCTTTAGTATAATATAATAAAAAATGAATGAAAAGTGTAAAATAGAACATTGTGAAATTAAGGAAAAATGAAAAAATGAAAAATAAATGATAAATAAATATAAAAATGTAATAAATAAAAAATAAAATTAAAAATAAATAAAATTAAAAATAAGACGTCCTGAAGCTGACTGAGGAAGCCGATTTTCGGTGAAACGCGTTTTGGCTGCAAGTGGATTTATGCTACACCACTGAATACACTAGTATTATTCATATGTTTTTATATACCCCCCTTTTTTGTTTTTATATATAGTCTGTACATTTTAATATTGGTAATAAACATATTTGTTATATATTATACCTACTGCATCCTGCACAAGTGATTCAAGAAAGGGATAGTGTCACCCTATAAATTGACACTGAACCTACATACTTAGAGCCAGTTAAAAAAAGGCTCTAGAAAAGGTGAGCACTCTTTCTGGTTTTTATCCACATTGACATACGTTGGTATTTTAAATACTACACTTAGTTTGGACGTTTTTTCTCTGTTTCATCTTCATATACCCTGGAGAACAACAGATGGTCCGTCATTGAGAGAGAGGGGTTGTGTGATCTACCCAAAAGACACAGACGTTTGGAAGTTTAGAGCCTTACTACTGTAAAAGGCTCTAAAAAATGTGAGTTAATTTACATTCGAACTCACATATATAATAAAAACTGATTCCTTAGACATATTGCACTATTATTTGTATATATCTGTTTTTTCCCTATATATATGTATACGGAAATACGAGCATTGTGTAGATGGTAAGTGCTTCTTGGCACCACATATATATATATTCACAATATCTAAAATTACACTGAAGCGCTTCACTCACGGGAATTGAGGATTTAAAGGGATAGACACCTGATAAATCTGAAAATTTCCTTTATTGTTTTTTGGTGATTACTATACATACACTGATCAGCCACAACATTAAAGTCACTTGCCTGATATTGTGTAGGTCCCCCTTGTGCTGCCAAAACAGAGGTCCAAAAGACCTCTGAATGTGTCCTATGGTATCTGGCACTAAGAGACTACTAGCAGACTACTAAACCTGGAGCCTCCATAAATTGGATTTGTTGTTTCTGCACGTCTTTTAAATCCACAATCATATTGAGGTCTGGGGAATTTGGATGCCAAAGCCACACCTTGAACTCTTTTTCAAGTTCCTCAAACCATTCCTAAACAATATTTGCAATGTGACAGAGTGCATTACCCTGCTGAAAGTAACCACTGCCATCACGGAACACCATTGCCAGGACAGGGTGTACATGGCCTGCAGCTTTCTGTAGGTAGGTTTATACTTGTCAAAGTAACATCCACATGAAGGCCAGAACCTAATGTTTTCCCAGAAGAACATTGCAAAGAGCACAGCATTGTTTCTGCTGTCCTACTTTTTTCCCATAGTGCATCCTGCTGCGATATCTTCCTCAGGTTAACAACACATATGCACCCGGCCAATCACCTGATCTGAAACCTTCTTTCATTGCTCCAAGGCCCATTCTGATGCTCACATCCCCTTTGAAGGCGCTTTCGGCAGCAGACAGCAGTCATCATGGACACTCTGACTTTCATGTGGCCTTGCAGCCCCTATGCAGCATCTTGTCATAGTCAATCAGATCTTTTAGTTTGCCCATTTTTCCTGCTTCCAATGCGTGGAAGTCAAGAACTGACTGATCCCATGCTGCCTATTATACTCCACCTATTGGTATGAAATTATTTAATCAAAGTTATTCACTTAACTTGGTAGTGGTTTTAATGTTGCGGTTGATCAGTGCATAATACATCTTCTCTGTGTCAAAAATCAAAATGCATCAGATGTACATTTTATACAGGTTTATTCTGCTAATAATTACTGATATATAGTAAAATAACAAAGGATGTTACAGGATGATGGATATGCAACAGCTGAAGCTAAGTGCTGGACTTGAGGGAGAGATAGACATAGTCTTTTTCCAGAAAATTGGAGAAGTTTTAAACCTACCTCTAGAAAAACATTCATATGGTTCCTATTGGTTCAGAACCATATTCCAGAGTTCTCCGACAAAGATAACTATGTGACTTATTGATTTCATATCTTATATATGCTCCATTCAGGCACCCATAGCTAATGTGTGAATAGAACATGCAATATTCTACATCATTCAGAAAGTATTAACCTGTTAGTAACCAGACGGTTTTTCAATTTTCTTACGAGGGCTCTTTTTACATTTCTGTGGTGTTTGTGTTTAGCTCTAATTTTCCTCTTACTCATTTACTGTACCCACACATATTATATACTGTTTTTCTTGCCATAAATTGGTCTTTCTAAAGATACCATTATTTGCATCATATCATATAATTTACTATAAACAAAATTATAAAATATGATGAAATAATTTTTAAAAAAACACACTTTTTTGAACTTTGACCCCCCAAAATCTGTTATGCATCTACAACCGCCAAAAAATTACTTGTGCTAAATAGTTTCTAAATTTTGTCCTGAGTTTAGAAATACCCAATGTTAACATGTTCTTTTTTTTGTGTGGAAGGCTATAGGGCAATAAGTACAAGTAGCACTTTGCTATTTCCAAACCACTTTTTTTCAAAATTAACACGTTACATTGTAACACTGATATCTGTCAGGAATCCCTGAATAACCCTTCATATGTATATATTTTTTAAAAGAAGACAACCCAAGGTATTAAGGTCTTTTCATGCAACCATTTTACCACCAATCTATGCCGAATTAAAAAAAAAAAAAAAATTGGTGATTTTTTTGACACACATTGCAATTTAAGAATACATGTACAGAGAACTTTAAGGGTTACTGCCAAATATCACCCCAATATGTGTTAAGCAACATCTCCTGAGTACAGTGATACCCCCCCCATGTATAGGTTTGACGGGTTCTCTGGGGGCTAAAATACCCTATTTGGAGGGTGTGCATTCCAGTTTTCCAACTTGGAATTTTCAAAGATGGTCATCATGCATCCATGTTCTATTTGGGACATTTTTGAAGCTGGCCAATGTAATTTACCCCCATCAAATCATATATTTTTTTAAAGTAGACTATCACACACACACATTACCTTTACACACACACAGCACCCTCACTGCACACTACCAGCACTCTCTCATACATAGACACAGCACCCTTACACACACAGACAGCACGCTCACACACACAGCACCCTTACACACACACACAGCACCCTCACACACACACACTCACACATACAGCAGTGTATGTATGTATGTATGTATATGTGTGTGTATATAAATATATATATATATACATACACATACATATACACGCGGCGTCTATGCTTGTGTTTTAGGGTGCAATAGGCTGCGCACGCCTATGATCATCATGATAAGTTTTACTGATTTATAACACTCATATTTGTGTTCAGCGAAGTCTCCCGAGTATAGCAAACACCCCTTTTGTGCAGGTTTTATGGTGTTTTTGAAAGTTATAGGGTCTATATAGGGCTTGCCCAATTCAGTTTGCCAGATTGGTTTCCTGGGTCTGTGTTGCCTTTTGAGACCATCTGGTAGCCCAGGTATGTGAAATAACCTCATCAGAGCATTCCATTTTCAAATGTAGACAAGCCAGGGTATTCAAAATAGGGTATGTCCAGTCTTTTGTAGTAGCCACCTAGTCACAAATGCTGGCCAAAGTTAGCATTTTTATTAATTTTTTTAAAAATGTTTTTCTTTTGCAATTTATATATATAAATATATGTATTAAGGCAATTTGCCTGCATTTGTGGGAGGTGCTGGTTTTCTACCCCTAGCCTACTTAAGGCACTCCCCTTGCCTGGCTCCTTACCGTTCGAGGTCAGCGTTGAATGAGGATCCACTTCCGGGTTCTCTCAGACGCCATCTTGGTTTCAGTATCCAGGAGGTTTCACCACGTTAAGCTGTGTCCAGGAATCCTGTTCAGGCCTTTCCGCCCGTCCAGCTTCTTCTGACTCCGTTCTCCGTCGTAGATCGCGTCCCAGGGACTCCTAAACCGTAAGTCAGACCTTCCTGTCACGCCAGGACTGGTTCCCACGGCGTACGGTACAGCACGGGTCCTCGCTTTACGGCTTTTCCCTGGTTATGACACGAATGTTTCAAGCCATTCGCGGGCTTTTCATTCGTACGGTCATTCGGCTGAACATGTTTTAAATCGTTCAATAGTCATTTCGCATATCCTATTCATGTTATTTAAACGAATGTTCATTCGGTTGTTTTGCCGTTCGGCAAATTTTACATACGCTCATACACGCTTTGGTTCGCATAAATCATACGGTTAAACTATTCTAACTTCTGTGTTCCCCTCACATTTGCTTTCGGCTGTTCTGTGTGTTCACGTATAATCCTTTCATGAATTATATTCACCATTTCATGTGTATATAACATTCGGTTAAAGTATTGCTTGCTTAAATAGATTATTGTTGATTACTTTTAACAAATTGTCAGTATTGTATTACGTCCACAAATTAAGTCCACTTCTCTGTGTATACCATTTGACTCCCACGCTTTCAGGGGTCTGCATTACTTATCCATTTATACGAATGGACTCAGCCTATGTTACAAGCCTCATTTCTGGGTTATTAATACAACATATACAAGGATAGGTTCATTTAAGCAATAATTCTCGGGTTGATACGTCTTTGCTATACATACATATCATATAGATATACATCACTTTAGATCATGTTAAATCATTTTGGGGTATCCCTGCCTTTGGTCTTTCTGCTACATATCATACATAACGCTGTGTTAATTAGGCCATGACCTCATCCATGTCCCTTTCTATAAAACCAGTTACATTTCGGTACAGATCATTGAACTCCCACGCCAGGAGTTTTATAACTATCCATTTCATTTCAATTTACTCAGCCTACATTACAGGCCTCATTTCTCTGTCATGGCGATGACACATAAGGCTTAAATCCTTTTGCATGCATACTCGGGTTGAATCACACGTACTGATCCAACCAATCATACGTCCCCTACACAGTCATATACATATGTATATAACCTACGTTTCATGTTTTCCTTTACACACCATTATCCCGTAACACATAGATTGTTTGTACATAGGCCACGGCCTCCCTCAGATGTCTTATTCAAGCATGCAAACATTTCTGAGCCACTCATAGCTATTCCCATGGTATCAACATAACATTGCTGCTACAGACTATAAGTCTGGTTCTTTTTACACCCCACACTCATCGTACTACTCTCTTTTACCCATTTTAGGCTGTCGAGCTTATATAATTTCTCCACACGGTTTATTCCTGTGATTTATCATACTACCAGGTACGTACACCTGCTCACATGGTATTCTACCATACATTTCATTTCATCCCCCTAGTTTAGAGTACTGGCAATAGGGTCACAGGATTCCCAATAGGTATTTACCCCATCTTGGCTGTCGCCATTAGTTAGTGGTCCCGCGAGGCCAACACCCCGCCTCAAACGTTTGGGAGGCAAACACCCATCGGGCCACACGTTAGCTAGCCGCCTCGCATGTTGCAAAGAGAGGGCCTCACCTGTCACTCCCTTCCCCTGTTTTCTGTCGTACAGTCACCGA
Source organism: Pelobates cultripes (assembly GCA_933207985.1). Classification (NCBI taxonomy): domain Eukaryota; kingdom Metazoa; phylum Chordata; class Amphibia; order Anura; family Pelobatidae; genus Pelobates; species Pelobates cultripes. The sequence continues at coordinate 69,572,589 of OW240918.1, read as the reverse complement.
GAGGCCTAAAACTCCTGGCACTACGTCAAGTGGCCTCAATAACCCCTCGCGCCAATGCATAGATAGAGCCTCTCAAGCCGCTTGGCAATTAGTAGGGCCTCACCTGTCACCAAACAAGCATAATACTTTCGCCATCCGGCCTAGCTAGCCTGCCAGTACAATTTGGTGGTTCTATATACTAATTATTGTTTTATTTATAGTATGTCTCAGGAGGGGGTAGAGGATTTCTCCCTGCCTAGCACCCCGGCTAGAGCTGTCACTCCCACACAAGGAGGAGAGCTAGCTAGTCCAGCATCAATTAGATCCTGGACAATCCCGCGCATAACCACGGAATTAAGGAGACGACAAATCCCCTACCCAGCTACAGCAAGGAAGGCAGAACTTTTCAAACTGCTACGCACATCAACCAATAACATGGAAGCCGGGGAAGGATCTAGCCAGTCCAACCCAGGGGACATACATGCCATGTTATCCTCACTCATGGCATCCATGGGCAAGGTCAACTCCAGGCTGGAGAAACTTGAGTCGGTCACCACGGCCCTCACTCTAGCAGGGCCACCCGCGGCTGCGGTACAAACACCAGCCTTGCCATTAGTGGCTCCAGCCAGCCCCCTGGATGACCAGGAAGTTAGCCTGGCCCACATGATACCTGAGCATATCAAAAGGGATATCCTGGAAGGTAAAGACGTCAACCTGGCTTCCCTGTTGATTGCCTCCCAGGACATTGTGGAACATAAGGCGTATGCTTATGATGATGTTTCTGTTATTGTCAGATCTAGGGATGCCCGCCTGAACAGGAAACTGACTATCCCTGAATTTGTACTAGCGTTTGGTATTTACAGGGATGT
>OW240918.1:69532904-69554042 GCA_933207985.1 Pelobates cultripes | reverse complement strand
AAAATACACTTAGAATGAATTTGTATATATATATCTATGTATATAAAAATAAATAAAAATAATAAGAAATATACATAAGTCCATATACAAAATTACATAAATAATTATATAAATATACACGTAGACTTCAGATATATAAATATGCATATATATTTAAATTCTACGTGCGTATTTATGTAATAGTTTTACATAATTCAGTCATTTTATTGATTGCAATTTAAGGGACCTGCCTGCCAACCCAGGCCGAAATTCCAGAGAATTGAATTTGCTAGCACTGTATTTTACCCTGTAACGTTCTACGACACCCTAAAACCTGTACATGGGGGGTACTGTTTTACTCGGGAGACTTCGCTGAACATAAATATTAGTGATTCAAAACAGTAAAACATATCACAGCGATGATATTGTCAGTGAAAGTTACTTTTTTTGCATTTTTCACACACAAACAGCACTTTTACTGATGATATAATTGTTGTGATACGTTTTCAGTTTTTAAACACTAATATTTGTGTTCAGCTATGTCTCCCGAGTAAAACAGTACCCCCCATGTACAGGTTTTATAGCATTTTTGAAAGTTACAAGGTCAAATATATGGGTCAAATATTTTTACATTGAAAATGGCCAGGTTGGTTACGTTGCCTTTGAGAGCGTATGGTAGCCCAGGAATGAGAATTACCCCATGATGGCATACCATTTGCAAAAGAAGACAACCCAAGGTATTGCAAATGGGGTATGTCCAGTCTTTTTTTAGTAGCCACTTAGTCACAAACACTGGCCAAAATTAGCATTCAATTTAGTTTTTTACTTTTTTCACACACAAACAAATATGAATGCTAACTTTGGCCAGTGTTTGCGACTAGGTGGCTACTAAAAAAGAATGGACATACCCCATATTGAATACCCTGGGTTGTCTACTTTAAAAAAAATATGTACATGTGGGGTGTTATTCAGAGATTTATGACAGATAATAGTGTTACAATGTCACTATTGATAAATTTAAAAAATGTATGTTTTGAAACCGCAATATTCTACTTGTACCTATAGCCCTATAACATGCAAAAAAAAGCAAAAAAGCACGTAAACACGGGGTATTTTTAAACTCAGGACAAAATTTTGAATCTATTTAGCAGTTTTTTTAATTCGCTTTTGTAGATGAGTAAAAGATTTTTCAAGTAAAAGTCAAAAAACATGTATTTTTTTTCAATTTTTCATCATATTTTTTTATTTTTTTAAAATTAAAATACATGAGATTATATAAATAATGGTATGTAAAGAAAGCCCCTTTTGTCCTGAAAAAAACAATATATAATTTATATGGGAACAGTAAATGAGAGAGCGGAAAATTCCAGCCAAACACAAACACCACAAAAGTGTAAAAATATGCCTGGTTGCAAATGTACAACATCGCAAAAACAGTCCAGTCCTTAAGGGGTTAAGGGGTTAAATTTGCATTTTACTAATTTATTGCACCAACACATATTATTTACCGTTTTTTAAAGGACAGAAATGGCTTTAATTTGATGTAACATATATATATATATATATATATATATATATATATAAATGCTTATTTATTATAAAAAATTACAGAAAAATGCAAAAAAAATAAAAAAAATGTGTGTTTTTTTACAGTTTTTGCAATAATAATGTGTGCACAATTAGTGCAGGTTAAAGAAAGTAATTAAAAATAAATTCATTTAGTTGTTCTGATTTACAGAATATATAATCTGTCTGGAATTTTAAGGTTTTTTTTGGTAGTTACAGGTCACAAAGCACAAGGAGTAAAATAAACTTTCAATGTGGAGCGATTTTAGAATTAGAAGTATATATTTATATAAAGTAGACATCCCGGTGCTATATACCTAAGGTTGTTTTGACACTTTCTACGTAGCCATTTCACCGCCAACCTCTGCTAAATATAGAATAAAATTGTGTTTTTTTTTGGTTTTTGGCACACAAACTTATAACAAAGAAATTCTCATGTGTATTTTGTAAAGTTGGTGTGTGCTATTCCTGTACAAAGTTTCATTTTGTGTTCAGTTACATCTGCTGAGTAAAATGGCACCCCCATTTTATGTCTTTGGCACTATTTCGTGAAGTTACAGTGCCATATAGGATACCTGTCCTTTTCAGTATTCACAGCTGAATTTTGAGAGATGGATTTAATGAGCCTATGCTTCCATTTGTAAAAAACCTACAAAGGCCTACCATTTGTAAAAGTAGACACTCCAGGGTATCTCATAAGGTGCAGTATGTGGTAAAAAATAATTTTGTGCATTTTTTACATATGGATTGCATTTTTGCTGGGCATTTTGTATATTTCATATGTGCCACTAAGTTCAAACCCCCAAATTATGCTCAGCTAAGTCTTCTGAGTAAAAAGACACCCCCAATGAATGTCCTTGGCACTATTTCATGAAGCTACAGTGCCATATAGGAGACCAAGCCATATCAGTTTTTATCGAACTTTGAATTTTGACGCTGGGCCTATGTGCAATTTCCAAGCATCTTCGCAGGTTTTTAATTCAAACTACCCCACAAAGGCCTACCATTTCTTAAAGTAGACACCCCAGGGTATTTCAAAAGGTATATTTTGAACCTTAGCGTGGGATCATTTTTCCGCTAGCTTGTAACAGGTGTAGTGGCAATAAGCGTTTTTTCTGCCTTTTTGACACACAAAGTGAGTGTGCATAGTATTTTTTTGCAAACCTTATGTGTGCTACCACTATATAATACTTCATATGTTGCTCAGCTATGTGGTCTGAGTACAGCAATACCCCCGTATGTACCTTTGCCAGGTATATGTGGATGTTGAAGGGGCATATTGGAGACGCAGCCATTCAGTTTTTTTCTAACTTTGAAGTTTTACGCTGTGTCCATGTTCCCATTTGGAGTAGTTTAGATGGTTGGTTATTGAAACTTCCCCACAAACACATACTATTTATTAAAGAATACACCCTAGGGTAATTCAAAAGGCATATTTTGAACCTTGGCGTGGGATCATTTTTTCTCTAGTTTGTTCCAGGTGTAGTGGTAATGAGAGTTTTTAAATGTATTTTTTACTTTTTTAAACTTTTTTTACATTTTAAAACTAGTTTTTAAACTTTTGCTTATTAATTTTTTTAAACTTTCCTAAACTTTCTTAAAACTTTTTACAGATTTAACATTTTACTAAGCTTTTTTACCGTTAACTAGCAGTAAGCAGCACGAACAGTAAATTCCCCATTTTCCCATAACTCCCACCCACGCCAGCTAGCAAAATATATAATTATAAAAGGGGGCAGGGGTTAAAAAAAATTAGATCACAGTATAATACTGTGATGTGTATTTTGATCACTGTAGGCAGTGATCGACTGGCAGGGAAGGGGTTAATTTTTATTTGGACTGGCTAAAGGGGGGTGTTTTTTTATTTATTTTTTACTTAAATGTTATTAAAACTTTTTTAACTTAATTTTGAACTTTTTAAAGCTTATTTTAAAACTTTTTTTAACGTTAACCCCTAGTTAGCCTAACACCAAATCCCCCAATTCCCCACTAACTTCCACCCACCCAGCTAACTACATTTATAATTTTAAAATACTTAAATTAATTAATAAAATAAATTTAACCTCTAAGGGTTAAAAAAAAAGAATTAACCCTCAGGGGTTAAAAAAAATAAATCAGATCATAGTAAAATGTAATCCCTGCCAATTGATCACTGTAGACAGTGATCAATTGGCAGGGAAGGGGTAATTTTTTTATTAAAATGGGTAAAGGGGGGTGGGATTTTAAATTAACTTTATTTTTTTTTCTAACAGGGACAAGATCAGTGATGATCCGTCTCCCTGCACTTCACAGTGAACCTGGAAGTGCAGGGAGGTGAGTATACTGAGCACATGTGCTCGCTCTGATAGGCTGTCAGAGCGAGCACATGTGCTGGGGCAGCACTATCGGATGAGACAATGAGACAGCCACTAGAGGCTGAATTAACCCTCAGTGAAACATATCAGTTTCTCTGAAACTGCTATGTTTTCAGCTACAGGGCTAAAACTAGAGGGACCTGGCACCCAGACCACTTCATTGAGCTGACGTGATCTGGGTGTCTGTAGTGGTCCTTTAAGTGTGTGCATCTGCATGCACTGGCGTACATACCGTGGTCACAGGGGTCGCAGCCCTGCAACCCCTGCAACCAGGTGCCAGCCACCATGTGTTGCGGCCCCGGCCCGCGTGGGGGGGCCCACGGATTAATTTTCACACCGGGGCCCCATGGGTCATGTGTATGCCACTGCACACGTGTGTGTGTGCATATGTATATATGTGTGTGTATATATATATTATATATTTATATATATAAATTGCAAAAGAAAAACATTTTTTTTAAAATTAATAAAACTGCTAACTTTGGCCAGCATTTGTGACTAGGTGGCTACTACAAAAGACTGGACATACCCTATTTTGAATACCCTGGCTTGTCTACATTTGAAAATGGAATGCTCTGATGAGGTTATTTCACATACCTGGGCTACCAGATGGTCTCAAAAGGCAACACAGACCCAGGAAACCAATCTGGCAAACTGAATTGGGCAAGCCCTATATAGACCCTATAACTTTCAAAAACACCATAAAACCTGCACAAAAGGGGTGTTTGCTATACTCGGGAGACTTCGCTGAACACAAATATGAGTGTTATAAATCAGTAAAACTTATCATGATGATCATAGGCGTGCGCAGCCTATTGCACCCTAAAACACAAGCATAGACGCCGCGTGTATATGTATGTGTATGTATATATATATATATATTTATATACACACACATATACATACATACATACACTGCTGTATGTGTGAGTGTGTGTGTGTGAGGATGCTGTGTGTGTGTGTAAGGGTGCTGTGTGTGTGAGCGTGCTGTCTGTGTGTGTAAGGGTGCTGTGTCTATGTATGAGAGAGTGCTGGTAGTGTGCAGTGAGGGTGCTGTGTGTGTGTAAAGGTAATGTGTGTGTGTGATAGTCTACTTTTAAAAAATATATGATTTGATGGGGGTAAATTACATTGGCCAGCTTCAAAAATGTCCCAAATAGAACATGGATGCATGATGACCATCTTTGAAAATTCCAAGTTGGAAAACTGGAATGCACACCCTCCAAATAGGGTATTTTAGCCCCCAGAGAACCCGTCAAACCTATACATGGGGGGGGTATCACTGTACTCAGGAGATGTTGCTTAACACATATTGGGGTGATATTTGGCAGTAACCCTTAAAGTTCTCTGTACATGTATTCTTAAATTGCAATGTGTGTCAAAAAAATCACCAATTTTTTTTTTTTTTTAATTCGGCATAGATTGGTGGTAAAATGGTTGCATGAAAAGACCTTAATACCTTGGGTTGTCTTCTTTTAAAAAATATATACATGTGAAGGGTTATTCAGGGATTCCTGACAGATATCAGTGTTACAATGTAACGTGTTAATTTTGAAAAAAAGTGGTTTGGAAATAGCAAAGTGCTACTTGTACTTATTGCCCTATAACCTTCCACACAAAAAAAAGAACATGTTAACATTGGGTATTTCTAAACTCAGGACAAAATTTAGAAACTATTTAGCACAAGTGATTTTTTGGCGGTTGTAGATGCATAACAGATTTTGGGGGGTCAAAGTTCAAAAAAGTGTGTTTTTTAAAAATTATTTCATCATATTTTATAATTTTGTTTATAGTAAATTATATGATATGATGCAAATAATGGTATCTTTAGAAAGACCAATTTATGGCGAGAAAAACAGTATATAATATGTGTGGGTACAGTAAATGAGTAAGAGGAAAATTAGAGCTAAACACAAACACCACAGAAATGTAAAAAGAGCCCTCGTAAGAAAATTGAAAAACCGTCTGGTTACTAACAGGTTAATACTTTCTGAATGATGTAGAATATTGCATGTTCTATTCACACATTAGCTATGGGTGCCTGAATGGAGCATATATAAGATATGAAATCAATAAGTCACATAGTTATCTTTGTCGGAGAACTCTGGAATATGGTTCTGAACCAATAGGAACCATATGAATGTTTTTCTAGAGGTAGGTTTAAAACTTCTCCAATTTTCTGGAAAAAGACTATGTCTATCTCTCCCTCAAGTCCAGCACTTAGCTTCAGCTGTTGCATATCCATCATCCTGTAACATCCTTTGTTATTTTACTATATATCAGTAATTATTAGCAGAATAAACCTGTATAAAATGTACATCTGATGCATTTTGATTTTTGACACAGAGAAGATGTATTATGCACTGATCAACCGCAACATTAAAACCACTACCAAGTTAAGTGAATAACTTTGATTAAATAATTTCATACCAATAGGTGGAGTATAATAGGCAGCATGGGATCAGTCAGTTCTTGACTTCCACGCATTGGAAGCAGGAAAAATGGGCAAACTAAAAGATCTGAGTGACTATGACAAGATGCTGCATAGGGGCTGCAAGGCCACATGAAAGTCAGAGTGTCCATGATGACTGCTGTCTGCTGCCGAAAGCGCCTTCAAAGGGGATGTGAGCATCAGAATGGGCCTTGGAGCAATGAAAGAAGGTTTCAGATCAGGTGATTGGCCGGGTGCATATGTGTTGTTAACCTGAGGAAGATATCGCAGCAGGATGCACTATGGGAAAAAAGTAGGACAGCAGAAACAATGCTGTGCTCTTTGCAATGTTCTTCTGGGAAAACATTAGGTTCTGGCCTTCATGTGGATGTTACTTTGACAAGTATAAACCTGCCTACAGAAAGCTGCAGGCCATGTACACCCTGTCCTGGCAATGGTGTTCCGTGATGGCAGTGGTTACTTTCAGCAGGGTAATGCACTCTGTCACATTGCAAATATTGTTTAGGAATGGTTTGAGGAACTTGAAAAAGAGTTCAAGGTGTGGCTTTGGCATCCAAATTCCCCAGACCTCAATATCATTGTGGATTTAAAAGACGTGCTGAAACAACAAATCCAATTTATGGAGGCTCCAGGTTTAGTAGTCTGCTAGTAGTCTCTTAGTGCCAGATACCATAGGACACATTCAGAGGTCTTTTGGACCTCTGTTTTGGCAGCACAAGGGGGACCTACACAATATCAGGCAAGTGACTTTAATGTTGTGGCTGATCAGTGTATGTATAGTAGCTGAGCATCAATTGTTGCCCAGTCACTAGTTGTTTTTTGAGTAAGGAGCCACTGGCTCCTATGCCACTATTTGTTTTAGGGTGGGAGTGGGAGGCATGGAGGAGTTATGAAAGTTTTCAATACCTCCCCAATGCCCCGCTTGCCATTCTATGCCCAAATACAATGGCGGAATGACCCGATGAGCCGCATAAATTCGGTTATTTTTAAATTCAGTCAATGATTCAGTGGCATTTAGATTCTAAGTGACCAAAAAAAAAAACAACAATTTTTTTTTCTCCATTTTTCCATTCTTCCAAACACAAATGGAGATGTCTATTGAATGCTAAACACATCCCAAACACAATGTAAATTTCTGGAAAAACTACTATGGATAAACCTACCATGTAGAAATCTAAATAATACAATTTTACAATGTACAAAAATCTAGCAATACAAATGTATTGTTGATTTATTTGTTGATAAAAGGTCCACTATACATGTTAATATTAACTGCTAAAGAAACCATTTTGTGCCAGGAACCTAAAAAAATATCCAACAAGTGGCTAATTTATTTTTACAGCATATATTGTTTTTCTTTTTTTAAAGTACTTTAAAATATTTTTGATAATTTTTCCAAACACACATGCTCATGTCTATTGTATACTAAACAAATCCTAAACACAATGTAAATTTAAAGAAATATTATTCAGATGAACCAACAAACCTACCATTCACAAATCTAAATAATATAATTTTACACAGTACAAAGGCCTTCTAATACAATTGTATTGTTAGTTCATATGTTGATAATACTCAAAAACTATTTTAGTGCAAGGAAGCTGAAAAATATACAACACATATAAAACTGAAAATGAATGGTTAATTGATATTCACACCAAATATTGTTTTTCTTTTGCTACCTTAAAATGCTGTGTTTTGTGTAAGTATGTAAAATAATGACATGCTATTACAACAGATCTGGTCACACTATTGCAGAGCTCTCTAGGAAGAGCCTTGAAATGCAGGTACCAGCAAGTATACAAACAGCAGTCACATATACGTACAGAGCTGTGTCACACAATAAAGGATACAATAACTATACATTCTACTTAGTGGCAGAAAGAAAACAGCTCAGCATTGTTTTCAATGAATGTAAGCATCAGCAAGAAACATGGTATATAAAGGCCCCTCATCATGTGTAACCACACAGCTTGCTTGAGCAGATCAACTCAACACTGAAAATGGGAAAGGTAAGGTTATCTACTGAATTAAATATTTAATTGTTACTGCAGTAGATAAACAATTCATAGCCAAGATATTTCAGATATGAATCATTTGTTATTTAAAAAAAATAAAAATTGATTTGTATTTTATTGATTTACAAAACAAGGGAGATTGGTACAAAAAGAAGTAAGGGGAGAGTTGGGATGGGGAAGCAAGTAAATCCAGTTTGACATTTGTACAGTTTCACATAATCATCCTAGTTGTGCAGCATTACTATTATTTCAACATTAGGTTGGCAACACATCAGCTACATGACCTTTGAGGCAACAATTCCGTCCACCTGAAACCTTTACGGAGACAGAACTGGGAAACTGGGCTAAGTAGGTCGTCCTGGTCGATTTGAATCAACCAACAAAATAGGTTGATCCTGTACTTTGCAGTCAGTACCTTATTGTTAGAGGGTTATAAGATTGAACGGTGCCAACACTTAATAGGCTCCTCAATACAGTCTTAATAGCATGCATTTAGGGGTGAGGGGGTACAGAAATGAAAATTGAAGAGGAGGGGAAAAAAATTTAAACCTTAAACCTTGTACTATTCTTTATTCACATTGTTTATACACTGCGTTTATACACTGCGTTTATACACTGGGCTCGGCATCCTTTGCTTGGTTCGCCCTTCTTACACCTGGTGTGTAAGGGAGCTTCTGAGTATGTGGGCCAGCCATTTGGGTCTCAGCCTTGGTGTCATGCTAGGGCTACAGGGTAGACTTGTGGGGTGCGAACGGGATTGTCCCGCAATTGTGGTGTTGGCGTTGATTGTATATAATAGGCAGACCACATTTCCCATGTTGGTTGAAATATTTGTATCTGGGCATGTGAAAGTAGAGACATGCATTCATATGTGACATATTGGTGGAGTTTGTACAACAAATGTCATTTGTTAGGGCATGATGCCTGTTTCCAGTTAATCGCTATTAAATTTCTAGCATTAAGCATGGTTAGCGCTGCCAGTTGTCTATGTGCTTTAGTGAGGTTGTGAGGGAACAGGAGAAACAAACAAGTGGTTGGGTCAAGCTGTATACCCATGACGTTCAGGTTCCTGAGAACCTCCTTCACATCTTCCCACAATGGTCTAATAATGGGGCAGTCCCACCATATGTGTAAAATTGCTCCCTCCGTCCTCCCACACCTCCAGCAGAACTCTGGTATATTAGAGTAGAATTTGTGGAGCTTGCTAGGGGTTAGGTACCACCGGTAGACCAATTTCCTATGTGCTTCTACTTGGGAGTAGCAGTTAGTGATACCTGTGAGTGCATTGATTGAAAGCAACCAATCAGACCTCGTGGGGAAGCGTGTATATTCTTTATGACATTGCTCCTCAAAGGGGAAAGGTTTCTCTGTGAGGGTGTTCAGTAGTCTGATAACACAGAGACAAAGATTTAGGCTTTGAGTGTTTGCCAGCATCTTGCATATATCGGGTCAATGATTTGAGGCTCGGTGTGAGCCATTTCTGTCATTAATACGTGTGTTGTGAGAATACTTTTGAGTTGTAAGTATTGGAAGACTGATTAGTTGGGTAGACCGTATTTTTGTTGGAGTACTGGAAAGGGTAAAATTTGATGATGGTTGCATAAATCCCCTATGGAACAGATGCTCTTTTTGTGCCAAGATGTGAACCCTAAACATGGGGAAAGTAAGGTCAGGGCTGTCAGTGGTGTAAGAAGGTGAAACTTCCTATGAAGTGCTTCATTTAGTCTTAATGAGTCCCACTGTTGGACTTTGAGGCTGGTTGTCAGGAGCAACTTGACTAAGGCCTGGTGAAGCGCTTTAGGTATCCAGGGAACCACCCGGGATCTGCTCGTTTTCCATGTCAACCCATTGGAAGGTTCCTTTTTTGGAACAGAGTTTAATTGCAGCCTCTAAAAAGGAGGTTTTGTAGTATGACATTAAGTCTGGAAAATCCACTCCTCCCTGGTAGGTACGCCTTTGGAGTAAGACTAGTGAAAGGCGGGGTTTGCGTGTTTTCCACAGGATAGATGTGAGGATAGATTGGAGATGCTTATAGAAGGTGTAATGTGTATGGGTATCATCCTAATTTTGTCGAGGATTTGGGAGAATTACCATCTTTATCGCATTGAGTCTGCCATTGACTGTTCTCCATTGTTGCACGTGTGATTTGCACATATGTATCAACAGTTTAAAATTGAGGTCAAATAGTCCCAGGAGATGAACCTAACTTTATTCCTAGGTATGTCTGTCGTTCTCCAGTCAAAGTTGTACGTTTGTCTCAGTTGTTGCTTAAGTGGCGTAGGGAGGTTTAGAGGCAGAGCTTGGGTTTTACTGTGGTTAAGCTTATAGTATGCAATGTTTCCATACTGTTGCAGAAGTTGTAGCAACGCCGACACAGAGACGCCTCGATTCTTCAGTGAGAGCAAGATATCATCTGCAAACATGGAGAGGCAAAACTGTTGGTCTCCCATAGGTATGCTGTGGATAGTAGTGTCTGATCTTATCCAGCAACAGGATGAAGAGTATTGGTAACAGGGGGCACCTTTGCCTATTGCCATTTGTGATATGGAATGGCGTGGAGAGGAATCCAGAGTTAGAAACCCGAGTTTTTGGATTATTGTAGAGGGCCATGATACCTGATATGAATGTTTGTGGAAAGTCAAATGCAACCACTACTTGTGTCATGTAGTGCCAGTTGAGTCTGTCAAAGACGAGGAGGAGGCCCTGTGTCTGTATGTGTCATGTGCATGTGCGAGAGAATGTTGAGAATTTTTCTGCTGTTGTCAGAGCCTTGTCTCCCTTTAATGAACCCTGATTGATCGTTATAAATCAGTGTTGGTAGAAGGGTGGAGAGTCGATTGCCTAGAAGTTTGGAATACATTTTAATGTCACTGTTCAGTAAGGATATCGGCCTGAAGTTTTGGCATTGCATTGGGGGTTTGCCCGGTTTGGGCAGAGTAGAAATGTGTGCTATAAGCATGTTGCTCGGAAGTTTTCCTTGCAAGTAGCAGGTATTACAAAGTAATGTGAGGGCAGGTAGCAGGGTGAGTGCAAATGGTTGATAATAGAGGTTGGTGAAGCCGTCCGGGACCGGAGCTTTGGTTGTGGGTAGATCCCGTATGGCCTTTTCTATTTCCAGTTAGGTAATTGGTGAGGTGAGGGTCTCTATGTCTGTTGGGGATGTAGAGGGTAGGTCCACCATGTCTAGAAAGTCTTGAATAAGTTGTGAAGATGGTGGAACTGAGCTGGGTCGTTTGAGATTATAAAGAGAGCTGTAATAGGATGCAAATTTGTTTACAATATCTTGTGGGTTTAGTAGTTTGCCTTTTTCTTTAGATTGTGTGTATGCTATTTTTGATTTATGAGATCTAGCCTTTAATTGTGATGCTAGTAAGGCCCCTGCTTTGTTGCCCTGTGAGAAAAAGTTATGTTTATATTTATGTAATAATAAGGTGTTTTTTCCATTGCTAAGGTTTTAAGTTTGTTTTGTAGTTGCAAGAGTTTACCTTGTGTCTCTTTGGATGGATTGTGTTTATTTTTGTGTGTCAAGTCCGTGATGTCTCGGATGAGTGAGATGTTTGTTTGTATCCATTGTTTATTATGGTAACTACCATGCTTGATAAAGGTTCCCCTTATGACTGATTTGTGAGCCTGCCTAACTGTTTTGATGGATGTGTCTAATAGGTTATTATTTGCAAAATAAGAAGTTAGGTCCTTTTTTATGGTAGATCATATTTTGAGGTCTTTAAGTAAGGAATTGTTCTGTCTCCAAGTGCCCGTTCCTGAGGACAGGTATTGTTCCCGATTGGTCAGAATGATAGGGGCGTGGTCAGACCACATAATAAGTCCTATGGTGGTGTCCTGTATTTTTTTGTAGTAGGCGGGATGGTGTGAGGAATCTATCTATTCTAGTGTAGGTGTTGTGCACTGTTGAGTGGAAAGTACGGTCTATTTCTGCGGGATATAGTATTCTCCATGGGTCGACAAAGTCATGGTGAAAGATGGTGGAAGACAATTTGTCTGCTAGGTACATTTGCTTTTTAGCCGTCGGAGTATGAACTTTGTGTTTGGAGGATGAGGCCATGGATGTATCTAGCAAGAAGTTATTACGTCCTCCCATTATCACCGTTCCAAAATTATGTAAGAAAATTAGGCGAAATATTTTTTATCAGAGAACTTAGGTTGATTGTCATTTGGGCTATATACATTGACCAGGGTATATGGTGCATTATTAATGTAACATTGAATCAATAAGTATCTGCCTTTTTTATCCCCTACTTTTTTGACTAGTGAGAAAGAGACATCCTTATGAATCAGCATGGAGACACATAGTTTTTTAGATTGGAAACATGAATGAAAATTGTGCCAGAATAGTGTAGAGCAGAACTTGGGTCGATGACCCCATTTCTTAAAAAAAAGCCACCTGTGCTTTATTAATTTTAACTTCCAGAAGGGCAAACCTTCTCTTATTTTGTGAATTCAGGCCTTTGGTATTTAATAATATAACCTTGACAGCCATTAAGGATGTTTTAATTGAGTTGTTGTGTCTATTTTCACTGTTGCAACTGGTTTGCTTCAGTGCATTTATGACCTTGGCATGAACGCGTGTTGTACATGTGAAAGACCATATGTGGCAATTATTCCCTGGTATAGGGAAGGAAACTAGTGAGGGGGGGAGGGAGGAGGCCTCATGGTAATCATCAAATCGTATTCTATCTCTCTGGCTTTCCTGAGCTAGCCTCAATATCTTTGGTCGGGTGCTGGGTGTTGTTGGTACAAGCTTGCAAAATCACGTAAGGGCTAGTGGGATTACAAGTCACCCATGGGCTAGTGGGATTAGTGTCAGTGTGATACATATACATTAGTTTTTTGTGTGTACCCAATGGACGAGTACATAAATATGGCAGTGAAATCATAGGTAAAAGGTGTTGAACATAAAAAAAGTAACATAACTATATACAAATAACTGTCAGGTGTTGTAGAGGTCATACAGAGGGTACGATAACGGCCAAAATTATTTTCTACCTGCTTTAGAACTACCTAATCCATCAGAGATATCGCCTGCTCCTTCTACAACTGAAAAAAATATTTCACTGGCTGTCAGTGTTACTAATACCACCATGACCAATACCACCAACATCACAATTATTACCAACATCAACATTTCAATTAATCAACTGAAATGTTGATGCCTAGTGGGGATGGGTGTAGATGTTATGATAATGCGATGTGTTAAGGAAAGGCACAGAAATTAAACATATTTAGCATTAAATATAGGAACTTAAAATAATAACATCAAATCAAAAATAGAATGTAGGCCATTGGCTGTCAACTGTGAGATGCAAAACATGTGTGTTGAGCATAAGGTGCTCAATGTGAGAGATTAGGCTCATGCCATGCAGCGTGGTGTCGCTTAGCTGTAGTAGTGGTATGCCAGTCCTTAGTAATCTTTGCTGTGGATTGTTGTGCAAGTTTGGAGGTAGCGTTGTGAGTCTGCACTGTTGTGGGGATGTTCCATTCACAAAGCAGCTTGCGTCCATCTTCCACTGTGGTGATATGGCGTTCTGTGCCGTTTCGCCTGATCATTAACCATGCTGGGAAGCCCCATCTATATATGATATTGCCATCTCTTAGGGCTGATGTTAAAGGTGACAGGGCCTTCCACTTTAGGAGTGTGGTGGCAGATAGCTTGGTATAGATCTTGATCTCTGAGAATTTATCTGGTAAGGTTTGAAGAAGCCTGGTGGCTCACATTACTTTTTCTTTGGAATTATAGAAATATGAGAAGCAGTAAACAATCTATATATTTCCAGGAAATATTCTTCTAGACACTTTGAATTCAGCTGTTGAGGGAGACAGACCAGCAGTGATTGTGCACCAATGTATGGAATGGTGGTATCAGTTGTGTGCCTGGTGATGATGATATTGCTCTTTCACCTAGCACTACATACATAACACTTTTACTTATGGCCCAGATGCTACTTAACTTAAGTCAGACAGCAGCCTACTATTTTCTTTGACAGCTGGTTTGCACTCTCCTGCTGTATCTTATACACCTTGTCAAAATTGTTTTCAACCTGCTTTAGCTCTACCTAATCCATCAGAGACATCACCTGCTCCTTCTACAACTGAAAATAATATCTCACCTGCTGTCAATGTTACTACTACCATCATGACCAATACCACCAGCATCACAATTATTACCATCATCAACATTTCAATTAATCAACTGGTGCTAGTGTACAGGCTAATGTTGTGACAGCTTTCACTGCTCTGATGCAAATTCAGCTGCTTCTTCAGCAAACGCAAGGCCTTGATTAACAAAGCCTTCCCACACATTCAGTATGTGTGACCAGTCCAGTGACAGCTCTTAAATGTGTAAAAAAGAATGCCCTATTGCCAGCCTCTCCCAACTATCTCTGCAGTGGTAGCAGGGAAGCTTCAGTCAGGCAGAGTAAAACCACTACAGGAGGTATTTTAAAGAGACACTATAGTCATCAGAACAAGTACCGCTTACTCTAGTGGTTCAGATGTCTATAGCCTGTCCCTGCAGGCTTTTTAATGTAAAAACTGCCTTTTCAGAGAATTACTGTCTAGTAACACTTTTAGGGACACATCTGCAACCGTACCCTACTCGGCACTGGAATAAAAGTAGGTTTATTCCTTTTTAATGGGCCAAGGGAGGGTCAGGACCTAAACCGTAATTTAAAAACTATAGTGTCAGGAATACATGTTCGTATTTCTGACGCTATAGTGTCCTTTAAATTTTTTTTTTTTGTTTATGACTTCTTTTAAGATGCTTTTTTTTTTTAAATGCATTACATTTTGCACATTAAATTATCTTTCTAATTATGTATGAATATATTTTTATTTTATTTTTCTAAGAAATTATATGTCATCAAACCTCAGAAATACAAGAATTCCAAAAGGCTTCCACAATTTGACCACTAATTTATATTAATATTGTAATTTTGTCTGCTCAGAAATAGCATTGCAAAAATGGTTGATATTGCGTGGTCAGTAAACTAATCAATATTGTACCCATTTTGCATTGCTGTACACTAGTATGTGCCTTTTTCCAATATTTTGGCATGCCCAAATGTGTTTTTCTAATCTTATTCCACTGATAATATGCGGCCAAGCCCAACCACAGCATAAGCAAGCATGGGTCGAACAATCTTTAAAATGTCATTTCCCCCCCCCCTGAATCGAAGAATCATGCCATGCACAAGTCCAATGCCAACTTAAATAATTAAAAATCAAACTAGACACTGTAATACAAAAGTACATTATCAGTATATCATTGTCAATTTGAAAAAAAAACATATGAAACAAAACCAAATATTCAAACTTACTCTATGTTTCCTATAACAGGTTATTTTCTATGAAGATCGCAACTTTCAGGGCCACCATTACGAATGCAGCTCTGAGTGCTCAGATTTGACCAAATATTTTCAGCGTTGCAATTCTATCCGAGTGGAAAATGGAAACTGGATCCTGTATGAGAACCCTAACCATAGAGGACACCAGTATTACCTTAGGAGGGGAGAATATCCTGATTTCAATCAATGGATGGGGTTCAATGACTCTATCAGATCATGTCGTATTATCCCACAGGTATATACATTTTATAAAAATCTGCTTTAAATCTAAACCTCTTTGATAAAATATGCATTCTTACATAAATAAATAAGGTATGCGCAGATAATGAAATATACACTTCAAAATGCATTTTATTCTGCAAATCATATATATTAAAGTTGGTAAGTATGACTTTCTCTTTAGAATAATATTATTACATATGTAAAATAATATATCCTAAATCACTGTAAAGTCTGTATTAAACCAGAAAAAAAACACATGACATAGCAAGACGGTCACAGGATTATTCGCTAAACACCGAATTTAGCCTAGATGGTGAAAATTACTTAAATCCATCCAGAATGACAATTTTCACATTTATAAAATATGTGTCCAGTAGAGCTGAGCGGACACCTGGATGTTCGGGTCTGGCGGGTACGGCCGAAGTTTGAAAAAAAGACCGGGTTCGGGCTCGAACTTGACCCCGAACCCGAACCCCATTGAAGTCAGTGGAGATTCGAACTTTTGGGCACAAAAATGGCTCTAAAAAACTCATGGAAAGGGCTAGAGGGCTGCAAAAGGAAGTAAAATGGGGGTAAGAGTAGGATAAGTGCCCTGCAAACAAATGTGGATAGGCAAATCACTTAAAAATAACATAAAATAAGCAGCCGCTTAGTAGATAACTTCCTAATTCCCACGGTATTAAGGAGCTATCTAACAAAAGGCTGAAAGACCTTAATAAAGATTACTTAGTATTAGTAAATTCAGCCCCTACTCGCTATACCGTGAGTAGGGGTGTGATTGATAAAAAAAACTAAAAAAAACCTATTGCCCCCAACCCTGTGCGATGGACTGTCCTCCCCCCGGCCCCGACCCCTGAACACCGGATGGTGGCCCTAAATAAAAATTTTGGGGGGTACCTACTGTCCTCCCCCCTGGCCCCCACCCCTGCGTGGCGGGTGGGGGCCCTAAATAACAAGGGGGGGACCTAATGTCCTCCCCCGGCCCCCACCCCTGAGCAATGGGTGGGGGCCATAAATAAAAATTGGGGGGGACCTAATGTCCTCCCCCTGGAACCCACCCCTGAGCGGTGGGTGGGGGCCATAAATAAGAACCTACTGTCCTCCCCCCGGCCCCCACCCCTGAGCAGTGGGTGGGGGCCATAAATAAAAATTGAGGGGGGACCTAGTGTCCTCCCCCCAGGCCCCCACCCCTGAGTGGTGGGTGGGGCCATAAATAAGAATTTGGGGGGACACCTAATGTCCTCCCCCCTGGCCCCCACCCCTGAGCGGTGGGTGAGGACCATAAATAAAAATTTCCCCCCAGGTGACTAGGGGTCCCCAAACCCATAGTCAACCATCTCCCCAAAAAAAATTACCCCTACCTATCCCCTCATCCTAAAATGAGGGGGGACCCTTGTCTAAATACCTGTTAAAAAAAAAATAGACTTACCATTTGATGTCTTCTTTCTTCTAAAATCTTATTTTTTCAGCCCCCAAAAAGGCCAAATAAAAATCCATAATAACCAATGCACATTTAAAAAAAAATAAAAAAAAAAATTTTCACCCATGGAGGGCTCAGCGCAGACTGAGCTCTGCAGGACGGGGCAAGGCTTATATAGCCTTTCCCCGCCCTGCAATTAGGCTCAGAGAACTCTGATTGGTGGGTTTAAGCCATCCAATCAGAGTGCTTAGACAGGTAAATGAAGAGACTGACAGGTAAGTCTCTACATTCACCTGTCACAGCACTCTGATTGGTTGGCTTGAAATCCACCAATCAGAGTGCTCTGTGTCATTTTACACAGCGTGAGAAAGTTCTTTGGAAATTATGGCTTTGTTAGACATTTAGCTGCCCTCCCCAAGATGGCCGTGTTCTATTTTCAGTATATTTCACACTCCCCTTCCCTCCTGCTCCCCTGTCCCCATGCGGCATTGCGGCTCACTTCCGGTATGCGGAAGTGCCCATAATCACGTGGTTAACTACAAACGCTTATTTTTATATCTTCCCACCCTCGTTTTTAATATCAATTCATTTATAACATGTCAGGTTACCTATAAGTATTCTCTTATACAGTTATTTATGTGTTTTACAATTGCTTACCTAATTTTAATTCTGATTGGCTGGACCATTTTTGGCGCCAAAATTCCAATCACTTGTGTTCCTATATAACACTAATATGCCAGGTATTGTTTGTTATTCCATTTGAAAAAGTCTTTTGACGAAACGCGTTATGGAAATTTTATATTGTGTATTTTTGTATTAAAAGTATATTTGGTAATTTGATTGTGCCAGTTATCTTTTTTACCTATACTTTTTTATTTGTATCTTTACCCTGGCTTATTATTATCTTATTTATTAATTTTTATCCATTCTGGTTTTATAATATTTGGAAGCTTCTTACATTCCAAGAAATCCTAGTTAGGGATTAATCCACTTATGCTAATACCTCAGAGCAGTCCGCCTGCTCTTTACTTTTTTTTGTACTTTTGTACATTTTTATTTAATTTATACCAACATTACTATACAGTGAGCACTATTGGCTGTTTCTTCTTTCCTGAGAATCGGACACCACTGACGGAGAGGTACCCACCATATATCCTATAAGCGGGGATTATACCACTGTACGCGCTTTACCCTAGAGCTGGATATAAGCTCTTGTAAATGTGAGTTCTCTACCATTGTTTTTTTTATCACGTCAATATCTGAGCTATACATATTGCACTATTGGTTGTCCCTTTCTTTTATCTTCTATATAAGTGGAACCACTATATCTGAAGATCTTACCACAGTACCAGCCTCCTAAAAAGACTACCCGTAAGGATATACAAATGTAGAGACTTACCTGTCAGTCTCTTCATTTACCTGTCAGAGCACTCTGATTGGATGGCTTAAACCCACCAATCAGAGTGCTCTGAGCCTAATTGCCGAGCGGGGCAAGGCTTTATAAACCTTCCCCCGCCCTGCAGAGTTCAGTCTGCATGGAGCCCTCCATGGGTGCATCGGTTATTATGGATTTTTATTTGGCCTTTTTTGGGGCTGAAAAAATAAGATTTTAGACGAAAGAAGACATCAAATGGTAAGTCTATTTTTTTTAACAGGTATTTAGACAAGGGTCCCCCCTCATTATTTTTAGGATGAGGGGGATAGGTAGGGGTAATTTTTTTTGGGGGGAGGGGAGTGACTAGGGGTTTGGGGACCCTTAGTCACCTGGGGGGAATTTTTATTTCTGGCCCCCCAACCACCACTCAGGGGTGGGGGCCAGGGGGAGGACAATAGGTCCCCCCCAATTTTTATTTATGGCCCTCATCCACCGCTCAGGGGTGGGGGCCGGAGGACATTAGGTCCCCCCCAATTTTTATTTATGGCCCCCACCCACCACTCAGGGGTGGGGGCCGGGGGGAGGACAATAGGTCCCCCCTTATTGTTATTTAGGGCCCCCACCTGCCGCACAGGGGTGGGGGCAAGGGGTGTGGACAGTAGGACCCCCTCCTTATTGTTATTTAGGGCCCCCACCCAATGCTCGGGGTGGGCGCCGGGGGAGGGACAATAGGTCCCCCCTTTAGTCGCGGGTGGGTGCTCAGGAGGGGGGAATTTTTTATTTATTTTTTAACAGTGAGCAGCCACAGGCAACACTATATACTAAATGCATTTGATAGGATGTACTTTTACGAAATGTAGTTCACTTGCTTACATTTTTAAGTACTTGTATGTACGTAGTGGAGAATCGTGATGCAGCATAGTAACAGAGAACTATCCCACTTACCCCCCAAATAATGACAGAGAATGTAGTATGGATGAAACAGGCCACAGCATTTATTATAATATATGATAAATACTATATAACACATACAAATTTTATTTTAATCTTCATCTTTACTTGATATAAACCAAATGTCTGACATAAATAATAAAATAAGTTAACATATAATGTCATACAGTATAACCCAACTGAATTTGCCAATATACTGACCATGAGCCTATGCATCACTTCTTCCCACCATAAATTTATTTTTTATCCCAATGGTTACCACCAGCAACCTTTTCCTCGCTCGGTGGGCATGCCCAAACAGGTAACCTAATTGTAACCCTTTAGAGCAGGGGAGGTTGAGCCCTGAAACTTGACCACCTCATTCCACAATTTGACATAACCGCCTCAAACTTAATTGGCAAGGACATAACCCCGGCTAGCTGCGACTAAGTATACCAATAGGGCGGGAAGCTGTTTGCTGGCCTGAACCCCAAGTGGCACTGAGGTAAGACCACACCCACCAAACTCGCACACCACATAATCCCACCCAAACATTTAAACACAACCAATCACGCGCATCCTTCCCACACTCATACATGTGCCCTTTTCCGGTTAGCTGTACTATCTTCCCAGGTCCTATTTGCTCACAGATAGTTCTAGCAGCCAGTGGCCAAATACTTAAATAACATTTGGCAGTGCGAGGGTTAATTATGTAACACTAGCCAGTATTTGCTAGCCAGCTATCCCTCACATTAAGCCCCCCATTAGCCCCCAAACACTACTCATAGGTGAGGAAGGAGGAACACTATGTCACTCCCAGAATTTTATTAATTAGATCCCTCATCAGCCACTAATGGGTGGGGACATTATGTCATTTTTGTTATACATTTGGATAGTGGCTGGGGGATACTATGTTATCTATGTTATATAAATGGATATCCCCCTTTCACTAACCATGGTTGGGGGCATTCGCATATTCCCCACTATTTTCTTTCTTTTTTTTCAGCCCCACTAATTGCAGGGTAGGGGATGGATGGCATGGGGAAGCTATGCCTTCCCTGTAACTTTACAGGCTCCATCCCATGGGGTAAGGTCTTTCAAGTCACTGGGTATTTGCAAAAGTTGCCCAGTTGCTGAAATAATATGCAGGTGGAAGCATATGGAGTTTTCTTACCTCCCTTACAATAATATGGGGATCTTATTGACCTCAATATGATTTTTTTAAACATAGGTAGACAGAGTGATAAACCGCGCCTTATAAAGTGAATATACAGTGCTGATAGTGCAAATGACAAAAGTATATATACTTATGTATCTGATGACATCTATGACTTCAAAGTATCTTGAAAAAAACAGAAAAGATATACACAAATAGTGCAATATGTAGTAGCAATATTTAATGTTTGGTAAAGTGTATAAAGTCCGCACTCACAATTAATTGAGCTACTGAGAGCTCTGCTG
>OW240918.1:69390155-69527718 GCA_933207985.1 Pelobates cultripes | reverse complement strand
GAGGGCGGCCGGATTTGAGTGACCGGCAGGAGGGAAGCGCAGAGCACTCCCTCCTGCCGGTCTCTCAATGTAGCGTGGCCGGGCAGCGCGGAACGCGGGACAGGAACCTCTGTTTCCTGTACCTGGCCGCCGGCGGACTGACAGGAAGTGCTCAGCGGCGGCCGGGTACAGGAAACAGAAGTTCCTGTCCAGCGTTCCGCGCCGCCTGGCCACGCTACATAGACAGGAGGGAAGAGGAGGGTAAGGACCACAGGGAGGAAGTCACTGGGGAAGAACACTAGAGAAAGAACCACTGAGGCCGAGAGAACCACTGGGAGCGAGGGGAAGAGATCACTGGGGAGGGGAGGGTATCACTGGGAAAAGAGACCACTGGGAGTGAGAGAGAGAAGAAAAGAACCACTGGGGAGGGAGGGAGGAGGACCACTGGGGAGGAGAGAAGGACCACACTATGGGAGGGAAGGATCACTAAGAAGAGTGGGGGGGATCACTGGGGGAAAGGGATGAGTTAGGGCCACTGGGGAAGTGAAGGGGGGAAGGACCACTGCACTGGGGGATGAAGGGGAGGGAAGGACCACTGGGGATGAAGAGGGGGAAAGGGCCGCGCATGGGGGATGATGAGGGGGAAGGACCACTGGGGGAGGAGAGGGATGGGGAGTAATAACCAGTGGGGGAGGAAGGGGGGGAGTTAGGGCCACTGGGGAAGGGGGGTGAAGGAACACAGGGGGAGGGGGGGTGGGTAGTAAGGGCCACTGAGGGAGGAGGGGGCTGGTCCACTAAGGGGTTTGGGAGAGGGAGGACCACCAAAGGGGGGTAAGTAGGGAGGACCACTAAGGAGAGGGGAGGAGGGTAAGGACCACTAAGGGGGGGGGGAGAAAGAGGATAATGACCACTGAGGGGAGGAGATTACCACTAAGGGGGTGGGAGGAGGAGGGGAATGTCTACTAAGGGGTTTGGGAGAGGGAGGACCACTAAGGGGAGGGATGGAGGACCACTAAGGGGGAGAGGGGGGAGTGAGAAGACCACCAAGGTGTATTACAGGGAGCCAAGGGAGAGCACTAAGGGACAGAAGGGGAGAACACGGAGGGACAGGAGGGAAGGGGAAATCAATAATTGACAGGAGGGGAGAGCACTATGAAAAAAATAAAAAATAAAGAGTTGCTCCCCTCTCAGTCCCTATCCTACCCCACAAACCTTCTCTTTTACACTACACACATACACAATGCATCCCCCCCCACACACACACAGAAACATACAATGCATTCCTACTCACACACAGACACACCCGAAACACACAATGCATCCCTTACGTTCACAAATACTCATTCTCTTACACACAGAAACAAAATGCATCTTTTACACAATCAATGCACCCCTTACAGACACACACTGCATTCAATTAAATACACAGAAACACACCTTGCACCCCTTACACACACACACCCAGAAACATACAATGCATTCCTTACACGCAAACACACACTGCATCCCCTATAAACACACCACATCCCTTACAGAAATTGGTATCCCTATACACTACATTCTATAAGAACACACACACATTGCATCCTCTACAATAACACATAAAACATCCCCTACACACATACACTCCACTTCCTGTGAGAGAACTCATGGGTGGGCCATGTAGGTGGATTTATGGGTGGGCATTGTAGGCATACTCACGGTCAAGCCCTGGGGGCCCAGACCTTGAGCTGTGTAAGGGGCCCTAAAAAATGGAGCTGCTTCCTGTTCGTTAATTGTTGTGAGCACTGTTAAAAACAGTCTCCTGAGAGCCTCTTCTACACCAGACCTGTGGAGCCAGGCAGAGCCCATCATCAGCCTCTTGTCCTCATCTGGTGGTAAGTAGGCAATCCAATATATTATTAGTGGCACTAATCTCTAATTTACCTCACATTAAATGGATACTATAGTCACCAGAAGCACTACAGCATAATGTAGTGGTTCTGGTGTCTATAGCCTGTGCCTGTAGGCTTTTTAATGTAAACACTGTCTTTTCAGATAAAAGACACTTTGTGAAGAATGGCAGAGCATATGGGCAGGGCATTGTGATGTCACATGGTGGGCAGGACATATGGGGGGGCGGCAAATTTTTTTTGCCTAGGGCGGCAAAATTCCTTGCACCGGCCTTGTATATGATAGAAGTATATTTTATTTGTAACTGTAATTTATTTTTTTAACTTATATTTTATTTTTATTACAGGAGAGGGAGCAGAGACAGTGTCAGCCAGTGATTTCACATTACTGGCTGACACACAGGATCAGTGATCATAGTGACTGCCTGTCACTGTGATCACCTACTGCAGATTGGGTAATTGACCACAGGGGGAGTGCCTGGGTGGTACAAGCACTCCCCCTACCAATCTGAAGGGGGATCATTGTGCCTGTTACATGTATCAGCCATTAGGCTAACACATGTAACACTGATCGCAGTGACAGGCTGTCACTGCGATCAGAGCGCTCTGATCGCGGTCACTGACCCCAGGTGGACTGCCTGGTGGGCCAGGTGTGTCCCCCGACCGCGATCTACACAGGGGAAAGCTTTGAAATCGGCTGACACACAGTAAATACTGATCGCAGTGACAGCCTGTCACTGTGACCACAGACTGCAGATCGCGGTCACCGGCCACAGGGGGGGTTGCCTGGGGGGCAAGGCTTCCCCCCGACCGCGATCTGCAGTGGCGATTAGCGCCGACCATGTGGGTGGCCATTATAGCGAGGGCCTACTACTATGCCTGCCGGTGTTTAGAGCCAGCTCCTGCAGGGCGTAATAGTACGCCTTCTGGATTTAAGGGGTTAACAAAATGAGACTGTTTACTCTCAGAGTTTGATTTTTTTAAGCTGTGTAACCCATATGTAATGTCAACCCCCTAACTCTTTCTTTTCATTCTGTACCCTCTAATCCTAAAGTCTCAATAAAAGAAAGAATAAAAAAAAAGAAAGAAAGAAAGAAAGAAGGAAGGTATGTAGAAGAGGATAAAGGTCTAGCTGACTGCCTAAATTAACGTTTTTGTTCAGTATTTACAGATGAAAATGATGGGAAGGGGCCTTAATTAGGAAAAAGGACAAATTAGGCATTTGTTACATGTGTGTTTACAGAGGAAGATGTTCTATTCCAACTGTCAAAAGTAAACACAAATAAGTCAATGGGACCTGATAAAATAAACACAAAGTTATTAAAGGGCTTAGTGGTGTACTACCAAAACCAATAACATATTTATTTAACCAATCATTGTTAAAAGGAGTTGTCCCAGAAGATTGGAAGTTAGCAAGTGTTGTGCCCATTCACAAGAAATGTAGTAGGGAGGAGTCGGGCAACCATTAAGCCTTATTTCAGTAGTGGGGAAAGTAATGGAAACCATGTTAAAGGATAGGATTGTTGAACTAAAATCACATGGAATTCAACATCAGAGACAACATGGGTTTACTGTAGGGAGATCATGACTTAAAGGTAGGCAAACAATATAATAGAGCAGCAGGAAATGCTATCAGAATGCTTGGTTGTATAGGGAGAGGTATTAGCAGTAGAAAGAGGGAAGTGCTCATGTCATTCTACAGAACACTGGTGTGACCTCACTTAGAGTATTGTACGCAGTACTGGAGACCGTATCTCCAGAAGTACATTGATACTTTAGAGAGAGTTCAGAGAAGGGCTACTAAACTGGTTCATGGATTGCAGGATAGAGCTTACAAGGAAAGGTTAAAGGAACTTAACATGTATAGCTTGGAGGAAAGACAAGATGATAGAAACATTTAAATACATAAAGGGAATTAATAGTGAGGAATTTTCTTTGTCAGGAATTTTCCCTTGCCATGGTCTTTTTATCAATTTGCAGCTCTCCTTGTCCCCAAACCATATGGCGAGGAGCCCAAAGGAATGAGATAAGACAAAGTAAGGTTCAAAGTGACTTCTGATGTTTAATGGGCTGTGTAACAGGTTATATACAGCAGGAAACAAGCATTATCCAATCCTAATAAAATCATCTATCTTATCTTTACATCTTAACCTATATCAAGCTTGCAGGTGTATCTTCATGTTCGGGCCTTGCTCAAAGCTAAGTTTCATTATAACTACGCACTTCAAATTAATATGCATACGCATTAAGAACTAATATGTATATGCACTAAGAATGAAAAATATTTACTGTGCAGTTCTAAATTACACATTACTATGCCCTTATGATCAAAGGGAGAAACACAGGAAATAAGGCAAACAGCAGAAACATACAGGATATAACACTAACACTTGTTACACAATGTTCTATAGCTCTTGTCTAGGGCTATATTCCCTAAGCATTTTATATAGACGAAGTATATTATTTCAAATAGCTGACATGCTCCAAGTTAGCAAATTTTAAACAGACTGAACATCCGGTCATCTGTAGCTTGAGCCTTGGGTCAGTATAGGCAAAGTGTATCATTCCCAACAGGAATCAACAAAGTAAAGGGGGAGACTATATTTAAAAGAAGAAAAACTGTTACAACAAGAGGACGTTGTCTTAAATTAGAGGGGCAAAGGTTTAAAAATAGTGGATGCATGGAATAGCCTTCCAGCTGAAGTGGTAGAGGTTAACACAGTAAAGGCTATCCTAGCTATAAGATAAGGCCAGGGACTAATGAAAGTATTTAGAAAATTGGGCAGACTAGATGGGCCGAATGGTTCTTATCTGACGTCACATTCGATGTTTCTGTCTAACATAAGCAGGAGGGTGGCCAACAGCATCTGCAATTTTAAACTGTATATTGCTAAACATCTGATCCATGGGATCCACAGAAACAGTGCTGGATCAATTTTTGGAGCCATTACTGCCTGAATGTCAGGAATACCAATATGGCTTCTAAGGAGCTAGTTTGGCAAAATCCCTGACTTCTGGCTCTTGTGCGAAGGCCCATCTTGAATGGAACAATTAATTTTTTTCCATATATCATTTTTATTGAGTTCTACAGAGTAGTACACAGTGCATACATAACAACTTAGATATTGCTTACAGTACAGAAATTCACAAGTTTACATTTGTTGTTGTTCTTCTCTCTGGGGGGGCAACAGTTAGTTTCTAACAATTCTGATGTATCCATAGTAGCAGTTTACAAGTTTACAAATCACATACTACACATCTCGCTTACCCAATGCATTCACAAATATTATCAAGTAAAATGTTACATGTGATTGGCTTGTTATATGTAGCTCTTGTAACGGATCACCTGGCACCCCGACTGGGTACCTCCATTGATGGATGCTCCTAGTGCTTCCTGAGGGCTCCAAACACTCTACCAGAGACCATAACCACTGCAGACCCCACGAACCACCACAGCTTGGTTGGGGTCTCGCCGTCTCCTACCTACCCTGGACCTACGACAAGGCTCCAGGTTACAGTGTGTGAACCTCTCTTTCCCCAGAGAGCGAAACAGGAACAAGCTCTTAAAAGAGCTTAGTGATTATAGCAAGGGAGTATGAAGAGCATAGCAATCCTTTGTAGCAGATTCCCCCAATAAGAGACAGGACTCCCCACAAGGTCCACAGGACACAAAGTTACAAAAGCCAAAAGAAACAATAATTAACACCGAAACACTCCCACATACAGTCAGCAAGCCCTCCTCTCTGCCTGTGATATAATTAAGCCAGCTAATGGAATAACTTAATTATCCACAGGTAGAAAAAAACATACATTTATACAAACCCTAAAACGTACCCCAAAATACAACATATCCCCATAAATCCCATGTTATATCCCTGTATAGCCCGTATATGGGTGAACAACATATCCAAAAATCACCCAGATCAGAGCAGGGGTTCAAAAGTTCCATGGAAGTCACATATGATCGACTGCACGCACACTTTCATGCCCAAAACAGTTCCAGAGAATTGGGCTGTGCGGCTGATCTATTTCCCATATCAAATGCAGTTCAAATAGACAAACGGCAACCGTTCGTGCAAATGTCAATGTTAAAGTGCCGTTTGAATTGTCGAACAGCGTTCATATCTAGTCGAAGAGTTGCAGTTCAGAGAAGGTAAAGTTCAGCTGTGTTGATGCTGTAGAGTGTCCCATTTGAGTTCCATGAACTCGACGACCAAACATCGCTGAACGGCGTTCGACTAAACAAAATAGCTGTCGCCACGTGTTCGTATGTCGAATGGCAGCCACTTTGGCACCTCGGCTGTTTCCGAAGTGCCACTTCGAAAGTGCAAATCCTTTCCAGTAGAGTTTAAAGGTGCCACGTGTTCATATGTCGAATGGTGGCCACTTCGGCACTTCGGCTGTTTCCGAAGTGCCATTTCGAAAGTGCAAATCCTTTCCAGTAGAGTTTAAAGGTGCCACATGTTCATATGTCGAATGGTGGCCACTTCGGCACTTCGGCTGTTTCAGAAGTGCCACTTCGAAAGTGAAAAACATTTCCAGTAGAGTTTAAAGGGACAGAAACAGCCTTTTCAAATCCAATATGCCCAGATAGTGCTTTTAAAGGGCAGTACATCCATGGGCCATAGTCACAGGGCAGGAGGCCCCTCCAAAAACTCATGGCAAACTCCCTTAACAAGGGGAGTTTGTCACAGCTCTGCCTGTGAAAGCTGCTTGTTAGTAGAGTGATTCAGTATCTTGGACCTGAGAGTCTGGTGTTACGAGTGTTAGTTGCAACCCCAACACCTTGTATCACTCATTTAGGATTTAGGTGAGTATAACACTGCATGTGTGCTTCTATGAGGGGTAATGGTGAGAATACCATGTTCTACTCATAATTATGGAAAGAGGGGGGCAATCAAAAGAGGGAAAAACAAAACAAAGAGCAAACGTAAGACCGTATGGTTTCGTATTGAGCTAAGTGTCTTTAGGGAGTTTTAGCTTTAATGACAGGTACTCGGATTTATCTAGTGCATTGGGTCTTACTTCTTTAGGTGTTAAGGGATTTGAGTTTCATCTGATTATCTCTCCAGCTTGCCCACCTCTTAGTGTGGATCTCTTCTTTACCTTTTAATTTGTAGGCCATTTGTTCATATTCATAGGCGGATTCCTCTCTATTCCACAAAAAAAAGATGGAGCACTTATACGCTTCCAATTGTTTGCTATGTTAGTTTTTGCTGCCAGTAGGAGGTGTATGGCAACAAACCTGTGTTGTGCTGATAAAATTGCTGGTGGAAGGTGAAGGAGATAACATTCTGGTCTGAATGGTACTTTTTTTTGTGGCAATATCAAAATGTTGACAACTTGGGACACTCCCAGACGATGTGCTTTATAAAGCCATTGTGGAGTCCACACCTCCAGCACAATGGTGAGACTTCATAATACATTTTCACTAGCCTGGCCGGAACCAAGTACCATCTTATTAGTATCTTACAATATCCCTCCCAATGGGAAAGGCTATTAGATGATGCCCTTGTTGTTTGTATCACCTGATTCCATAGCAGGGTTGGAAGGGATATGTCAAAATCTTTTTCCCACATCTCTATCTATTTGTGTTTGTGTAATGGGTCCGCATCATTAATTGTGGAATAGGATAGGGAAAGGGGTTTTGTTTTAGTGTGTTTACCTATGCAACATAAGCCAAAGGTTGTAAGTTGCGTTTCATCACATTGTTGTATATTGTGCATTTGTATTTTGTGCTTGAGCCTTATGTAATTAAAAAAGTCCCTAGAGGGGAGTGCTCTTTTTGTAGCTCTGAAAAAGATTTGAGGCCCTGTGTTGTATACAAGTTTTTTTATGGATAGCACTCCTTTTTGAATCCAGGGCCCCATGGGGATGTCCTCTGACAATGCCGAAATTGTCTTTGTGTGGGCAAAATAGAGAAGGTTGTCTGTCCCTATTAGGTTTGCAGCCCCTAGTCTCTCCAACTACACACTAGGAATCGTGTAATGTGTCTTTTGCTGTTCCATTTCGAAAATGTCCAAAGCATGTGTTCTATTGTGGTTGTGTGTAGACACGCATTTTCAAGGGGAAACCAGATTGGTGGCTTAGTGCCTGACAGAGTCTCCAGTCCCAGCACCAGAACTGCTGCTCTGTAGTATGATTTAACATTTGGGATGTCTGAGCTTCCTTTGAATGGCGGTAGCCACATTAGATGGCTTGCTATTCTCGGGAGCCTTTTTTTTCCAGATGTAGGCATCTTGTTAGTATTTTATCAGGAAGAGCTAGGAGATTGGTGCAAAACAAGTATAAGATATGAGGTAATGTCATCATCTTGGTAGTGTGTACCCTCCCCAACCATGAAATGTCTAACTTCTGCCACCCATTTAATTGTGCCTGCAGTTTGTGAGTTAAAGTAATGTGATTCTCCTGAATAAGTTGTGCGTCTGACCTTTCTAAGTTTATGCCCAGGTATTTTAACCCCTTCCAAACTTCTGGAATAAAAGGCAATCATGACATGTCACACATGTCATGTGTCCTTAAGGGGTTAAGGAGGTTTTCCTCCAGTCAAAGATATGTTGTGCCTTAAGGGTTTGTACTATAGATGAGGGAATACCTATGGGTAACGCCAGTGTTTTTTTTCAATTTGACAATTTTTATTGCGTTTTTTACATTTTTTATGATGGGAGGGGTTAAAGAAAAGATAGAGGGGGAAACATAACACTACTTGTGTTTAAAGGCCCTCCAAGTGTGACAATAAATTACACATTTGTTCTAACAGTAGTTCTCTTGTAGGCTTTAACCTTTAACCCTGTAAATTTTCTTTCTATACCCCAACACAGTATAGGTTAGCCGAACATATTGTTTAAGAACACATTTACGGCTTTACATCTATTCCAATCGGTAATGAGACTCGCGTTATGTATACAGCACAATGATTTCTTATCTTCTATGTGCTTTTAAGAATTGCCTATAGTAGAAAAGAGCTAAGTTGAAAACCCTGTTGAGGGACCCTAGGTGAATTACTCATGTGCATGGGCTTGGAGCCGTACAGTCTAGAGAACTCAATTGTACCTTCTCACCAACTATATACAATCCAATTATCAGTAAGGGGGCATACATTGGGGGGGGGGGAGAAAAGGGGGAAGGATGCATAAAGAGCAGGTGAGCCCAAAAGTCGTTTATGGAAAGAGAAGTTTAGTATGCACAGGATCCTCAGAATTGATATGTTATATTGGTTGTATCGGCCTGTGTCAACCATTGTACATGGTTGTGTGAAGTTCCATGATTCCCTTGATCTTCCCAAATAAATAGTCAACCCCTTGTTCGCCATTGACATCTGATGGTGCGGGTATGAATAAGTTGGTCGCTTAGCCGTATGGTGAGACCATTCAGGGGTGTGGTGGGTCTATTGATTGCTCTATTGTGTGTTTATAGGTATCCCATGCCTCCTTGGCTCTCTCAAAGAGTGTGTTTGTGCCATGTTGTCATCTAGCCATATGCTCGTAGTCTAGGTTGGTAGAGATTTGTTGCTTTAAGGCCTGGTTGGAAGGTGCCTCCACTGATTTCCAAGCCTGTGTTATTGGTGTCAAAGCTGCAACTAAAGTATGAAATATCAGAAATGCTTCCCATTTCGGGAACCTATCAATATTTAAATGCAATAGTCCTAGGCTGGGCGTAAGTTTTATTTCAGTTTTTAGGACCCACCGTAGAATATCCTCCACTGTCAGCCAGTGTGGTTGGATGTGGTTACAGGACCACCATATGTCGTGCATTGTGCCCTTGTCAACTTTACATCACCAGCATGTGTCCCTCGTACATGGAAAGATTGTTTAGGTACCCATAGTAGGATCTTTAATTTCAGACCCTGGGCCCAGTAGCTTTCTATATCAGTCCATTGTGGGGGGGGGGGGAGGGGCATGAATTTATTTCCAATTCTCATATGCCTTAAGGGCGGGGGAGAGTCTGTTATGATCAGATTGTAAATGCGGCTTGCTGCCGCCAGTGATATACTCCATCAGTGTGCTGCCCTTAACGGCTATAATACAATACACATTTTTTACGAGATTAACACCAGTTTGCCATGCGTTTGGTGAGACCTAAGGCTAGAAGCATTCATTTTGTCAAGTATTGTATCGGGTGCATTTTAGTAAGGGCGGGAGAGAGTCTGTTATAATCAGATTGTAATCGCGGCTTGCTGCCCTAGTGATATACTTGATCGGTGTGTGGCACTTAACTGCTATAATGCAATACACATTTTTTACGACATTAACACCAGTTTGCCATGCGTTTGGCAAGCCTTAAGGTTTGAAGCATTCATTTTGTCAAGTATTGTATCGGGTCCATTTTAGTAACCTGGATTAGCAGTCAGTATATAAAAGTCTTTTAACGTAACAGCACTAAACAATGTGTGATACTTAAGTGTCTGGAAAAACTTGGTGTATCAGTAGTGGAGCTTTAATCTGCAGAGCTCATGATAGGTCTCACTGGGGAACCCTCTTGAGTCCATTCAGGTTACATTTTCTTCGGTGAAGGCCTTTGAGGAGAGTTATGCCATAGCGTGATGTAGGCCCCGTTCCTTGAGTTTTGCCATTCCTACCTCCAGCTCTAGTATTGCCACTGACTTGCCTCTGTGCCACACCAGAAGCTTCGTTGGGTAGCCCCAGTGGTAAGGTATTTTGTTGCTGCATAGCCTTTTAGTCACGTTTATGAATTCTCTCCTCTGCGTCATGGTTGTTACGGATAGGTCGGCAAAGATATTTATCCCCTGATAAGGCTCCCTCAGGTTGGGAAGTTTTCTTGCCACATTCAAAAGCTCCTCCTTGGATCTATAATAGTGGAAACGTGCAATGGTATCCCTCATTTCTGAAATACTCTTCAAGGTCCTGCAACATGGTGTGTAGGCTTTTATGAGTTAAATTAAAGTATATCTAATACTACTGAGAGACCAAGTATTTGTAGTTCCTTTATATTCAATGGTAGGAAAAAATAGAATAGATTCTTGGCTTGTTCAATGCCAAAAAACATATAGAGGGATAGATGACAATATACACCACCCATAGAGAGCAAAATAAAAATAAAAATAAAAGAGAACAGAGGAAAAAAGGGAATTACTGCAAAAAGCACCACAGATCTATGTCTGCATTTAATCCTCCTGGTTGGAGGGTTTTTAATATATTGATCCAATACGTTTCTCGCTGTGCTAGTCTTTTAATAAGGTTGCCACCCCTCCAATGGTTGTCAATTATTTCTAGACCTATGTAGTGGAAGTGTTTCCAACTAAAATTAAGACATGAATTACAATGCATGGGAACCGAATGTTTATCATATTTTTTCCTAATATTATTTTTATGTTCCAAAATTCGTTCTTTAAGTTTTCTACACGTGCGTCCCACGTATTGCTTTCCACAGGGGTAGTGTAGCAAATATATTAAATTTTTACTATCACAGTTTATATTAGTCTTAATATTAAATTCTCTACCTGTAACTGTACTTTTAAACTTTGTTACTTTCAAAAGCCTCTGTGTCAAACAGGCTTTACAATGATTACATGAGCTAAAGCCCTTTATTCCACTTTTCTTGTTTTCATGTTTATTTTTTAAGGCATAGCTAGGAGCCAATAAGCTTTTCAAATTTTTTGCTTTCCTAAAAATCATAGGTGGCTGTTTGGGTAATGTTTCTCCTAAAATTGGATCTTTAAGCAAGATGCCCCAGTGCTTATTCAGAATATTTCTAATCTTTCGATGTTGGGTATTATACTGGGTAATAAATGCATATTTAAAATTTTCCCCTTTATCTTTGACTCTTTTTTTCTTTTTAATTAGATCCTTTCTATCTAGTCTTCCTGTTTCCTTAATTTCCTTGTCTAGTACACTTCTTTCATATTTTTTGGATATAAGTTTATTGCATAAATGTTTAGCTTGTTCCTTATAATCATAATTATTGGTACAGTTTCTTTTAATTCGAATTAGTTGGCTTTTAGGTATAGAATTTAGCCAATGTTCGTGATGACAGCTCTTTTTATGAATAAAGCTATTACCTTCTGTCTCTTTAAAGTAACACTTTGATTGAACCTTATTATTTTTAATATAAAATGTAATGTCCAGAAAATTTATACTTCTGGTATAAAATGGATGTGTGAACTTTAAATTATAGTTATTGATGTTAATATAATTCAAGAATTTTTCTAGTTCACTCTGAGTTCCCTTCCAAATTAGGATAACGTCATCTATAAAACGCTTCCAGAGGACCAGGTTTGCAACCCAGCTATACCCCCTCCACACGGAGTTGGTCTCCCAATCTCTCATGTATATGTTGGCATAGCTGGGGGCAAACCTGGTCCCCATGGCTGTGCCAGTTTGTTGAAGATAAAAAACATTGTTAAAGGAAAAATAGTTATGGTGTAAAATAAAGTGAATACCATCCAATACAAAATTTCTCAAATTATTTGATGTATTAATATCCTCCTTCATGATTTTCTCTACTGCTTGAATACCCAATTCATGTTTGATTATTGTGTATAACGAAGTAACATCAATCGTTACCCAAATGTAATCTTCCTCCCAGTCTCTATTTGCCATCAACTCCAAAATATGAGAAGAATCTCGTATATAGGAGGGAGCTTGTTGAGCAAATTTTTGTAAATAATAATCTATAAATTCGGAAAGGCGTGATGTAACTGAATCTATTCCACTTATAATGGGTCTTCCTGGGGGCTCTACAGGGTTCTTATGCAACTTGGGCAAAAATAAAAAATCGGGATCACAGGAAATTCAACATGAAGATACTCAATATTTTTTTTAGATATTACATCTTTTTCACCGGCAAGATTTAGAAGTGTTTTAAGTTCTTGATTAAACTGAATTGTAGGATCACATTTTAATTTTAAGTACGTTCTATTATCCCCTAAGATTCTATCTGCCTCTTTTAGGTAATAGTCTTTAGTCATTAGGACTATTGCCCCTCCCTTGTCCGCTTCTTTAATGATGACATTTTCCATATTTTGGAATTTTTTAATACTAGCATTTTCCCCTTTAGTAAGATTAAATTTATTCTTATTTTTATTAGTTTTTTGCTGTAGATCTAGTTGTTCTAGATCACTACAGACCATATTACTAAAAGTTTCCAAATGATGGCCCTTCTGACTGGTGGGATAAAAATGTGATCTCTTTTTAAACTTTTTCTCCTCTGACTGTGAAATTTGGTTAGGAATTTCTTTAGCTGGATGTTTTAGAAAGAACCTTTTAAGAGTCATCTTTCGAACAAATTTTTGTAAGTCTATATAGGTGTTAAAATAATTCATACCTTGATTGGGTGCGAATTTAAGACCCTTTTTGAGGGCTTTTAGATCGTCTGGAGTTAGCTCTATATCTGTTAAATTATAAATGCCTAGTTCTATTTCTAATTCCTTTTTGGATTTTCCTCCCTCCGGAAGTTTTCCTCTGCTCTCTTTCTTTTGGGTGGAGTTTCCATAGGACTTTCCAGTGGGGAGAATCTGTTTTCCCACTGGTTGTTGCGGGGTTTGAAAAACTGGGTTATTCGCCTTTCTTTTTGGTCTAGCTCCCTCTCTAAAAAACGTTCTTCCCTCTCTTGAAAATTCTCCCGACCAGAACTGGCCATTTCTGCATATGTTCTCTGGTAAGTAGAGGTGCTGGGTCTCTGTGTGGAAATGCCAGGTTTCTGGACGGGGGAATTTCCCAAAGCTTTTCCCATTCTATCTTTAGTGTGAAAGAAGGGTGGAGACTGTCCCCTTTCTCCTCTATTGCTATTATGCTTAGGTGATACAAATCGTTCCTTTCTGTTTAAAGGTTTATTCTCATTATTACCCCAAGTGTTAGAAGGTTTAGTATAAGAATATTTCCTTCCTCTAGAACCATTTCCATATTTGTTAATATGGCGATTATGTTCTGAGCCAATTTTTCGTCCATAATCTCTATTCTCCCCAAATTTTCTATAATTGGATCTATTTTTCATCTTGTTAACAGTGGAGAAAGTATTTTTAAGTTTATCGTCTCTATCTCTCAATTTCTTTTTATTTTTAACATTAGCTATTTGATCCTCTAAATTTTTTATATTTTCATTAATAGTTTGCTCTCTCTCTTTAAATTCTAAATTGTCTCTAACTATGTCTTCCTGGTTTTAATCTCATCTTCTAAGGTTTGTCTATTAGTTTTTTCAAATTCTATGATTAATCTCATGAGGTCCTGGGAACAATTCTCCAATATTGAATCCCATTTCCTCATGAATTCATCATTTTCAATCCCATAAGCAGGGATTTTTTCAACCCTTAGACCTCTGGGAATTAATCCTTCCTTGAGGTAACCCTTTAAATAGGAAATTTCCCACCATTTCCTTTTCTCTTTCTTCATAAGTCTTTCTAATTTAGTGAAATAAAAATTCTCAATGCAGACATAGATCTGTGGTGCTTTTTGGAGTAATTCCCTTTTTTCCTCTGTTCTCTTTTATTTTTATTTTTCTTTTGCTCTCTATGGGTGGTGTATATTGTCATATATCCCTCTATATGTTTTTTGGCATTGAACAAGCCAAGAATCTATTTTATTTTTTCCTACCATTGAATATAAAGGAACTACAAATACTTGGTCTCTCAGTAGTATTAGATATACTTTAATTTTAAAATTACAGATTTTCTGCTGAAGGTAGATAAACTACCATGTCTTATTATTATATTTTTTTTATTATTATTTTTTTTATATACATTTATTTTTTACAGAATTAACACTTTAATGCATTTATGGCATTATTTAGAACATCTTGGCTTGTGCATATCATATTATGCAGTGTGCATGTTGCCTTATGTGGTATGCAGTTGAGCATTCATGCACACTGACATATAAATGTATTAATGTAAGAAACACAGGTTACTAGTGTGTCTGTTTTGTCTTTTATAAATAAAGTTTGTTTAGAAACTTTCAAGTTAGTAATATCTCTTTAACTTGTTTCTTAGAAATAAAGATTATTCAAAAAACCTTTAAACCAGCAACATCTTTTTAACCTCTTTGCAATTCCCTTTTGTACACTCCCCCCACTTGTATTTCTACTTAGAAACAGTCTTTTTTGGGACTTTTTTCAACATCTCAGTTTGTAATTATGAGTGCCAGCCAAAACGAAGGTGGAACGCATAGCTGGAACGCATGACGTCATCACGCACATCACATGACCGCACAGGATACACGAAACCCAGAAGTAACTCAAATTTTAATTGAAAACAGCTGAAGAGAAATGGAATCACCTGCAGAACCACTATTGGGACTGATTGGGGGTGGTATATATTGGGAGATGTTTGTAACTAGGTTTATATGTATTTTTATTCATCATCCTTGTGAAAGATTGTCCCTGAGGAAGTCCCTAACAGGGAAGAAACGCGTTGGACTGATTTACCTGCTTTTATTTACTTTGATGTAAGTAATAAATGCTTTTTTTACTCTTTACTCAAACAGTCATTCAATCATTTTTTTGCACTTTTTTTTTTATGTGAGATCCACATTTACCAAGTATCTGAAGCAAAAGAAGACACAGCATATTTCTGAAAGCATTTCTTGGGATGTTAAAGTGTGAGTGAGCATTTGTCACTTACTCATATACCCAATCACAGTATATACAGTATTGCACTATGCCATATATTTTCTGTTTCCCTAGCTTGGAATAGCCCTATATCATATGCATGTTGAATTAAAGATAGGAGGAAATCTTCGGGCATATCCTATATTGCTAAGGGAAGTTATTTCACTTTCTATCACAATCACTTGTTGAATTGTAATTCACACAGCACTGCATGTGAACACTACTTATGAGTGTGTGAGAAATTCTATATATCTTGCTCTATTACATTGTCTGCCTACCTTTAAGTCATCAGAAATAATCACCCCTAAATCCCTTTCCTCATATGTTGAGGTTAGAACTCTATCAAATATTCTGTACTCTGCCCTTGGGTTTTTACGTCCAAGATGCATTATCTTGCACTTATCCACATTAAATGTCAGTTGCCACAATTCTGACCATTTTTCTAGTTTACCTAAATCATTTGTCATTTGGCTTATCCCTCCTGGAACATCAACCCTGTTACATATCTTAGTATCATCAGCAAAAAGACATACCTTACCATCAAAACCTTCTGCAATATCACTAATAAAAATATTAAAGAGAATGGGTCCAAGTACAGATCCCTGAGGTACCCCACTGGTGACAAGTCCAAGCTTCGAATATATTCCATTAACTACAACCCTTTGTTCCCTGTTACTCAGCCACTGCCTTACCCATTCAACAATATTTGAATCCAAACTTAAAGATTGCAGTTTATTGATAAGCCTTCTATGTGCAACAGTGTCAAAAGCCTTACTGAAATCTAGGTAAGCAATGTCTACTGCACCACCCTGATCTATAATTTTAGTTACCCAATCAAAAATCAATAAGATTAGTTTGGCATGATCTCCCTGAAGTAAACCCATGTTGTCTCTGATCTTGAAATCCATGTGTTTTTAGATGTTCATCAATCCTATCCTTTAACATGGTTTCCATCACTTTCCCCACTACTGAAGTAAGGATTACTGGCCTATAGTTGCCCGACTCCTCCCTATTACCTTTCTTGTAAATGGGCACAACATTCGCTAACTTCCAATCTTCTGGGACTACTCCTGTTAACAATGATTGGTTAAATAAATCTGTTAATGGTTTTGCTAGTACACCACTAAGCTCTTTTAATAGCTTTGGGTGTATACCATCAGTTGAAATAGAACCTCTTCCTCTGTAAACTCACGTGTAATAAATGACTCATTTATCCTTTTTCTCAACTGAGGTCCCTTTCCTTCATTTTCTTCTGTAAATACAGAACAAAAATATTCATTGAGGCAGTCAGCCTGACCTTTATCCTCTTCTACATACCTTCCTTCTTTTGTTTTTAATCTAGCTAATCCTTGTTTTACTTTTCTTTTATCATTTATGTACCTAAAAAATGTTTTATCCCCCTTTCATACTGACTGTGCTATTTTCTCTTCTGTGTGTGATTTAGAAGCTCTTATAACTTGCTTAGCCTCTTTCTGCCTAATCTTATAGATCATTTTGTCTTCCTCACTCTGGGTTTTTTCATAATTCCTAAATGCTAACTTTTTGTTTTTAACTATTTTGGCCACATCTGCGGAGTACCACAGTGGTTTCTTGAATTTTTTGCTTTTACTGACAAGCCTAATGCAATTTTCTGTTGCCTTCAATAGTGCAACTTTTAAATAATCCCATTTTTCTTGGACTCCATTTAAATTGCTCCAGTCTGATAATGACTCCTCTACCCATATTCTAATTTTAGAAAAGTCTGTTTTCTAAAGTCTAAAACTTTTGTTTTTGTGTGGTGTGACTCAGTCACTGTTCTTATATTAAACCACACTGACTGATGATCACTGGATCCTAAACTTTCACCTACAGTAACATCTGATACCAAATCTCCATTTGTTAACACTAAATCTAGTATGGCCTCTTTACGAGTTGGCTCCTCAACAACTTGTTTTAGAGACAATCCCAGTAGGGAGTTTAGAATATGTGTGCTCCTGGCACAAGTAGCTTATTTTGTTTTCCAATTTACATCAGGAAGATTAAAATCACCCATGATGATAACTTCCCCCTTCATTGTCATTTTAGCTATTTCCTCAACTAGTAGATTATCTAACTCTTCAATTTGTCCTGGGGGCCTATAAATCACACCTACACGAGTTACTGTGTGATTACCAAATTCTAACGTAGCCCAAGCGGACTCTATGTTTGCCTCACTAACTTTTATTAGGCTAGATTTTATGCTATCCTTCACATACAAGGCCACCCCTCCCCCTTTCTTGCCTTCCCTATCTATCCTATATAAAGAGTACCCTGGTATTGCTATGTCCCAGTCATTTTTCTCATTGTACCATGTCTCAGTAACAGCGACTAAATCTACACTATCAGTTGCCATTATTGCCACTAGTTCATGGATCTTATTCCCTAAACTGCGAGCATTTGTAGACAAGGTTCCGTTAAACATTGGAGGACTAATGCAAGATCCCAAGGTGGAGAAGAATTTCTTGATGGGGGATTAATTCTCATTGCTGCTTTGAAAAATCTTGCAATAAGATGATGCATTGTACAGGAATTATTGTGAAGAGCCGATAAGGCCAATGATTGGACTTTCAGAGTGCTGAGACTTTGTCCTTTATCTAGACATGACTGTAGAAAAAAATCCAGAATTTGAATATCAGATGGATTGAGATGGTCAAAGTCTTCAGAGCCTGCCCATACTTTGAATGTTTCCCATATTCTATAGTAGCTGGAGGAAGTAGAGCTTTTCTGAGTCTTAAGAAGAGTTTCTCCCACTTTATTTGAAAGGACTTGGTTTAAAAAAAGTTGTCAGTTGAAGAGCCAAGCTCCCAGATTCAATTGAGATGGGTTGGCCTTGGTAGTTTCGGGTTATTGCCATCTTGAGCAAAAGCAGATACCAAGGTCTTCTTTTCCATATGGGAATTATAGCAATGATCTGCTTTCCTTCTTTGACAATTGTCTTCAATAGGCTAGGTATGATAGGTAGTGTAGGGAACGCATACCCCAGATCGAAGTTCCATGGTTGTGACAGAGAGTCTTGGCCTGTTGACAGAGGATCTTGAATCAGAGAGTATAATTCCCTTACTTGAGTATTCCTCCTGTTCGCCATAAGGTCGATTTGGGGTATGCCCCATGTGTGGTGAAAGTGACCTCGCCACTGGTTTTTGGAGGGGCCTGTTTGCCAGCCTCCTGCCCTGTGACTATGGCCCTGGGATGTATTGCCCTTTAAGGAACTGATTTGGGCATATTGTATTTTATTATGCTGCTGCTAGCCCTTTAAGAACCATATGGGGACATACTGTGGAGTTACTGGGTGGACACCATTTCATGTATCAAAGGCACATGGTGAGAACAATGGATGAAGCACATGGTGAGAACAATGGATGGTGGCCATTTTAACTCACAGACACTGTTTTGACTTTTCTACAAGGTGCCATCTTGCCAGTATTTGGTGCACAAAGACATTGTGCAGTAGTTTTAAACTATAGAACAGGGGACACATTTAACAGTAATTATTTTTCATGTAGCCTGTATATGTTCTGCGGAATCTGCATTAAACCGTATCTTCCAAACTACTAAACTGATCTGGGTGAATTTTAGATATGTGGTTCTCCCAGATCCCCTGGTTCCAAGGATATATTTTTTTATGGGGTTATTGCATGTTTTGGTGTCCCTGTGATATGTTTTATAATACTGTATTTTCCTGCCTGTTATAATTAAGTTAGTCTATTGTGTTGAGATAATTGTATTAGAGGTAGAGGGGAGGATTTCTGATGTAATGAATGGGAGTGTTAGCTGTGTTGTAATGTGTTGATTGGTTGTGCTTCAAAACCCTGTGGGCAGTACTATGTTTGTAGAATGTGAATAAAAGAGGCTGTATGTGCCAGTACAGAGTTCTTCTTCACCCTCAATCTAGAGTCCTGTCTCTTATTGGGGGAATTGCTATATCACTACAAGGGATTGCTATGCTCTGCATACTCCCTTAGCTAATCACTACTAAGTTCTTTTAAGAGCTTGTTCCTGCTTCACTCTCTTGGGGGAGAGGCTCACCCACTGGAACCTGGAGCCTTGTCATAGGTCCAGGGTGGGTAGGAGACGGCGGGACCCAACCAAGCTGCAGAGGTTCCTGGGGTCTACGGTGGTTGTGGTGTCTGGCGGAGCACTAGGAGCATCCTTCAACTGAGGTACCCAGTCGGGGTGCCGTGTGATCCGTTACACCACCTTCTTGTAATCATCTTGAAAACTTCTGGGTGAAGACTCCATTCTCCTGGATGAATGGTTTCAGTGCTCAGATAGTTTGCTAAGGTGTTGTCTATCCCTGGAAGATATAGTGCCTTTATACCCATGAGATGCTTCTGAGCCAGTTTCATCAGGGGTTTCATCTCAGAAAGAAGACAGTTGCTTCTGGTGTCACCATGATGATTGTTGTCTGTGCGAATCAACACCCACTTGTGATATAATAATGGAAGAAAAGCTTTCAGAGCCTTTTAAATAGTTATCAACTCTCTTAAATTGGAGTTAAGCTTCTTCTCCTGTAGAGACCATTTCCCTTGAGTCCAGGTTGAGTTAAGATGGGCTCCCCAACCTTTGAGGCTGGCATCCGTCATGATTGTGAGACAGTCTGGTTCTTCTAAAGGAAACCCTCTCTGGAGATTGTGAAGCCATAACCACCACTTTAGTTGGTACTTCACCTTTAGTGGAACCACAATTTTTTGATCCCAATTGTTTTGGGGAATCTTGAACTGGAGTAGAAAATTTGTTTGGATAGGTCTTAAGTGCCACTGGGCCCATTTTCCAGTCCTATCGTGGAAGTGAGAGTCCCTATGAGACTCATATAGTCTTTTGC
The DNA here is from genome assembly GCA_933207985.1 of Pelobates cultripes. Taxonomy (NCBI): domain Eukaryota; kingdom Metazoa; phylum Chordata; class Amphibia; order Anura; family Pelobatidae; genus Pelobates; species Pelobates cultripes. The sequence continues at coordinate 69,507,447 of OW240918.1, read as the reverse complement.
GGATGTTGAACTCTTCTTCAGAATCATCCGAACTTTCTACTGAATCTGAGAACTTCGGTCTGTGGAAATTTTCACTGAGGCCTTTGTGGTGTCTATCTCTACTCCAAGGTAAATAATCTAGTGAGATGGTTCCAGAGAACTCTTCTCTAAATTTACCATCCATCCGTGGTCTCTCTGACTCTGTTTGTATTTATCACGGATCTTTCGAAGGAGGCTGCTATAATCAGGATGTCGTCTAAGTAATGACAAATTCTCAGACATTGAGTTCTTAGATAGGCAATGAGTGTTATCAGGACTTTTGGAAATATTCTGAGAGCTAAGCTTAGACCGAATGGGAGACTTCTGAATTGCAGATGCTTGCCCAATATGAAGAATCTCAGGAACTTGAAGTAATGAAGATGAACTGGAATCTTATAACAGGCATCCGTTAGGTCTATCGAGGTCTATCCTCACTTTACGGCACGAACACCGCTGGGACTTTCACTCCTCATTCTGTTCAATGGTAATTACACGGATGATGCGCCGTTCGGTAAATACAACCTACCGAACCGACTACACTCAATGCCTCTGTGTACGAACGGCCACGTTCGACTATTTGAATGTACTTTTACTGTTCAAAATAGACCGGCCACACAGCTTAATTCTCTGGAACTATTTTGGGCATGAAACCATGCATGCAGTCATTCAAAAAGAGACTTTCAGCTAACTCTTGAACCCCTGAACCGATCTGGGTGATTTTTCAGTATGTTGTTCTCCCAGATCGGAGCAATCAGGGGATGTATGTTTTATGAGGTTCCCATATGTTCTTGTGCTGTTTTCAAAAATGTGTAAAAACTTGTCTTTTTCGTTTGGATATAATTGAGTTGATACAGTAAATTAACTCAATTAACTCATAAGCAGAGGGGAGGGATTGTGTATCTTGTATGGGAGTGTCTTCATGTAAACGCCTGTTTGTATTGGTTGTTCACTTTGTGTCTCTGTGCCCAGCAAGGTCCACCTGGGTGTCACCCTTGTTAGGAAACCTGCATAAAAGTCAGTGTGCCTCCATTAAACTTCAGTTCTTACTTTACCCTAAATCTAGAGTCTTGTCTCTTATTGGGGGAAACTGCTATAAAGCTGTCACACTAGCTCTTGTAAGAGCTTCTCTAATTGGATGGCTACTGAGAATGCTGTAATACCCCTCACACTCGGGAGAAGGACGCCCTCTGGTGATGGAAACCCCTCTACTCATTGATATTATTATTATTATATTTATAGAGCGCTGTCAAATTCCGCAGCACTTTACAATGGGTGGACGAACAGACATGTAGTTGTAACCAGACAAGTTGGACACACAGGAACAGAGGGGTTGAGGGCCTTGCTCAATGAGCTTACATGCTAGAGGGAGTGGGGTAAAATGATACAAAAAGGTAAGGATAGTATTAGACTAGTGACTGTTGCAGAAGAGGAATCAGTCAGGAGCTATTAACAGTTTAATTGATACGCTTTTATGAAGAAGTGGGATTTAATGATTTTTTGAAGGAGTGGAGACTGGGTGAGCATCTAACGGAGGAGGGAAGCGAGTTCCACAGGAATGGTGCAGCCCTCAAGAAATCTTGAAGGTGAGCATCAGAGGTGGGAGTACGGACAGAAGGTAGATGTAAGCCTTCAGCAGATCGTAAGGGCCTAGACGGGACATACTTGTGTATAAGGGAGGATAGATAGGTGGAAGCAGCATTATGTAGAGATTTGAAAGCAAGAACCAGAATTTTAAATTAAGCTCTATATTTTATAGGAAGCCAATGTAGGGACTGACAGAAGGGTGAGGCATGGGAGGTGCGGGCGGACAGGAAGATGAGCCTCGCCGCCGCATTCATTATGGACTGTAAAGGCACTAGTTGGGAGCACGTAAGACCACTGAGAAGCGGATTACAGTAGTCAAGGCGAGAAAGGACAGTGGAATGGACCAACACCTTAGTCGCATCTGGCGTTAAGTAGGGGCAGATGAGCGCAATGTTTTTGAGATGGAAATGACAGGATTTGGCGACAGATTGAACATGAGGCTTGAAGGAGAGATCAGAGTCAAAGAGAACACCTACTCATCGGGGTAACTGCTGTAAAGGCTTTCTTGCTATCCACTGCTTTATGTATGGCTTCATCTAGCACCTTGCCAAAGAGTAATTCTTCTTGAAAAGGAAGTGAACACAAGGAAGATTTTGAAGCATAATCCGCTCCCCAGGCATGAAGCCACAGAGCCATTCTTGATGCTACTGACAAGGTCATGCTTCTGGCAATCATCTTTGTAATGTCCAATGAGGCTTCTGAGAAACATTCTGCAGCCATTCTGAAATCCTTAAGGTTTTACATAAGATTTTCCCTTCTGACTCCACTAGAAATATCATCCTCCACATTATCAATCCATACCTTGAGAGATCTGGAAATGATGGTTAGAGCAATTGAAAGATGGAGGGCAGAACCTAATGCTAAATAGGCTTCATTTAGGTCTGCATCCATTCTCTTCTTCATAGGTTCCCTGAGATAGGCTAGGGAATCAATAGGCAGTGTATTGGAGTGTGTTTAGCCATACGAATAATTGCAGCATCAATTTTAGGTATAGAATTCCAACATTTAGACTCATCAGGAGAGACAGGGTAAATTCTGGAAGCCTTATTTTTTAAGGTAACTTTCTTTTCTGGTTTTTGCCACTCTTTCAGTATTATATTCTTAATTGAACTGTGAAATGGAAATGTAAGCCTTGAGGATTTTAGATCCTCAAAAACCCTGTCTGATTCCAGAACTTCAGACTTTTCTTCCTGGATTTTTAATGTGTCCCTGATTAGGACTATAAACCTATCAACCAATTTGGAGTCGACATTTCTATGATATGTCTCCTCCTTTTCTTCTTCAGAACATTTTGCTCCATATTCTGACTTAGAAGTTGAGTCTGAAGAAATGGTCTCTGTTTTAGAGCGTTTTGTTTGTCCAATGTGTAATGGAGCTTCCTGTACCCGGTTGGATATCTCCGCCGATGGATGCTCCTAGTGCTTACCGAGGGTTCCAAGCAATTCTCCAGACACCATAAGTACTGCAGACCCCACGAACCGCCGCAGCTTGGTTGGGGTCTCGCTGTCTCCTAATCACCATGGACCTACGACAAGGCTGTAGGTTCCAATGGGTGAACCTCTCTTCCTTCAGAGATTGTAGCAGGAACAGCTCTTACAAGTGCTAGTGATATCAACTTGCCGGGAGGTGAGGAGTTTTGACAACCAATCGGCGAAAGGGAGTGAAACTCTATTACACCAATTGGCACTCGGGGAGGAGAGGGATTTCACTGCCCAATCAGAAGAAAGGACAGAAAAAAACTTGGTTTCACCAATTGGCACTAGGGGAGAAAGGGGTTTCGCCGCCCAATCAGGAGAAAGGATGTAAAATCCCTGTTTGAATGGGCGCTCCTTCTCTGACTGGTCGCCTGCACCCTGCAGCGACCAATCAGCGCTCACTTGTGCCGACATACCAGGAGAATGGCGAGTGTGGAAAACACTAGGAAGCTCTTTAATAATCTTTCCACTTCTCTAAAGGTTGTCAGCCTTGCTAGGTTTTTTTTCCAATTATTTGCTTTTAAAGTCTATTGAAAATAATAACTGCTAAATGTTGCATAAATGTTTTATGCAATTAAATTCTTGCTCCACAAACAGAATTCCTCTTATGGCTTTGCAAAATGCAGTAGGCACTATAGACTTGCTACTCTTACTAGAGGAGATGACATATAGTGGCAACCAAACTTAAGGGCTCTTCTAACCCCCACCCAGAGTCAGACCTTGCAAAACCCAAGTTATGTCTTATGATCCACACAAAATTAAGCCCTGTGCTCAGCCTCCCACTACTCCTGGGTGGCAGCAATGACATCAGCCCTAATGCATACAACAAATACCATAGAAACGAGTTACTTGCACACTATCCCAAATCTCTTTTTTTTAAAAGTGGAGGTATTTTAGTGTCACTCCAATGTTAATTCAAGTGTAAGCTTACCTACTACATCAAGACAAAACCTTTTAGGTGAGTCCTAAAATAGCCATTCACCTTGCTGCTTTTAGCTATAAGGTAAAATCATAGTGATGCAAGTAACTTTTTTCTTTGGTTTTTATTGTATGTTTTGTGATGTACTGGTTAAAAAGCATTGTCTCTATGTGCTTCTTGTGTGAGATTCTACTTGTTTTATGACCATGTTTTTACTGTATCCTGGTACTGCACGTTTTGAGATTAATAACCATTGTCAAGATGTTGCCTATTCTCGACTTCACTTTTCTCTAATTATTTAGTATGATATACCAGTTATCCTCAGATGATATATACTGGAAACAAGATTGATAATTGCAGGTGTTTGTACATTAGTAATAAACTGAAATGGAAACATTTTAATATACATCTGTAAAAATCCTGTACAATGCTATGGGTCTATCATTTTTTTTATTATAAAAAAGCGTAGACACAAAGGCAAACTTTTTAAATTTTATTAGATATTCATTTTAAAAAAAAAGACATCTGTCTTTTAATTTAGAATAGATGGTGGACACGTCTAAATGACCCAATTTTGGAATTCATGGCTCCCCAGTCAGTATATCTTTTGTACTCTCCAGGTCTCAGGTAATACTGACGTCCCTTGTAGTTGGGCTCTTCATAGAACATCCAGTGACCATCAGATACATTACATGAGTGGATGTCATTGTAACGGAATCTCTCGTAGACCTGAGGACAGTCTTCAGAGAACTCCATCATTTGACCTTTGAAATCTCCTTTTTCATAGATCCTAAGTTTATATGGACCATGGTGCTGGAAAAAAAACCAATAAAAAATAACAATAAAAAATAAAATTTGTTTAATGCAATTGTTCAGGTTCTGAACCAAAACTAAAACTAGAAATTTAGCTTTATGTCTGTTCAACCATAATATACCCCTTTCATATTATGTACACACACACTTATTATATATAATTTTGTTCAGGAGAAATAGGGCTTCCATTTGACATAATTTAATACAGGTGTCATGGGTTTTGGAAAGTTACAGGGTCAAATATAGGGCTTGCAAATTATATTATCTGATGTATGTGCTTTGCTGTTATAAATTATGGTATTTTAAATATATATAAATACAATTTTATTCTAAGAGTGATTTTTTATATATATATATATTTTTTTTTATATATAAAATTATATATGATCATTTTATTAATTATATATTGGTTGACCTGCCTGTCTGCTGAGGCATTACCTGTGCAGCCAATACATGACTCAGATCGGCTGGATTGGCTGCAGTTGGACTGCCTCAGTTGTCAGGGAGCTACGGTAAGTATATGGGCCAGGATAGGCAAGACTGTTAGGGCGTGCTATGTTGCCCTAATCGCATTAAAGACCTCCTTTTGTAGGACAGCATAGCATGGCCTAACGTAGAGATTGGGTCACAGCAGAAGCAATTTTTTTTTTTCCTTTCAATCTTTTCTTACTTAGACCCTTGTACCTTAATTATTATACTCTACCTTTCATTTTGCCTTTATTTCTATCTTTTATTTCTATTTATTATCTTTTCTTCTTTACTCTGGATCTCAATAGCTGCGCACTGCCATTTTGTTCTCATCTGTCTATGATACATACAGTGTGCCTTTCTGTGGGATTATTTTAAATGATGCCTTGTAAATAAATAAGGACAGCAACTGAAATTGATCAGTGCTTAAGGTATGCCATTTATCAAATATTGCCAAAGATCCTGCTTCTTAAATTTAGTCCTTATTTTTTTCTTTTATAATACTAAACATTTAAGAATAACAACAATACATAAATACAAACAGGATTATTAACTGAAATGAAAACTTTCAAAATGAATTTCAAATTTAAGGTCAAAATTCGATTTGAATTCCCAACAATTCTCACTTTAGTGAATAAACCTGAAAGTGAAGAAGAATGCTAAAAAAAAGGATTACTATGAATACAGAATCTGCAAAGTGATGGTACCGCTTTAACAATAGTTATTTTAACATTAATTCAACATGTCTCATAATTTATATTATTAACAATGACTTGATCATATATTTTTATTTAGGTCCAATTCTTACTTGAGGTGTCAAGCGACAGGATCTAATGGAGTCATTGTAGCCCATCCATTGGTGGAAGTCAGGATATTCTCCACGCCATAGGTAATATTGATGTCCCTTGTAATTAGGGTGCTCATAGAGTATCCAGTTTCCATTTTCCACTCTAATAGAGTTACAGCGATTGAAATATGATGACATATCAGAACAGTCAGAGCTGCACTCATAGCAGCGTCCTTGGAAGTTTCTGTCCTCGTAGAAGAAAATCTAAAAGCAATTATATTAACCGTGTGAGTGTCTCAAATGAATACTTAATTGACCTTTTTAAAAAAAAAATATAAAAAATCACTATTTAGTAGATATATCCCCAAAGAAAACATGCATGTATATTTCAGCAATTTTTCTTTGGATGTATATGGAAAAGCAGCTTGTAAAAATAGCAGATCTGGTGTTTGCAGCATTTGTGGGCTCTACTCTTTGTCCCGAGCACAGACTTTCAGCCTAGGGAGGCAGATCTTCCTGTAAAAGGCTTCTGGCTTTTTTGAGAAGTCTCTGTGGATGAGCTGTGAGCATGCATACATCTTTCTTATTATAAATGTATCAATAAACTGTAGCACAGCTCATTGAGATTTATTAGCCGGTGAGCTCTAGCCAAGTTTGCTTGCCACTAATGGAGCTGGAAGAAAACCTGCCCAGCAGCCTGGTTGACAGATGCAGAGGTGTTTCAGTGCCCATATATAAATGTATCAATTTCTATTAAAATCAGCACTTTAATCCATTTTAAAAATGGCAGACTCCAGATACGTAAAGCACCTCAGCAAACTGAAGCTCTTAATAATTACATAGTTAGATAGACTGAAAAGAGACTTGCATCCATCAATGTCAGCCTTTCTTACCTGTTTTTTTCTGTTGATCCAAAAGAAGACAAAACAAAAGTCTTGAATCACTTTCTAATTTTGCTACAAACTATGAAAACTTTCCTTTTTCATCCCAGAATTGCAAATAAGGAATATGTTATCCCATATTTTAAAAATTATATCCCTGTAGATTATATTTTTACAAGTGTTCATCCAGTTGCTATTTAAACATCTAGATAAAACAACCTCTTTAGGTAGAGAATTCCACATCCGTATTGTTCTTACTGTAAAGAACACTTATCTTTCTGTGTTTGAAATGTTCCTTCAATTTCTATAAAGTTCTATTTTTTTCTGGGTCTTAATATTAGAGATATTTAATCGGAAATTGCAATGTGGACGATTAGGCCTTTGTAACATCGGAGACAATAGGGATAGTAATAATGTTACTAAATATTCAAGTATTTCCCTTTTTTGAGGTTTAACTTTTCAGTTTAACTTATACTGTCATACTATAGTAAATTATAAGATTAAAAACATACAGAATTGCATTATAAAATTTATATTAGGAAAAGTTAACAAACCATTCACATACCTTTCCCATGTTGAATGTGATTTAGATGTAACAGTTCAGTGTCTGCTGACTAGTGAACATGACATAGCCTTTATATAGGCCATATAATGCTGATGCCTGTGTACTGTACATTTAAATAGATTGTGATATTTCTGTCTACTAAGAAGAATGTATAGCTTTTATTTGGTCATGTGGTTCTGTAGTTTTACTAAAAGCTTTGGTTCATTGTTATACGTATAGAAATAAAGAATTTCCCGAATAAGCTAATGTATTTATAAACTGTTTGTTCCCTGAACGGTTTACAAAGACCATTGTGTAAAATATGATACATATATTTTTAATATAGTAAATAGTTTAATAGTTGAATTTCATTTTGTTGACATTCAATAAAAAAATTGTTTGCGGAGGGGGCGGGGCCTGACCGCCATGCAGACAAATCGCACATGAAGTGACTCCTGAAAAGAAAAACCAAACAAATAAAAATAACGACTTTCCACCCAAGAAATTAAGCTCCGACCCGGCCGGAGTCACACTACAATCACGGGAGACACTTCTTACGGCATCTTACCACTAGACCGGCGGTCAAAACCCGGAGATTCTTTGGGGCTTGCTTGCGGGAGAGGCTGGGGAGATACGGCCAGTCTCCCTGCTACCTGCACTGCTGGAGCACAAGGAGGCAGACGGGGCTCCTGTTTCTCCCCCTCCCACCGCCGTTGGGGGTTATCACGGTACCAGCGCATCGGCTACAGCTTCCCTATAAGCCCAAGCAACAAACACGCGCCCAAACGGGGACGACAGGGCCCAGCTAAGATGGCGGCGCAGATACAGCACAGGAAGAAGCACTCGCCTCCCAAGCCACCCAAGCACACAACGGAGTTCTTCAACAGGCTCTGATCATACCTGTGGGAGAAGCTTAAAGCCAGGAGACAACCCTTTAGTCTGGCGGCGAAAGCAGTGGCAGCGTGGATCCGCCCGCCCCCCATATGACTCCAGCATAGCCTCCCGACAGGACAATACACGCAACCTCAAACTCGAACACGGAACCCGCAAGAGTACCCAACCTGCCTACCAACAAGTGGTCCCAGCAACAGCCATCCCGCAAAGCGCAACCCGACACAGAGGGACTAGCAGAGCTGACAGCCATAAAAATCACACTGCGGCAGGGTTGGTGACCGACCGGCACAAAATTAACACGCGATCAACCGGACTGAGAGCACTGATGGGGCAATTGCCTAATCGCGACAGTATAACCAACATCACCCCACCAAGCGAGCGGGCCACCCCCGGGCAGGACTTCCAGCCGTCCCTGTCACCCATCCCTACGAAAGGTATCGGTTGAAAGAGAACCTACATGCCGGGAAACGTAGAGGCCCATACTGTAGCCTCCTAAACAGGGACTCACTAATCACAAGGGACTCTAACGTAATATCCACTGCTTGGTCGTTTACTTTATTTCTGTTATTTAGCTATGCTCTCTATTTATGTTTTGTTTAGCATTCTACTAATAGCCTTCTAATAACTATATAAGGTCTTAACACACATCAGCTAAGCACTCAGATTGATTGTCACCTGCTAATTTAAGGATGACAAGCCTGCCTGCCTGGTACTATCTAGGTATACCTTACCTGCTCTACCATCGATATATCTAAGCACACACATAACCGCACATATCTGAGCCTCTAAGTCTTTAGCATGTACCAAAAAGTATTAACTTTTAATATACTCTTGCATTGTCAGAACATGTTTAAACTTTACCAAATTGTCTAACCAGACTAATGATGTGACTCTATAACAAAGGCAAATCTTAGCACCGTTAACCACTATTTAACGCCTCCAAGCCTATAGACTCACAGCATAACTACCATGTACACCATGTTTTAATCAGCTACTACTAAACTGCAAAACAGGCTCATGCATTGTAACTACGCTAGTATAGCAAACCTAGCATTGACGAGCAACTACTGTTATTTTATTTCATTGTATTCCAGTTAAGCTTACTCTATCACTTTAGATGTTTAATCGATATGCCTAGAAAATATAAAAATGTGCGACTTATCATGCCACTGTCTAACTGATATGAACCTTGAAATACGCTGCTGTGGTGCCCCTTGATAACTTTGTAACCACCTGCACGACAAAAATACAAAATAAAAAATAAATAAAAAAATTGTTTGCAACACTGCATGTAAAAAAATTCAAATAAAACAGAGATACCGGTATCTTGAACATTGTTGTTGCAGTAGATGCTTTTTCAAAACATTGCTTATATCATTAGTTATCTTGACATTTTATTAATAACTATTATTAGAAAATGTTTCATTGGAAGGAAGTATATGACTACACATCGGTACTTTGCGGAAAAGCTTTTGACATATTTATAACCTCACTGTGTGAGTGTATGCATGTGTATCTATATTGCCACAGCTGGTGATGGACAGCTTTTTTCAACTTTTTTAATAGAAGTAGAAGTGATTATTAATACTTAGAGTTTAATTCAGATAAAAAGTGAAGTGTTAGGAGTTCGAAAACAAACAAAATTAAAGTAAATGTATATACTACAATGAACCCAAAAACATTTATACCAAACAACTTACCATAAATACTCCAAAATGTTTACAGCATCATTCATTCATGTGCAAATTGTTAGGAATAAAAATAATTGAAAGATAATTTGTCTGTTTTGCCAGAAATGGAATTTTTTACTTCTAGATAATTTTGAGATTCCAGCAATTCCCACATTGGCAAATAATTCTGTATGATTGTGTTAAATAAAATGTGTTAGTACTACAATTTCTTAATTGCCCCAATAGACTTACCTAGAATTATAATGGATTCTGACTTCAATGTCATCTATGTAGTACACTTTTCACTACCAACCATTTTCTGTTTGGGACGGGGAATAGTAGTTCCTAAACAGAAAATAATTATATGGTTTCCAGGCAGTTTTTCTCTGCACTCCTCTATATATCATTAGTAGCAGCAGCAGAAGCCTGCAGCAGAAAGTACATGGGGCCCACTCTGAACAGAATGAAGAGTATCAGTGCCAGTGGTCAGGGCAATGGCGTGGCACCCATCATGAAATGTATTAAATATGCCCTGTGGTTGTCAGAAAAATAGACAACTATAGGTATGGAAATGTTAGTCCTAAATCATTTAAGGGATATAATCGAGATCATAAACTGTTCAGCCACAACATTAAAAGCAATGACAGGTAAGGTGAACAACATTGATTATATTGTTGCAATGGCAACAGGTGAGATATATTAGGCAGCAATTGAACAGTCAGTTCTTGAATTGCATGTGTTGGAAGCAGGAAAAATGAGCAAGCAAAAAAATCTGATTGACTTTTTCAAGTGTCAAATAGTGATGGCTAGATGACTGGATCAAAGCATCTCAAAAATGGCAAGTCTTGTGAGGTCTTCCTGGAATGCAATGGTTAGCATCTACCAAAAGTGGTGCATGGAAGAACAACCAATTAACTGGCACCAGGGTCATGGGCGTCCACGGATATAGTCCAATCACACAGTAAAGCTACTGTAGCTCAAATTGTAGCTCACTTTTATTTACTTCTGTGACGAAAGTAACCTCATCACTGGCTTTTGGAGGGGCCTGTTTGCCAGCCTCCTACCCTGTGATTATGGCCCTATGACAAACTATTTCTTGTCACTGGTTCTTGAAGGGCCTGCTGGCCAGCCTCTTGCCTCAGGACTGTGGGTCCTGCAATATACCTTGCCCTATGCACTTTAAAGGCTCTGTTCATGTGAAGTATGTACTTTTGTACTGCAGACAGAAAAACCGACCGTTAGCCCTAATTCTCTGGAACAGTTTTGGGCATGGGACCATGTGCACGGTGGGTCAAAAATAAGACTTCCAGGAAATTCCTGAACCCCTGAACTGATCTGATATGTTAATCACCCAGATAAGGGTTATCAGTGGATGTAAGATTTTTGGTGTTTTATGTATTTTTAGGGTACTTTTGGGGTGTTTTTAAACAAAAAGTATGTTTTTTTCTGTGCCTGGAGATAATTCTATTAGATTAGTACAGTTCCTGATTCAATTATCTCCAAGGCAGAGTGGAGGAATTGTGTGTTTGTATATGGGAGTGTCATGCATTTAACCATTGTTGTTATTGGTCTGTGACTTGGTGCTGCAGTTCCCCACAAGATCCAGGTGAGAGTGCCCCTTGCATGGGGACTTGCATATAAGGCCAGTGGTGGCTGCCTTTAAACAGAATGCTTTACCCCTTCGTAAAGTGTTGGCTCATGTTTGGGGGATTGGAGAGCTACATACACTCTGGGGTATTGCTTCATCACAATACTCCCCTGAGTATAATCACTAGCTCTTCTAAGAGCTGTTCCTGCTACGCTCTCTGGACTAGGTGAGGTCTACCCACTGGAAGCTGGATCCTGGTCTTGGGTCCAGGGTGGGTGGAGGACAGCGAGACCCCAACCAAGCTGTGGTGGTTCGTGGAGTTTACGGTGGTTGTGGTGTACCAGTACAGTGCTTATGGTGCTCGCAAAAAATACTGGGAAGCAGCGATTGACGGAGATACCCGGTCAGAGTGCAGACAGTCCGTCACAACGTCATATTCTTTATTTTACTTCACACATAAGGTCTGATATTTTGAGACAGAATAGTCTCTCAAACAGTCCAAAGCATCTAAAGTATCTTTGCCATGACATGCAATTGTGCACATGTTAAATGTGTTGCATTATTGCTGCTTAGACATTTCGAAGAAATGAGGATGAAAGACTATATAACTTTTTTATTTTGTGAGGACACAGTTCATCAGTTGACAAACTGAATTTATACTCTAAGCCCCAAAAAATCATGACAAAACAGGCACACACATTTTTTTATTACACCTTATGAATTGTAAGACTGTAGATTAACTCTGTATAATCCTGACTAATATATATATATATATATATATATATACCACTTGTACGTTCAGAGTAGAAGTTTACAGTAAATTAGTTGAGGCCCCATTGTCATGGCAGGTAGTGCTACCTAAAATGACACAGTTGAGGAACTCTCACTCCCTTTTCATGTTGTAGTTACCGTTTTCAGTAGAACATGATTGTAACAAGATTAATTGTTTTCAGAATTTTAGATACGGCATACACTAGAACATTAATATATTCGGTCTAGATTTGCATAGCACTTTTAGCTGATAGTTTTCTTTCCCTTGGGTCTCTTTCTGCCCTTGGACCTCTGCTACTTCATTTGATCTCTAATTTCATCCTATTTAGTGATATAAGTCCCTTCAACAATGGCACACTTGTGGCTTCAATGCTCAAAACCTCCAGTTTTTCATCCACTTTGAAGTAAGTCCAGCAACAAAATATATGTTTTCCATTCCTCTCTCTACCTATATTCTCTGTTAGATTTTTTTTCAGTTAATGTGCTATTCATGAAAGCTTGTGGTAACACAATTAAATTGTAAGAATGAGCACAATAAAGTAAACATGTTGCTTTAAAATATATATTTTTATTGCTTTAAAATTTGAGGTCAGTAAAACCATTTAAGTATTTTATACATTCTAATAGAGATATTGCACTCTTCTGAATGAGCCAACTCTTGAGTTCATGGCTCCCCAGTCACTATATTTTCTGTATTCTCCAGGTCTCAGGTAATATTGACGTCCCTTGTAGTTGGGCTCCTCATAGAAAACCCAGTGACCATCAAGCACATTACAGGAATTTAGATCATGGTAACGGAATTGCTCATAAACATGAGGGCAGTCTTCAGTAAACTCCATCATCTGACCTCTGAAATCTTCCTTCTCATAGATCCTCATCCTGAATGGACCTCGGTGCTTCAAAAGTAAAATGTATGAAATTTTAAATTGTTATATCTTAGAATTATTCTTTCTTAAAAAGCAAATTCTCACTGTTGCGAAACCACAATTCCGATGTTTTTCATGTAATACAATTTGTGTAGGACATTGTCCTTGAAGTGCCACATCATGAAATGCTTATTTTAAAAAACTGTACCTGACTGCAAAGGTGATAATTATTTTAAAGTATATAAAGCAATATACATGCATATATTTGGATAATAGACATTTAGAGGAAATTACAGAAGGATAATTGATAGATGGTATATATGGTGCATGCTGGCAAATTTTTATTTTCTACACTATTTTCAAGGTGAAAATATCTTAGGAAACATGCAAACTATGGCTTCAAAAGATATCATATCTGTAATATTTTAGGAATGATATAATATTCCATGAATTAATATGATGACCTTGATTTAATATTCAGAGATAGTGGGCTATACCCACTGTCATTATCCCAGCAAGGAGAGCAAGACCGGTATAAAACTAGGCATGTTTCTGCTATTTCGCTTTGTAGTTTGGTTTTTGTCTTGTCTTTCTACAAAGCCACCAATGTATAACTGGCAATGGCTATGTCTAGTGATTGCTCGTTGTGTGCAAAGATTTTGCTTTGTGTGGTTTTTTTGCTGTGTTGTATACAGAAGATATCAGCTCTAAAAGTCATATTGTAGATGTATAAAAATAATGAAATCCTTACTTGAGGAGTCAGTTGGACTGATCTCACAGAGTCATTAAAACCCATCCATTGCTGAAAATTGGGATATTCTCCCCTTCTAAGGTAATACTGGTTTCCTTTGTAGCTTGGGTGCTCATAGAGAATCCAGTTTCCACTTTCAACTCGAACAGAGTTGCAACGACTAAAGTATGAAGACAAATCAGCGCAGTCTGCGCTGCACTCATAAGAGCGCCCTTGAAAGTTTCTGTCTTCGTAGAAGATAATCTGTAAATATAATTAGGATAATTACAATGTAATCCTATATTCAAGAGCAAGTCACATTAATACTACATTTCTAAAGTTATTTCCAATTATATAATGTCAATAAAAAGATAAACCCACAAAAATGTGTTTCTTGCAACAGCAAATTACTTTTTAAATCTGAAATTGAAATTAGACCATTTCTGAAGTTTCTCATAGTTTACACGTGTCTTAATTATACAGGATTACAAATATATGTAATGACAAAGTTTAAATAATACTAATGCTTTTAATAGCAAATGCAATTTTTATTATTTGTAATTTATTTTATAATACAGTAATGCCACTGTGTAGTGTTAATTATTATTTATTAGTTAAAAGTAATTATGTAATTTGCATTTAAAAACAAAACTGAACTGAAATATGCATTTTAATAAATGGAAACATAAATAGTTATTCTGAAATTCTTGCTAGAGATTATCACGTTTCAGAGTTCAAAATTTTGTATTACCTTTCCCATTTTGATCAATGCTTTAACAAATGCTCAGTGTGGCTTGTTGAAAACAGACCTGCCTTATATACACCTTACAGTGCTGACGTTTGCATACATTGAGCGTGATGTCAATTGATTTTTGTGTTTACTATGGTAAATGTATGTCTCTTTTGTTCATTGTCTTTTAGACTATTCTGTGTTTGAGTCCATTGTATATATTTGCTTACTATGAATTAAATGAAAAAAGGCATTCACAACAACCCTGCAATAGACTCCAGTTAATATATCTTTAGTACAAAACAGTTTTTTTGCACATTTGTCTATTTATTTCTCTGACATTTCCTATCTTTAGGTAATCTTTTCCAAATAGTAAACATTTTAATTACTGTTTTTTTCACAGTACTAACCCATGATCTATCCATATGTTAAACTTTCTCTGGTTCACGATAAGGTTTTTCTTTCTGCTGCTAATTAATTGGTACTTCGAGTGAGTGCTCTCAGCCAATGAACAAGTATCTATGCTCAGAAATATGCAAAGAATTGACATCAGCCTGCCTAGAACTCTGGTTCCAGGCCTGCTAATTACACTGCTGGAAATGGAGTTATATCTCCAGAAGATAGCCCATACTGAAAAGTTGCACATACAAGTTCCTTGCACCATTACCACTAGAAAACACTGAAGTGGTTAGGGGGCATGGAGAAACCCTTTAAACCATTTATTTCCAAGCGGTTTGCAAAAAAAAAAAAAAAAACTCCTCCAGAATCCGAGTAATTTGAGTGTCTTGGGAAGTAATTTTTTTTCAGTATGCATAGATAACACATTATTAGATGGAAGCAAAAATAAAAATTTTGGTTGGACAGAAAAACTTTCAAAAAATCATTTACCAAGTGATGAAGAAACAGGAAAGAAAACAGTGTTGTAAATCAATATAGATGTATTGTATAATTATAATATCGCCATGACCTTGCCCATACCACCCTCATTGCATACATGTTGGTTTTTTGGACACACACACACTGATACATGCACATATATACACATACTCTGATACTTGGACACATATACATACGTTTATGCTAACACACATATACACAGATATTCCAGACACAGTCACTGATATAACTACCAGTGGAGACAAATAGACAGATATTCACTACCGCCACACATAGAAAAACGCAGGTACACAAGTAACAGACATATATACACACTCACACAGACACCAAAATACACTGTCGGGCACATACATATGCTAACAGACACACACTGTCATACACACATACACTGTCAGACACAAACATATATGTAGATTCTGACAGGCACACACATAAACATTGTGACAGACAGACTCACACACGTACAGTGATAGAAACACACACTTGTGCCCTGGTCGTAGTGATGATAGTGTGGTGTAACTTCTGACAGCAGCCATCATGCTGCCTCCCTGCTCCATTATGATGTAAAGAGGAATGGAGCTGGAAAAACTGTGCTACAGGAGTTACAGCACACACAGCCTCAGCCACCCTCTGATTATCTTTTCCTTTTGGGGGGGCGGTGACTGTCTTACTGATCTGCTAACAGCTTCCTGTGATTACAGGTTGAGTGCAAAGCAGATATGACAGCCCGCATAAGCAGCAAGTTCACTGCAACATAAGAGGCATCAGCCCACACCAATGCCACCGCTTCCCCTCAGCCTTAAATAACAAAAAATAAATAAACAGAAAAGGAAAGGAGCACAGACTGCAGCTCTCTCCTCAAGGAGAGCCGCAATATCAGGTCAGTGTGTGTAGCCTGTACCTAACGCCGCTTTTATTTTTAAAACATTATCATGGAGGGGGGACAGATCTGTTTTAGCATCACCATAAGTTGGATTTAAAATGTAACTGGTAGGGAGGGGATTACATATCCTATAGTTCTGAATGCAAAGTATGCAAATGGGTTTCTTAGGTGTGTTAAAAAGTTTTTATAAAGGCAACCCAAGAGTCTCAAGTCTTCTGTGTACAAATCTGAGATTGATAACAAGAGGTAGATATGTTTCTATTGCATAGGTTGGTTAATAAACCTTTGCCATAGAGAGTTTAGATTTAGATAAAGATTTTCAAAATTTGGCTATGATGGATGAGGAAGACACTGAGATATGGCACGAGAGAGCTCTATCAATTTGTAATATTTTTAAGGGAAAGGTTTAGTCAAAAAAGCTGGTGGTGTAAAATAAAAGGCCTTATCTAAGCAAAATCAGCATCAGACCATGCTTCTTTGATCACAGGTATTGAGCATGTAGGCAGTCTCCCTCCATATATATCTGAGAGCCAGAATGTGCACCATACCCCCGACACTGAGGTCACAGGGGTTCGATTTAATTCTAAAGGATTAAAGAGTAAGTTACCATTGAATAACTCTCTTTTTGTGTAATTTAGTGAGAGAGGTACTAGATGTTACACCATGCAGGAAGCCAATGATATTTTACCATTAATGGCAAGTGTAGTTATCTTTTCACAACTCTTTATACATACAAATTTACCCCACTGGAAGGTTTGTGCCTGAAGGTTATGAGCACATGAACATGATAGCATTCAAGATTAACACTGTGAAAACAAAACATCATATAAAAATAGTTTGTGTCCTCCTGAAACTGAGAAATTGGGTCAAAATCGGCACAATAATATCCTGATTATCAATCTCTGGAAATTATAAAGAGCAAACCTCCAAAACGATTTATAGGTGGTACCTTACCATTGTGACTGTACAAAAAGAAACCAATGGCATTATGCTTGGACTTGTCTGGGTGTAAGGGCAAATACCTATACTGTTGCTGGCATTATCCAGTGATCAAGTATCTCTGGCAGATCTCTTTACCTTAAACCCTTCTTACTCTCTAAACCAATGGATGCCTTGACAAGGACACAGAATAAACTAATCTCTGAAACAGCACTGACAATGACAAGGTTCATTGCTGATACGTTGGCCACAGCAATGACTGCACAGATACATGACACCTCCAAATCTTTTCATATAATTTGGGACCTGTGAATACATGAGGACACTCATCTTCACAGGTGATTTTCAACCTCCTGGGATATTTCTCCTTTTTCACTTTGCTAATTTATAACAAACCACCTACATACCTTTCCTCCTTCGTTTCCTTCTCTTCCCATAACTCAGACTGCTTGCTCATTTGTTCCATTACCCTTTGTACATGCTTTTGTTCTTTGTTAACTTGCTACCAACATTTCCCTTTACAAACCAGAAAGGCTACTGGTTCTGTTATGGTTAAGCACTTTTTTCAAATCAACTGTATAGTTCTTGCAATACTTTTGGTCCTCTTAGGATTTTTCCCAGGGTGCCTTCTTTCCCTCCATTTTTGGTAAATCGCACTTTATATAATCATGACAATATATATATATATATATATATATATATATATATTGCATACTAAGGTACTATACATATATAGTTCCTTAATATGCAACGTATTTGCTTTCTTATATTATATCAACTGGATCCTGCATGACCCTTTGTTTTAATGTTTGTCATGGAAGTTATAAATCCTTTTAACAGTAGAGATATACTGGATACCACACTCACCAAATAACCCAGGTTCTCTAAAGCCAGGGTTGGCCTTCCTTCCAAGATATGCAGAATAAATAATGGTTCAGGCCAGGCCCGAACTGGCCATCGGGCATACCGGGAAAGTCCCACGGGGTCGGTGGGGTTTGGTGCCATAGTAGGAACGCATTGGTGTACGGAGTCCTGGCCAGAGGCATGGCACTCCTCTTGTCTGACTAGGAACCTAGCATTCCTGGAGCTGTTCCCTATTGTTGTAGCGGTTCATCTCTGGGGGTCAGTAATTCGGGACCGGTGGGTTGTATTCCATTGTGCAAATCTGGGGGTGGTTTTGGCCATTAACAACCTGATGACCTCCTCCCCACCAGTGGTCCGGCTGTTGTGGTATCTGGTATTGAACTGTTTGTCCTTAAATGTATCTTGTCGAGTTGTGCACATTCCGGGCGTGAAGAATATCACAGCAAATGCTGTGCCGGGAGCAGATGCAGAGGATGTGCCTTGCCCAGTGCAACTGTGGTCCCTTGGCCTGAGCGAGTGAAGGCTTGGATTCGGTCTTTGGTTTCGGAAGCAATGTGGTCCCGGTATGGTAAGGGGGGACTCAGTGGTCATGGAATGGGAAAACGGGGGCTTTGGCCCGGTCGAGGACCGGGTCCAGGATCTATTACACCTGCTCTAGTTTTTGGAGGCCAGGCGGTGTTCGCCTGCATCAGTCTCCGGCAAACTGTCGTGTCTTAGCTTTTGGTTCAAGTTGACCAGGGTGCCGGACGTCACCAAAGACTGCCTGGTCACCCTGGCTATGAGGGATTGGCGAAAAGGGCCTCGCATTCGCAACTTTCATAGGCTGGTTTCAGGAGCACTACTGTTGAGGATTGTGTCGGTCCTTCCTCGGATTTGTTTCTCTGATCTCGAAGGATTGGTAGATGGGAGACTGGGAGGTTTCGGTCCTATGTGCACTCTACCAGGCTAATTGCATTTTCCCCTGTGTTTTCTCCACAGGGTCCGGCCGAAGGTTCTGGTTAATCGGCCATTCCTATGTTTATTGGGCCCATCTTCAGGCCTGGGTATGACCTGGAGGGACTCATCCCAGCCTTACCACGGAGTCGGCGGATGTCCGATGGTTTGGGGTTTGGGGCATGCGATGGGGTCAGCTACTTCTGGAAATAGTGCAGCTTTCTAATCTCTTCGGGGCCCTGGACATTGTGATCATACACCCTGGGGCAATGATCTGGGAGTGCTGCCAGCGTGGGGCCTGGGGGATATGATTAAACGGGATCTAGCGCGCTTGCCGGTTCTTTTCTCATGGGTCTGTGTGGTCTGGTCTGAGATAGTGGCCCGTAACTATTGGAGGTGCACACGCAATCAAAGGACCATAGAGCACTGCAGGATAAAAGTTAACAAGCGGGTTTCCAAGTTTGTGCTGGGGCACCAGGAGACTCTTGGCACTATAGCTAATACAGCGAGCTGTAGTAGTTAGTTGGAGTGTTTCTTTAAATGGCTGTGTGTGAGGGGTGACACTATGTGCATTGTGTGCACGGGAATGTTGAAGGTGTATATTGTTTAGGTGTTGAGTGGGGATAAATGTTGTAGCTGTGTGTGATGTGTGTGCAGTGTATGGTTCGCTCCATGTGTGTTGCTTCTGTGTATAACTGTGTTGAAGCATGGCTGCCAAGGTGGGTGTGGGTGATGACAACGTGTGTGCTGTGTGTTGTTCAGATGTATGGTAACTGTAAGTGTTGAAGGTATATGTATTGTCGCTCTGTATGGCTTATTGCATGTGCTGGGAAACCATGTGTGTGGGGTGACAATGTGTTGTTTATGTTTAGGGTTGCTGTAAGTGTTGTAGCTGTGAGTGATCTGTGTTAATGTGCCTGGGTAACAGTGAGAGACGTATGTTGCTGCAAGTGTTATGTATTGCCATTTGGGGGTAGTTGTGAGTGATGTGTGTAGTTTTGTGGTTAGCATATCTGTGTTGTGTATTGGTAGCTTTTTTTTGTTAATTTGTGTGGGTAGCTGTGGCTGATGAGTACTGTTGTGTATGTGGGTAGCAGTGAGAGGTGGTTGAGTGTGGTTAGCTTTGAGTGTAGTGTGTAGTTGTGTGCTTTCAGCAATAAGGGATGTGTGTGGCTGGAAAAGGCTCAATAAAATGTGAGTTTATTTACATCTATGCACAATTATCTGTATATATTTTTCTGTTTGCTTTTTATGTACACTATACACCAAGTGTCACATAGAGGGTAAGTGTTTTATGCACTTCGCAGAGGAATTCACTTACCTCACATTTAGATATAGCGCTGCACTCTAAGGACTGATGGTCTGAGCGGTGGTAACACCTATCAGCTCATAAGTCTTTTTGCTTTCTGGTGATTTCTTATGTGTGGTGGGGTATAAGGAGTACCCACAGAGTGTATTCAGCAGCTAATATCAATTTTGTATTTATATGAAAATTATACAGCGCCACCAATTCCACGCCCTTTCTGTGTATAGGTATTTATTTGAGGCTGACTGGCCGGTGCCGATATTGCAGTATTACCGGCAAAACAAATGCTGGTATTTTTCTCAGTATAAACAGAGATTACTCTGCAATACCAGTACCGGCCAGTTGGGATCACTGTGTGTGTGGAGAGAGGCAGGGATAGGAAATTCCAGCATATACCTGCATCTACTCACTGATCCGCGGGTGAGCAGCTACACCGCACAGGGAGTCCATACAGCAGCTCCCAGCCTGCAGAGACAGCCTACAGCTCAGGGAAGTGAGGAATGGGGTAAAGGCTGCAGGGAGACATGGGGACACTGAGACACTAGGGGAAACTGTGAGACACACATGGATACACATGGAGACCTCTTGGGATGCTAAGACACTTGGGGACAGTTGAAGACACAGGGACACAGGGACACAGGGACACATGGGGACCCTGAGATATGGGGACACAGACACACATGGGAACACTAAGACATGGGGACACTGAGACACTATGGGACACTGAGACCTGGGAACACTGAGACACTAGGGGACGCTGGCAGACTGAGCCAGCATTAGGAGTGTGCGAGGTGTGTGGCCGCACAGGGCGCCATGAAACAGGGGGCGCCGTGCGGTCGACACAGCTCACACATGGCCGGCAAGGATAAAAAGAAAAAAAATTGCGGCGGGGCTTACCGTGCGGCGGGGGCGGAGCAAAAAGTGCCATGTAACTGCTGTTTGACTGTCTGCATGTGTGTATGATTGTCTGCCTGTGTGTGTGACTGTCTGTGTGTCTGTGTGTATGACTGTGTCTGTGTTTATGACTGTGTCTGTGTGTATGACTGTCTGCCTGTGTGTGAGACTATCTGCCTGTGTGTGTGTGTGTGTGTGACTGTCTGCCTGTGTGTGTGTGACTGTCTGCCTGTGTGTGTGTGACTGCCTGTGTGTGTGTGTGACTGCCTTGTGTGTGTGACTGCCTATGTGTGACTGTCTGGGCAGACTAGATGGGCCGAATGGTTCTTATCTGCCGTCACATTCTATGTTTCTATGTCTGCCTGTGTTTGTGTGTGTGTGGCTGTTTGTGTGTGTGTTTGTGTGTGGCTGTCTGCCTGTGTGTTTGTGTGTGGCTGTCTTTATGTGGCTGTCTGCCTGTGTGTTTGTGTGTGGCTGTCTGCATGTGGGTGTCTGCCTCTGTGTTTGTGTGTGGCTGTCTGCCTCTGTGTTTGTGTGTGGCTGTCTGCATGTGTGTTTGTGTGTGGCTGTCTGTATGTGGCTGCCTGTGTGTGGCTGTCTGCCTGTGTGTCTGTGTGTGGCGTTCTGCCTGTGTGTTTGTGTGTGGCTGTCTGCGTGTGTGTTTGTGTGTGGCTGTCTGTGTGTGGCTGTCTGCCTCTGTGTGTGTGACTGCCTATAAGTGACTGTCTGGGCAGACTAGATGGGCAGAATGGTTCTTATCTGTCGTCACATTCTATGTTTCTATGTCTGTGTGTGCATGTGGCTGTCTGCATGTGGCTGTCTGCATGTGTGTGTGTAACAGGGTGTGTGGGTAGGGGGGGAAGAAAGGGGCGGGAAGGGGGCGCTGTGAAGATTTTTGCACAGGGCGCCCAAAGGCCTAAGGCCGGCCCTGCTGGCAGACATGGGGACACAGACACTTGGGGACACAGACACACATGGGGACACTTGGGGACACTGAGACATGGGGAAACAGACACACATGGGGACACTGAGACATGGGGACACATGTCTCCATGTCTCCCAGCCAGTGTCCCTGGTGTCTTAGTGTCCCCCATGTCTCCCAGTGTCTCAGTGTCCCTAGTGTCTGTGTGCCCATGTCTCCCAATGTCTCTAGTGTCTAAGTGTCCCCATGTCTCTAGTGATATGGGGACACTGGGAGACATGGGGACACAGACGCTAGTTAACACGGGGAAACATGGAGACACTGGGCAACATGGGACACAGAGACATGGGGACACGAGGAGACATGGGGCACTGAGACACTGTGATACATAGGGACACTGTGATACATAGTCTCAGTGTCCCCAAGGGTCCCCAAGTCTCCCAGTGTCCCCATGTGTCTCAATGTCCCCATGTCTCACAGTGTTCCCTAGTGACATGGGGACACTGGGCGACATGGAGTCACAGACACTACTGGACACTGGGAGACAGGGAGACAGGGAGACACTGGGAGAAATACATCTATACAGCAGAATCAAACTGTAAATAGTTTTTGGTGATTATACAGAATTTTCTCTTATGTCACTCCTTGTGATTTACATCATGTGATGTCACACAAACATAATTAGTTATGCAAATTATCAAGGCCTGTACTTATTTCCAAGTAAGGTGGCAACCCTAATTACTCTTCACATACTCTTGCTTAAGTATTAAAACATAAGAGGGATATATGGAAACAAAACTTGTGTGAACTAGCTGAAATTAAATTAGTTAAGGTAATGCTGACTTTGGTCTCTCTAACACTAACACATGTTCCCTTTCTTCTACACTCTCTACATCCACATTATCTCTGTCTCAGACTGTATACCAGGAGCTTCTGCCTGCTAGCACGAAGGTAATGAGACAAGTGGACATGTAAGTGCTAGGAGACAGTCCTTAGAAAGCTTGGAGCAAGTGTATAATTTGATGCATTTATGCCAAGCTCAGGATGCTGTTGGCCAGCATGCATGATTGGCAGAAAGCCTGACATGCATTCATGCCTGGCTAGCCTTCCAATTCTTTGGGCAGACACTTTTTGGGCATGTTCGTCCCTTTCGGAAGTTCTGGTTACATGATCCGCATCAGTGATCCACCTTTATACACCGCCCATTGACTTCCTGCTTCACTGGACACTGTTGTTATGGAGTATGGATTTACTTTAAAGATGAAAGCATGAATTCGAGAGAGATAAGCATATTTAAGAGAATCCGAGTTTTCTTATAGCTGCATCCTATAAGTTTCCCTCCGGCAACATCTCCACCTGATACATAATGCCTGAGAGGTATGACTGCTTTAGTGTTTTTGGTCGATAAGATTCTGAACTTAGGCCACTCATATTTGTCAACAACAGGCCAACTGGGCTTTTCATCTGTCCCTGAGTGGATGGAACAATGTAAATTAAATAGTACATATAATTTCCTCAATCTTGGTATGCCAATACCAGAGTAAAACAGTGGTCTGATAATAAGTCATTTACACTCACAGGGATAGAGCCAGTTTATCTACTTGCCTCTAGTGTGTAACACACTAGGATTCTTAGGGGAATCCTAATCCCTATCTATAAGGTGTCCTGTATACTAGCAAGGATTGAAACAGTTTTACCATACACTTACAAGGATTGAGACAGTTTTACCATACCCTCACAAGAGTAGTGTCAGTTTCTCTAGTGTATAACATGTTAGAATTCTTAGAGAAACCTGATCCCTAACTGTAAGGTGTCTTGATCCCTCTTCTATAAGATGCACCTTATAAAAGGGGAATCAGGATTTCCCTAAAACTCCTGACTCCTTAACATGTTACACACTGGAGTCAAGTGGATAAACTGTCTCTATCATCGTGAGTGCATATGACTTGCATTATCATACCACTGTTTTACTTTTTTATTTGCACTATTATGTCCCTTTCCTCTTTCAACTTTTCACATCATCGCCACCTACCCACATAACTTTATTTTTAATTTATCACATATGGCTAATCCATTCTGGCTTTATTTCTGTAGAATAAATCACAACACTTTTTAATATGTCATCTACCTTTAAGACCTGCTAAAGAACAGATGATTGTTATTATGTCCTGATGTGTAAAACCATATAATTCAAAGAGGGTGCACTTTCTTTTCCCCATGACTGTATAGACACACATGCAGGTCACAATATACACATTTTCGCCACCCTCCTGTTTCCTGTCTTGTTTGGACCCAGAGGATGGCTTCCAGGGGTCCAGTAAGCTTTCTGAGGCTGTTGAGAGTTAGGGTCTGGCTCTCCCAATCTGCGTCCCCTTTCTCTCTTTCCTCTCACCATCCCGCACAGGTTCCATCTTATGTGGGAAGAAGTGACCGGCTTTCACTTCCTCCCAGTAATGGCAGCCTAAGGGGCTCAGTCATCTTATTAAAGGACGGCAGCACATGACTGGGTCACTGATGACACATGTCACTTAAGTGACCCTACATGTATGGGCCCCCTTGGCTACACCAGCGGTTGTTCCGTAGCTGTCTGGTATGCCTTTAATGGTACTGTCAGCATGTCTCTATTACTCACCTTACTACTAAATCTGTGGGCATTTGTTATTCACCCTTGACATTTTAAGAATCTGCCACTGTGCTTGGAGAGACTGTTAAATATTATTGTGATCTCTTATTTTTGCTCCTTGATATTTACAATTTCCCCTTCCACTTGCTATCAGTATTCCCTATTCTACAAAATGCCGCAATAATCTCACTTATAGGGCTATTCACATAAGTGTGAATTGCTGGTAATTCAACCTGAATTTCAAATTTAAAGCCAAAATTACCATGCTGTAAATAATCTCCAACTCACCTATGCCTCTATTTTGACTTGCCGTTATTTATCATAAATTTGAAATTCCCTTTGAATTTACTTTGGATTTCAGATAATTCTCAGTTAAGTGGACAGCCCTGTTAACCTTTCAGGACCTTCCACTACACTTGGGAGTTAGCAAAGGTAAATATGGACTGCTTTGTCTTGTGGTTGTTACCACTGCATTTTTTTCTTTAACAATGAGCTCAGTTTGATAGAGCCTGCTAATGTGAATGTTAACCACTGAAAAGATACACGATTATTTGGCATTTAGTATTTCCCATATCTAACAAGTTATGCCAGCTTTGAAAACTCTATAATTTTACTCGGAACTACCATTGCAATTAAATTATTCATACCTATTTATATAGAACTTTAAAATTATTTGAGAGGACTTTTTACCTAATATAAAAATATAGCACTTTGATATAAAAAAGTACATTTCAAAAAACCTTAATTTATTATACTTGTATTTTGTATGATTGTAGTGCACATTTTTGCAAACCATTATTGGAGTACATATTTCATTGTTTAAATTCAGTATATATTATTTAAACCAAAGTATGACACTCCAGCAATTTTAAGCATGTTTATGTTCTTTTTATTTGATTTGCTTAAGTGAAATGCAGTAATAAAATACTTAAATATATGCCATAAACAAAAGTGAAGTTTTGCGGCATGGACATTCTTAGTATAAATCTGTGGCTCGTCTGAATGAGCCAACACGACTATTCATAGCTCCCCAGTCACTGTATCTTTTGTATTCTCCAGGTCTCAAGTAGTACTGACGTCCTCTATAGTTGGGTTCTTCATAGAATATCCAGTATCCTTCAAGAACGTTGCAGGAGTTTATCTCATGATAACGAAATTGCTCATGGACGCTGGAACAATCTTCAGTGAACTCCATCATTTGACCACGAAAGTCCTCTCTCTCGTAGATTCTAACCTTGTAAGAACCCCGGTGCTAATTCAGTTGAATAAAGAATAAATGTTTTAGTTTGATCTTAAAAAAACTCTCTTTCATAACTTCTCACCTTGTAAGAGTCCCGATGCTTATTAAATTAAATTATAAAATATATCTATGCTTTGATCTCTTTTCTATTATATTTTAATTGAAATATGAATTGTACAGTTAAAAGTAATTGTTTTTTTAATATAATATTGAGACTAGCATCTTACTGGAACATTTGCCCAAGCTCACCTGAGGGGTTAGATGACAGGATCTTACAGAGTCATTAAATCCCATCCACTGTTGGAAGTCTGGATACTCCCCTCTTCTCAGAAAATACTGGTGTCCTTTGTAGTTGGGAAATTCATAGAGCATCCAGTTTCCATTTTCTACCTTTATGGAATTGCATCGGTTGAAGTAAGAGTGGAGATCAGAGCAATCTGAGCTGCATTCATAAGAGCGGCCCTGGAAGTTCTTGTCCTCGTAGAAGATGATCTACAGCATAAGTTAAATATATTGTTTTGTTAGTGTTGAGAAAATGGTTGGTTTGTTGACTTGTGTGCATTATCATTCTTTTGCGATTTAAAAAAAGGCGGCGATTTGGATGATTATTCCGTTATACAGGGAAATGGCAACTCGGCCTGACTTGTAATTATTTGTTTATTATTGGAATTTATAAATAACTAACACATTTGATAACAGTTTTAACATGGGGTTAAAAAAACAAATAAGAGATAAAATATAACAAAGGTTAAAGGAACACTATGGAATTAGGATTACAAATATGTATTCCTAATGATTTTATGTAGGTGTTTACCCCCTTGCAGGGGATAAAAAGGTTTTACTTACTTTACATTCTGCTGCTCACTGGTCTCCATGCTGGTGATCCACCTCCATAGCTGTGATCATTATTCTCTATGATCATAGCCAATCCAATGCTACCCCCATGGGGAGGAATTGGGAGGCTAGTGCACATTTGTGTCAAAGTGCCCTGCTGCTCAAATCAAATGCACTCCATGAGAGTTATTAGAGCTATAATGGAGTTTAAGTGGGTTAGAGCTATGGAAGCGCACCTAGTAGCTATTTTCCACAGCTCAGTGATGTTTCAGTTGCTGGGTTGAACAGACAAGGACATGGCACTCTGACCACTTCATTAAGATGAAGTGGTCTAGGTGTCTATAGAGTCACTTTAACAGGAAACAAGATTCTATTGAGGGCCATACATGCAATCTACAATAGGTCTGTAAGAGGGAAGACACTGTGAGTGATGAGATCATCATGTAAGTGTGTGGGAAAGCAGTGAGTGGTAGATTATTATTTAGGTTGTAGAAATAAATTCAATCAGTTCAAGCAAATACAGATACATGGTAAAAAAATGCCTTTGAAGAGCTGTATGTGAAATCACTATGTGCAAATAAAATCTCTCTTTAGACCTGGAATTACTATCATAGCATAGTGTGGATATTCTTGGAGTATACTGATTCACAGAAAACGAAGAAAATTATTAAACTGGGTGTTGAAGAGATTTGTTAAAGTACGAAAATACACAATGTGGTTTATAGTTCTTCACATTTTCGTCTTTCACAAAGTTATAAAAAAGTACCGCCAAACCAAAAGAAAATTCTAAAATTAATATTTTTGTCCCGCATTTTGGGGCAGTAGGTCGATACCATTTTAATATTGTTGTCTTTTAATTGCAGCAAAAAAAAATATTAAAAATAAAAAGCATAAAACTGAAACCTAGAAAACAAAGCACTCCATTTATTGTTAGAGGTAACTTAACTAGTAAATAGTGATGTCACGAACGGTTTCCCGAACAGTTCGCCTCGAACGGTTCGCCACGGACTCATCATTGAGTAAACTTTGACCCTGCACCTCACAGTCAGCAGACACATTCCAGCCAATCAGCAGCAGACCCTCCCTCCCAGACCCTCCCCCCTCCTGGACAGCTCACTAAAAATGCAGCTTCACAATAAATGTAAAATGGATGCTGTCCAGGAGGTGGGAGGGGGTGGGAGGGAGGGTCTGCTGCTGATTGGCTGGAATGTGTATGCTGACTGTGAGGTACAGGGTCAAAGTTTACTCAATGATGAGTCTTTGGCGAACCGTTCGCGAACCGTTCGGCAAACCGTTCGGGACATCACTACTAGTAAAGTTACTGAATCACATGTTATCACCTG
This sequence comes from Pelobates cultripes, assembly GCA_933207985.1. Classification (NCBI taxonomy): domain Eukaryota; kingdom Metazoa; phylum Chordata; class Amphibia; order Anura; family Pelobatidae; genus Pelobates; species Pelobates cultripes. The sequence continues at coordinate 69,479,031 of OW240918.1, read as the reverse complement.
AACCTAGTAACAGAAGTAATTCAGTACTTTATTTGATGAAAACAACCTCAAATCTTTAATAAAAATCTGCAGTGGACAAGTGTTTCTCCTCAAGGAAGATAAGACAGCGCTAAGCATACCTTACACCTAAGCATGAATTAACAAGATAAAATGCTGAAATACATGTTAGAGAAATTTCAATAGCAATTTACATTATACATTTACCTTTCCCATTTTGTTGCAGGTGTGCTGGAGATATCAACTCTCAGTAGGGCTGTGTTCTAGCGCTGAGCTTTTATAGGCTATACTCTGTGCTGTGTTGTGAATATATTTGTTATAGTGTATTTTTTTCTGCCTAGCAAGGAAAAATAATATATTGTTTCAGTTTACGTTGTAGGTCCAATTGTTCCTCTTTTGTACAGTGCTATTGTCTATTTTCTGTTGTTGAACTAAAGATCAGCATGTGCTGAAAATACTGTAAATACTGTGTGTGGAAGCACTCAGCTATTTATTTCAATTCAATGTCTTCTGGAAATATAAAGAGTTTAAATGTACTCATTCAGAAATTGTATCTAGATCTCATAAAATACTGCAATCATTTTAAGAAGCAATAATGAACATATACTTGACTCCTATGGTTTAGTAATATGTGTCTAAATTTTGACTGGGCAAGTTGGAAAGTGTGACAATGTGAACATGTAATATTTCTTCAGAAATAGCTATATTGAAGACATCAGTATTAAACTGGTAAACTATTAAAGTGACACAGTCATGACAAATTTACCATTCTCCTATTGTTTCTTCTTCTCTTCCTCTCTCAGGAATCTATTCTTCGTTTCTTTATTTCTGATCTAGTTTTCTTTAAAACATAAGATTGTATGGTTCAATAGCAAAATTTACACTAGGATTGAAAAATCAATTTTCTTACTTACATTACTTCTGTTCCTGCAGATCCCCCTTGTTTAAAAAGGCTTTAGTTGTAGTGGTTTGGCATGTCTGGTCTTGTGGTGTGACTATGCCTGCTACCCTCACAGACTCAAACTGCCTTCATATTTTTTTTGTATTTTTTTTTGAGTTTCTTAAAGTATTATGTGGTTATGATGGTGGTGGTTTTAACGTTTGCAAATGCATTTAATTGTTGTGGTTCCACCATGCTTGGCTGACTTGTGTTGTAACTGTGCCTGTCACCTCTGCAGAGTCAAATTGGCTTTAAATTTACATATTTTAAAATTTATTGGTCCCCCCATTCACACACATCACAATCCCCCTAAACACACTCTCTGCACCCCTCACACACACACTTTGCACACCTCACACACACGGCATCTAACTTACACACTACACCCCTACACACATTACAATCCAGTTACACACACTAGATCCCTTACACAACTCTGCAATCTCTACATATATACACACACACACATAGGTGTACGCACTGGGTGTGCCAGGTGTGCCTGGGCACACCCTAATCCCCGCGGCACTCCTATGTAGTGAGACCGGCAGGGGAGATCTCAGTATCTCCCCTGTTGGCTCATGCAGAGCCGGCGTTATTCGAGAGCTGGCTCGGCTCTCAGCCTCCCTCCCCACTGCAGCATGGAGGGAGGCAGGAGAGGACCCGGGGAGCTCAACCAGCAGCTTCGCCAGGTTCCTCTCGCGAGATCTGAGCTCTCCACTAGACCACCAGGGAAAGAAGCAGGAACAAGAATCCCCTCTCCCTACACAAGGTAAGGGAGGGGGGATATTAAGTAATGTACCCCCACCTCCACCCCCCACAATCACCCACACACATACAGCACACACACCCATACAACACCTACACACATACAGCACACACAGACACACAGCACACACACACATACAGCACCCACACAGCACCCTCACACACATACAGCACACACATGCAGCACCCACACACACACACATCACCCACACACACACAGCACCCTCGCACATACAGCACCCACACACATACAGCATCCTCAAACACACAGCACCCTCTCACACACAGCACAGAAACAGCACCCTCACACACACAGCACACTAACAGGACCCTAACAAACACACACACACAAACACCCTCACTCACACATAGCACACAAACAGCACCCTCACACACACATCATACTAACAGCACCCTCACACACAGCACCCTTACACACACACACACACAGCACCCTTACATACACAACACCCTCAAACCACCCACACGCAGCACACACACACACACACACAGCAGTGTATGTATGTGTGTGTGTGTGTGTATATATATATATATATATATATATATATATGTGTGTGTATGTGTGTGTATGTGTGTATATATATCTATATATAGATATATATACACATACATATACACGCGGCGTGTGATAGTGCTTTAGGGTGCACATCCTAATGCAATAGGCTGCGCACGCCTATGCACACTCACACACACACATACACTAATTCTCCCATACACCCAATGGGTCCTCCACACACACTAGATCCCTTACACACACAATAGATCCCCTTTTGGCACACACTGAACCATCTACACACACTACATATGCAACATATGCACTCTGAATCCCCTATGCACACACTAGAACCCCTGTAAGCACACACATAAAGGTAGTATGTGTTAGTTTACAGACTACACACACTACATCACCTATACACAGGTACAATACAGCCCCTATGCACACTATGCCCCCTATACATACACACTCTCTCCAGCCCCTAGCCACACATATTACACCACAATACACAACACAACTGAAACCTATTTGCACTAACCACCAAACCACTATCAGCTCATTCTACACACCCAATCCCACAAGCATGCTCCAAACACATGCAAAATACACTTTACTGGCCCCTTTGTCATCTGGCATCCCACTTATGGAGTCACAAGCAAACACAGCGCAAGCATGTTAATAAAATTGCCTGAGCTGCGCAGAATAAACATTTAAGAGCTCTTCAGCAGGGTTCTGCACATGGGCAACCCTTGAAGAGCAATGAGAGGGCTCATGCTTTGAGAGGGGTCATGCTTGCCATTGGTGATTACAAAACACACCCTCTCTGGCCCCGCCCCCTTCTCTGTGGGGTGCTCTGAGTCAAAAATACCTTGGACAAATTTTTTTCCCAATTCGGCCCTGGGTCCTACACCCTGCTCCCTTCAGCTTCAGGCAAAAAAAATATCTAATCAGACAAAGAGGAGTATTTTTTTAGACCCCTACACACTCATTAACCCTTAATAGGGAACACATGGGCTGGGCGGCATCATTGTAACACGGCTGTGTAATACAAAATCAAATACAAATAGAAAAAAGTATTTCAGCGCTTAGACTCCCACTATTCATGGGGGGAGGCAATGACCATAGTACACATCAACCCCAATACATACAATAAAAACCATGTGACTTTAAGTGACTTTAAAATTTATGATGGGATGTACCCGGAGTTCTATTACTAATGATTTATTTCAGTTCTCTTAGAACCAGGAATGTAATAAGCAATATTTTTGCTACGTATGTTTATCCAGGGAATAGGATGCTATCAATCAAAGCTAAGTTGAAATTGAATAAATGCACCACAAGTGATTGAAGGCCCTTCTGGTCAACAAACGTGTAAAAGGAAAAACAAATGTTATAACATGACAGGAGGCTTTGTATTTGCTTAAGTCTCTCTTTACTAGAACTCCACAGCAGCACAGAAAAACAACCAATCAGAAAAAAGTTAGGTACTATAAAACTCCTCTCTCCATACATCATTCCCTCTTTCTTTGCTGCTCCTCAGTCAGTATAGGTCAGAGTACCATTGCCTCCTGCTAATATTAGTTGGTGGCTTTAGGATTGAATATGACTTATTAGGATTTATATTTGGTATCATAGTATATTTATTTATTTTATTATACTGTACTTAGTTATTTATTTAGTATCTTATATTTTCTACTTACTATATATATGTTATATATATTGTGTTTAGTTATATATTTATCATATATTTACTTCTTACTGTTTATGTATGTTATATATATCTATATATATTGTGTTATATATTTATTATCATATATTTACTACTTACTATATATATGTTATGTGTATTGTGTTTAGTTCTATATTTATTAGTTATTTTGGGATTCCTACCTTTTGACTCTTTGCTTCCCCTGTTTTCTTGGGGATGCTTTTCCTTTAATGTGGTGGTTTTAGGGGAGTTCTTGGGGATTTCTTTCAGTCTGCTTCCCCCCCTTTCAGTGCAGTGTATATTTCACAGCTTGCTGTGAGTTGTATAGCAGTATAGATCACAGATTACTTGGAGTTACGTGTATGTTTGAAACCCAGTTATACAGGCTCTCTACAGGGTGTATACAGAGCCAATTTGCTAGTTAGCTCTAGGATTGATATGCTTCACAGTGTGTGTATCCTGGTTCAGCTATGGAGTTTTCAGATGGGACTACTCTGGTGTGAATTCACCACCTGGCTCTGGCTCAAACGGATATGGGAGCCCAGTCTATGCTGATACTATTCAAATTTATCAGGTTCTATGGGGAGATCCATCAAGTTGGCAATTGTTTAGCCTACTCCCCAAAGAGACAATTGGTACAAATACCCTTCAAGCAGTATGATGTTGTTAATCTATAATAAAGATAAGAAATCTCAAACAGATCTGTTTGTGCATTCGCATACTTATTCACAGTTTAAGGACAGTATCGCTCAGTATATGTTGATTTTATGGACACTATAATCTCTGGAACAACTTCAGCTTATACCCAATAAAGCTGGAATGACACTATTTTGCCTGCTGGGGATTAGGGACCGCCAGTCCCGGTTCAGGTTATTCACGCACTATTTCGCTGTCTTAAAGGGTTGGTGTCTAGAGGTCCTATGTCACAGGATACCCTGAGAATTTACAGATTTAGGGGACTCTGCCCAAACTCAGGGGTCCCCATTACTAATTTAATACGCAACCCAGGATTGGCCTGCTATGTCTGTGCCCCATTGATTGGCCTGCTATGTCTGTGCCCTTCTGTCTGGCTTGCACTACCTGTGCCCATCGTTGGCCGGACCTATCCATGCCCGAACCCCCTTTTGACCACAGGTCTGGGGGAATATCACTGAGGAAGCTCGGTACCCACTATTGACATGGAGATAGGTGGGTGTCCAGGCAAGCACTGCTGCCATACTATTCAAGAGAACACCAGGATATGGACACCTAAATATGATTGGAAGGGTGAAGGACCTACACCTCATGCCCTGAGGGGCAAAGCTTTTATGAAGATTCCCGGGACACAACCACGGTTTACACCAACCCGGTGGCGACACATTTCCAAAGAGAATTTCGCACAAGCAGGGACCAGTGCTCAGACACCAACAGGGGAACACTGTTTCCTTGCCTTCAGCTTCTAACCATTTAGCTTCATGACCGGTATCCATCTTAGGTATTGGTAGTTAGTCCTACGTCATGTTTAGCTCCTGACCCTCTCAATTGGTTTTACTTGACTTGCTTTCTGATCAGTTATTTACCTTCTCTCCGAGGTACGTATTTACCGCAATCTACATTTTTTGTTGTTGCTTGGTTTTTGGGCCTTCCAATTATCCTATCGCTCGGGTCATCGAGAGGCTTGACTAGACCTCCTCCGACCTACCGAGCTCTCGGGGATCACGGAGAACGTCTCCAGCTTTCCTCAAGCTGCCGACTGTCATCCTGGATCGCACAAAACGCGGGATCCTGGCGGTCCGTTGGTAGTTTCTTTGCTTCCGAAGCTTGCTTTTTTCTCATCATCCCTTTCTGTTATTAAGGATGGACACAGCCCAAGGTTGTATACTATTTCATCTACCATCGGTCTGGTTTATTACCATTTGACTCCATCTCTCAGGTGAGCAATTTAGAGAGAGGTCTCTGAGTCAGAGAGACCCACCTTAGGATCTCAGTCTTATGCTGATGTTAATAAATGGTGTTCCTCTGCAGTTGGTCAAACTGAGTCTCTAAGGGACTCTAGTTTGGATTACAGGAGGGTGCGACCCTCCATCGTCTCGGCCCGAGACTGATATTTTTTTATTTTAATGAGCAGAGCGCGAACCCCACTCATATACTGTACCGGACACTGATTCATTATTAGAGGGCGCGACCCTCCTTCAACCTGAACCCCACACTGAGCTGGATACGGAGGATATGTTTTGAGTGACACATCCTCATAGAGGGACCGGACACGGATGTAAGCTCTAAGGTTTGGTTATTACGGGTGCAGCCCGCTCATGCCATCAGCCAGACCCTGAAATGGATTTCAGTCACATTAGTAGAGAGTGCGACTCTCTCATACACTCAACGCACTACGGTGCCGTCTATTCATCACACAAGCTTCTACCTGTATGGGACAATGATGATTGCATAGAGGGGCGTCCCTCCTGCATTCAATTAGATCTAACGACCGTGCTACCAACTTTGTTATAGAGGGCTGCCTGATCATACAGGGTATATGTATTTAAACTAGATCCCGCTATTTCACCTAATATAATGGAGCTACTGGATCCGGACCACTGTATCCCATGCGGGAAATACTCACAGTGGTATTACGGGGGGAGAGTCCCCGCTTATTTACACACACTCCTGGAGATGGTACGGCTAACGGATGAGCCCCAGGTATTACAAGAGTGCAGGTTTTGGTATAATCTGCGCTATATCAAACAGGCAATTGCACTCTGTTTAAGATATTCAGACCATTGCGAACAAACTGCGCAGACATTTTTTTCCCATGTCAAGGTGACAGGAGATCCTGAGGTCTTCATAGAGCAAACGGGCACTGCCCTGCTCGGGTAACAAGACTATGGAGGGCCCACTACCCTGTCTGCAGGTACACTGTGCGCATGGATCGCATGGAAAGACCAGAACCCTTGTTGATATGGGTTCCCTGGTCATTACTATCTTGGGATAAGATTACCCCAGGGACTACCCCTACTCTTCTGAGCACATATCTGGAGAACATGGTTTGGACATGAAGGGCCCTCCTTCTATGCTCTATATACCTCACGGGAAACATCTTGGTTTGGGTTCTTGCTAACCCACCTTTTTAACTACCATCAAGGAGACCTACAATGGACTCTATGGAGGAACCCTGTATGCCAGACTCATGCACGGATGTCAAAGTCGGAACGCAACCTACTACTGGAGTACTGCTCAGGAGGGTGGCAGACTCAGATAGGACTGCTGACATTTTCAAACGGGACAACACCTGCTTTGGACGTTTGAATCTAGACCCTTGTTTTTTTCGTTATATATGCTCTCTGGAGTCATCTGTCGTGAGTGTAGGGACTTTATGTCTTGCCTGCATATTAGAGAATGCTATGTGTTAGCGGGACTCCAAGCTAAGAAGGGAGATATCTCTCTATAGGGAGGCCTTGACTTTGGCTCTCGAATTCCCTGAACGGCGGGTGGGGGCCCTAAATTAGAATATAGGGGGGGACCTAATGTCCTCCCCCCTGGCCCCCACCCCTGAGCAGTGGGTGAGAGTCCTAAATTAGAATAAGGGGGGGACCTAATGTCCTCCCCCCTGGCCCCCACCTGTGAGCGATGGGTGGGGGGCCCTAAATAAAAATTCGGGGGGGGACACCTAATGTCCTCCCCCCTGGTCCCCACACCTGAGCGGCAGGTGGGGGCCCTAAATAAAAACTTAACCCCCCAGGTGACTAGGGGTCCCCAAACCCCTAGTCACCCCCTCCCACCAAAAATTAACCCCTACCTACCCCCTCACCCTTAAAATAATGAGGGGGGGGCCTTTTACTAAGCACCTGTAAAAATAAAACTTACCATTTGATGTTTTCTTTCTTCGAAAATCTTATTTTTTCAGCCCCCAAAAAGGCCAAATAAAAATCCATAATAACCGTCGCACTTAAAAAAAAACAAAAAAAAAACGAGCGGAAACAAAAATAATCCATCTTCACCCATGGAGGGCTCAGCGCAGACTGAGCTCTGCAGGGTGGGGGAAGGCTTATAAAGCCTTGCCCCGCCCTGCAATTAGGCTCAGAGCACTCTGATTGGTGGGTTTAAGTCATCCAATCAGAGTGCTCTGACAGGTAAATGAAGAGACTGACAGGTAAGTCTCTATATTTACCTGTCACAGCACTCTGATTGGTTGGCTTACTTAATCCACCAATCAGAGTGTTATGAGTCAAATTACACAGCGTGGGAAAATTCCAAAGAACTTTCCCACACTGTGTAAAATGACACAGAGCACTCTGATTGGTGGATTTCAAGCCATCCAATCAGAGTGCTGTGACAGGTAAATGTAGAGACTTACTGTCAGAGTGCTCTGAGCCTAACTGCAGGGCGGTGCAAAGCTTTATAAGCCTTCCCCCTACCTGCAGAGCTCAGTCTGCGCGGAGCCCTCCATGGGTGAAGATTGATTTTTTTTTTTTAAGTGCGTCGGTTATTATGGATTTTTGGCATTTTTTGTTGCTGAAAAAAGAAGATTTTAGAAGAAAGAAAACATTAAATGGTAAGTTTTATTTTAGTTTTTACAGGTACTTAGTTAAAGGTCCCCCGCTCATTATTTTTAGGGTGAGGGGGGTAGGAAGGGGTTAATCTTTTGGGGGGGGGTTGGGAGACTAGGGGTTTGGGGACCCCTAGTCACCTGGGTGGGGGGTTAAATTGTTATTTAGTGCCTCCACCCACCACTCAGGAGTGAGGGCCAGGGGGAAGGACAATAGGTCCCCCCATTGGTATTTAGGGCCCCCACCCACCGCACAGGGTTGGGGGCCAGAGGGGAGGACATTAGGACACCCCCAATTTGTATTTAGGGCATCCACCCCTTTTCCCCTGTCCGTCCTCTCGCGCCTTCCCTGGATAGATTTCAGCGCTTGCCTGCATTTGCTGCGATAGGTTTACTTGCGTCTTGGCCCTTGGGCTGCACTTGCAGTGTTGCGTGGCAGTTCTACTGGCCGTGTGGCTGGCCCTCCTTTTTTTACTCCTCTCTCTTGCAGGTTCTTTATTATGTGAGGACAGCACAGTATGTATTCTGTAGACATGGGTGTGCTGCTCCCCCTCACTGTTTGTTTGAATTACCAACTAAATTGTAGTTTTTGTGTTTTGTGTTCCAGCCCCCTCCCTGGGGGAGATTGTCTATTGCAGAGTGCCACATCACTGTATGCCTGGTGTTCCGGCCCCTCGTTACTGAACTCACGCTCTTACAATGTCTAGTGCCTAAGTGCACTGTATAGAATGGGTGATCCCCAACCCCCCCAGCCCTGTTCTGGCCATGATGGGAAATATGTTTTGGCTGCTGATTCCTATTACTGACAGCCAGCCACAAGGAGCCATCCTGTCACTTACATCCGGCCATAGATTCACCATCCTGTCACTCACCTATAGCCATCCTCTCACTTACGACCAGTCACTAGGTGCCGTCCAGTCACTCACAGCCAGCCATCTTCTCATTCACAAATAATTCCATCAGACATTGGGTGACCCCCTTTCAATTGGGCTGCTCTGCTTTAAGCTATAGTGCTCTATGGGTGACCCCCTCTTGGACTCCCTACCTAAGGCGCTTGCAGCCTTCCTTGGGGATGGCCCCCCGACTGCCTCGCAGCCTACTCCTCTCACCCCTGACTCTAAAGGCTCGAACTCAGATGGATCTCTACACTCCCTGGGGACGAGATCCGAATGCAAGTGTCCCTGGACAGGCTAAACCGCACAAGGGCAAATTACCCTCTAAATTAACTAGACTGGGTCCCGGTGCACCCAGACATGCAGACACCTTCTCGGGGGCCCTTGATTGCAATTCTCAGGGGCCCCTTGATTTCTACAGGTCTCACAGCGTGTTTGCTGCGTGTCAAGAGAAAGGACCTTTGGTCGTTACTCCTGCTACGTTAAGGAGATGGTGGTCAATGTTTCCCCAGTTTATGCTCTATGACTCCAGTCGACCCTTGCTGACGATCCCATGAAGATACTAGATCCTTCAACACACAACCCCTCAGGTGTCCATACTCCTCCCAGTGGGCACTCCACAGCCACATTACGGAGTTCCTCAGGTGTTCGCTCCACTGCCCTCTGGATAAGGAGGTCAGGGTGAAGATTTGGGTAGAGTGCCCTCCTCCTACACTACCAGATAAAGTGGCCCTTACCCCTGACTTTGACCTGGTGTTTGCAACATTTCATGTTCTGGGAAGGATCGTGTGACTGTTATTTTCAGAATTAGCATCTGACATTTAAACAGTGAAGGTCACCATACTCTGTAACACTTTGATAAAGCCTAAACAAAGCTGAAACGAGTTAGTGTATTACACCAGTTTTTATTTTTATACAGTTGTGAAGCTGCCTATCCGAACTGTATCAATACTATCGAGACACTGAAATGTTACCTTTTTTTTTTTTATTGTAAAAATGAATGTATGTCTAAGGATATAAATCAAAATGGAGTGCTGCTCATGATATTATTTAAACCTTAAAAATGTTTGAATTATATTCCATATTTTAAGCCAGTTCTGGACCACTCTTTTGGGTGGGATCAGTCTGATATGCAAATGGTCCTAGTTATTTTTGTAATGACAAAAGATGAGCTGAAACTAGCATGCGATCTGAGCAGGCACCCACCGAATGGCAGGCCATCTGAGCTGTTGTCCATTCTCAATACTCTCGTGCACATTGTTTTTTTAACTCTCCCTAAGTTTAAAGGGTAATCAAAACGTGGACCCCTTGCTCACTGTGCCTAGAGAGATGTTGGCTATACCTCACTGACAATGCCTTACAAGGCTGAAATGATCATCTGGGGTTTCAATATCTCTCATGCAGAGAGATCTAGCATGCATTTTGGTTCTGGACCACCCTTTTTAGGTGGGATCAGTCTGATATGCAAATGGACCTCATTCTTTTTGTAATGGCACAAGATGAGTTAAAACTAGCTTGAGACCTGAGCGGGGACCAACAGAAGGGCAGGCTATTTGAGCCGTTGTCCGTTCTCAGTACTCTCCTTCACTTTGCTCTTTTTTTCCATATTTTAAACCATGCTTAATTAATGCATTTATTACTTAAGAAAATAAAGTTATAAAAAACATATTTTTTTTGCTCAAGATGATACCTTTATTGCTTTAAAGATTACATTTTATTGGTACACCTAATAAAAATCCTGGACTTTTCTGAAAGAACCAACCTTTGGGCTGCTTGCTCCCCAGTCGGAGAATCTTCTATACTCTCCAGGTCTCAGGTAATATTGACGACCTCTGTAATTAGGCTCTTCATAGAAAATCGACTGGCCTTCAGGGATGCTGCAAGAGTGGATGTCATTATTCTGGACATTGGGACAATCTTCAGTGAATTCCATCATGTGCCCACCAAAATCCTCTTTCTCATAAACCCTGATCTTGAAAGTTCCACGATGCTGTTAAAAAATATATATTTTTAAAAAATGTCTGTCCTACATTAATAATTACATTGGGATGTGCTGATTATCTTGATAAAATAATAATTCATTTTTAAGTGACATGAGTGTATTTAAGATTAGGAATGCCTACAGCACACCTCTCAATATGCTGACCAGCTGCTATAATTGCATGGCCATATGAAGCTGTTTTTACATGTCTCAGTGCAGCACAACACTAGCATCAGTGTATCATGTTGCGCCTGCATTGAATTGATGCAAATACACCCAGCTTCTTGTGATTATGGTTGGGTTATTCCATTTACAGTGCTTAGGCAATGCAGTGGTTTCCCATAATGTGAATGCCATATATCACAGACAAAACATATTAATCTCAATTTGAAGCTTAGACTGTTATTTTGTGACACATTTGCTTGAAGCCCATAATTACCCCTCGCTCATTTGGGTCCTTCTTCCATTCCTTTACTAGTATTTTGCCTTCCTTACCGTTTGTTTTCCTGCCTTTACAGTGATTAAATGATGCCTGCCCTGAACATTGGATGAGACCTAACAAAAAGATTACTATACCATTTTTGTACTCTTTTGCTTCTTGTTTTTTTGTTTTGTTCATTTATTTTTTTTTTTATTTTGTTTATTCTTTTCATTTCTATTAGCTACCATGTTCTAGCTAAATATCTGCCCTATTCCAGACTTTATCAGAGAGCTTTGAATCAAATGAACAATCTATGTTATATGATCTGGATTCCATCTCAGGATGATAACTAAACTCAAGAATGAAACACCTTATACTATCATACACATAATATATCATAACAAAGAGGAGTTAGGCGCTCACTAAATAAACTAAAGGTGGGCAGCAGTGAACCAAGCAGGAATTCCCAATACCTGCTCACAGTAGTAAAACAGAAGAGACAAAAGTGGTAAACCGCGCCCAAACAGTGCAAATAATAATTAAAATATATACATACAGAGAGTCCTCTAATTAGGAATGTATAAAACCTTCAAGACAAAAAAGTACAGAACAATAATAGTGCAATATGTCAAGTGAAATAAGAGTATATAAAAGCTTATAAAAGACTCACTCACACTTTGCAGAGCTACTCAGAGCTCTGCCGTATAGCGCCTAGACGGTATAATCCCCGTCTCAGGATATCAAGTGATGGTATAATGCGGTATCCAATCCTCCACAGTGGTATATGGAAAGATAAAAATAGAAATAAAATCCAATAGTGTAGTATATCTATTAAAAAGTGTGCAAATAAAGGAAAAGTATCCTACTTACAAATTTCAGAGCAAATATCTTGCTCTGGTATAGACAGCATGTGGTGGTATGATCCCCACCAAAGGATATAAGTCAGGATTCAAGATGTATCAGGAACAACAAATAAAGTAGTAAAAACTATAACTTTATTGTTACAAAATAAAAAATATGTAATAAAAGTATCAGATCTCTTACTTAATGCGTTTCGCCCGGTCTGGGGCTTCTTCAGAAGTAATAAGTCCAAAATTCAATGGAGTCCTCTTTATATAAGTGTTCCTGATTAATGTGATTTAGTCCTGATGCAATTTCACTTCCTACTTCCGGGTCGCGTGTGTCACCCGGAAGTGATGTCAGCGAGTCTTTTCGTAGCTTGCTGGGATATGTAGTATCCCTCCATTCATGTTGTGTGCGGCTCCCGGAAGTGACATCAGCGTATCTCCCAATGGTTGATGGGACATGTAGTTTACATTGTCCATTTCTCTATAAACACTGTTTCGTCACCCTGAAGTGATGTATCACGATCTGGTATTGTTCATGGGAATTGTAGTTCGGCAAATTGCCGATATGGGATACAATACATATAAGAATAAAATAAGTAAATTATGTAATTAACAAGGTGATAAAATTTAAAGAAAGAATGTAAATATAAAAACATATAATAAAAGCTAATAAGACATATGTTTAATTACAAATGATAGCCAGCACTTTTTTTTTTTTTTTAAAGACATCATAGAGCTATACACACAAAATATATAGGTTTATACCAGGTGTTGCATACCAGAAAATAAGCATGCATAGAAATCTATAAAAATAACCAATATTATAAAAATATGCTATACACAAAGTGAACCATGCACATATATGGAGATCTTAAAGTGATACACAGGGGAGGTGGTGTGTAAGCAATAACAATAGTATATAAATATGCAAAGTATATAAAAACTGGTGTGAAAGATTTTTTCTTTTAATATTTATTATAAAAAATTAAAAAGATCAAACTCTGCATTAAGACCTTTAGGGTGTGGTGTGTCTAAAAAATAGACCGACTCCATTCTTTCTTGCCCAATTCATTAATTATATCACACCTCTCCAGTGTTGGGACAATTTTGAAATGCCCATAAATTTTAAGTGCTGTGGATCATTACCATGTAACTCAAAATGTGAGGATGCGGAGGTAAATGAAGAGACTGACAGGAGGCGGAGAGGAGGAGGAGAGCTCCCCGCCCGGCGCTGGAAAAAAAAAGGTAAGATTTAACCCTTTCCTCGCCATCATGCCCGGCGGGAGTGGGACCCTGAGAGTGGGGGCACCCTCAGGGCACTATAGTGCCAGGAAAACAAGTATGTTTTCCTGGCACTATAGTGGTCCTTTAAGGGGAGAAACACGTTGTGGTTCTTAGGCTGTGGTTCTTATGCCTTTTAGCCATATATTTTTAGAACTTATTATTTATTTTTATACTTTTACCTGAAATCTGGACTAGATTTGAGTGAACCCGAACTGAAAAGTTTGGGTTCGTACCGAACATTAAGTTTTTTGGACTCCGGACCCGAACACAGACATATCACTGTATGTCGGGGGTTGGAGTTCAGAGTTCGGTGATTTAATGATGCATTTTGAAAGGCCACAGGGCAGCCAATCAACAAGCGTTTGACTTGTGTGCACTTAGAAGCCATCACAACAATGACTACTAATGGCATGGCTGTGATTGGCCAGTGCAGCAAGTGACTCAGCCTCTATAGAGCTGGTCACTTAGTATTAGTAAATTATGCCCCTACTCACCATACCGCGAGTAGGGGCGTGTCTATTAAACAGTGAGCAGCCTTTGTCCCCCCCGGCCCACACCCCTGAGCGGTGGGTGGGGGCCCTAAATAACAATAAGGGGGGGACCTATTGTGCTCCACCCCGGCCCCACCCCTGAGCGGTGGGAGGGGGCAATAAATAAAAATTGGGGGGACCTAATGTCCTCACCCCGGCCCTCATCCCTGTGTGGTGAGTGGGGGCCCTCAATACCAATAAGGAGGGGGACCTATTTTCCCGCCCCGGCCCCCACCCCGGAGCGGTGGGTGGGGGCCCTAAAAGACAATAAGGGGGGACCTAATGTCCTCCCCCCCCAGCCCCCAACGCTGTGCAGCGGGTGGGGGCCCTAAATAACAATAAGGGGGGACCTAATGTCCTCCCCCCAACCCCCAGCCCTGAGCGGCGGCCCTAAATACCAAAAAGGGGGGGGACCTATTGTCCCGCCCCTGCCCTCACCCCTGAGCGGTGGGTGGGGGCCCTAAGTACCAATAAGGGGGGGACCTACTGTCCTCTCCCCCATCCCCCACCCCTGTGCGGCAGGTGGGGACCCTAGATAACAATAAGGGGGGGACCTAATATCCTCCACAACGGCCCCCACCCCTGCGCGGTGTGTGGGGGCACTAAATAACAATAAGGGGGACACACCTAATGTCCTCCCCCCGGCCCCCACCCCTGAGCAGCGGGTGGGGGCCCTAAATACCAATAAGGGGGGGGACCTATTGTCCCCCCGAGTTCCTACCCCTGAGTGGTGGGTGAGGGCCCTAAATAACAATAAGGGGGCGGACCTACTGTCCACACCCCGGACCCCACCCCTGTGCTGCAGG
Source organism: Pelobates cultripes (assembly GCA_933207985.1). Classification (NCBI taxonomy): domain Eukaryota; kingdom Metazoa; phylum Chordata; class Amphibia; order Anura; family Pelobatidae; genus Pelobates; species Pelobates cultripes. Next base: position 69,463,819 of record OW240918.1, on the reverse strand, counting down.
TGGGGGCCCTAGATAACAATAAGGGGGGGACCTATTGTCCTGCCCCCCGGCCCCCAGCCCTGAGTGGTTGGTTGGGGCCATAAATAAAAATTTAGGGGACCTAATATCCTCCCCCCCGGCCCCCACCCCTGCAAGGCGGGTGGGGTCCTAAATAACAATAAGGGGGGGCACCTAATGTCCTCCCCCCGGCCCCCACCCCTGAGTTGCGGGTGTGGGCCCTAAATACCAATAAGGGGGGGGACCTATTGTACCCCCGGCCCTCACCCCTGTTCGGCGGGTGGGGGCCCTAAATAACAATAAGGCGGAGGGACCTACTGTCCTCCCCCCACCTGGCCCCCACCTCTGAGCAGTGGGTGGGGGCCATAAATAAAAATTGGGGGGGACCTAATATCCTTCCCCCCGGCCCCCACTCCTGAGCGGTGGGTGGGGGCCATAAATAAAAATTGGGAAGGACCTAATGTCCTACCCCCGGCCCCCACCCCTGTGCGACGGGTGGGTGCCCTAAATAACAATAGGGGGGACCTAATGTCCTCCCTCTAGCCCCCACCCCTGAGTGGTGGGTGGGGGCCATAAAGAAAAATTCCCCCCCAGGTGACTAGAGGTCTCCAAACCCCTAGTCACCCCACTCCCCCCAAAAAAATTACCCCTACCTACCGTCCTCATCCTAAAAATAATGAGGCGGGACCCTTGTCTAAATACCTGTAAAAAAAATATACTTACCATTTGATGTCTTCTTTCTTCTAAAATCTTCTTTTTTTCAGCCCTAAAAAAGGTCAAATAAAAATCCAGAATAACCGATGCAAAAAAAAAAAACGAGCGCAAAAAAAAAATTATCCTTCTTCACCCATGGTGGGCACCTCGCAGACTGCAGGGCGGATGAAGGCTTACAAAGCCTTGCCCCGCTCTGCAATTAGGCTCAGAGCACTCTGATTGGTGGGTTTAAGCCATTCAATTAGCGTACTCTGACAGGTAAATGAAGAGACTGACAGGTAAGTCTCTACATTTACCTGTCAGAGCACTCTGATTGGTTGGCTTGAAATCCACCAATCAGAGTGCTCTGTGTCATTTTACACAGCGTGGAAAAGTTCTTTGGAATTTTCTCACACTGTGTAAAATGACACAGAGCACTCTGATTGGTGGATTAAGTAACCAATCAGAGTGTTATGAGTCAAATTACGCAGCGTGGGAAAATTCCAAAGAACTTTCCCACGCTGTGTAAAATGACACAAAGCACTCTGATTGGTTAGCTTGAATTTTTTTTTTTTTACAGGTATTTAGACAAGGGTCCCCCCTCATTATTTTTAGGATGAGGGGGTAGGTAGGAGTATTTTTGGGGGGTTAGTGGGATGACTAGGTGTTTGGGGACCCCTAGTCACCTGGGGGGAAATTTTTATTTATGGCCCCCACCCACCGCTCAGGGGTAGGGGCCAGATTTGGTCCCCCCCTTATTGTTATTTAGGGCCCCAACCCGCCGCGCAGGGGTGGGGGCCGGGGGGCAGGACATTAGGTGTCCCCACTAGAGGCTCATTAGTGCTGCAATGTAAACATTGCAATTTCTCTGGAACTGCAATGTTTAACATTGCAGCACTGGGTGCAAAAGGGACACAGCACCCAGACCACTTCAATTAGCTGTGGTCTGGATGCCTACAGTGTCCCTTTAAGTTGTTTTGCTAGGAGTGATGCTGCTCCATTACCCTTAGTATAATCTGCACATTTCAAACGCCTTTACATTTTTATTTTTTTTGTGTGCAAAATATGCATTGAGTGAGTTCTGGAGACTGCAAATAGTAGAAAAACTTGTTGGGGAATGCTCATGTTTAATTGATATGCCTTATATCAAATCTTTATGAGCTACCCAAACAGTAATTATTTGCACATCTGATGGGTCTTTAAGTAAGAGATCACCTCTGTACATCCTCAACAAGATGTGGATTAGTGAGAAGATTTTCATTTAACCTCCATCAATTACCATCAATTTCAGAGTAACACGGATATTGTCTGACCAGGTTATTAATCTTGAAGACAGCATTGAAAGTCATGTTTCAGTGTTTGCAGATGACACAAAACTTTGTAAAATAATACAATGTGAGCAAGATATTACTTTGTTGCAGAGGGATTTAGATAGACTGGGGGGCTGGGCACTCAAATGGCAGATGAAATTTAATGTTGAAAAATGCAAAGTTATGCACTTCGGCGTAAAGAATACACAAGCAACGTATACCCTTAATGGAAGCGAATTAGGGATAACAACACACGAAAAGGACTTGGGAATTTTTATAGAAAACAAACTATGCAACAATGTGCAATGTCAATCAGCAGTGGCCAAGGCCAGTAAGGTATTGTCATGCATGAAAAGGGGCATTCATTCTCGTGACGAGAATATAATTTTGCCTCTTTATAAATCACTGGTAAGACCACATATTGAATATGCTGTGCAATTTTTGGCACCTGTTCTAAAGAAGGATATTATGGCACTAGAAAAAGTGCAGAGGTGGGCTTCAAAATTAATAAAAGGAATGGAACATATCAGCTATGAAGAAAGGTTAACAAATTTAAACCTATTTAGTTTAGAAAAACGTCGCCTGAGAGGGGATATGATAACATTATACAAATATATTCGGGGCCAATACAAACCATTGTGTGGAAACCTATTCACAAACCGGACTTTACATAGGACACGAGGCCATGCGTTTAGACTGGAAGAAAGAAGATTTCGTCTAAGGCAAAGGAAAGGTTTTTTTACTGTAAGAACAATCAGGATGTGGAATTCTCTGCCTGAAGAAGTGGTTTTATCAGAGTCCATACAGATGTTCAAACAGCTACTAGATGCATACTTGCAAAAACAGAATATTCAAGGATATAATCTTTCAATATAAGGTAATAACTGCTTGATCCAAGGATAAATCTGACTGCCATTCTGGGGTCAAAAAGGATTTTTTTTCCTAGCTTGTTGCAAAATTGTGCTTCAAACTGGGGTTTTTTGCCTTCTTTTGGATCAACAGCAAAAAACAAATGTGAGGAAGGCTGAACTTGATGGACACAAGTCTCTATTCAGCTATGTAACTATGTAACCCTATGGAACACGCTCCACAAATTGTAAACAAGTAGAAGAGATTAAAACACTTTTTATCCTTGATTAGGTATTGTATACATGGGAATAAAATGTAAAGTCTTTCTCTTTAGAGTGATTTACTCTACATCAGGCCTGCACACCGTGCAGCCTCCCAGATATTTTGAACAATAACTCAAATAATTATGGGCATTGTAGTTCAAAACATCTGGGGGCCACAATTTGTGCAGGCCTGTTCTACATACATCATACAAATCGTGATAAAAGAAAAGCAGATAGGTCCCTGACCTATAACTACCACCAGTTGTAGAAGAATCATAATGCAGATTTAACATAACATTGCAATACCCTTCCAGGATTAATTCCCCATGTAAATTCGTAATGACTTTAGGCAACAAATTAGTTCAAAATGAGATTTTTCTCCCCCTTGGCAGATACACACTGATTATAGTATATAGTTTATGATTTAAAAAAAAAAAAAAAAGCAAAATCAGGAATCTCTCATTTTTATTAGTTATCTTTTTGTACAAAGTAAAATCAACTGAGAAACTAGTTAAAATAGACATTCCAATTTTCTTTGTCTTGCATCAAGAATGATAGCTGATTGGAAAATATTGAGAGGAAAATTTAGGATGTTTGCTCCGAACAAAACAAGTTTCTTGAAACTTAACAGTGTCACTGCCATAGTAATACAGAATAAGTGATTGTAAAAGGCAAATGTACAAAAAAAAGTTTTCCCTCACTGTCTTCCCTGAGTTTGAATCTGCTCCTCCTGCCTAGTGAGATGCCACTGCATGTCCTGTCATCAAAGTGACATATGTAGTGACATATATATATATATATATATATATATATATATATATATATGTAGTGACAAAAAACTATATATATTTTTTTTTTTCTCAGTTCGTATATTCAACACACAGAAGCTCAAACAAGACAAAACAGGAATACAATGAAGAGGAACAATGAGCTTCAATAGCAAAAATTCTGTACGTACATAATGTGCCCATCTTGTTACATACATGCTATGGAAAGTTAACACATTTATTTCCATAAGTTCCCAATCTTATTAACTGCCAAATACTTGCCACTCCGTTTCAGATGCCTGCTACCTAGGTAGCAGAGGAGTTTCACAATGTTATAATCCTTCAATAGCATGTCACTGTACTAATGTTTACAATTTATCTGAGTCACTTGATACTGGGTGTGCAAGTCTGAAAAGGTTTCATATTTCACAATCTATAAGACCTTTTTTGCTAAAGATTGGTCGAACATCTTAAAAATTCAGATGTTTCCCACCATAGGAGATAAGCGTATTAAAATGGTGGCTATGCCAGGCAGGGATCCAATTTTAATTTATCCTGTCCCTCCCACTCTAACTATTTTTGATTTGACCAGCAAAGAAGCTCCTGGAAGCAAAGAACAATTTTGAAGGTGCTTCAATGGCAATAAGTTCAGAAGTAGATTGATCTCAAACAGATCGAAGATGAGCAAGCCAGGGACATCCTTCAGCAAACTACATATTTACCTGCTGCAAACCGTTTCTTGACCAGCGACATTCTGTATCCTGAACCCGCCAGTTCTATATCCACACCTGACAGATTACCACCCTCACATGTAAACTGAGCCGCTGCTGGAGAAGGATTGCTTTGAGAGTGAAGTGGCTGCCATCGAGCACATAGCCTTCCCCAACCTTCTTGTTCCTTCCCTGATGATATTTGTGGGATCTGCCAGATCAACCGTCACTCAGCGCAGTGAGCTGGAGGGTTGAGTCTCAGGTTGGACAAAGGTTCTACTAGGGGAAGCATAATTTGAAGGTCACACAGGTCAGTCCCATTCTGCTTGTAATCCAGACAAAACTCAGTGCACGAGGGGCAACAGATCCAGGAGGAGAAAAGATGCAGTGAAGCAGAAAGGCCTGACTTAAACACCTGATATTTCAGCAACATAACATTGTAGTATGGAGCAGTTTGCTGCTCTTCTAAGTTCGTCAGACAACAAGTTAGCCTTGGCATGTCTAGCCAGAAATCCCTAATGTTTGGGTCACTCTGAGAAAGGTCACTGTACAGGAGGTCAAAATTTGGAGTGAAATTCTCTACATAGGAAGTGTGAACCAGCCGGAAACTAAGCACTGGGGGAGTGGTGCCCATAAATACTCTGAGTATACCTCCTGGAAAGGACATTGTGAGCGCTCTGAGAAAGGTCACTGTACAGGAGGTCAGAATTTGGAGTGAAATTCTCTACATAGGAAGTGTGAACCAGCCAGAAACTAAGCACTGGGGGTGGAGTGGTGCCCGTAAATACTCTGAGTATTCCTCCTGGAAAGGACATTGTGAGCGCTCTGGAAATTTTAATCCGGGATCCTTCTAAATTCCCCCCTTGAAATGCAGCATTAACATATTCGGTAAACACAGCCGCCACTGGGAGTGATTCCTGAGATCCTAAGATAACTGGACTTGGCCCACATGATAATCCTAAGGGTGGAGGAGAGAAGAATCCACGATCATTGAGTGAAGAATACTGTAAGTTTGGCGTCAACAGGGACTGATTCATAGGAATATTCAGGTTACTACTCTTAGGAATACGAGGTGCTGTTACTGAGGGCTAAGTGTGAGGACAAAAAGTAGCATGAAGACTTGAAGAGTCCCCTGCATCAGGTTTAGGGGATGAGGATTCCATGCTTCCCAGCTTTTGTATGACTGGATGAATAGGGACTATTATTGTTTTCCTCTAAACCTGCTTTCAGAGGTTTATGTTTCAGATGTCATAACCGTAGTGAGATCTGCTGGAGAGTCTGAGCAAGACGTGGGAACTAGAAGAGAATCACCAGGTGAAGAGTCATCCTGAGGAGTCCAGGGTCTAGAATCTGGTGATGGTCCAGAAAAGGGGTGAAAAGGAGAATACAGACCAAATGCTTCTACATTCTCAGGAGAGGAGGAAGAAAATAGAGATGGGCTGGAGGTGAGATTGTATGCAGGATAACCTGTGAACCAGTCTGGCTCAAAAGCAGATTCCAGAAGAGGACTAAATAAAGCCTGCAACGGGAGGGATCGGCTCACTGAACCTGCATCACAACTGCTGGTTAATGTAGATCGTGGAGTGTTGGAGTAATTTACAGCACTTTTATCTGTTTGAACAAGTCTTTGGGAGTCTTCATTAGTAACGGCTATACCCACTGTTGTCCGTGTAGTCTGTCGTCGAACAGACACCCCAGCTGTTGGTGGTTGTATCAGACATCTCACTGCGTCTTGTAGCCTCTGCATCTCAGCTTCCTGGTCCCCTTCAGAGTCTCCAATCTGAGGGTTCTTGATCAGAATCCGGAATCGCCGAGGCTCATCACTGTCAAAATCAGAGTCACTTGAGGAACAGCAGTGAACAGCAGAGTTGGTTACATTTTCTTCTGGATGGATTGTAATATCCTCATCATCTACATCAGGAATCTCTACACATTCTGGATTCCACAGGGTGAGTGTAGGACCATGTATTCTTTATATGTTACTCCTTTTGGGACATACTACACAATCAGTTGTTATTTTTATCTATTTCATATGAGCTACAAAGATGTGTCTATACCACTCTAAGGAATACACCCATTACCAAAAGACTGTACTCCCTTCCACAAAGTAACACCTTGGTGTTGGACTCATCTACCATACAGATTGTCTACACTGGACTTTTGAGTTTTTATTTATATATTCTCTATTTGCCTGTTGTATGCTTTTATTTATCTTATTTGGTTTTTAGGTGTAAAACTAAGTATGAAGTCCAGACTTATTACAGTTTAACAAATCCAAAAGTTTCTAGAGGCATTCATAATCCTTAAATGCATGACATCCCCCTTTAGCTTTTTTGATCTATTTTTAGTTTGTGAAACTTATGTAGAACTATAAGTCTCAAAAAGAGATGAACAAAATGGTGTGAGCCTAAATGATGAATAGTCACAATTACTAATGCTACTGCCTTAAAATCAAGGAGATGGGGCTGAAGGGGAATAAACTAATAAAACAAAACTTGCATTATATACACACACAAAAATAAAGAAGGAAATGTTATTGGGATCATTTAAAATTCACACAAGTGTTCAAGTGAAATTCGCAGTGTAATTAAATGTGTCTATATAAAGTGCACCTAAGAAGAGAAAAACAAACTATTAAGGAGGCACTATTCCCCAACATGCAGGATGAAGTCTGACTGTGCAGTTTAGCCAGCTTTCTAATAGGCAGAGCAAGAGCTATGTGACAGAAAGAAAACAAATATATACAATGTATAACAATGTTGTGAGTAGAGTGACATCTAGTGGTAAATAAAATGCTCATCGGGATACAGAACTATCCAGTTAAAATGATATACAATGCAGATCTGGCACGTGCAATTTTGATACAGTCCCTGCCTATCAATCAGGTCATAAAGTTACTGTTCAATTAGCTTGATGCCTATTGTAGAACTGGTGTTAAAGCTTTCTGTCCCTGGCTGTATATGCTCATACTAAAGGTTTGACTCATACCTAAAATCGCATGATACAGCAATCTTTTGTTACCACTACAAATACCTTTCATGATACTGAAGGCAAAACTAAGTGCACCTATAATATACTACTATCGTAAAAATGCAATCTACATAACTTATATGGTGCACCAAAGACAGCCTAAACATTAAATCACTTCAATCACTGCAGACTTGTGTTCTACTTGTGCTCTTACAGCTACTTAGTTTTTTCTACTAGAAACTTGCTAGCCAGGACGATCTGAATACCTTAGTTTATTTAAGCTAGTCATCTGTGTAAAGGGGAACTGGCTAATGTTAAGCAACCAACATGGCAAAATCAATCTCCACAGTTACACTGAAAAACATAAAAAAACTCATAAACAGCCTGACTCGCATTTCTAGTTTAATATAGCTTGCCAGGAACCCATAGCAAAAGACTCATGAACTCCACAAATTTAAATAATAAAAAATGAGGGGGGCATGGACTTCTGGTTCATTATTACATTACAAAATACCTCCCCCAGTCATCTCATTCAACTAATAGGCATTGTAAGACTAACCATTCTAACCTAAAGACCTATGTGATCATTATACCTATGCACAATCAGAGGTGTACAGAGAAAATAACTTATTATATTTATATATAACTTACACAAATTCCATCCCACTTTACAGTGGGTGGAATAACAAACGTAGTTGTAACCAGAAAAGTTTGATGCCCAGGAACAGAAGGGTTGAGGGCCCTGCTCAATGAGCTTACATGCTAGAGGGAGTGGGTAATGTGACACAAAAGGTAAGGGAAGTGTAGGAAAGTATATTGGTAGATTAGTATTCAGTGAATACTTGGGGTGTTTTAAAAAAAAAAAAAAAAAATTTAGGACAGTTGCTGGAGATAAATCAGTTGAGAGCCATTAACAGTTTAATTTATGTTTTTGTGAAGGAGTTTTTTGAAGAAGTGGAGACTGGGTGAGCTTCGAATGGAAAATGGAAGGGAGTTCCACAGGAATGGTGCAGCCCTAGAAAAGTCTTGAGGGCATAATAGGTGGGAGTAACAACAGAGGATAGATGTAGGTATTTGGCAGAGTGTAGGTGCCTAGACGGGACATACTTGTGTATTAGGGAGGATAGATAGAATTATGTAGAGATTTGAAAGCAAGAACCAGAATTTTATATTGAGCCCTATATCTTACGGGAAGCCAATGTAGGGACTGACAGAGGCGTGAGGCATGGGAGGTGCGGGCAGACAGGAAGATAAGCCTCACGCCACATTTATTATAAATTGCAATGGGGCAAGTTGGGAGCATGTAAGAACTCTGATAAGCGGATTGCAGTAGTGAAGGAGAGAGGACAGTGGCGTCGACCAGCACCTTAGCTGTATCTGGTGTTAACTAGAGGCGGATGAGCGCAAAATTTTTGAGATGAAAGTGGCAGGATTTGGCGATAGACCAGACATGAGGGGTGAAGTAAAGGTCGGAGTCAAAAAGAACTATCTAGACAGGGTCAAGGGGATCTAGATAGTATCCATAGAATTATTCAACAGACTCTGCCCCATATTTAAAGGCACAAGACAGAAGAGTACTATGGGTCATTAATATTAAAATAGATTGTAATGCTGGAATGCATTATGCCTCCTTAATGTAGAAAGTAAAAGTAAACATTTTATCTCTAAAACTCCCATAGTACAGAACAAAACCCCAACATTTTGGCACAGCTACGAGTGCCTTTCTCGAGGGATCCCTTGAAAAAGGCACTAGTAGCTTTGCTGAAACTTTTTTTTTTTTGTACACGTGTCCAGCCCTTTGAGGTAATATGCAAGCTTTTATGCCTGTTTGATTTAGAGCATATTTTATAGCCTCTGTCACTGGTTGTTATATTTTTGTAACAGTGTTTGTTTTGTATTATTGTTTGATTGACTTTGTTTGTATAATAAAGAGATTTGGATTATTAATTAAGGTGTGCATCATTTTTGCATATAGTATTTTGTTTGGTATTAAGGGATGCTTCTTTAAGATAGCACCCATAAATGTGACTCGCAGCTACTTTCCAATTGAATTTGTTTAGTTACATTATTATAAAGCTCCATAGCGATGAGTCCTGACATTTTAGGAGAAATAATTCAAGATTTATTATTATGTACAGATAATCCATAAAAAAAAATCCTGAAATACATTATTAAAACAAGTGATCTAGACATTATACATAACATTATTCAAAGAAAGCTGTCCCTATGTTTAAAGGCACATAATTGATGTCTAATTGATTGTATTGCTCTAATACATTATACATCCTAAATAGTATACAATTAAATGTGTATACCAATTCATCCACCTGGATGTGTATATTAGATGTACAAGGCTCACAGTGAAACATACACATCCTTGTTATCAAACATTGTTGTTAACACATGTATATATTTTGCAAAGAATCTGTCTCCAAAATACTATAGATATTAATTCACAAAGGGGAGTCACTATGTGATCCAACCCCCTCATTCTAGACATGGCATTTTCCTTACTAGGTCAAGTAGCTAAGGGTCAGTAAAAGAAAACTATCACCTCAACAAATCTTTCTACGAAACTATTGTTAAAAATAACAAAATAGGGAATGTAAAGAAATTCCACTGGTAACAGTTATAAGGCAACTAAAGGCTATATGTATTGTTTGATAAACTGTATGTCCAAAAATCCTTGGTTATGACTCCTTGGGTTCATGGGTTTTCAACCATGCACTCTCCCATCATCTGAGGAGTGTATTCAAGACCCTTTTTCTATGGTCCAGTTGTATTTGCTCAATACCCATAAATCTGATTCCTGTAGAAACTACTATGACATGTGGAGAAGGTGTGAAATTGGAGTCTCTCTTGAGCCCTTAACTGAATGGACATTCTCCAAAATGCATAAATTCCAAGGTCTGAAGGATTTCCCAACATATTTTAGTCTGCAGAAACATGTCAATAAGTAAATCACACCCAATGTTTTACACAAGTAAACAATTACTTCAATTGTGTTCAATTTTTTTAGGTATTTTTATTGTCAGAAAAGTTTTGAAAATTTGTATTTATGTAATTCACATGCTGATCACCTATCACAATTACAAGAACCTCTAAGTGGGTTCTGAAGCCAGGTTCTTTTCGTGATTGAGCTAAAATGGCTTTGGATAGACTGTCCATTATATTTTTACCACTTTTTGGTGTCATTGAGACTATTAAAATATGAATCATAGTAAATGAATCATAAGCAAAGGCCAGTATCTTTACATGATGTTTTTCATATGATACCAGCCAACACCATAGTTTGCTATAGATATGATCATGTTCTTTGATTCATTTTTCTTCTGGTCATCCTCAAAAAGATCTGTACAATTAAGAGCTCCATAGTATGTGTTCTTTCTCCCTGAAAGAAGACCTCAGAACTGTTTGCTTTCTTCTGAAAATCCTGTAAATTTGAGCAGTTTCTTTTAAGTCTGAAGTATTGCCCAGCTGGTATGTTTTTTTTTTTTTGTGGGCTGTGGGCTCTTCCAGCATAACTTCAGGTGGTGGTTTTCATGCATAATGTAGTTGTCACTTTTAAATCACCGTGATTCTCCAATGTTACAGAAAATTGATGGACTTTTTCCCCACATCAAATGTAAAGTAAAGATTGAGGCAATTATTATTCATACACTTAAAAATCATGAAACTCCTTTCAGTTCCAATCCAAACAATCAGAATATCATCCATGTACCTCTAACATAGGTACATGGTGCAGTTCATGAATGGTTTAACTCATATGGGTAAGAAAGCACCAGTGATCCTCTGGGCACAATAACAACTTAATTTCAATGAACTTGTTATGGTGCCCATACAGTTCATTTAGCCATATCAATGTTAGCCTGTAAATAGAAATCCAAAAACTAAGCCACAGCCAAGCCCTAATCTAGTGCTAGAAAAATCTAGTCCACAAGAAAACTGAATGTTTTGTTTTGTAGTTTCCTTTATTAAATAACCACCAAACCGCATGCAAAAAAAAATTACACCATGTTATCAATCTATGTTGATTTAAAACACAACAAAATAAACATTTACAAACAATACAAATTTAAACTTTAACATATAAAAATAAACTCCTTTGTTGGAGATAACAGATAACATGAACAATATCCATAATAGCATTCAGAGATTCTGTGCAGCTTCCCCTAAATGTGCATACATCACAGTGCAGTATGTCAATAATTTAATAAAAGCTCTGGAATAAAGCTCTAGGCAACAAACTATAAGGTGCTATAGAAATGTATGTTAATATAAAGCACAATAAAATAAACAATTCATGAAAATAATAATACAAACTTCCAGCAATATAATATCAAATAGTTTTATCCTTAATGAACAATATAGGCATCCATACCACTTGATCTCAATGAAGAGTTATGGGTGTCATCTCGTACTCACCTAGCGCAACGATCCACTTCTGGTGGACTGCCTGAAAGCCAAGGCAGTCCCTCTCCATGAAATCAGGTCTCATGGGCCATGTTATCGTGATATAATCACAATAACGTGGCTGCAATAGCTGGTCCTAGAGCTGCCTGCAGGGGGGTCTCCAGACACTGTAAGAAAAAAAAAAACTATTTTACATGTGCCAAATATATTTTTAGGCCATGATTTGACAGAAATTCTATATAATTTGATTCTTGGAGTATTTGATATTAATAAATATATTAATATCATAGTACACTTAGAATGAAAATGACTTTGCTGAACACACATATGTGTTTTGAAACAGTGGCACTTGCACTGATAATGATAGTCAGTTTAGTTTTTGTGAAAAAATGCAAAAAAATAAGAACACTACAGTAAGGGAAAAAAGTATTTGATCCCCTGCTGATTTTTAACATTTGTCCACTGACAAACAAATGATCAGTCTATAATTTTAATGGTAGGTGTTTTTAACAGTGAGAGACAGAATAACAGAAAAATATCCAGAAAAATGCATGTCAAAAAAGTTATAAATTGATTTGCATGTCAATGAGTGAAATACATTTTGATCCCCAATCAATCAAGATGTGTATTTTATACAGGTAACAACCCGAGATTAGGAGCACTCTCTTAAAGCAAGTGCTCCTAATCTCAGCTCGTAACCTGTATAAAAGACACCTGTCCACAGAAGCAATCAATCAATCAGATTCCAAACTCTCCACCATGGCCAAAACCAAAGAGCTATCCAAGGATGTCAGGGACACGATTGTAGACCTACAGAAGGATGGAATGGGCTACAGAACAATTACCAAGGAGATTGGAGAGAAGGGGACAACAGTTGGTGCGATTATTCGCAAATGGAAGAAACACAAAATAACTGTCAGTCTCCCTCAGTCTGGTGCTCCATGCAAGATTTCACCTTGTGGAGTTTCAATGATCATGAAAATGTTGAGAAATCAGCCCAGAACTACACGGGGGGGATCTTGTTAATGATCTCAAGGCAGCTGGAACCACAGTCTGTGAAGGACTGAAATCCTGCAGCGTCGCAATGTCCCACTTCTCAATAAGCACATGTACATGCCTGCCTGAAGTTTGCCAGTGAACATCTGAAGGATTCAGAGGAGAACTGGGTAAAAATGTTGTGGTCAGATATGACCAAAATTGAGCTCTTTGGCATCAACTCAACTCACCATGATTGGAGGAGGAGGAATGCTGTCTTTGACCCCAAGAACACCATCCCCACTGTCCATGGAGGTGGAAACATTATGCTTTGGGGATGTTTTTCTGCTAAGGGGAAAGTACAACTGCACCGCATCAAAGGGACAATGGATGGGGCCATGTACCGTCAAATCTTGGGTGAGATGGGTATTCCAGCATGACAATGACCCAAAACACACACCCAAGGCAGCAAAGGAGTGGCTCAAGAAGAAGCAGATTAAGGTCTTGGAGTGGCCGAGCCAGTCTCTAGACCTTAATCCCATAGAAAATCTGTGGAGGGAGCTGAAGATTTGAGTTGCCAAACGGCAGCCTCGAAACCTTCATGACTTGGAGAGGATCTGCAAAGAGGAGATGTGTGCAAACCTGGCGGCCAACTACAAGAAACGTCTGACCTCTGTGATTGCCAGCAAGGGTTTTGCAACCAAGTACTAAGTCAAAGAGGTCAAATACTTATTTCACTCATTGACATGCAAATCAATAACTTTTTTGAAATGCGTTTTTTTTTTGTTATTCTGTCTCTCACTGTTAAAGTACACCTACCAATAAAATTATAGACTGATCATTTCTATGTCAGTGGGCAAACGTACAAAATCAGCAGGGGATCAAATACTTTTTTCCCTCACTGTAAGTTTGGGCAGGGTTTGTGGCTACTAAAAAAAACAAACGACTAGATATATCCCACTTTAAATACTCTGAGTTGTCTACTTTTGCAAATAGTATGCCTATTTGTTGGGGATAATTCTAATTCCTGGGCTGACATATGGTCTCAAAGGCAACATAGGCCCAACAAACCAATCTGGCAAACCATGTGTGGCGGGCCACCACCACTAAGTATCATGCTCACTGAATATTATGTTTTGCCCTTGTATTTTGTGTTCCAAGTGCTTATTCCCACGATTTTCCCTTTATCCTGTGTTTCACCATGTAATTGTGATATATTTGTGTGTTTTACCTGCTCCCCATTTCAGTTTCAGGTCCCCAGTCAGGGATCGTCCTACCTGCTCCTAACGGAGCTATAATCACTATTTCCCCTACCCAGGAGCTATGAGGCCAGGCTCGTGGCTACCCGAGAGCGCGCTCTCCAGGGCTGCCTAAGTGGAGGTAAACACCGGAGAGAGGCGCTAGCCCTAGTGGAATCCCTGGAGCAGTGAGTCGGCTACACAGCCACAGGGGTCCCGCTGGCCACCTGGAAGTCCCTGCGACCAATGGGAGAAGGAGCACCCATTCAAACTGGGTTTGTGCCAGTCTCCTGGTTGGTCGGCACGAGTTAGCACTGATTGGTCGCTGCGGGGTGCAGGCGACCAATTAGAGAAAGAACGCCATTCAAACAGGGTTTCGTGCCCTTTCTCCTTCTTGGGCGGTGAAACCCCTCTCCTCCGAAAGGGGGCCAATTGGTGCAACCGCGTTTGGCGCCCTATCGCCTGATTGGGAGGTGAAACTCCTCTCTGCAAGCTGATTGGTGTGATTTGGTTTCACACCTTTCAGCTGATTGGTTGTTGCTTGGTTTAGGTGCAAAGTTTGAATTCGCTGGACTAAACCAAGCAACTTCATGGAACTAATTTCGGAGATGTACAGAGCCTTGAGCCCCAGACTTTAGACAATGATTTCTCTGACTCTGTACATCCGATATAACCAATAAATTTGAATGTGTAAAATGTGTAAAATTTAAATGGTCAAGCCTTAAAAGACCACTGTATGCACCTCTACTTTTTTTTTTTTTTTTTAAATACACTGCCGTTTCAGAGAAAATGCAGTGTATTTTTTCTTTCCTATTCCCACCTCCAGTGGCTGTCTCTGAGACAGCCACTAGAGGGTGCTTCCTCAATCCTCACTGTTAGAATCAAAGTGAGCTGACGTCAGACGTCCTCATGGACGTCTAACGTTATTCCCTTGTAATGCAGGCAGCTCAGATGTGAGCGCGTCTGCATTATAGCCTATGCTGAGATGTGGAGCGCGTTCACATCTCAGTTGTATTCCTCGGAGGCCAGTGTGTGAGAGAGAATCTCTCACTGAAGACAGAGTGCCGAAGAAGAATCTTCCCTAACGGAAACTGGCTGCACATTGACAGTAAGTACACTTTTCATATTTTTATTTGCTTATTAATTAATGTAATGTCTTATTAATGTTTTCAGTTTTTTAATTTTAGTTAATAATGTATATGTATATATGTATATAATATTTAATTCATTTATTTGCCTTATTTCTTTAGAGAAAAAAAATCTAGATTTGTTTATATATGACCTATGTAATTGATTTACTATTTTATCTGTTATATTTTTTAACATTTTGCTATTTTATTTTATATATATATATATATATATTTTATATATATATATATATATATATATATATATATTTGCTTTTATATGTGTGTACATATGTATTTTTGTTATATATGTATTTTTAAAAATATTTTTATAGATATTTTCTATGTATTCATTTTTTATATTAGTATATGTAGTTGTAAGCATACATTGTTGTAATTTATTATTTTACATATCTAGCACCAAAACCACTACATTACATAAAAAAATACATTCAGTCGTATGTATAATATATATATCCTTTTATAATTGCTTAGTTATATATAAAAACATTATAACTTAAATTAAATTTTATCACATGACAGGAGGCTTCGTATTTTGCATAATCTTTTTTTACTAACTCCATAGCAGCAAAGAAAAGAGTGACAAAACTGAGAACCAATCACAATACAGTATAGAGTATAAGAGGTGTAACAGATGACATAATTTCCTCTTTCTTTGCTGCTCCATCACAAGCTAAGTACAACATTTGTTCTCTCATTATTCAGCTCATATATACTTTACACTGTCTTTATTTTACATAGCTCTGACTTGTATATTTACCTATATTCATTCCTTTATATATTTATTTAACTATTGGCCCCATTTCGGGGGGCTAACCCTCTCCCCTGAGGTCTGCTCCCTGGTTCCCTCAGGGAATTTCATCAAGCACCTTTCTCCCCCCTTTTTTCTACCCTGGGACTTTGCCTCGGGCTTCCCAGGTACTTTCCACGGCTCCCCGCCGTCCATATTCCTCCTCCATACTCCCTTCACGGTTTGTTTTTTTTCCTGTGCGCTCGCGCACAGACGTTTCGAATTTTCAACCGAACGCTTCTTGTTCTGCAGTTTGGCGCGATAGCCTTCTTACTTGCGAACGCCCGTGGTTTTTTCTGTGGGTTCGTACAGTCGTTTCGTTTTTTTCTACTGAACGCTTTCGTTCAGCAGTTTGGCGCGATCGCCTATTTTAGGCGCTCGCGACCAATATTACTAGGCGCACATTCGGTTGTTTTATCACATGAACGCCAGGCGTCTAGTTTTTGCCGCCCAAATTGGGAGGTTCTATCTTCCCCATACTAACGGCTGTTAGTCCGGCAGCCATCTTAAAGGGGATAAGCACTGTCAGCTACCTGCTCCAGCTACCAACTGCAAGCAACAGGAAATCCTTATTACATCCTGCCCCTTCACTCAGTGGGACCAAGTCAGGTTTGTGCCTAACACCTGGGGTTGGTTTAAGCCAGTTGGACTGTACCTTATTCTAGCCGGGATGAGCCCCCATTTTGTGCTGCTAAGTGGACCTGTTCATGCAGAATTCCGATTACCTGGGTGAGCCCTAGTGACACAGCCCTCTCATTATCATTATTACGACCTACCGGTCCCTACTCTCTCAGGTTAACCATTACCGATAACATACCACCCCTGGTCCCCAGGCCTCTCCACTAATTGTGCCTAAGTGCCCTCACGCAAATCTATCGGGTGAGCCCTGAATACCCTTTCGAAATCATGGAGGAATCACAAACCTCCTCAGACCTCCAGGCCATGATCACAGCAGCTGTGGCCGCAGCTATGGAAAAGGCCTCTTCTAAGTCGCTCCCGGCAGACCTAGACACCCCTAAACCGCACTATAGAGCGGACTCCGAAGACTCCGACTCTTCCAGTGAACGCTCCCAGTGGCCTAAGCGCCATTGGAAGGGCGAAATCTAAGGGTAAAGCCCCTGCTAAACGCAGGAAAGCCATGGCTCGTACTACCCACGACCCCACACAGATCTCCTCAGGTGAGGAAGACGCAGAACCCACACACGCTCTAGCTGTGCTAGATTAATGGCAGGTGGCGGTCTCCGACCAGGAGGACTCCAATAGGGACTCCGCAGCCAACTCTGACCATTATTTCATAAGGGAACAGTTTCTGGGTGAGCCCCAGGACTCCATTGCTACACCCATGGATAACCCACAGGAGGGCACAGAGATTTTCCTTGACAATTCAGGCCTCCAAATGTTTGACCCGAGAAATATCCGTCATCCCCATTCGGAAGAATGGTCTCCACCCAACATTTGACAAAGTTTATGCACTTCTGGCTCAGGAAATCTCTGGACAAGGAAGTAAGAAAACGGATGAGATCAGAATGCCCCCGGCCTAGCCTACCAGACAAGGTGGCACACACCCCCGAATTTGACCCGCTCATGACGACTTTTATGTCCCGAGGGGGTCGGGACCCGCGCAGAGGCATAGAGCGCGGATTTAAAGGAGCGCAGAACAAACTGCTAGACACCTTCGGGCCGCTAGCTTGAATTATGGACATGGAGGATGACGCCTATGAGAGGGCTGACAATCTTACCCCAGATACGGTGCGTGAGTGGGCATGAGACACCCGTGAATGGGTGGAACAAAAGGGTCAACATACATTCACGTCCCTTAACAAGGCACAAACGTTGATGCGGAAAGTCTTCCGCGGTTCTCACACCCGAGGTGTTTTTGGGAGGGCTGGACGGCAGAGGGGCCGTGCCGCCAGCCGGTTTTGGCCATCCGGCCCCCGTACAACAAGGAGTCAACCATTCTACCCAGACTCGTCTACACGACATAGATTCCACCAATTCCGGGGATCAGACCGTGGCCGAGGCAGCCGAGGACGCTCCCGGGCAAGATTCTCCAACGGTAAGTCAACATTCTACCTTGCCTCTAACCTCCTGCCATATCGCAGGTCGTGTTTCTCTTTTTTTCCAGAACTGGGCAGACCTATCTTCAGACACGTGGATCCTTCAAACACTGCGGGGCTGTCAAATAGAGTTCAATTCAACCGCGCTCCAGAAGGGCCCTCCACGTCCGATCCAGACTTCACGTGCAGACGCCCGTCTCATAGTCTCGGAACTACGAGAACTTCACTCCAAGGGTGCCATCCAACCAGCTCCGGACTTAATAGGTTTCTACAGCAACATCTTCCTGGTCAGAAAGAAAACCGGCGAATTCCACCCCGTTATCAACCTCAAAGATCCCCTCCTCCTACCGGATGCTCCAACTATCCTCACGAACCCGTTGGGTCTACCTCACCCGCTGGTCATGCAGGAACGCCTGTCCCTTATGGCCTGGACTCTTTCTGGGGTTCCTGGAGAACCGAGGACTTATTGCAGGAAGCTAGGGACCTCCTTTGGGACTCATGGGCACCAGGAACAAGGAGGTGCTATTTATCAGCATGGCACTCCTGGACAAGTTGTTGTGTGGGACGGGACCTCAATCCCTTTACTGCACCTACTCACTCCATCATGAATTTCCTGACCTCTCTGTTCACTGCCGGGAAGTCATACCGTGGTACGATCAGCCATCTCAGCGGCCCATACTCCAGGGGTCTCCGGTTGGTCAGGATCCACTCATCTGCAGACTCCTCCGTGGCATGCGCCTTCGGCGCCCCCCGGAGCCCAAATACTCTAGACTTTGGGACGTTGGCATGGTCCTACAATTCTTACGAAATTGGCCTCCTAACAAGGACCTGTCACTCCGCCAACTTACCGCAAAATTTACCTTCCTGCTCTGTCTGGTTTCCTTCCTTTCAGGTCTCACGACGCACTAAGTCCAACTCTCACTCGGTCTTCTACCCTTTCTTTCCTTCGGACCCTCAGCTCTGTGTGTTCTCTACTCTCCGTCAATATGTGGAAGCCACCGCGATGTTGCGGCAACCTTCCACACGTCAACTTCTCATCTCTTACGTCCGCCCCTACGGTCCAGTTTCGGTTACTACGCTGGCCAGATGGGTTAGATGGTTAACATCCCTTGCCAGTATTGACCAAACTTTTGGAGCACATTCCGTACACGGGACAGCGGCCTCTTCCGCATATGCGGCAGGCGCTTCCCTTTTCGCATGATATGGAGTCTATTTCGTTCTACTTCCGTCCTCTTGATAATCCGGCTTTTTCTCTGCTCTCCCAGCGTTGAAATTGCAAAATACAAAGCCTCCTGTCATGTGATAAAATTGAAGATTATGATAATCTTAAATTTAATAATGACAGGAGGCGAGTATTTTCCCTCCCTGTCCTCTTTCGCTACTTCCCTCCCTCTGTTTTCACGCATATTTCCAATTTTTTGCTTCTTCTATTATTGTACTGATTGTGGCAAAACTAGCCACCAGAGACTATCTATGTATAAAGATGTATGTATTGTTGCTAAACCATAGAAACCAATGCTATTTGTATTCTAGGCGAATGAGGGCATTCGTATGATGGCGGTATGAAAACCCCAGCATTTCTAATGAAGTTTCACGAACAGTGAGTTAAACACCATTCGTGAAACGAATAACCTACCGAACGCACGACCACACACAGGGGGTCGTGTGGCACCCATTAACCGATTGCAACAATGTTGCAATCGGTAATTAAGAGTGTTTCTAGGTGGCCGTCGTTCGACTATCGACCACGCGGTGGTCGGCCATCTTGTTTCTTTTGTTAGCCCAGCGGTGTTTTGTCGTCGAGCGCCTGAAACTAAAAACGGCTACTCGACGGCACGAACACCGCTGGACTTCCAGTCCGTTCGGGAACCTCGGCCGTTCGGTAGTTTATTCCCCTTATAATAATCAGTATTTTATGTTAGAAATAATGTGTATTTCGTACGGCGTTCGGTTGGTTAGACTGGGAGCTGAGCGGTATTCTCACGAACGATGCGCTCAGCCCCCAGCTATCTACCGAATGTCCGTTCGTGTAAAACTAGTGAATATTGTTAAAGTTATGTATTTTAATGTAAAAAGTGAGTTCTGCTGCACGGAGGGATAATCCCATTAATGGTATATTCCAGTGGGAGTATCCCTCTCGTCCAGCAGTGTATGATGGGAAAATTGTGTGTGTTGGTCAGTTCCCCATGTAGTCCCCTACTGTACCACCCCTGGAATGTCAGTAGGGAAACCACTTGCATGGGGAATCCCATAAATACTGTGACCTGAAAATAAACCTCAGTTGACCTCCAAGCTATGTGTCGTCTAGTTCTTGGGAGGAAGGGATTGTAACTACGCTACCTGGATTTTACCTGCTTTGTGCCTGCTTGAGTCTGTCTACCAGCGGAGATACCGTGGATAATACTACTAGTCCGCTACACTGATGCCTAATTGGGTTTTTTCTCATACATTTGATACAGATATGCCAGATGGGTGGGATGTTTTTAGTTAGCACCAATAGACGGGAGGAATGTATTCGTTCTGTTTTTATAAGGGTGATTTTAATTTTATCGTAAGGGATAGACATCTCATTGCTTTTACACAACCATTTTTGGAATTTAATACCTTTCATATTCTCATTTCAGTTTAACCAGAAACCTCAAGGAACTAAAGACTCCATTCAAGGTGTCATCATCATCCTGTCATGGGAGATCATCAATTGACATCAAGAAGTTTCCACTGGGAAGTCTACCGGTTTTACGTTCAGTTTACACGTTCTGCCATTTTCTTACCATGGACCTTTTCGAGTTACCTTTGTTATTATTCTGCTTTATGTTCTTGTGATGTTGCATGCTTTTAGAGGAAATCATGTCATCTGTTACACCTCTTATATTCTATACTGCATTGTGATTGGTTCTCAGTTTTGTCACTCTTTTCTTTGCTGCTATGGAGTTAGTAAAAAAAGATTATGCAAAATACGAAGCCTCCTGTCATGTGATAAAATTTAATTTAAGTTATCATTTTTTTTATATATAACTAAACAATTATAAAAGGATATATATATATATATATATTATACATACGACTGAATGTATTTTTTTTATGTAATGTAGTGGTTTTGGTGCTAGATATGTAAATTAATAAATTTCAACAATGTATGCTTACAACTACATATACTAATATAAAAAATTAATACATTGAAAATATCTATAAAATATTTTAAAAAATACATATATAACAAAAATACATATGTACACACACATAAAATATATAAAATGAAATAGCAAAATGTTAAAAAAATTTAACAGTTAAAATAGTAAATCAATTACATAGGTCATATATAAACAAATTTAGATTTTTTTTCTCTAAAGAAATAAGGCAAATAAATTAATTAAATATTATATACATTATTAACTAAAATAAAAAAAAATAAAAACATTAATAAGACATTACATTAATTAATAAGCAAATAAAAATATGATAAAAGTGTACTTACTGTCAATGAAGCCAGATTCCGTTAGGGAAGATTTTTCTTCGGCATCTGTCTTCAGTGAGAGATTCTCTCTCACACACTGACCTCCGAGGAAATTCCCTGAGGGAACCAGGGAGCAGACCTCAGGGGAGAGGGTTAGCCCCCTGAAATGGGGCCAATAGTTAAATAAATATATAAAGGAATAAATATAGGTAAATATACAAGTCAGAGCTATGTAAAATAAAGACAGTGTAAAGTATATATGAGCTGAATAATGAGAGAACAAATTTTGTACTTAGCTTGTGATGGGGCAGCAAAGAAAGAGGAAATGATGTCATCTGTTACACCTCTTATACTCTATACTGCATTGTGATTGGTTCTCAGTTTTGTCACTCTTTTCTTTGCTGCTATGGAGTTAGTAAAGAAAGATTATGCAAAATACTTGCCTCCTGTCATTATTAAAATTAAGATTATCTGTACACTAAAGCTATCATAATCTTCAATTTTAAAATAATATGTATCTTCTTTTCAATTTCAGAACGCAGATTTCAGAATCATTCAAAGCACAATAGAATTTTGGACAAATTCAAAGTGGTTAAGGTGAGTTTTAATTTGTCTATATTTTGGGGGAAAGTTTGCCTGACTCTCTTTGTCTTATTGTATGCTTATACATATAGGAGAAAGAGATATCTATGCAAAAAAAGGTTCTGGTGCTGAACTACATTTCTGTATATTACCACAGTTTCACTGTTGCTCAGCACGTGAAAAGTGCTGCCCTGAATTTGATCTTTTTTTTCAATCTGTATGTCCCATTTTTGTATGCCATCCTTGGAGCGCAATAAAAGAGCTGGCCGTCATCTTGTGCTTCAGCGCATGCAAGGCAGGCTCTTCTCCTGTGCTTTCCTTGCGGGCACACATAAAATGGCTGTGTCGCTGAACTACATTTATGTATATTACCACAGTTTCACTGTTGCTCAGGACGTGAAAAGTGCTGCCCTGAATTGTTTCTTTTCCTTTCTTGGGGCTGCCTTTTTCGCCTGCTGGTTCACAGTCAAACTCCTATTTATGTATTCAACTAATCTTAAAATTGAATTTTAATTTCTTTTTAAAATAATATTAATTATTGTTTTGTTTATATTTTCAGATATGTTTTTCCTTTATCAGAATCCGTATCGTGTATGACTTGCATCAAGGTAGGCAATGTTTTTGATAGTTAACATTTATTTAAATTGAATCAATATTAGCGATTGACCGATTATCGGTCTTGCCGATATTAGGTATTTTCAGCAATATCGGTATCGGCATATAGAGATACTGATATTGCCGTTAATACATACCAGGACCACCGGGCACATGATAATCACGGTCATCCTGGAGGGCCCAGTAAGCTCTTACTCACCTTCCCAGCAGCTGCCTTCAGCTCCCCTTTGTAAATCTCGCGTCTCCCATGACCGTCAGAGCGGTGACACATGTTACCATGGCAACTCTCTGCGTGGCACGCAGGCCACGAGATTTAGACAGTGGAGCTGAAGGGAGCTGATAGGAAGGGAAGTAAGAGCTTGCTGCGGGCTCTCACTGCACAGTCCATGCACCTGGACCACCAAGGAATGCTATATTCCCCCCTCCCTGGCCAAGTAAGAAGAGGGTAGAGGGGACTAAAACAATAAAAAAAAAAATCTAAAATAAAAAATACACTCCAAATTACATACCTACAGAAACACACACACATCTGCATTCACTATTTATACACACTATACACACACACTCTGCATTCACTATATACACACTACTCAAATACACACTGCATCCACTACACAAACACACACAGCTCCCCTGTCTAAACACACTGCATCCACTACATGTGGCATGTATAATTTGTGCATGTACCTTTATAAATATTTTTTTTTTTGTAAATGGTAAATGTACAGAATGTCGGTAAGTTATTGGCTATCAGCCTGCAAGTTCACTGATTATGGATATTGGCTTTAAAAAAAAAATCAATATCGGTCGATCACTAATCAAAATTATTTAACATAATTTGTATTACAAACGCTACAGTGCCCCCATTTAGGTGACTACGGACCCCTCTCACGGGGTCACAATTTTTTTTATATAAACCTTTTTATCATAACATTTTTTAAGCGTAGGGCTACCTCAGCACTGGTCTGCTCCATGCCTACCGCAATGTCATCCTGCACAGTGTGCCAAATGTGCCTGCATGTCCTGTGCTCACTGATTAAACCTCTCCCATAGTAAAGCATTGCTCAATGCATTCCTATAGTGAACTTATCTGACGTTGGAATATGTGAGGACGTCCAACGTCAAATAAGTGTTATTTACTCCATGTAAATCTCATAAGCTCCTCTACTGTCTGTTCTGTATATGTATATTAACAGTGTTCCGTAAACCTTTCCTCATGACTTTAATACAGTCCTGGTTTTGTGAGTATCTTCATTGGAATTGAATATTGAAATACATAAATTGTGTCCTTTTTAAAGGACCACTATAGTGCCAGGAAAACAAACTCATTTTCCTGGCACTATAGTGCCCTGTGGGTGCACCCACCCTCAGGGTCCCACTCCCGCTGGGCTTAAGGGGGAGGAAACGGTTAATCCCTTACCTTTTTTCCAGGGCCGGGCTCCCTCGGCGCTGGGACTCTCCACCTCCAGCTGCAGACGTGATAGTGAGATTCCACTACTACCACATTAAAGAGGAATTTCTTGGTGCAGTACGCACGTCAGGTCTCACAGGAGATTACAGCGGCATGAAGGTCTTTCATGACTTTTCTGCTCAAACAATGAAGCGACGCAGGGAATTTCAACTTTTCACTGCGGAGCTAAGATGAAGAGGGATAAGATATAGATGGGGATTCCCGGCTAAAGTCCTTTTCCGTATGGATGGTCGGAATTTAGTAGTCACGTCGCCTGAGGAAGGAATGGAAATCATCAATTCTATGAATAGACGTCAGGTTTCCCCTCATAGACTCTCGCCATCTATTCCTGTGCAGGCCAGCAAGAGAAGCAAATCGGACACTTCCTGAGATCCCAGCTCAAAGAGATACAGTCTTCCTTTTCCACGGTCGTCATCGAGTCCTGCTCCAGTCCGGCGATTTATCGGGATTACTTTGAATTTTGACTTGTTTCTCCTTTTTATGACAGACTTCTGAGTTCTCCCACCAACGGTTATTTGACCTGTGTCTTTATGGTTTATTTCAGAAACCGATCCTTTTACTTAAAACTTCCTAAACTTATACAATCAAAATAGTTTTTTATATAATTTCATATTTATTTAATTTTATTATTTTTTATTGTTCTGTGCTTTTTGCCCTTTCAAATGTCATACTTAAAAAGTTGCTTTTTGTTTTTTACTACTTATATTGGTTCCCCCTGTACCCAGTAGCCTTCTCTCCCCACAACCTGGGCCTAACACCCTGAGATGGATAAACTTTTTTTGTTCTCCCTCATTGCCCTCTTTCACTGTTTTTGTTTCACCCCTGATAGGGGTATATACCCAAGTTTTTTGTTCCCCTTTTTATATTTTTTGTCCATTCATTATTTAAAGTTCAGTAGAAACGTTTCTAGACCACGAAGCACTGCAATGGTTCATTATTCCTGTACACACAAGTACACAGCTTGAGTTTGCTTTAACAGTTTTGTTGGACTTGCGTGTTTCTCTCTTGGAAGGCGGTTGCTGGGACTCTCACAAAATTGAATGTTCTTTTACCCTTTACCAGATATTACTGTTCCATAAACCATGGTTTTAAAATATATATCATTTAATGTGAGAGGCCTGAACACCGCCCATAAGAGACGATTATTATTCAAAGAAGCAAAATCCAACAAATCAGATGTGATCTGTGTACAGGAAACACATTTTAAAGATGATAAAGACCATAAAATTATGTCAAAGCTTTTCCCAGTCCAATACCATTGCACTTATAAATCCAAGTCTAGAGGTACATCGATTTTCCTTCACAGGAATGTAGCATGCTTGACAAACAAAGTAATAACGGATGATGACGGGAGGTATTTAATATGGATAGGATCACTCAATACTATCGAATACACTATTGTGAACATTTTGTATTTTCCAAACACCGGTCAGTTGCAGTTTTTTTGGAAATTGATGGACTTAGTGAATGAGAATGTGAGAGGCAGCTTGGTAATGTGTGGTGACACAAATTTTGTTATGGATGGTGAATTGGTTAACGCTAGGGAAGAACGTGATCGACAGCTTAGAGGGGACAGTGACAGATTAGCGTATAAATGCTCCAGATATATGATTGAATGTGGCTTATATGACCCTTGGAGACTGATGCATGAGAATGAAAGAGGTTTTTACGTAAAATATGAGATTTTACTAAAAATATGTACTCCAGGCTGGACCGGTTTATGGTCCAGAGTGCTTTAATTCCGCACATCTTGAAATCTGACCTTTCATTCAAAATCCCTCTTTCTTTTCCATAGATAAGTATTTCCTTGAGTTCTTCCTGATACTGGATCATGGGGTCATTTCTTAATGGTAAATAGGTGTTAGTATCTCCTAAAAGTCTGAGATTTTCTTCCACATAATCATTGGTATTAAGAACGACCAGGCCACCACCTTTATCGGCTGCCTTGATTGTAATGTCCTCAGACTTCATGAGTTGTTTAAGTGCACCCCTTAAATTATCCTTAGTAATTTTCTTTGTGATCTTACTCCTAAATCTTTTTCAACCATTTTTTCAAAGACTTTGATGGAATCATTTTTAACATGTTGTGGGTAAAAGGTTGAGGTGGGATGTAATCCAGTATGTGTATAGTCCTGTTCAGTCTCTTGTTGTGTTGATTCCTTTTCCATGAAGAATTTTTTGATGGAGACCTTTCGTATAAATTTATGTAAATCTATATAGACATTGAAGTTAGAATTTTTAGATGTTGGGGCGAACTTAAGGCCTTTTCTGAGAAGTGATATTTCATCTGGGGTAAGTGACCTATTGGACAAATTGAAAACATTAATTTCTTCCTTTTCAGTTGTATCTGTTCTTCGTATTGATCTGCCCCTTCTTCTCGATCTCTTAGTGTTCTTTTCCTTCTTATGTCTGGCGATCTGAAGTCTTCCACTGAGAATTTTCGGGGGGAATCCTCCCCCGTTTCTCAAAAAAATCATTGTCTGTAGTAATGTTGGAAGTGGATGCTCTATTATTCTCCAGATTGATTTTTCTGCAATCCATAAGAGGAGTTCTGGATACTGGGGATGGTGGTTTGTTATGATCTGGTGATCTATTCCTAGAGGGGGAAATGTATGTGGCATGTTTCTGATATTGTGAATATCTCCCTCTGTTGTGATGATCTATTTCGCTATAGTCATGCTGTTGTTGGTATCTATCACGGGTTGCTTCCTGTCTTCTGTTAAATGGTAATTTGTTGTATGTCCAATGGTTGTTATAATTTTGTCTCAGAGTTTTCTGAGGAAATAGAACATCTCTGTGGGATTGATAGTGTCTAGGTCTGTACTCTGTGGTATGTTGAATGGGAGGATAAGGTATAGGTCTCCTATCCTTTTTCCAATTTCTCTGTAGCTGGTTCTTGTAGTCGGTCTGGTCTCTCTGAATCTTTTTTCTTTTCACCTCCCTGATGTTTTCCTCTATATCCTTTATTCTTCTCTCCATTTTTTCAAGTAAATTCTCATATTCCCCGTTCTCGACTAGTGGTCGGATAGTGGTTTTAAGTTCAGTGATTTCCTGATCTAATTGGGTCAAATCTTTCTTCTTTTCATTGATGAGGTATACCATCAATAATAGTGAACCCTTATCTAATAGTTGATCCCACTTTTTGAGTATAGTGGGGTCATGACATTTATATGTTGATCTTTTGTATAATCTCAAGCCTCTTGGCACTATATTATTATTCACATAGAAATCCAGGGCTGCTATGTCCCACCATGTATGGACCTCTTTCTCCATTGTTTTGCCCAATTGGTAGATGAGAGATCTAACATCTTTAGATTGATCTTGGGGTCGAAGGGTGTGTTCTGTACTGGGTATCTAATTTTCTTTGGATGACCAAGTGTCCGGCAGCCGGAATAACATCAACAAAACTTCCAAAGAATATCCAGATCCATCCTCCTGCAATCCGAAGGTCCTTGCTGATTTGTGACACATATAAGCCTGGTAATGCATCCATGAACATTTTTTTATATATATTTCGTGATTTTTATATTTTTTACATATATTTTTATGTTGAATAAACTGGACTGTTTTTGCTAACTTATTCAGTTCTACGTTGCTTCAGCTCATTATTATACTAAGTATTTAAGTATCTAGGCTTACAGTTCTATATACTGTAACGCTTGACAATTTGATTTTGCTACTTTTCATATCTTGTGGTCTTTGTCAATACAAAGTATATTAATCTGAAACAGATAACATCTACCCCTCATTTCTGTTGGGGATTGAGGTACCTGAGTTGCACATTTGCCTTCACGGAATTTGTTTTTGCGGTTTATCTCCATTTTCACCTTTGTGGTCACTTTTATCTATATTTTTATTTCCATGTCCATTTTCATCTACATCTATGTGTAGTTGTCCAGGTCTCTTTATCTTTCACCTATATTACAACCTTATTTCTCACTTTTCTTCACACACTTTGTATTATCCATCACTACACTTTAACCCCTTAAGGACAAAACTTCTGGAATAAAAGGGAATCATGACATGTCACACATGTCATGTGTCCTTAAGGGGTTAAAGGTACAGTACACATTATTTTCTTTCTTTTACATTATTTTCTTTCTTTTACTTCATTTATTGGATTTCTATTCTTGATTGTCCCATATCTTATTCACTTTCTTTCCTCTATCCTTTTTGTATTTTCCACTTTTCACTGTTTTAATACCTATTAGGTTTTATCACACATTCGGCCATCAGTCACTAGCCAGCTCCAGGAGTCTATTCACTTTATTTTTAAGGTGATTTTACAACAGTCTTTAGTCTATTACAATGGCAGTAAAGTCCATCAATTTTAAAAGGGAATGCTTACTTAAATCAGTGGTACTATCCCACCGTACTAGCAGTAAGGAAATTAGAACAATTATATTGTACTACTGACTAATCAGATCAGACACATGTAATCTCAGTGAATTTCATAAACTAGGTTTTCATAAAATAAATATAAAATAAGATTAAATATCAAAGTTTTAATATATAAATATATCAATGTTGTTTTTAAATAAATTTATATAGACTAGGCAATGAGAGCATTTACATGCATTCAGCAGCCTGCTCTCTCAGAACCAGAAATGGATTTAAAAAAAATAAAAATAAAAAGTATGTTTTAAAAAGTCCACAGTCAACCACACATGAAGGGTGAAATAATTGCTTCTTTAAAAGCTATATGCTGCTGCAATTATGTATATAAATACTGATCAGGGCACAGCGTAGAAATCAAAAATACAGTTTTAAATCTCATATATGGAGATTCAGTTCCACCACATATTCTACAATTCTGAAAGAGGCTAATTTTAATAAATATGTTGTTTTAAGAGCATTGTAAATATAATAATGCAAAATTAATTTGATATTGCAAAGCCTGCAATATTCTAAACAGACATTAAAATTAAATAAAAAAATAAAAAAATAATGCATAAAGAATAATGCATTCAAAAAAATGTAGTGTCAATTAAAGTGATAATACTCTGATATATTAAATCACATTGCATATCGCATACCTGCTATATGAAAAGTATAATTAAAGTGACATTACTGTCTAATGCCCCCTCACATCCATTTTATAGAATCTATACTTTTCAGTGGTCACCTCCAAAGAAGCCTCTGAAACTGTGGGACTCAGAGGGGTGCTCATCCCAAGAGGAATCAGATTCCAGACTTAAATTTTTTTAAATAAATAAATAAATGATAGAAAAGGAATCACGGGAACACCCAGAACATGCATTTTTGTATATAATCTTAATTTGCAGATATTTTATGCCTTAAAGACATATAAAGGATATTTAATTAAATATGCAAGTATCTTTAAAAATTAAGCAAAGTTAAAAAATAAATAAATAAAATAAATAATAATAATAAAAAATATATTTTACACCACAATATAAACAGCTTTGTTAAACAGATTTAAGTACAAGTACTTATGACAAGAAATATACAGAATACGTTTACAACAGGCAAACTTGTTGTTTTGGGGTATTTATTATTGCCCAAGAAATCTCTGAACATATTCAGAATTTTTGAGCGCAGCAAGAATAGATAGCAGATTGCAAAGGACACCATTACAATATTGCTTTGCCGATTGATGTCAGAGCTTTAAAGAATAAATAAATAAATGTTCTATAGCTCGCTAGACCACTGGCTTTTAATGAACAGTTTGCACGACACTTATAAGTAGTTTGTTATACTGCACATTATAGCTGTGACAACATAATACACAGGGTAACAATGCTATGTCACTGTTTAATAGACTTACCCAGTATTTAAGGACAACATTTTTCTTGCAAAGTCATCGGGACTTTGAGGGAGGTTCTAACTACATTTAATTAATTAATTTACTAAAGAAAAAAGTTTTTTGTTTTTTTTTCCCCTGCAAGTGAAATTTCAGCGCAAGGTCATTTTGTGTTCACAGACTATTCGGTTTTTTAAAAAAGCTGTTCTTTATCTCACACTATGAACGGCCTTGTAATTCCTATCCACACTAAAAGTTGGCTTTTAAATGTTATTGTTTTAACTTTAATATTTCATAGTTAATACAGACGATAAAGTAATTTAAAGAGGTATATATAAAGTATATTGAAAGTATATTAATTGATAAGATTTCATTTATCTATTTTTGGTCCACTGTTCACTGATCTCGAGTCTCAGTCTGGTGTTCAAACAGTTTTTCTTACGATACATCGTGAGTTTATATCCACAACTGCATTTTGCTTTGTGGTAACAAATTGAAAGCCTGGTATTGTAATACGTGTATGGACATGCTTATAACAAAGCATGGTCCCTCTCCTCATGTAGTTGGTCATTAACAGGCACTTTGATGCAATGTGTCTACCAACGCTTTTCTGTGGTCACTGGATCACATCGCATACCCTATCTCTCAGTCATGATGCAGAGTTTATGCTTGCAAGGATATCCAGACCTTATCCACCTGGTATCCGCATAAATACACCTATCGTTTAGACGGGTTAATTACATAATAACCATTGAAGGTAATATGTTGGTTGTTCTTCCTATAGAGGAAATATAGACTTGCCCTAAAAGCTTTTTCATGGCTAGGACAAGCTCTTATAGAGAGAGGTAATGTACTTCTGACTCCTGAAAAGGAATATTGGTGGTCCAATATGGGAAATACTGTAATTCATGTGTTTAGCAATCATAAGCATTTGCTTATTGCCACATTACTGATGTACTGTTTATAGAAATATTAATATCTAATGTACTTTTTGGATTACTATTTATTGGAAGTTTGCCAACATCTCATGGTTATAAGTATGTTTTTGTATGTGTTGATGCATGTACCAGGTTTACTTGGATATTTCCTGTGCGGAGTGCAACCACCTTTTTAGTCTCACTTCCTTAGTATGCATTTGATAATCCCAGGACCATCCATTTGGATGATGGTCCTGCAGTTACTGCAAAGGAAACCTAAAACTGGGCAACCACATTTGGGTTACTTTGGGATTTCAGTGCGCCAACCACCCCCAAAGAAGTGGGGTTGTGGTCTGGGAAAATGCTGAGGTTAAATGATTATGTTACAAAGATGTTACAAAGATTCCAATATTAATATCTAATGTACTTTTTGGATTACTATTTATTGGAAGTTTGCCATCATTTCATGGTTATAAGTATGTTTTTGTATGTGTTGATGCATGTACCAGGTTTACTTGGATATTTCCTGTGCGAAGTGCAACCACCTTTTTAGTCTCACTTCCTTAGTATGCATTTGATAATCCCAGGACCATCCATTTGGATGATGGTCCTGCAGTTACTGCAAAGGAAACCTAAAACTGGGCAACCACATTTGGGTTACTTTGGGATTTCAGTGCGCCAACCACCCCCAAAGAAGTGGGGTTGTGGTCTGGGAAAATGCTGAGGTTAAATGATTATGTTACAAAGATGTTACAAAGATTCCAATATTAATATCTAATGTACTTTTTGGATTACTATTTATTGGAAGTTTGCCATCATTTCATGGTTATAAGTATGTTTTTGTATGTGTTGATGCATGTACCAGGTTTACTTGGATATTTCCTGTGCGAAGTGCAACCACCTTTTTAGTCTCACTTCCTTAGTATGCATTTGATAATCCCAGGACCATCCATTTGGATGATGGTCCTGCAGTTACTGCAAAGGAAACCTAAAACTGGGCAACCACATTTGGGTTACTTTGGGATTTCAGTGCGCCAACCACCCCCAAAGAAGTGGGGTTGTGGTCTGGGAAAATGCTGAGGTTAAATGATTATTAACCAAGTTACTAGTTGCTTGCCCCACACAGTGGTATCTATTTATTCCTATGGTACAGATGAGCATTCACAACATACCTGATGATACAAATGGTGAGACACCATATGAAATGTTACATGTTTTTCACTGACAAACATATTTCTGCACCAGGGATAGCTTAGAACCATTGGTTCTATTAGACAAATTTAGGGAATATTTTTTTCCAGCCCACCTCGCCTTGTACCACCAACGTTTGCTTACTGTTGGCCAATTTGTCCTGGAGAGGGTGACTCCAAGAACTTTTACTACAGAGAACAATCAGAGCCAACAGAGAACAGTAAGTTTTGATATTTTACAACCTGCTAAATACGTTCACAGAACCACTGACTGATACAATGGATGCTGTTAAAGATGACAAGATAAAACAAACAGAGGATGACAAAAATGCCACCAGAATCATAGCCACGCAACAGACTGAATCATGATCTGACATCTGAACCTGCAAATGTGAAGCAAAAGGATGCTAGAAAATTGGTTAAGGTGTCTCCTTCTTACAATCTGCAGCATTATCAAAACATCAACCCTAGCTGTCGTTTTAAAACTGCATTGGAATTATGTTAACAAGCAGGAAGCACCTGAACTGAATTGGACTGCACACTATACAAGTTCTGTGATCGTGAGGACTACCTCCAAGAACCATCTCAAAAGGAGAGACACAGCTCACAGTGAAATGATTGCTAATGTGACCGACACTGGTATTTCACAAGGAACCTATTGAGATCATTCCAAAAACCGATTATACATGAGAAAGATGTAATTAGACTATTACAAATCCTAGTAATGGACTCAACGATGATGGCAAAGCATGTTGAAAACAGAAAAAGATGTGACAGATGATTGTGAAAGACTTTGGATGCACCTATGAAGGTGATTAAGAAAATACTTTGCCATATAGTTTATCATTAAGTGACTACCGCAAACAGCCTCCTTATGCTGAAAAGAAGTGCTATGCTAATTCTGGACATTGCTTTTATGTTTCCAGACAGAAGATGACCGGAAAAGGAAATAAAGGCTGATAACTGTCAACACCCAGCCGTTTCTCAAGATGGAACATGGTACTGACAAAACCAGATTGACTATCAAAGCACCTCACAGTACAAGACACAGATTGTTGCCTACAACTCAAAAAAAGTGGTTAATAGGAAGGAGCAGAAGAAGAGGAATATAGATTTCCTACTGGAGTGAAAAACCATCCTGGAACAATATTCTGTAATAATGAACTTTACAATGACATTTGGTGGCATATGAATTTGAATTCGGAAGAAACACATCAATTAACAAAAGTAACCTTGATGCAATTAATAAATAATAACAACACCGGCCTATTAAGAGCAGATGCCCTGCCAAGAGAATGGAATATAAAAGGCCAGCAAAATCTTTCAGAAACATGACATCATGGGACACTTGTACTAAAGCACGATTTGCAGCTTTTCTTAAACTCTACATATTATGTACATACCTGCAAAGCAAGGAACTCCTGTAAACATAAACACAGAGACATTGATACAACAAGGAATCTGTAATGGTTCTGTTGCAGATGTGATCTACCGTCGTACTCCTTGCTCTTTTGGTATAACTATACCAATCAAAATGTTAAATGGCTCCATAGAATCAAACGACAAAGTATTCTTGCTATATTCTGGACTTCCAGTAATGTGGTGCATGGACCAAAAATTATAATTACTAAAGCAATCATGCTATTTCTTTCCTCTGTATCAGAAATGTGTCAGTGACAATGTGTAATATAATACAGATACTATAATTAATGGTATAAAATAAACACATAATGTGTTAATTACAAAGGTGGATAGACTTTGTGAATATCTGAAACGCAATTGAAGATTATTGCTAAAATGCCAAATGCAGCTGCAGTCTGGCCTACAAACAAATATATTAGACAAAGTATAAGAGCATAGTAGCTGATTACCCAGATGAATAATTGAATCATGATAGTTAAAGATCATATGATTGCAATAACAACTGCAATAATGCATGTTTTAAACTTTAAAAGAAAATGTGAAATGTTTTTATTAAATCAGAAACTACTCGATATTCGTTTAAGTTTGCAGAGTGGTATAATTAATATAAGTGAAATACTTCAACAGTTAAAATTTAACTAAAAAAAGGCAGAAACTTTACTTCAACTATCATAACGTTTATTTAGAATGATAAAAATATTCAGTCTGCCAGAGATAAGGCCAGTAAATGGAAAGTAAAAGAGTATTATGGATTAACCCGACCAGGTGATATACAGGATTATTTTGGAAATTGATCATTTAGGTCACCTATTGCAAACTGGTGAAAAGATGTCAAAGATATAAATTCAACATCCATACCACTCTATGTATAAATATTAAAATACACGTAATCAAATATTTTATCGGTTACCAAGAAAATGTTATTTGGTTTGTGATGGTTAAAGGTACAAATACCTTGTGGTAAGGATCCTGCCACATCCATTGATTGTTGAATCAATACATCATGCATATGATTATTAATTCATATTCTGATTGTAACATACCTCCACTTCAACCAGTTATAGTTACAACAGATTCTGATATCTATTGTTATGGAAGTGTTAAAACCACTTATACAAAGGTAGAGTTAAAATATAAATACCTTCAATATTGAATTGAGTGCTTTTTTAACTCACTTTTAGAAATAATAAAAAATTCTAATCATCTTAAGCTACACCCAACAGCCGCTGAAAAATATACTTAAACAATTAAGATTCTCATTGTTAAGCATCCAATCTCACGAACGTAACTTTCCACAATGGCTGTCAGATCTTGGTAAAAAAAAATGTTTTAAAGTCAATTTTTGGGTGTTTCTGGTATTTTAAGCCACTAATAACTGTAGTTATTATATTTACTAATTATAATTTAGGGAATAAGTTGTCTTCTACCTAACAGGACAAAGAAAGATAATTAACGTCATATTTCCAATTAGCAACTATTCTAAATATATTGAGAGATTTTGAATAAAGAAGTATTTTTAACATTTAAAGAGAATGTAGTTTTACATATCATTGTGAACAAAGGTGGTAAATACTTTGCTGCTTCAAATTATCCTTATATATCTCTAAATCATATACAAGAGTGTTTATCTTTAAAACAAAACACTAGAAAGATTACTATGTTATTATTTCATCTATTATTATTATACAAAGTATAACAAATGTAAAGACTTTTCCACAGATTTTACCTGTTAACATTTTTAGCACAACAGCACCTGATGTCATTGAGATGTCTATCACTGAGATGTTACAAAGATTCCAATACAGCAAAAAGAGGCGTTCTTGAGAATCCACTTTGATTGCTGTATCAACATAACATTTACTATAATGGGATCCATGTCACTTAAGACAATGTCTTGGAAATGCTGTCAATTAATATATTCAGTAAAAGAATATCATGAGAGTATCCAATCTATACACATCATAAACGGTGTAAAAATGTTTCATGGAAAAAGCAAAAAAAAAAAGCAAAGACAAAGACAAATACCAACGCCATCACCACGGTGATAACAGATGATGCTGATCCAATATCTGCAACCAATTCTAGCCAAATATTTGGAAAGCTGGATTCTACAACCTATACTCTACAACAAATACCCGGGTATTCTACAAACACAACCTCCAGCAATGTATCTAAGGGATGTAAACTTCAACAGGCCTTTAAAGACTTTGGATTACAAATACAATTACTACTTTTAACTTTGGATTACAATTTGTATCCGGATCTATCCAAGAATATCTTACTCTGGAACCTGGTGTTCTTTTCAATTCTTTCCTAGACAAAAGCTTTCCTCATTTTAATCAACCACCTTTACAGGCAAAGATCACACTACAGATGTTTTACTGTTATAACAATGATCAAAGATGCTGGGAGCACAAAAAAACCCCTAAAGACTGTTGGAGAACTTTGGTTTACTAATTTAAGGAAGAAATGCGCTACAATGCCCACAGTTTAATGGAGAGGGTGTTATGGGCAAATGCAAATATTACAAGTTTTAGAATGAAATGTTGTATTTCTTAAACTGTGTACTTTGTCTTTAAGAGATATTGCAAACTGACAAGGTGTTAGAAATGGAACACATTGTTTTTCATAACTGTTTCTTTAAGCAATAACCTCAGTGCATAATATGTTTGCGCCATTTTGTCCCAGACGAATTACAATAATGCATAAACAAGCTTCAAGGCTATACTACGACTCTTGCAGTACACAATATACTGTGGTAACCCCAAGTTAATGGAACTTCCTCAAATCCGGGAATCTCCCACGACTGCGCACTAACGACTTAGTATAAACAACAGATAACCTATTCAGACTTTAAGATGCCATCTTGAACTAAGTCAGGAAAATTTCCATGACGTTTGCACCCTTTAGTTATGGCCTTCTATGTTTGCCAAATTAAGGGAGGTCCTAAAATGAATAAAGTAAATGAACCATGGTAACCCTAAAATGGAGACACCTAAGGTATATATAGGTGTACTTTTAAATGTTAAGACACAGAGGAGAGGCTTGGAGACAGACGCTGCTCCATCTTAAAATGACAGAGAGGCTGACATGATGACATGTTCAGAAGGGTATGTTAATGATATTTGCAAGCATGTAATTTAATCTTATAAACTCTGCTATAATGGATTTTATATTTATATTTTTATATAATAAATATCCAAAAAGACAAAACTATTGCTTCCAAGACAATCCTTATTTTATATTGTATTCTCAATTATTTATATATGTTAAATAGAATATCTCTTACCAACTATATAAAATTATGGCTAAGATATC
The DNA here is from genome assembly GCA_933207985.1 of Pelobates cultripes. Taxonomy (NCBI): domain Eukaryota; kingdom Metazoa; phylum Chordata; class Amphibia; order Anura; family Pelobatidae; genus Pelobates; species Pelobates cultripes. The sequence continues at coordinate 69,426,906 of OW240918.1, read as the reverse complement.
TGTATGGTTAGCCCTAATAAGTTCTATGCTTTAAGACATAATAGTGGTAAATAAGGGAACCACCCGCGGTTACACCACAAGTAAAAATATATGTAATAGTGTAAAGACAGCACACCTAAAAGGGGAAGTAACCTCCTATCCCCTACAATAAATTAGAACATAAAAAACAAAGAGAAAGGGTGCGCCTTTAATGCCGTATGTATCAAAGGGAATACACACAATAATATATAGATAAAAGGAAGAAAAAAAGATAAATAATACAATATATAATAAAATAATAAAATATAAAAATATTTAAAAATTACGAGTCCACGGTAATAGTGCACAGTAAATGAATAAAATTCTTGTATATCAATAAAGGTTCTTCCCAATGGAGACTTGCATTCTCAATAAGCCATATGTGGAGAGAAATGGAGAGAAGATCCAATAGTGCAGTATGTCAATATATGTATAAATATATATATAAAATCATATAATGTACTCACAATTTCCAGAGCTAAAATCCAGCTCTGGTATGAAGCGCGTGAAGTGGATTGATCCCCACTCAAGGATATATGGAGTAGTAATTCATCAGGAGTTCCAACCGGAAATAAAAAGGAATAAAAATATATAGTGCTCACTGAATAACTGGAATATAGTTAAAAGAAAGTATGAAATGTACTCACAATATACTGAGCAGACTTCACTGCTCAGATAATAGAATATGGGTGGTATAATCCCCACCTAGGGATTCTTTGGCGTTCCTTAAAATGGTGTAAATCCAAATAGTCAGGTTTTAGATGGTTAAAATAAAAATGAAATAAAATAGGAATGTGGCTACAACAAATATTATTTTTGAGGCCAAAATTCCTTTATTACAATAGTATAAAATAAATAAAATAAAATTCTAGATGCCTTTCGCCACAATAGGCTTCTTCAAGTAGAATATAATCAAAAGACATAAACCTGACATACAATTTCTTATATAAGGTACATTGATTGAATTGGAATTTGAATATGCCCGCCAAAATGACGTCATGACAACTTGATCTTTAAGACACATATTGGAATAATGAGACAATAAGATAATCATAATGTATATATTATAGGGAGTTGCTTGTGCATATAGAATGTGAAAAACGAGGCATAGGAATATAATAAAATGAGTTAAAATAAGAGTCACGTGATGCGCGGCTAATTTGCTTCCGAGTCACGTGACTTCCGTGGAACGCATGCGTTCCATTTGGCTGGAACGCATGCGTATATGAGATATGCCGGCTGGGCGGAACACTAAACAGGAGCCCTCTGGTGATCGCGACCGGGGAGCATGCCATCTGCTCAAACTAACGAGCAGATAGCATGCCCACGGTTATAAACAAACGGGCTACACAGATTCAACTGCAGATAAGCAGATACAGCATATAAATAACAGGGGCAGAGACAGGAGTAAAAATTATTATTAGACTATATATAAATAGCAGTAATAAAAACATAGTAATGAATAAAAAGTGCTCAAGTAGAAATAGAGCCGAAGTAAAAGTGGAATAGGTATCAAATATGCAGATAAAAAAGGGAGAAAGGCAATGAATAAAAAAATGGATATAATAAATGAGAATATATACACATAGAAAATAAAAAATAATAAAAAATAAAATAAGAAATACAAAGTAAAAACAATGTAAAAACACTATGAAATTGGGTAAAGATAATAAATGATAATGGTACTGATTGTATAAAATATTACTGGAAATTATAAAAGTTAAAACGATCGAAGTCTATATTAAGTATTTGTGGGGTGAGGGTTTTTAGATTAAATACCCATTACATTTCTTTGCTACCTAAAATCTTTTTAATATCACCACCTCTCAATGGAATATTACAGGTATCTATACCTATACATTTTAATAGTTTGGGGTTTTTACCATGTATTAAAAAATGTTTTGATACTGAGTGATTTTCGTACCCTTTACAGATATTTCGGCAATATTCTGCCAATCTGGTTTTTAATCCTCTAGTAGTCATGCCCATGTATTGATGTCCACATGGGCATTCTAATAAATAAATTAAATTTTTTGTACTACAATGTATAAAATCATGTATAACGTATGTTTTTTGTGAAATAGATGATTTAAAAGAGATAGTTTTTGATTTAACAGTATCGTCCGTGTGTTTACATACTATGCATTTGTTACATCTAAAAAAGCCTTTTGGTTTCATCGGAAAGGAGGAGGGGCAGGGAGGGAGGGTGGTTTTGCTTTGTTTATTATAATTTTTTTTAAGGATGGATTTAAAGCTGGGAGCCCCACTGAATATAACATGTGGTTTATCGGGGATAATACCAGCTAGAGTCTCATCCTGTTTTAATCTTCTTCATAACATTATTTTTGTTATTGAAGTTGAAAATGTTCGACTTCAATAACAAAAATAATGTTATGAAGAAGATTATTAATAAACATTGGCATATATTAAAACAGGATGAGAGATAATTTAATGACATAGAAGTTATAAAACATATTTTTCCCCAATTCTTGGATGTACTCCAAAACAATAACAAACACCCATAATTTACATATCTCTGATAGCCTGATCTGGGGGAGCAACATACTGAAAAATCACACAGATCGGCTCAGGGGTTCGAAAGTTTTACCGACCGCACACGAGGTGTAAGCCAAAGATAGTTCCATGTGTTTTGGTCTTGCAGTTGGTCTCCATTCGTGAGGTTGAAAAGCATGAAAATGTCCAACATAATGGGTTTTGTCTTGGTTCATATGATTCCCCTCATTCGTATAACTCTTTTCACTGAACGTCCCTTTGTTCTCTTGATTTCCCACGAACTGGTGTGAGTATGGAGGTCTCTGCGGTGTTTGCGCTGTCGAGTGTCCGATTTGGGTTCCAGACACTCAACGATCAAACTCTGCTGGTGCATTCGTATGTAAAGATGGCCACCACGTGTTCATATGTCGAACGGCGGCCACCCAGGGGATACCCAGTTAGTTTGTGTGGTTGGTAATTAAGGCAGTGTGAATAACGATAGAGGAGTAAATTAGTGTCACGCTCCTCTCCGGGGTGACCTAGTTGTTCGTATTTTATTAGTTTGTCGAACAATACGGCAAAATAGAATTCTTACCGAACAACCAGACAAATAATATAAAAGACAGCTTGTTACTTGTTTCCTATAAGTAACGAACAGTGGCAAATAATATAAAATAATGCAACAATACAGGGTATGGACAGCAAAAAAAATGAAAGGTGGATAGTAGCAAAAAACAGTCCGCTACGATATCAATTTTTATGCTTTGTCACTCAACCTGGCTACCTCTAAATGGCAGGTGTCGCACTGGCTGGATCGGTTTTATGCCAGGCTCACAAGTATACATGATATATATAATAGATATCTATATATGTGGGTACATAGTGGGTAGGGGGTGTATGTGTGTGTGTATATATGTGTATATATATATATATATATATAAATTTGTGCACGTGCTTGCGTGTTTTCACACTCTGGTTAATTATATTTCGTACTATTGTACTTACTGTCATGTTGGTGATTTGTGTTTACGTTATCCTCGGTTCCTATTTCATAACTCAAGGTCGGTCGATTATTCTCACTCATTTGACATATCTTACGTATCTACATGTGCCTCAAGCGGATCTTGTCATACATCATTGGTATCTGCATACTGGTCAATATGATCACAATGAACTGTATTCTCTTTTGGGTTTCCCCAACTTTGCGATGGGGATTATTCCACATGGTCAAGCTTTCATATCCAGACTTGAATAACATGCCACCTCTTATTTACGCACGTGGAAGAATTTTCTACTTAAGGGAAGCAAAGCATGTTTTCAACCCCTCTTACCATCCAGTCCCTTACAATTTGGGCGTGTTGTGGGCATTTCAACTATCAGGTGTAGCTCAGATAACCGGCCACATGCTACATCAACTAAACACATTAGCGTTTCTGACTATGATGCACTTCATGAGGATACTGACTTGGTCAGCTGCTAATAACTACTTTCCTGGTATATGCCCATATCCCAGGTATTGATGACTTTATAACTGATCACTTATCTTGTTCTCGATTACAGGATTTCACAGGGAATCTAGATTTTAACTAGTTATGGCTGGAATTTAATATCGGAAACAATCTTCTGGAGTACAACGCTTGTTTTACTTTCTTTTTACCACCTTTACTTAAATATTTTCATGCTACTAAATGATATGATACATTTTTCTGTCATCTTATTAAATTAGAATCATGTTATTAGGCAATAAACCTCAAAGTCTATTCTTCCACCCTCTAAATTACCTATCCTCAGACATCTTTTCTGGTCACAGTCCTGTCTCATCAATGCGGCACCTCTTGAACCACACACAAATCATTACATAAATACTGCCTCTTATTTCAGCCTTCTTTGGTTTCTCAGTTCAAGAGAACGTTACTTCCCTAGACTGCATTAAGATCTCACTCCAGCTTACTCCAGATTCCGGTTTCATCGAGTTCTTAAATACGCCAATTCTTACGTAACATGTATATGTAGTACATGGTTATATGCTTAATTTGTAGGCTGTATAATCTTGTATGATATACTAAATGATTAAAACATATCACCGAGTTATGCTCAAATGTGCTTAAGTCCAATCAAAAGAAAAGTCTCTAAATAAATACAATTGTATCAATCCAATAAAAGTTCACAGCAATCAGTTATTTTGTTAGCTATTTCAGTGATTTCCAGTTATGATCAAACTGCGGTTTGTATACTGGATAAGCTGAATTAATATAGTACAATATAGTGATTTTCTTGCAGATGCAGCAATGTTATAAAAAATAATGGTGTACTGTTCTTGAAAATTAATATTATGACTATCAGATCATAATGAGTGACCTGTAGTTAGATGAAGATCGCTCCGTTCTGGAAGAGACAGAGTTCAAAATCCATAGTGCTTACTGTATTAAATTTTATATATTATACACAAAATATAAAAAATTGCACTCACAATTTGGTAAAAACTATTCGTGCTGAACTGAAGTCAGGAAAGTATGGTGTAAGCAGCTGGTTCTGTGTTATCGTCCTGCCAGCAGATGAATGGACTAGCTGAGAGCCGCGTGCGTGTCACCGATCTTCCTGCGTTCCAAGTAGAGCCCGGTTGTGTTTTTAAGGTAAGTGCCAGAAAGTGAAAGAACGTCCTTACACGTTTCATGAGTCTATTGCTCACTTCATCAGAGGATGCTGAGCAAGTAAATCTCACGGGTTTAAATAGCCAAAACCACCTTGGCTTATGTTAAGCCTTTGAAGTTTAGCCAATACTTGGTCAAACATTTAGTTCATTTCCACAATAAATTTTACAGTATTAATATTTAAAAGCACTAACGAAAAAGTATGCTGTTTAGAAAATACTATCTCTTACATAAATAACTTGTTATATAAAAAACTCACTTAAAATTTGATTCCTATATATATATAAATTAATTATTAAATGATAACATATTAACAGAATACTAGTTTTATATTATATAATACATATTGTTGCAAAGATTAAATAGTCATATACTGGATCTGACTGTGCAATATTAAATATATACATAAAATACTAATTTAATATAAATCATGAGAATTTGCAGGAAATATGTATACACTGTAGAAATACATGGTAAGACTAGAGAAAATTTTGATTTAAAGAGTGATTTAAAAAGTGATTTAAAAATGTAATTAACTATTTAGGGACAGAATAAAATACACAAGATTGATAACCCATCATTTCAAATTGTTAAAAATGAAAATTAAGATAAGAAATAATAGATTCTATAAGAATTGTATAATTTTGGTTGGCTGTTGTGGATTATTTATACAAGCTTTACATCTTCCACACTTCCAGAAACCTGTGGATTTTTTTAAATTGATGTTTGTTTTTCCTTGTATTTTTTTCTATTTTAGTTGTGGAAGCTAATAACAGACTTAGATTTGGAGCTTTAGAATATATTATTCTTACCTTTTAGGATACTCCAATTTTTTTGAATTTTTTTTTTTATTTCATGAGTGTGATTGTTATATCTAGTTATAAACACTGGGACCTCCGAATTTGTATTATTAGTTTTTGGTTTAGTTCTTAAAATTTGTTCTCTGGTTAAAAGGGAAGTTTTTGATAAAGCTTGATTGAGTATTTTTGTTGAATAACCTTTTGCTTGGAATTGTGATATCATCGTTGTAATCTGTTCATCACAAATATCTGGTTCTGAACAGTTCATTTTAATCCTTCTAAGCTGGCTGAAAGGAATGTTATTCAACCATCTTTTCTTATGAAAACTTATGTGGAATGAAACTATTGCATGCCACTGTTTTTCTGAATGTTTTGGTTTCAAGTTGGTTATTCTTTATGTAAATTTCTAAGTCTAAAAATTCTAGTTTTTCTGTAGATTGATTAAAGTAAATTTTAAATTATAAGGATTAAAATTAAGATAGTCTTTAAAATTATCCAACGTTTCAATGTCCCCTTTCCAAATAAAAATACAGTCATCCATGCAGCGATGCCATGAGACCAGATTTGCGCCATATGGGTTGTTGGACCAAATGTGTTCGTCCTCCCATTTTCCCATAAATAAATTGGCATAACTAGGCGCAAATCTGGCCTTCAGTTTGGAGGTAGTGATGGTTGTTACCCCAAAAATAGTTGTGGCTTAATATAAAGGCTACACATTTGACAATATATTTGATTTGATCATTTTTTAATTACGAATAGCTTGCTAGTGCATATTGAATAGCCTCACATCCCTGTAAATGTTCAATAACCGTATACAGGCATGTGACGTCTGCTGTAACAATTATGAATTCTTTGTCCCATTGGATGTTCGATAAAATATTAATAATATGGGTTGTGTCCCTTAAGTGTGATTGTAATTTTGGTACTATTTTTTGAAGGAATTGATCAACATACTCTGATAAATTGGAAGTTAGGGAACCAAAACCAGAAATAATGGGATGTCGTGGTGGATCTATCAAAGTTTTATGGATTTTTGGTACGTGATAGAATATCGCCATTCTAGGAAATTTACAGTAAAGATAATCATATTCTTTTTTACTTAAAATACCTCTCTCTCTACCTTCTTCTAATAATATCTGAAGTTCTTTTTGGAATTCTTGAGTAGGATTATTTGTTAAAATCTGATATGTTTTTGTATCTTGAAGGAGTCTATTGTTTTCTGCTTTGTAATCTTTTGTATTTAATACTACTAGACCCACACCTTTATCTGCCCCCCTTATAGTTATTTGTTCATCATCCATAAGGTTCTTAAGAGCCCTTCTCTAATGTTTAGTTAGATTGTCTCTAGTGTTTTCTTTCAACTTCAATGTTATAAGATCGTTCTCCATATTTTTCTCGAAAACTCTAATATAATCTGTTTTGATTTGCTCTGGATAAAACATAGATTGTGGATGTAAAGTAGTATGTTGATATTGGCTACTATTAGATGTTGTCTGACATTCTTTCCCAAGAAAAAAATTCTTAATAGTTAATTTTCTAATAAATTTATGTAAATCTATAAAAACGTCAAATTGTGAATTGGAAGAATTGGGGGCGAATTTAAGCCCTTTTTGAAGTAGAGAAATTTCGTCTTTAGTTAATACTTTTTGGGATAAATTAAACACATTTATTTGATTTTCATCTGATTGTGTTGTTGGTATTGGTGTCTTGATATTTCGTCGTCTTGCTCTTTTCTTAGTTTTCGTTTGGGGGATAGTGATTCTCTCCATCTGATTTCTTGTTCTCTTATCGTCCTTTTGTTCTGTTGGACTGGTGATCTTTGTATCTTCGTTGTTTCTTCATGTTCTCTCGATGGTATCCTTATCCGTTTCCTCCCTTAAAAAGTCCCCAAAAAAGAGGGTGAAGGAGGTGCTTCTGTTTGATAACATTGAACCTAGTGGGATGATTTTGATGGTGAATCTACTTTTCTAGATGTAGTTTTTAAATCATACAAATCGGAACTATAGTCAGAGAAACCCATTACAGTCATATCAGCATCCACAACGTCCAAATTCAAAATATTGGGATGAATCATCATCCCATATTTCACATAAATCTACAGAATCTTTTCCATCATCCAGACATTATGAATCTCCTAAGTTAAAAACTACATCTAGAAAAGTAAATTCACTATCAAAATCATCCCACCAGTTTCAACGTTATCAAACAGAAGCACCTCCTTCACCCTCTTTTTTGGGGACTTTTTTAGGGAGGAAACGGATAAGGATACCATCGAGAGAACAGAAAGAAACAACAAAGATACAAAGATCACCAGTCCAACAGAACAAAAGGATGTTAAGAGAACATGAAATCAGATGGAGAGAATCACTATCCCCCAAAAGAAAACAAAGAAAAGAGCAAGGCGACAAAATATCAAGACTCCAATGCCAACAACACAATCAGATGAAAATCAAATAAATGTGTTTAATTTATCCCAAAAAGAATTAACTAAAGACGAAATTTCTCTACTTCAAAAAGGGCTTAAATTCGCCCCCAATTCTTCCAATTCACAATTTGACATTTTTATAGATTTACATAAATTTATTAGAAAATTAACTATTAAGAAATTTTTTCTTGGGAAAGAATGTCAGACAACATCTAATAGTAGCCAATATCAACATACTACTTTACATCCACAATCTACGTTTTATCCAGAGCAAATCAAAACAGATTATATTAGAGGTTTCGAGAAAAATGTGGAGAAAGATCTTAGAACATTGAAGTTGAAAGAAAACACTAGAGAAAATCTAACTAAACATGAGAGAAGGGCTCTTAAGAACCTTATGGATGATGAACAAATAACTATAAGGGGGGCAGATAAAGGTGGGGGTCTAGTAGTATTAAATACAAAAGATTACAAAGCAGAAAACAATAGACTCGTTCAAGATACAAAAACATATCAGATTTTAACAAATAATCCTACTAAAGAATTCCAAAAAGAACTTCAGATATTATTAGAAGAAGGTAAAGAGAGAGGTATTTTAAGTAAAAAAGAATATGATTATCTTTACTGTAAATTTCCTAGCATGGCGATATTCTATCATGTACCAAAAATCCATAAAACTTTGATAGGTCCACCAGGACGTCCCATTATTTCTGGTATTGGTTCCCTAACTTCCAATTTATCAGAGTATGTTGATCAATTCCTTCAAAAAATAGTACCAAAATTACAATCCCACTTAAGGGACACAACCCATATTATTAATATGTTATCGAACATCCAATGGGACAAAGAATTCATTTTAGTTACAGCAGACATCACATCCCTGTATACGGTTATTGAACATTTACAGGGATGTGAGGCTATTCAATATGCACTAGTAAGCTATTCGGAATAAGAAAATGATCAAATCGAATATATTGTCAAATGTGTAGCCTTTATATTAAGCCACAACTATTTTTGGGGTAACAACCATCACTACCTCCAAATTGAAGGCACGGCCATGGGGACCAGATTTGCGCCTAGTTATGCCAACTTATTTATGGGAAAATGGGAGGACGAACACATTTGGTCCAACAACCCATATGGTGCAAATCTGGTCTCATGGCATCGCTACATGGATGACTGTATTTTTATTTGGAAAGGGGACATTGAAATGTTGGATAATTTTAAAGACTATCTTAATTTTAATGCTTATGATTTAAAATTTACTTTTAATCAATCTACAGAAAAACTAGAATTTTTAGACTTAGAAATTTACATAAAGAATAACCAACTGGAAACCAAAACATTCAGAAAAACAGTGGCATGCAATAGTTTCATCCCACATAAGTTTTCATAAGAAAAGCTGGTTGAATAACATTCCTTTCAGCCAGTTTAGAAGGATTAAAATGAACTGTTCAGAACCAGATATTTGTGATGAACAGATTACAACGATGATATCACAATTCCAAGCGAAAGGTTATTCAACAAAAATACTCAATCAAGCTTTATCAAAAACTTCCCTTTTAACCAGAGAACAAATTTTAAGAACTAAACTAAAAACTAATAATACAAATTCGGAGGTCCCAGTGTTTATAACTAGATATAACAATCACACTCATGAAATTAAAAATTTTTACAAAAAAATTGGAGTATCCTAAAAGGTGATTCCCAATTAGATCAAATACTAGAAAATAAACCCAGAATAATATATTCTAAAGCTCCAAATCTAAGTCTGTTATTAGGAAAGCTATATATTAAATCCCTTCGTCCCTGATCCACAAACTGTTGGATTAGAGACTAGGGTAAAGAGGTCAGGATGGTGGTACCAGTTCCACCTAAATGTGGGCTTGAACCCCAGTATTTACACAAAAGTTACAAAAAGATATATTAATTGGGTAGCTCCCCTTTAAAAAAGAGAGGGGGGCTCCCAATCTACCTGGTAATAGAAAAAGAACGCCAATTGATACAAGGATATACCTATAGATATGTCCAAGATTGTAAAGGTTACTACAGGGGAAGCCTATATGGATATAAAAGACACTAAATATACATGTATCCTAACATAAGCAGTGATACACTGCAACTTTATTAAACATACTGTAGAGAGGATACAATGTATCAGTGTCTAAAAAGTGCTTATAACCCTGAAATCCTATGTGGATATATCTCAATATCTAGATCACGATTGAGGCATATTGAATGCTAAAATGTTGAGATATATTGTATTGAGTGATCCAGAGAGGAGAAAAAAGTAAATGTAATACCTTAAGATCTTATGGTAGTTAAACAGGTAGGGTAATGGAGACAGTATAGCATAGTATAGAAGAAGGACACAGAATGTCCGTTATTCAGTAGCTTTATTGAATGCATGGGAGTATTGAATGCATGGGAGTAGTAGGAGTGATAGGATATGTACAGTGGTAAAAGTAATACAATAGAGAAAGGATCTCCTAATAATCGTCACTATTATAGACTCCTATAATCTCCCCTTAACACCTTCATGGGTGTTCTATCGTTGGTAAACTTGCTAAACACTGTCCCCTTAAACTGCAGCCACTACACTGATATAGCTCCTGAAGAAATAAACATTTAAACTAACGAAGAAAAACAGAATAAAAAGGTGTCAGTGAGAGATTCCCTTGTGCATCGTGAAGTGCTCAGTGAGTGAGCGAAATCAGAGAAGAAAAACCCGACGCGCGTTTCAAAGTACAAGACTCCTTCGCCAGGGGCTGAAAATTGCCGCCCGAACTCCCCCCGATATTTGAATGTGAACTGGCCAATCAGAGATGTTAGAATGAATTCCGTCATTGATGATGTGTCGCTTTGCGACCACGTGGGATTGCTGTGGGCGGAGTATGGAGCCACAGCATCAGAATGATTGGCAGCTGGTCACCTCCCTCTTCGCCCGGATTGGAAACGATCTGGAACAAGTTTAATATGTTGCAAATGAGCTTCCACAGTTATCAGGAGAACTTAATAGTCTCTCTCACTGTTAATACTACATAAATGTATACAAGAGCCTGCTCATAATTTATAACTTGCTTTCCGATCACTGTAGATATATACAGAATGATATCTTGAATTAAAGGTATATACAATCCAATCCTTATATTGTCTCAATCACTAGGAGAGAGTGTCTTCTGTTGTCTCTTATCACTAAGTAGAAGTATATCCCAATTGAAAAAATGGGGATATAAATATAGTAATACTTTTTCTTATCTTTCATGTCAAAGTGAAAAAGGCAGATAAAGAGAAAGGAGAGGGCACAGAAAGGAAAGTGGAGGGGGGGGGGAGAGTTGGGGAAGTTAAAATTTCACTAAAGTGTAGTGCTATTTATAATTCAATAAACTATACGTTAAAGAGAAAATGTTCGCTGATGGCTGGACTAGCCAAGGTATAGCGATAAATTTGTTATTATATGTTCTAAAGATTATTATTTTAGAGACTTTCTAAATAAAAGGAGAATATGAGAAGCCTTCATTAAGTCCCCTAGGGGACAATGTTTTTAGGCGGTATATCCAATAACATTCACGTCTTCTCAGACGTTGATCCCAATTGCCTTTTCTTTGATTAGTTCAATGCCCAAAAATTTGAGGACATTAGGGTCCCCATTATGGGCTATCTTGACATGTCTAGAGACAGGGGTTTCGATGTTCCTAGCTTTTTTGACTGAATTGATATGTTCGAGAATTCTTTTCTTAAGGGGTCTGAAAGTTTTGCCTACATACATGAGATGACATTGACATGTAATCAGGTAAATCACCCCTTTGGAATTGCAATTAAAGAATGATGAAGGTTCGAAGTTTTCTGTGTGAGTGCTATTGCTGAAGTTTTTTGAGCTTGTGCGTATGTGACTTCAAGCTTTACACCTTCCACATCTATATGTGCCCTTGATTTTGTTTGACAACCAATGTGTTGGTGGTTTATTGGGTTGAAAATGGCTATGCACTAGCATGTCTTTTAGGTTGCTACCTCTTCTAGCTGTTAGGGAAGCATATGGTAGAAGGACATCTTTCAACTGTGCATCTTGTTTTAGAAGAGGCCAGAAGCGGTTCATAATTGTCTTGACCTGATCCCAGCCTGCATCGAAAGTAGCAATGCATCTTAGTTGTTTCTGCTCTGTTTCCTTTGGGCTTGAGGAGAAGGCTGTGTTTTCTCTGAGAAGACTTTCCTGTTCTGTTAGGAGAGCCCTGTGATATGCCCTCTTTAGACACTTATTGGGGTATCCCTTAGACCTAAACATTTGACGCAATTCTTTAGCTTTTATCTTGAAATCTTCTATGTCAGAACAGTTGCGTCTTTGGCGTAGGTATTGGCCAATTGGGATCCCCTTTTTCTGTTGAATCAGATGATGACTTTTCCAATTCAACAAGCTATTTGTGGCTGTGCTCTTCCTGAACAAGTTTGTTTTGATCCTGCCTTGTTGATCCGGGGATACGACAAGATCCAGAAAACTTAATGAGGGACAGTGTTTAGCAAGTTTACCAACGATAGAACACCCATGAAGGTGTTAAGGGGAGATTATAGGAGTCTAGAATAGTGATGATTATTAGGAGATCCTTTCTCTATTGTATTACTTTTACCACTGTACATATCCTATCACTCCTACTACTCCCATGCATTCAATAAGCCACTTTAAAGCTACTGAATAACGGACATTCCGTGTCCTTCTTCTATACTATGCTATACTGTCTCCATTACCCTACCTGTTTAACTACCATAAGATCTTAAGGTATTACATTTACTTTTTTCTTCTCTGTGGATCACTCAATACAATATATCTCAACATTTTAGCATTCAATATGCCTCAATCGTGATCTAGATATTGAGATATATCCACATAGGATTTCAGGGTTATAAGCACTTTTTAGACACTGATACATTGTATCCTCTCTACAGTATGTTTAATAAAGTTGCAGTGTATCACTGCTTATGTTAGGATACATGTATATTTAGTGTCTTTTATATCCATATAGGCTTCCCCTGTAGTAACCTTTTCAATCTTGGACATATCTATAGGTATATCCTTGTATCAACTGGCGTTCTTTTTCTATTACCAGGTAGATTGGGAGCCCCCCTCTCTTTTTTAAAGGGGAGCTACCCAATTAATATATCTTTTTGTAACTTTTAAGTCTGTTATTAGCTTCCACAACTAAACAAGAAAAAAATACAAGGAAAAACAAACATCAATTTTAAAAAACCCACAGGTTTCTGGAAGTGTGGAAGATGTAAAGCTTGTATAAATAATCCACAACAGCCAACCAAAATTTTACAATTTGCTCATCCTCAAACAAAATATATTATTAAAATTAAATCACAACTAACATGTGATACTACTGGTGTAATTTATTTATTAAAATGTCAGTGTGAAAAATTGTACATAGGGTACACAAAGAGAGCATTTAAAACAAGAATGGGAGAACATGTTAGGAACATTAAAAAAGGACTCCATTCACACAAGCTTTCTAAGCATTTTGATGTCACACATGCAAGAAATCCTGAAGGACTCAGCTTCATGGCAATACAAAAAGTAAATATTCCATGGAGAGGAGGTAACTTGGAAAAAGAACTAGATAAAGCAGAGGCAAGTTGGATATTTAAACTAGAAACATTAGAACCAAAAGGACTCAATGTAGATTTTGAGCTGCGAGCATTCTTATAGAATCTATTATTTCTTATCTTAATCTTTATTTTTATTTTTAACAATTTGAAATGATGGGTTATCAATCTTATGTATGTTATTCTGTCCCTAAATAGTTAATTACATTTTTAAATCACTCTTTAAATCAAAATTTTCTCTAGTCTTACCATGTATTTCTACAGTGTATACATATTTCCTGCAAATTCTCATGATTTATATTAAATTAGTATTTTATGTATATATTTAATATTGCACAGTCAGATCCAGTATATGACTATTTAATCTTTGCAACAATATGTATTATATAATATAAAACTAGTATTCTGTTAATATGTTATCATTTAATAATTAATTTATATATATAGGAATCAAATTTTAAGTGAGTTTTTTATATAACAAGTTATTTATGTAAGAGATAGTATTTTCTAAACAGCATACTTTTTCGTTAGTGCTTTTAAATATTAATACTGTAAAATTTATTGTGGAAATGAACTAAATGTTTGACCAAGTATTGGCTAAACTTCAAAGGCTTAACATAAGCCAAGGTGGTTTTGGCTATTTAAACCCGTGAGATTTACTTGCTCAGCATCCTCTGATGAAGTGAGCAATAGACTCACGAAACGTGTAAGGACGTTCTTTCACTTTCTGGCACTTACCTTAAAAACACAACCGGGCTCTACTTGGAACGCAGGAAGATCGGTGACACGCACGCGGCTCTCAGCTAGTCCATTCATCTGCTGGCAGGACGATAACACAGAACCAGCTGCTTACACCATACTTTCCTGACTTCAGTTCAGCACGAATAGTTTTTACCAAATTGTGAGTGCAATTTTTTATATTTTGTGTATAATATATATAATTTAATACAGTAAGCACTATGGATTTTGAACTCTGTCTCTTCCAGAACGGAGCGATCTTCATCTAACTACAGGTCACTCATTATGATCTGATAGTCATAATATTAATTTTCAAGAACAGTACACCATTATTTTTTATAACATTGCTGCATCTGCAAGAAAATCACTATATTGTACTATATTAATTCAGCTTATCCAGTATACAAACCGCAGTTTGATCATAACTGGAAATCACTGAAATAGCTAACAAAATAACTGATTGCTGTGAACTTTTATTGGATTGATACAATTGTATTTATTTAGAGACTTTTCTTTTGATTTGACTTAAGCACATTTGAGCATAACTCGGTGATATGTTTTAATCATTTAATATAAGCTATATGATGTCTTCTTAACATTGCAACAAGCAAGATTTAAAATTTAAAGGTATATACCACTCCTGAATTTATATTGGATGGTTTTTACTATCCAATATTATTTTTTCCCTCTATTGCACTAATAGGGACATCTAGTGGAGTCCCTTTTTCAGTTGAGGGTTTTACCTTTAGCTGTATTATATACTCTATAATTAAGGTCTATTTTTAGGCCTTATTCTTCCATTCTTTGTATGATATACACCTGTTGCCCTCTATCACAGGACCACAACATCGTCGGTTCCGGCACACCACAACCAACTTTCATATTACTATGTCTCATATAGGGACCTTACATACCTTCTTATATGCCCTCATTACGGCTTTTGGTGCCCCAACCACAAATTGTAAGGCTGGGCCTGTAGTTGTGGGAGGGGCTTGGTTTCCCTTCTTAAGGATGCCAGACTGCTCCCCATGATCGTTTCAGTCTGGCGATTTACACCTCCCTTTCTCATATCTTTATCTAGGGTGGGCCCTCTTATTACAGGCCCAGCGCATAGTAGATTCTGGCAAGCCACAACCAACTTTCTTATTACTATGTCTCATATAGGGACCTTACATAACTTCTTATATGTGCTCATTATGGCTTTCGCTGAACTAACCACACAAAAAAAATATGTTTTTACCAGTTACTTTATTAAAACTTTATCCTATTTGACCAGCAGAGGGACTGTGTTTAGGCAGCTATGCCTGCCATGTGATTGCTCTTTGAGAGTGATCGCATGTCTCCCGGGGGCCTAAATTGCCAAAGGGGGGACGGACTGGGCTGTCAGGCAGTCCCCGAGAAGACAATTGCGGTGGAAGTGAGTACACCTCGGGCTAAAAGCCATTAGGGTGTTCTATGCTGCTGTAATGGCTTTAAAGCCTGTTATAATGGGGACGGCATAGAACACACTAACTGTGTTAAGGGGTTAAAGGCATATAAAAAAAACAAAAAAAAAAAACATAGGTGGTCTGAACACTGCCCACAAACATGCAGTTAAGCAGTACATATACACAAATAAAATACAGTGACTGAATGAAAAACAATGAAATAGTGTTGCTACAATCACCAGTGTTGGTCACCCAAACAAATAAATAGTAAAACAATGAAGTGGATAGGTGAGAGCAAGCACACAAGCAAAATAAACTACCACTTTAAATATAAGATGGTAAATGGCAGTGGTCAACTATATATTGCTGAGCCTATTTCTAGCAGGCACAGACTTTCAGGCTCATCAATGAGTAACCTCTGGTTTGCTGGATCTTGAATCTGCTTTCTCCCAAGAAGTAATTTCCCAAGCTCTTGTAAATGGAAAAATTACTATTTATTGGGCATAAAGTGCAGTAGAAAGCAGAAAGACAAATAAGTAAAATAGGCACAAAGCATTTCACTTTATAGTGAGTATTTTTCAAGTGCATATATTCAGACAGCTGACGTCCTCTTATACCTGGATCCGGCTTTTTCCCGCTTTGACTTATTCCGGGTTCAGTGGGTCAGCCATCATTTCTGGGAATCAGCATGGTCACGTTGCGTCAGACGTACTGACATCACTTCCGGAAACCAGCCTCATTCCGTTGTGTTTAGTGTGTTAACGCTATGACAAAATTATAGTCCTTCCCATAACATTCATTTTTATTACTGGTGAAGGGCGAAAACATTCCTTTAATAGGGATTTATGATTAACAAAAAATAAGGGTACATGGCATAATAAAGAATATAGTTCCTAGGAAGAGAACATGTTTACACATACTAAACTATAACATTCATATATTATTGATTAAGGGTTTACCATGCTTCAATTAAATCCAGAACATGTGCTGGAGTTCAAAATTACTGTTTAAAAAAAATTATATATATATATATATATATATATATATATATATATATAAAAGAAATACAATGGATTTTCATTTATGTATCAAAAGTATCCATTACAAGAGTGGAACCTTAGATCTTAATAAATAAAAAACAATTTAAAAATATATAGGCAGTACATAGATGGGTAATTTGCACTAAAACATTAGAGAACTTGCACATGCATTTGCTGATAGAGGCAATGAATCAGTCTGTGTGCACATTCCTTCTCTGGTTATTGGAGAGAGCAACCCGTGCATGTGTTCCACAATGAGGTTGTCTTTGACAGCCTTTCTGCAACACTCAGACCAACATATATAGGGTATAGCCTTTTCCTTCATAGATAAACCAGCTTTGGAAATAGTCTAGCTTTTTGGTACAAGCTTGCTGAAAAACTAATATGTACTTACCTTAAATGTGTTTGTACCTTCTATATGGCTAACGAAGCTGTAAAGGAATTGGTTGCCCATTTGCCTCTGTGTGTTGGACAAAAACATCAGAAGACTGAGGCTAATGTGGATTGCACCTGACAGACCTAGCAAAATTAACTTTAAAAGAGAAACTATTAAGAGGAGTTACTTGGCTCACCTTAATAAGCCTCTGGTGTGCTGGAGGGCTGGTGAGAGCCCACTGGTAACTAATCTGAAACCCACCGGGTGGCCAGAGCATTCCTGCTGTCTTTAAAATATCCAGCTATTCGGCTCCAGAGTCAAGTTGTTGCCAGTTGCAGAGATTGCTATGCACATAGCTATCTGATCCCTTCGTACAGGCTTCCCCAAACTCCAGATCTTGCTGAACTACAACTCCCTTGATTCTATGAATGAAATAGATAGGCTGAGAATCATGGAAGTTGTAGTTCAGCAACATCTGGAGGGTCAGAGTTTGGGGAAGCCTGCCTTAGTGGAATGCACACTGCAGTGTGTTGTCCACATATGGAGCCTCCCAGCTGTGTTTACAGATGCACCTTCACAGATTAGGTGGAATGATAAAAGGAGTGAAACACAGGAGCCTGTTGTGTTTTTATATCCTATAATTGATGGAAAAGCTCACTGGCCAGGCAAACCTTCAAAAGCAAGACTGAGCCCTTCAGGAGCCAAAGCCCCCTCACCACATCTATCCAAAACACAAAATAAGAGTTAATAGCTTCACCAATTCTACCAAGTGAAGGCAGAGCTCTGCTACCTGACCTCAGGGTGGAGTTGTTCCTCATAAGGATAGGAGGGGGAGGAGACTGGGGGTGGGGAATCCATTTGTTGTTTTAATGCTTTCAATGCCAACTGTCCAGTAAGAAACTGGCAACTGCATCCCACTTGGAAAAATACAATTTTAGATGTATCAAAGTTTTTTTTAAAATTGTGTTTATATAAATATGATATGAAAGCCCCGTTTCTCCTAAACAAAATTATACACTTAGTGTGGGTGCACTTAATATGAAAGGTGAATGATGGTTGGACATAGCAAATTCCAGGTTTTGTTTAGATCACAACTTTTACAATTGACTGTCCTTAAGCAGTTGATGGAAGATAAAAATTAAATACAAAACAAGCAATTGTAGGAGTAATTTTATTAGGTATTTTCTCAACTTTAACAATTTGACTGTGGGCTTAAAAGCTTGATTTTGTTGCAATAGCATAAAAAAAGTATTGAAAGTGCTCCAACTTCAAAAGTTTGTGGAAACAAAAAGCCACATAATTTACAGTGTACAGATATGAACATAAACAAAGATACATCTTCAGATCCGCTTGTACTTGTACAGATGATGATTGCAGTTAGGACAGTAGTGATCAACATCCTTACAGCTACTGAGACAGAAAGGGATTAGGCAGCATCCAAGCCAACAACTAGAATAAAAAAAATATATATATGAATAAGTGATTAGTGTAGACAGTACTGGTGACTAGGTGTTTCAAATGGATTACGAAAGTTACTCTTATTCACATTGGTGAATAATTAATGGCCTGTAGTTTAAAAAAAAATATTTTTTTTACTTTTCCTGAAATAAAAGTAATAAAAATGATGCTGTGTTAGAGCCATGATTCATATTGTGCCACCCTGAATTATACAAAGTGCTATTTGCAAATCAAAGAAAATATGCTCATTCAATATTCCCAACAAAGTGCTTGTGCAAATAGCACCAAATGTAAAGTGCAAACCCACTCCACTTCGAGTTCCCAAATGTTTCAGTAAGTTTTGCATGTATAAAAATACAGTAGAATAGTACCGATAAGACAGAAGAAAATAGGGAGAGAGCTCACATAGCAGTGGGGTCTGCTCTAACTGTATGCACTCCAATGAATAGTGATGAGACTAGAAGCTGCAGATGAATTCAGTTAAAGATACTGCTGCAAGCCTTGGATAACCTTCCAGAGTTTGAAGTCCTGCAATTAGACCTCCCCATAGGAAAGCATTCAAATAAATAATGCTTCCCTATGGGGATTTAGAGACGCTGAGGTGCTCACATATCTGTGCTATGAACCAGGAAGTGCCCTCTAGTGGGTGTCTATCAGGCAGCCACTAGAGGAGGAGTTAACCCTGCAAGGTAAATATTGCAGTTTTCTTAAACTGCAATATTTACAGTTGCAGGGTTAAGGGTAGTGGGAGTTGGCACCCAGACCACTCCAATGGGTGGAAGTGGTCTGAGTGCCTGGAGCGTCCCTTTAAGTCCAAAATATGGTGTATTGCCCATAAAAAAAAACAAAAAAAAAACTGCATCAGCTCTGTACAATTATAACTGGTTAAAAAAAAAAAAATTGTACATGAAAATATAAACATATGCAAATATAAAATTATAGATCTGATGAAATATTAAGTCAACAAGGCGTCAACATTTTCAATCTATGACCCATCTCACTTTTCCTATATCCAATACAGAGTTACCTCCCCTGGAAGGTGTTATCTTCCTTGGAATAAACAGTAGTAACAAAAATAAGACCTCTTGGATCTATATTGTGTGCAGAGACACGGTTGTGTAAAATCTTTCAAGATCGTAACATGTACCTCTATTCCCTTATGGAATGGTCTTTTGGTGAGACCCACATATTGTAATGTGCATGGGCAAATTAAGCGGTAGAAACGTTACTCGTAAACCCCTGTTCAAAAAAATAAATAGATAAAAAACCCACACCACCTTCCAGGTATATAATATCTGAAAAGAAATGAGATGTAAACTTTGGAGCCTCATGGACTTAATATTGAATTTGATCTAGTAATTGTTTTATAACTAATATATGTATATTAATTTATATTTTCATGTAAATTACAGTATTTTTATAGCTACCAAGTTATTGAACAGAATTGCACCCATTTAGTAGGCATATATGGTTTTATATTTTCCTTCCAGTCCAATATATGCTTTAACCCCTTCGCGACCCAGGACGGTTCAGGACCGTCATCGGCATTTTCCCATTGCCGACCGATGACGGTCCTGAACCGTCCTAACGGTGCAATGTACTTACCTGATCGCATTCGTTCCCCCGGCGGCGATCAGCGTGGCTCCGGTTGTGGGGAGACTGCCTGCAGCCCAGACAGTCTCCCCACACCGGATTAGGACCCATGTGATCGCTTAACACAGAGATCACATGGTCACAATAGGTGTCCTAGTGTCTGCCTGCAGGGGGACTGCCTGTGCTGACAGGCAGTCTCCCTGCATGTGTAAAATCATAAAAAAAATAAAGTTAATAGTAATTAAAAATAAAAAAAATTATATATGTGTATATGATATATAGACATATTATATTATATCTATATAATATATGTCTATATATCATATATGCCATACTAAGTGTATTTTTATATTAATATGTACTTAGAATATAAAAATACACTTATAATTAAATTACACACATATAATATATAATAACTATATATTGTATATATATTATTATAAAATATAAATAAGTAATTTAAAATAAAAAAATTAAAAAAAATTATATCTATATGAAATTTTATTCTAACTGTATTTTAAAATATATATTTATATCAAAATACACTTAGAATGAATTTGTATATATATCTATGTATATATAAATAAAAATATGAAATATACATATGTCCATATACAAAATTACATAAATTATATAAATATACACAGACTTCAAATATATAAATATGCATATATATTTAAATTCTACGTGCGTATTTATGTAATATTTTTACATAATTCAGTAATTTTATTGATTGCAATTTGAGGGACCTGCCTGCCAACCCAGGCCGAAATTCCAGAGAATTTAATTTGCTAGCACTGTATTTTACCCTGTAACGTTCTACGACACCCTAAAACCTGTACATGGGGGGGTACGGTTTTACTCGGGAGACTTCGCTGAACACAAATATTAGTGATTCAAAACAGTAAAAGATATCACAGCGATGATATTGTCAGTGAAAATTACTTTTTTTGCATTTTTCACACACAAACAGCACTTTTACTGATATAATTGTTGTGATACGTTTTCCAGTTTTTAAACACTAATATTTGTGTTCAGCAAAGTCTCCTGAGTAAAACAGTACCCCCCATGTACAGGTTTTATAGTATTTTTTAAAGTTACAAGGTCAAATATATGGGTCAAATATTTTTACATTGAAAATGGCCAGGTTGGTTACGTTGCCTTTGAGAGCGTATGGTAGCCCAGGAATGAGAATTACCCCATGATGGCATACCATTTGCAAAAGAAGACAACCCAAGGTATTGCAAATGGGGTATGTCCAGTCTTTTTTAGTAACCACTTGGTCACAAACACTGGCCAAAATTAGCGTTCAATTTAGTTTTTTTACTTTTTTCACACACAAATATGAATGCTTACTTTGGCCAGTGTTTTCCACTAAGTGGCTACTAAAAAAGACTGGACATACCCCATATTGAATACCCTGGGTTGTCTACTTTAAAAAAAATATGTACATGTGGGGTGTTATTTAGAGATTTATGACAGATATAGTGTTACAATGTCACTATTGATAAATTTTAAAAATGTATGTTTTGAAACCACAATATCCTACTTGTACCTATAGCCCTATAACATGCAAAAAAAAAAAGCAAAAAAAGCACGTAAACACAGGGTATTTTTAAACTCAGGACAAAATTTTGAATCTATTTAGCAGTTTTTTTCCCCCATTCGCTTTTGTAGATGAGTAAAAGATTTTTCAAGTAAAAGTAAAAAAAACATGTATTTTTTTTCAATTTTTCATCATATTTTTTTTTATTATTTTTAAATTAAAATACATGAGATTATATAAATAATGGTATGTAAAGAAAGCCCCTTTTGTCCTGAAAAAAAACAATATATAATTTGTATGGGAACAGTAAATGAGAAAGCGGAAAATTACAGCCAAACACAAACACCACAAAAGTGTAAAAATATGCCTGGTCGCAAATGTACAACATCGCAAAAAAGGTCCAGTCCTTAAGGGGTTAATCATTTTTTGAGGTATGTAAATTGGACATGTTTAGTAGATGAGCCTTTTTCTCCATTCGGTTATTGTTTGGCATCAGGCCCTTTGTCAATTTCTATATCTATTGTATTATGCACACATGCAATATGTATGATACAGGATGGAACCGCTGTTAAATCAATGCTTTGCCATTTAGGGCAAGTCACTTGTTTTCCATTTATGCAGCCCTAGACACATCCCTTTGTGGTGACAGCCAACATAAAAAGTAGATCTTATAGCACAGTGCTTTTAGATATTTGTCTTTTGCTCTGTTAAAGGAAGGACAAAATAAAGTAATACATTTCATAAAGACCCAAGATCTCAAAATTTAGATTGATATTTACCCAAAAATGATTAAAAGTCCAAAGAGGAGCCAAGCGAGAAGACCAATTGAGTGTACGGTCCTTGTTAATATATTCTGACGGCAAGATGGGCATGTAGTGGATGCAGGCGTTTCATGAAAGGATTGCTGAAGTATGACAGTCGGTCCCACTGGAGCCATAATAACTAGGCAACATAAAAGAAACCAGTAAGTATGCAAAGTAAGTATGCAATACGTTAATGGAAATAGGTTTCTGGAAGGTGGAGAAAAACAAAACAAAACACAACCACAAACATAGAATAAAAGGAAGTCTAGTATTTTTTTCTCTGTATAATTCCACACATGCATTGCAATTTTATCTTTGGTTTTACAGATCAGATGTATACTACTGTAAGTATGATGGACCACGATGTCTGAGGCACATCACAATGTGTGGGATTAGTTTTACTATTTTGTTCATGCACTGTTAACCCTGCAAACTCAAATGTTTTTTCATAGCCAATAATAGTTGTCATTCACTTTGACAGAGATTGGATGCTTACGAGAAGCCAGCTGGGGTATTGCTGGACTTCTATTTAGTCGTTTATGTCACTTATTACATCTAAGCCTACTCTTCATAGTAACCTGTGACTGGGTATTTGGTCTTTAAACTCTGAAATAAGTCTTATTTGTAATCAGCTTTTTTTGATGGAATACTCTTATTTAGCATCTCATTGCTCTCAAAAGAAATACAAGGATTTTATTTTGCACATTTATGTTTAAGAGCCCTCAAACACACTGATTTGTTAATAGGTTTGTAAACATGGTACTTTTTTTACACCTGGGGCAGATGCAGCCGATAGTCCTACTCCATAGGCAGGAGGATAGCTCCATCCTACCCCTGTTCAAGAAGCGAGAAAAAATAAAAAAATAAAGTCTAGGTTAACATTTTTCACAAGGAAGCTTTAACATTGTAATTATTTATATGCCCTATAGCATAGCATAGCACCCAATCTTGGGAGTCCCCACCTACACCATTTTCAGTACCCGAGTCGTCTAGTCATCTAAAGATATAATGGCCTTCTGTTCTTAGGTACTGTTTGTTAGAGATGTAATTGGCAATTACAGAAGTCAGCTATATTAAGATAGTTAAGAGATAGGAGGAGAGATTGAGAATATATATTATATATTCTATATACTCAATGCTATAGTAGCATTTTATTGTTAGTCTTTATTTTGAGTAAAGTTTTCGCAAAGTAGGCAAGTCAAGAGTATTGAGGATACTGCACACATGGTGTCCTTCGTCATAGCAAAAGCAAGCATAATAAAATAAATAAGTTTCAGATGCATTGTATAAAAGCAATGTCATATAGCCTTGAACTAGGGGAGCGTATGCACCCATGACTCCCAGTGCAAAGAATGTGAGGTTAGGATAGCAGTAGTTTTACGACAGAGTAAGGGTGATCTGTCAGATCAAACAGTTTACTTAACCTGCACCAAGTCCGTGGGTTATGCCACTGAGTGGTTGTTAAGCAATCATTTTTACCTGGAGGTTGTGCTGTTGGTCCCATTCCATAAGCAGGTGGAGGAGGGTAGTTCCCTCCAGCCACACCTGTTCAAGAAAAAAATATATAAATATAAATATATATAAAAATATATAAGTTAACATATTATAACATAGAAATCTCTCCATTGATAGAGTCATGGGAAAAGTATACCCTCTAAATTCTGTGATTTTACATATCTGAACAATATTTCATTAGGTAAATACAACCTCAGATGACTACCACATGACATTGCACGGTCAGGATTTAACAAAAATAAAGCCAAAATGGAGAAGCCATGTGAGAAAAATAAAAATTAAAAAACCCCAGTAATTTTACTGTAGATTCCTTTTTTTCTTAGTATAGTGGCAGCACTTACAAGTGGGATGATCCTTCTAGTTGGGACAAGAAGCTCCCCCTTCTTTTTAGGATAATTGAAGTACTCCGCCTGCTGCCTCTTTATAACCTACCAGTCAGAAGAGAACACCAGTAATCCAAAATAACCAAACGGAGACTGAATACTGCAAACAAATATTTAATCCATATCAAAGTGGAGGGAAAACTTAGTACTGCCACTATGCTAAGAAAAAAGGAATTTACGGTAATTAAAATTACTGTTTTTTCCTTTCATATAGTGGCAGTACTTACAAGTGGGATATAGCAAGATCCCTGGAGACAAAAGAGGGTGGGGACTCAGGAGGCAACTGCCTGAAGCACCTTACACCCCAAAACAGCTTTCAATGATGAGGAAATGTCCAGCCTATAATGTTTGATAAGGTATGAAAAGATGACCAAGTGGCTGCTTTACAGATGTCTTCAGACGAGACAGCTGCTCTTTCAGCCCAGGAGGCTGGCATAGCCCTAGTGGAATGGGCTTTTAACGGAAATCTAAGGAGTCCCTTTGTAATAAGCTAACCTAATTGCATTGGTCAGCCACCTGGATAAAGAGGGTCTGGAAGCAGCACAGCCCTTGTGAGTGCCTTGAAAGGAGACAAAGATGATCTGAGGTCCTAAAATCCAGAGTTCTCTGAAGGTAGTCAGTGCTCTTCTAACATCGAATTGCCACTTTCTATCCAGATCCGATGAAAGAGACTGGCAAAATGCAGGCAGAATAATAGGTTGCATTGAAAAGTTGAAAAGTAGTTTTTTCCAACAACCATCAGGTTGAGGGACCGCACACTCCAGACAAGCTAAGTGCTTCAATTTATTTGTGGCTTTTTTTGGAACAGAGGCTAACATCTTGTCTTTTTCTGCCTTATCCGGTAAAATAGGACTGGACATAACACAAAACACCCCCCCCAAAAAAAAACAAAAAAAAAAAAAAAACAAACAAACAAAACCAAACACACAGACGTGTGTATAGGAGCATGCAAAAGAGATAGGTGATAAGGGAGAGTTTAAAGAGTTAAATCTCACCTCAAACCACCTTAGAACCATGTAGGAGGGCTGGTGACACTGAGAACCAGGACTGTACACCCACCCTTGGGGCCAGATAGGTTCTGCACAGCTTTATATGCACCCAAATTTAAAATTTGGCACCAAATTTGCGAACACCGTTTCAGGCATACTCAGTAGCGCGATTTGGTGGAATGCAAAACCACCTGGGCGTGTGTTCAACTGCTGTGCGCATGCGCCTAGCTCATTTGTGGAAGGGCTGCACAGAAACTCCCCACAGAAATAGATAATCGGTCACGTTCCATAACGCGAATCCCGGAGGTATCACTGCCGCTCAGCTCCAACTGGGGAGCTTTCGGGCCTCACCTCCCCGGCCAGTAGCCTGTGCTGACCGCACCATCTCCACCTGGATCCTGGGGAAAACTTGTCCGTCCCATTAGCTGGGACAAGAAGAACTGGTGTTCTCTTCTGACTGGCAGGTTATATAGAGGCAGCAGGCGGAACACTCCAATTATCCTAAAAAGAAGGGGGAGCTTCTTATCCCAACTAGAAGGAACATCCCACTTTTAAGTACTGCCACTATACGAAAGGAAAAAACCCACACCACGTACACCCTTATTGCTTTTATAGGAATTAAGAGGCCAAGTAGGAGACTGGAACTTCTAAATCAAATTCCCCTTTGTCAATCAGCAAATGTGACCCCCATCTTTATTTTTACATTTTTTACTTTCCAAGTCAAGACTTCCAGGAAACACTATATATGACCCATCTAATCTGGGACACCATAAACTGGGGAGAAGCAAAGTACAGGGTGACACTGTTCAAGTCCTCTATATTAGATCTGTACACAACATGGTCATTTTTCCCCCAGTTACTTTTTTGGAGCGTTTTAGCTCTACAAGTGCATTCAAGCAAGAGAGTGACAAATCAGGCCCAAGCACACCAACTGGGTTTATTTTTTTTTTTTTTTTTTAAGTTTGGGCATATGACAAAGTGTGGGTACTTGACATTTGATAGTGGAGGTTTTCCCCTTCAGTGTGTTCAGTTAAAAAAATTAAAAAAATAATAATAAATAAGTGCTTATCATTTGACAATTTACCATAAGGTCCACCTGGTATCAGTCATTTCCTCCTTTAAGAGGTAGAAGTTCCTGCTTGGCCAGCTCCTTGGCAACGAACGTCAGCTAATCACTCTCAAATAACTAATCTGAACTGCTGGGCTAAATTAGAGATGCTAGATTAAAGTTTCCAGCCCTCAATGGAATAAGTGCATGTAAATTGTCAAGCTATTAGCAAATTTTTAATTTGGGTTTGTGCAAGATCATTCCTGGCATTATAGCCGCTACAGCACATTTGCAGCTGTTATGGTGCTTTGAGTGTTCCTCAGAGGAGAAAGGCTTACTAAAGATGGACAATATTATATAATGAGGAGAGGAGGGATTGAGAGAGGATGAATTTAGGAATGGGCATCTAAATAATGAAGATTAGTAGAGAATCTTATAAAAAGGAGAAACCAAGGACCGGCACAAGTGGAGTAGGTAACTTCTAGATAAGGAGGCGATGATCTTATGAAGGACATAGCATGTGATCTGGCATATCTAAGTTATGTGAACTACTATTTTAGTCACAAGCATTTTAAGAGAACAGTGTTTATAGTTGTAAGACATCCGTTTACATTACACAGCCACTCAAGCAGTGATGGTGCATGTCACCAAGTCTCACTTTTATTGCTTGAGAGTGCGTGCTTGGGGTGATCAGTGACCATATGTTTTCATATAAGAATGAAACAAGAGACCCTGTTTTACTGTGTGAGTGGGTCAATTACTTACTGTGAGACAGTCAGTGGGATTGTTTTTAATATCAAGATACCAGTCTGTATGGCAGTGCCTACAATAAGCATGTCTTCATACAACTAATGATAGCCATCTACAAAAACCACTTAAAAGTTAAGCTGTACAGTCAATTTCTACTTTCATAAATAGCCCTGATACACAGAAAGTTGCAAGTTAAGAGAAAAAAAAAAAAAATGGGAAACTCCATGGGAGGCTGGGGGGGAGGGAAACACTAGTTAAGAACCCTGAAAATCATTTTATAAACTGGAGAGTACATACAATTCAAAGATATTCAATAAG
Source organism: Pelobates cultripes (assembly GCA_933207985.1). Taxonomy (NCBI): domain Eukaryota; kingdom Metazoa; phylum Chordata; class Amphibia; order Anura; family Pelobatidae; genus Pelobates; species Pelobates cultripes. Next base: position 69,398,937 of record OW240918.1, on the reverse strand, counting down.
TAATAGAATGCCCATGTGCATAATATATGGGGAAGCAGGACCCCAGAAAATTAGTGTTTCTAATTCCATATACAATGTAAAGTTATAAGTGTGCACATATTATACTCCTATTCAAAAAGCCATAGGTCTAACAAGTTAGGTACAAAACAGCCTTATCAGCCAAAATACCTTGGTGATTGTGCAGCACAGCCCCATATCACATTTTATGTGTCTGCATAATTGGCACCCAAATTAAGAGCCTTCTCCCAAAATTCATAATGATGTGGGTGTGCATATTAACATAATGTGTTAAATATTCAAGTGTATCCTGTTATAGAAAAAGGAGATCATATTGAACTAGTGCACATTAGTCAAAACATACCTACACTGTCTTTCTGTAATGGGCTTGACAGTTTATCATGTCACACACCTGATCCTATGCAGTTTAACCCCTTAAGGACCAAACTTCTGGAATAAAAAGGGAATCATGACATGTGTCCTTAAGGAGTTAAATAAAATGCAAGTTTGGAATCTAGAATGTGAATCAGCAATTTCATTTAAGGATATTCTACAAATTTCAGTTTGCACTTTATGTGGACATTTGCAAAAATAAAATACTTGAGCCAAGTGAAAAGGACTGTGCCTTCTATTCCTACTCACTTGTTACAATTAATTTGCCTCTTGCATTACAGTTAGTAAGCACACAAGAGCAATCTATAAGCCCTTTTCAAGTTTACACTCTACATAACTTCTAGTTTGTAGATACATTTCTTGGTGAGGAGTTACATGATCAGATGTCCAAACTCATACAACAAAGCAAAAATGTAGAGAAAAAAATAAACACACAAGCACATTAGTGTTACAACAACATCTAAGTAGTAATGATTAACGTTCCAGCTAGACAGACCTGAATTGAGATAATTTACATAATTAATACCAGATGTCAAAAATCTTGTACTTACAATGTATCTAAATCATGTACTTACCAGGTTGTGAGGTTGTAATGTCTGGATTTCCACCAGGGGGATACTTATTGTCATACATTCTTGGTATTCACCTTAATGAAAAGAACAAAATAAAAACACGTTAGTTTGTGCAGTCGAATGAGTATCCTCCTCGATCTTTATCATTAAAATATTCTTAGCAGTTATTCAGCAGGTTTGTACTTTAACTTGTAATTTAGATTTGTCATTGTTTGTCTTAAAGCTCACCTAGGTTTACAGCTGGTCACTGTAGCAACCTAAGCTACAAATGAAAGAGGAACAGTGAAATATGATAGTGTTTGCTCACTGTGGTTCTCTTTTGTGTGTAAATTTGTGAAAGGTTTTTCGCCAACATGTGAATGGTTTCAAAGGGAATGTAAAACAATTCTAGATTCAAGCAGCCATAATTATATGCTTTTGGCTAGTTTGCCTTCAATAGTAAGTGCTCTTCAAATTCCCGACAATTCACACTCTGAAACAACCCAGCCAAAATCAGGAATGTGTTTTAAGTAATCTAGTTCAAGAATCACTGCAACAAGGAGGTCAAAATAGACAACTAACCGTTTGACCTCAAACTCTGGAAAATGGCTACCAGTCACACTGTCCTACCATTTACACTGAAAGTCTGAGGCATTAACCAGTAAGCCTTGACCCGATTGTGCTGAGGCTCAACCTATCACTAGCTCCCCATTCAGAAATGGAGTGAAATAGAGAACATATAATTTTCAGTCACTTTACTGAATGGACTGACCATCATGACTGTACCCCCACATCTATATTATTTACCCATTTCCACAGAAGTGACACAAAAAAAAAAAAAAAACCCACATTTAACCTTAGAATTACTGTACTGAAGCCACCTGTAATTAAAAACTTACACACCCAGTCTCCAAGCAACAGTTACTTTGCCTCTTCTGAAATCATGTTGGGATATTTTTAGCCCCATCCAGTGTGTCTTACAGAGATAAAAACACAGCAACGACATTCCAAAGAATGCAGGTCAATATGCGATGTGCAAGAATACAGAACATGAAGACCCCTGATTTTTGAAGTTCTCTAGTAACTGCCAGTCTTACAGCCTTTAGAGGCAAGTTCCCTGGCAAATGTAAAATCTCAAATAGTAACAAGTTATATTGCCAGAGAGAAAGGGGGACAACACCTATGTAACCAAACCAAGACATTAAAATGTGGTTAGTGTCACTTTAATATATATATATATATATATATATATATATATATATATATATATACACACATACATACATACATACATACATACATACATACATATACACACACACACACAGCCAATAAAGTGGCTACGTAAAAAAAATAAAAAAAATAAAATAAAAAATAATATGATCAAAACAAAAACATTTTCACAGTCTATCCCAAATGCCTATGTACATTTACACAGATGTTTTAAAACCATTGCAATTACAAAGTATAAACTCACCTGCCGATATCAAAGCAAGCGATCAGGTGAATCCTACACTAACACTTCAACACGCTACCATACACACACACACAAAAAAAAAATAACATAGTCAATGAGAAGGGTATCGTTATTTATCCCTGGTAACTAATTAACACTAAACAGGAGACACATGGAGTGGGCGGGATCAACGTAATATGGTTGTGTAATAAACAAGCAAATAAAAACCACAGAAATTAGGCCGGGACTAACTGGGTTAATCATTGAAGTAACAATTGCCAGGAATTAAACATGAATTTCAAATATAACACTGAACTGCTAAAAATCTTCAAGTCAGATATTCTTCCAGCTCAGATACTTTGTCTTTACATTTAACTTTGAATTTAATTCACTTTGAATTCCCAACAATTCTCTCTTTAATAAATAAATAAGCATAACAATAAAAGCTACCCACATACTATCCTTATTCCCTTTACATTTAAATAACATTGTTAAGATCACTGAAATAGCCATGGGAATGTAAGGTCATATACAAATATCAAGGCATGAGTCATTGGAGGGATATTGAAATGTTTACTCCAAGCAGTGATTTTAAGTGGTTATGGTGCCTGGAGTCTGTAAGTGCAGAGTTTTGCTTTGAAACCCTGCACATGCAGAATTTAACCCCTTTACTACGCAATTTGTAACTCCACCTTTGGCAGCATCAGTGGCGCATCATCAGCCAGCCCAGAGCAAAAATGTTGGACTGGCTAATGTCATACTTCTATGCAAATAATTGCATTCTTCATTGGCTGAGAGTGGTTAGCTGATGCTCTAAGCCAGTGTTTCCCAACCCAGTCCTCAAGTACTCCCTACCCGTCCAGGATTTAAGGATTACTCATTTGTGTCTAAGGTGTGTGTTGAAAAAAAAAAAAAAAACCCTTTAGACACAACAGGGTAATCCCTAAATCCTGGACTGGTAAGTGGTATTTGAGGACTGGGTTGGGAACCCCTGCTCTAAGCCAATGAATGTAGACAGCCTCAGCATTAGTGATGTACCAAACGGTTCGCTGGCGAACGGTTCCTGGCGAACATAGCATGTTCGCATTCGCCACGGCGGGCGAACATATGCGCGGTTCGATCCGCCCCCTATTCGTCATCATTGAGTAAACTTTGACCCTGTACCTCACAGTCAGCAGACACATTCCAGCCAATTAGCAGCACCACCCTCCCTAGCAGACCCTCCCACCTCCTGGAAGGCATCCATTTTAGATTCATTCTCAAGCTGCATGCTTAGTGAGAGGAGGGAAAGTGTAGCTGCTGTTGATTAGATAGGGAAATGCATAGCTAGGTTAGGGTATGCTTTTTATTTTTTTATTTTTTTTTCTATGTAATGTAATTGCAGTTAGTTGTCTGCCACTGCTGCCAGCTTCTGTGTCAGGCTCACAGTGGATACTGTGCCCATTTCCCCAGTAAGTGCCACCACTTATATCTGGTGTCACAATAGCTTGCATTTAAAACAAAAAACTTTTTTCACTGTTATAGATTGAATAGCAGTCAGTGTCCTTAAAGCGGGTGTGTTACGCTAACAGTGGATACGGTGCCCAGTGCCACCACTTATACTGGTGTCACAATAGCTTGGATTTAAAAACAAAAAACTTTTTTCACTGTTATAGATTGAATAGCAGTCAAGTTGTCCGTTGGTGTCATAATAGCTTCCATGTACAGGTAAGACACGCAAGTGTTTCGTAAGGGTCTGTATTCTTCTTCCCTGAGGATACGCTTGCAAAGCCTGTTGAACGAGGTGACCTTGCCCGGGTCCCAGGCGTACGGTTCCTAAAATGGCTGCCATATACACGTCCACTGATAGGAGACGCGGAAGGTATTAAACTGATCAGAACAATACTAAAACACACCACAAATAAGGTTTCTCTCCTGTATGGCTCCTCAAATGATGCTTAAGATTAGAAGCGGCTGAAAAGCATTTCTCACACTCCTAACAAAAATATATTTTTTTAACATTCTCTCCACTTTGAACGAAATGACGTTTGGGAAGAGATTAACATAATTAAACACAGACAGTAAAAATACAGTTTTTAGCCATACACTGCCAGCGCTTCTCTGTGTCAGGTCTACAGTGGATACTCTCTCAGCCCATTTCAGTCAGTGCTACCTCACTTATATTCCGGTGTCACAATAGCTTGCATTTAAAAAACAAAAAACTTTTTCACCGTTATAGATTGAATAGCAGTCGCGTCCTTAAAGCTGGGTGTTACGCTAACAGTGGATATCGGGCCCAGTGCCCACTCACCGGTGTCATAATAGCTTGTATTTAAAAACAAAAAACTTTTTTCACTGTTATAGATTGAATAGCAGTCAGTGTCCTTAAAGCGGTGTGTCAGGCTCACAGTGGATACTGTGCCCAGTGCCACCACTCACTCACTGGTGTCACAATAGCTTGCATTTAAAAAAAAACAAAACTTTTTCACTGTTATAGATTGAATAGCACTTAGTTGTCTCAAAGCGGGTGTGTCAGCCCTACAGCGTGTACTCTGCCAGTTTACAGTGCCACTCATATCTGGTGTCATAATAGCTTGTATTTAAAAACAAAAAACTTTTTTCACTGTTATAGATTGAATAGCAGTCAGTGTCCTTAAAGCGGTGTGTCAGGCTCACAGTGGATACTGTGCCCAGTGCCACCACTCACTCACTGGTGTCACAATAGCTTGCATTTAAAAAAAAACAAAACTTTTTCACTGTTATAGATTGAATAGAAAGGCAGTCAGTGTCCTTAAAGCTGGGTGTGTGCCACGCTTAACAGTGGATACGCCGGTGACCAGTGCCACCACCTCACTGGTGTCATAATAGCTTGCATTTTAAAAACAAAACTTTTTTCACTGTTATAGACTGAATAGCAAAGCTAGTTATCTCGCTGGGTGTGTCAGTAGCCCTACAGCCGTACTCTGCTGGAAGTTTACAGTGCCACCATATCTGGTGTCATAATAGCTTGCATTTAAAAAAAAAACTACTATCTTGGGGAGGTTTTTACACGTTCCTATATGGCACTTACTGGGCTTTAGGGTCAGTCCCGACTCCCTAATCCGGTCTATTACGGCTCCTATGTGGGTCAGGTGTTCGGGCCAGGAGCTGCTAAAAATGTCTATACCATTCAAGTAGGTGTGTATCAGTGTGTATCAGGGATCCTTAGGACAGGTGTCAATCCATATCTGCCAAGTGACCCTATGTAGGGGGAACAGTCTCTATTCTGCTCTGTGTCAGTGTGTGTCATGGTCTCTGAGGACATGTCAATCCATATCTGCCAAGTGACCCGATGTAGGAGGAACAGTCCCTATTCTGCTCTGTGTCAGTGTGTATCAGGGATCCTTAGTACATGTGTCAATCCATATCTGCCAAGTGACACGATATAGGAGGAACAGTCCGTATTCTGCTCTGTGTCAGTGTGTATCAGGGATCCCTAGGACAGGTGTCAATCCATATCTGCCAAGTGACCCTATGTAAAAAAGGCCTGATGAGATGAGCTGCCTTGGGCTAAAAATGGTCCACACACTGCTGTATTTTAGCTCTGAATGCCGGTTGACTTGCGTGACTTATCCGCCACCAACTAGGGTTCAAGCAGCCATGTTTTAGGGCACTTTCTGCCTGTGAAACAAACATCATTTTTTCTGGCCGCTGCTACAGCAGCGGCTGCAACAATACCGAATTTTTCAGGCATGTGTACATGCCTAATTTTTAGGCCCTCTGGTGCTGCACTGTGGCTTCAAAACTTTTTTAACTGTTATAGATTGAATAACAGTTAGTTGTCTGCAAGCGTCAGAAAGTCACCCCCTTGCCCGGCGTCTGACACCTGGCTTGTCTGAACTATTAGCCCGCCAGCTTTTACCATACAATCTGGTGGAGTCTGAGGCGTTCAAAAAATTTGTAGCTATTGGGACACCTCAGTGGAAGGTACCCGGCCAAAATTTCTTTGCGCAAAAGGCAATCCCCAACCTGTACTCGACTGTGCAAAAGGAAGTAATGGCAGTGTTGGGGCAAGAGTCCATCTGGCCACTGATACCTGGTCTGCAAAGCAGTGTGTACTTTATAAATGGCTCCACCTGCCACCCGTACAGCAACACAGTCTCCAGTTAGGAGGACCGACCAAGCATCTTCTTCCATCTCCCTGTTACAAAAATCAATGCCGTGTACACGTCCACTGATAGGAGACGCTGAAGGTATTAAACTGATAAAAATAGTACTAAACACACCACTACTATCTGGTGTCACATTAGCTTGACCGCCAAGAGGCAGCCCCAAATTTGCAGTAAGAGGACCACCAAGCATCTTCCTTCCATCTCCTGTTACAGAAATCACTGCCATATCCATACAAATTGCATGAATGTCCAGGGATAGTTTTCTCCAGACAAATGTTGTCGCCTCGTTGAACGAGGTGACCTTGCTCGGGTCCCAGGTGTACTTACAGTTCCTAAAATGGCTGCCATATACACGCCCACTGATAGGAGACGCTGGGAAGGTATTAAACTGATCAGAACAATACTAAACACACCACTAATAAGGTTTCTCTCCTGTATGGCTCCTCAAATGATGCTTAAGATTAGAAGCGGCTGAAAAGCATTTCTCACACTCCGAACAAAAATATATTTTTTTAACATTCGCTCCACTTTGAACGAAATGAAGTTTGGGAAGAGATTAACATAATTAAACACAGGCAGTAAAACTACAGTTTTTAGCCATACACTGTAACTTTAAAACTACACATCCCATCTTCATAATTACATATTTGGAATCAGCACACTTAAAACATAAACATAACCAAAAATCTGCCAAATCCATCCAGGGGTTAAAAAGTTAGCTGGAGGTCCCTTTATGACCGACCGCAAGCACATTTTCCTGCCCAAAACAGTTCCATAGATTGGGGCTGTGCGGTCGGTCTATTTCAGGTTGAAAAAACGACTAAGTCCCATCGCCGAATGGGACTTAGTCTCTGCAGCTGTAAAACCAGTAGGGGAGAAGGTAGAGCTCAGCGGTGTTCGCGGAAATGTGTAGCCAGGGCCGGACTGGGAATTAAAAGCAGCCCTGGAAAAAAAATATTTACCAGCCCCATAATGCATCGCGCCAGCATAGTGTGCAGATACAGAGTTAGAACAGATAACTTAAAATTAAAAAGTACTTCAACGTAAAAAGAGCACTCATAGGCTTCAAAATAAACAAAAGTGCAGATTTATTTTAAGCAGACGTGCCTTTGCATGTAATCAATGTTTCAGTCCAACTACCTTGATATATTAAGGAAAGCTTGTTAATGGGACTGAAATGGTGAATGTATGTAGGGCACAACTGTAAAAAAAAATTATTTTGAAGTCCTGTGGGTGTGCTCTTCACTTTAAATATGTTATTGTGCTGGAGTATGCACCTAGCAACAAGACTGGGTCAATATCTGCTCATTACATATGGTACATATTAATGAAATTTCTCTGTGTATTATGCTTTTATAAATGTACATTAATATGTGTAAATATAATAGGTATATATATATATATATATACATATATATATATATATATATATATATATATATATATATATATCTAATACACACTTTAATATACATGTCTTTTACTAGTGGCGGATCCAGAGCCTGAGCCTGAGAGGGGCACTTGTAGATTATTTAAAGAAATATTCCATGCACAATAACCACTACTCCTCTGTGTAGTGGTTATGGTGCCAGGAGCGTCGGCACCCCCTCCCAGAGTAAGTCGTCAAACCGTTTAAGAACAGTTTGACACCTTACCTGGAGTCTGCTGGGATATGGGGTTGTAGTAGGGTATAGGAGCAGTGGTGCAATGTGTGTGAAAGGTTCAGTGTGTGGGTGGGCAGTGTGTAAATGTGTATGGTGTGTGTGTGGGGGGGGGGCAGTGTGTGAATGTGTCTGGTGTGTGTGTGTGGGGCAGTGTGTGTATGGGGCTAGAGTTCACTCCTACTACTGGGACCACCAGGAAGTGGTGAGAGTGAACTCTAGCCCGTAGCTCCAGGGCTAGAGTTCACCCTTGTGAGAGCCGGAGCGTTGCCCCAGGTCCTCTCTTCCAAGGGGAAGGCCTTGGGGGCTTTGTGATATATACTGCCCCTATGTGTGTCTCTTTATCTCCAGCCCCTCTGTGTGCCTTTTTGTCTCCCCCAGTCACTTTGTATGTTTCTTTCTCCACCTCACTGCTCCTCTGTGTCAATGTCTCCCCTCCTCTTCCCAGTCTCTCTCTTCCCCCTCTGCCTCTTTCTTCCCCTCCCCTTGTGTGTCTCTCTCTCATTTCTCCCTCTTTGTCTCTCTCTTCCCCCTCTGCCTCTTTCATCCCCTTTCCCTGTGTCTCTTCCTCCCCCCTTTCCCTGTGTCTCTCCC
>OW240918.1:69357726-69390055 GCA_933207985.1 Pelobates cultripes | reverse complement strand
TTTCGCAAAAAGGCAATCCCCAACCTGTACTCAATTGTGCAAAAGGAAGTAATAGCATCTCTGGCACACAGTGTTGGGGCAAGGGTCCATCTGACCACTGATACCTGGTCTGCAAAGCATGGTCAGGGCAGGTATATCACCTACACTGGGCATTGGGTAAACCTGCTGACGGCTGTCAAGCATGGAATGCGTGGCTCTGCAGAGGAGTTGGTGACACCGCCACGACTTGCAGGCAGGCCTGCTGCCACCTCCTCTACTCCTCCTACTCCATCCTCTTCCATAACCCTCTCGCTGAGTCCTCTTCTTTCTTGCTGCGTCTTGCTCCACATCAACGGATAGGGGGCGTAACAGTGATTAAACTGATAACAATAGTACTAAACACACCACTCCTATCTGGTGGCACATCAGATTGCACGCGCAGTGCCCCAAATTTGTTGTGATCTGTGAGTAAGGTAAACGGTTGTCCATACAAGTAAGGTTGCAGCTTTTTGAGGGCCCACACCACAGCCAGGCACTCCTTTTCAATGGCAGTTTATCTACTTCCCTGGGCAAAAGTTTCCGGCTGAGATAAGCCCCGGGTTGCTCGCCGCCATCTGCTCCGACTTGGCTCAGTACTGCTCCCAATCCAAACATAGAAGCGTCTGTATGGACGACAAAGCGTTTAGTTGGATCAGGAGCAGAAAGTACAGATGATTTAATGAGCGTCGTCTTGAGCTGTTGGAAGGCCTGTTCACACTCTGGGGCCCATACTACTATCTTGGGGAGGTTTTTCCACTTTCCTATATGGCACTTACTGGGCTTTAGGGTCAGTCCGGCCTCCCTAATCCGGTCTAGTACGGCTCCTATGTGGGTCAGGTGTTAGGGCCAGGAGCAGCTAAAAATGGCTATATCATCCAAGTAGGCACAGGCATACTCCTGAAACCCATCCAGTAGCCGATCTATCATCCTCTGAAAGTTAGCCGGGCATTCTTCATCCCGAATGGCATGACCTTAAACTGATACAGGCCAAACAAGGTGACAAATGCCGACTTGTGGATGGCGTCCTCGGCTAATGGAATTTGCCAGTACCCCTTGCACAGATCTATTGTGGTGAGGTACTGGCCTCTGGCCATTTTGTCTAGGAGCTCGTCTATCTGGGGCATAGACGAGGCGTCTGAGGTTGTTTTATCGTTTAGCCTCCGGTAGTCTACACAGAAACGGGTCGTGCCGTCCCGTCCCGTTTCGGTACTAGTACTACCGGGGAGGCCCAGGGGCTGTCAGAGTGTTCTATCACCCCATACTGCATCATTTCCTCAATTTCTTTCTGAATATTTTCTTTAACTGCTTCGGGAATGCGATAGGCGGTTTGGCGAAGGGGGGTCTGGTCTACGGTTTCAACTTTGTGAATGGTTAACGGACTGTACCCAGGTAGGTTGGAAAACGTGGCCCCCTTGTCCTGGATTAGTCTTTGGACCTGGGTTCGCTCCTGGGGGTCTAACCGTTCTCCTAACTGTACTTTTCCCAGGTCTCCGCTCTGGCTCTCTAGGTCTAGGAGATCTGGGAGTGGCAAATTATCATAATCTTCAGTGGCAGGTGCACAGATCGCGGTTACCTCTTCCGTGCGCTCGTGGTATGGCTTGAGCATGTTCACATGGAGCATGCGCTTGCCTCCCATGCCTGTGACCGCACCGATCACAAAGGTGGTATCACAAACCTGCTCTACCACCTTGTATGGGCCCTGCCAGGAAGCCTGCAGTTTGTCCTTGTGGACAGTGTCAATCCATATCTGCCAAGTGACCCTATGTAGGGGGAACAGTCTCTATTCTGCTCTGTGTCAGTGTGTATCATGGTCTCTGAGGACAGGTGTCAATCCATATCTGCCAAGTGACCCTATGTAGGAGAACAGTCTCTATTCTGCTCTGTGTCAGTGTATATCAGGGGCTCTGAGGACAGGTGTCAATCCATATCTGCCAAGTGACCCGATGTAGGGGGAACAGTCTCTATTCTGCTCGGTGTCAGTGTGTATCAGGGGCTTTGAGGACAGGTGTCAATCCATATCTGCCAAGTGACCCTATGTAGGAGAAACAGTCCCTATTCTGCTCTGTGTCAGTGTGTATCAGGGACCCTTAGGACAGGTGACAATCCATATCTGCCAAGTGTAGGGGGAACAGTCCGTATTCTGCTCTGTGTGAGGAGGAGGAATGGGAAATGAGTAGCTCGGCATCCAACCTTGTGCAAATGGGGTCTTTCATGCTGTCGTGCCTGTTGAGGGACCCTCGTATAAAAAAGGCTGAAGGAGAACGACCTGTGCTGGGTGTCCACGCTACTAGACCCCCGGTATAAGCAGACAGTGGCGGAAATGTTACCGAATTACAAGTCGGAAAGGATGCAGCATTTGCAAAATAAATTAAAAAGTATGCTTTACACAGCGTATAAGGGTGATGTCACAGCACAACGGGAATCTAACAGGGGAAGAGATGAAAGTCATCCTCCTCCTCCCACGACCTCGCCATATCTGCCAAGTGACTCTATGTAGGGGTAACAGTCCCTATTCTGCTCTGTGTCAGTGTGTATCAGGGGCTCTGAGGACAGGTGTCAATCCATATCTGCCAAGTGACCCTATGTTGGGGTAACATTCCCTATTCTGCTCTGTGTCAGAGTGTATCAGGGATCCTTAGGACAGGTGTCAATCCATATCTGCCAAGTGACCCTATGTAGGAGGAACAGTCCCTATTCTGCTCTGTGTCAGTGTGTATCAGGGACCCTTAGGACAGATGTCAATCCATATCTGCCAAGTGTAGGGGGGAACAGTCCCTATTCTGCTCTGTGTGAGGAGGAGGAATGGGAAATGAGTAGCTCGGCATCCAACCTTGTGCAAATGGGGTCTTTCATGCTGTCGTGCCTGTTGAGGGACCCTCGTATAAAAAGGCTGAAGGAGAACGACCTGTGCTGGGTGTCCACGCTACTAGACCCCCGCTATAAGCAGACAGTGGTGAAAATGTGACCGAATTACAAGTCGGAAAGGATGCAGCATTTGCAAAATAAATTAAAAAGTATGCTTTACACAGCGTATAAGGGTGATGTCACAGCACAACGGGAATCTAACAGGGGAAGAGGTGAAAGTCATCCTCCTCCTCCCACGACCAGCCATATCTGCCAAGTGACCCTATGCTTAGGGGTAACAGTCCCTATTATTCTGAATACTGTATTAAATTGTGTATCAGGGGGCTCTGAGGACAGGTGTCAATCCCATATCACCAGAAGTGACCTATGTAGGAGGAACTGCAGTCCCTATTCTGATCTGTGTCAGTGTGTATCAGGGATCCTTAGGACGGGTGTCAATCCATATCTGCCAAGTGACCCGATGTTGGGGTAGCATTCCCTATTCTGATCTGTGTCAGTGTGTATCAGGGGCTCTGAGGACAGGTGTCAATCCATATCTGCCAAGTGACCCTATGTAGGGGAACAGTCTATTCTGCTCTGTGTCAGTGTGTATCATGATCTCTGAAGACAGGTGTCAATCCATATCTGCCAAGTGACCCTATGTAGGAGGAACAGTCTCTATTCTGCTCTGTGTCAGTGTGCATCAGGGGCTCTGAGGACAGGTGTCAATCATATCTGCCAAATGACCCTATGTAGGAGGAACAGTCTCTATTCTGCTCTGTGTCAGTGTGTATCAGGGGCTCTGAGGACAGGTGTCAATCCATATCTGCCAAGTCACCCTATGTAGGAGGAACAGTCCCTATTCTGCTCTGTGTCAGTGTGTATCAGGGATCCTTAGGACAGGTGTCAATCCATATCTGCCAAGTGACCCTATGTAGGGGGACCAGTCTCTATTCTGCTCTGTGTCCGTGTGCATCAGGGGATCTGAGGACAGGTGTCAATCCATATGTCAAGGTGTCAATATGTCATATGTCAGGTGTCAATCCATATTCAGTGTGACTTAGGAATGTTAGGTGATTTCTGCCCTTTATGGATTAAAACCAGACTCTGCATCAACTGTGTAATTTTCCATGGGAGTTTTGCCATGGATCCCCCTCCGGCATGCCACAGTCCAGATGTTAGTCCCCTTGAAACAACTTTTCCATCCCTATTGTGGCCAGAAAGAGTCCCTAAGTGTTTTAAAATTCGCCTGCCCATTGAAGTCTATGGCGGTTCGCCCGGTTCGCCGGTTTGCGAACATTTGCGGAAGTTCGCGTTCGCCGTTCGCGAACCGAAAATTTCGTGTTCGCGACATCACTACTCAGCATCATCAGAGGAGGAAAGACCCACGGCATCTGTTACAAAATGACTTTCCCCATTACCAAGAAATGAGATCCTGGATACTCCTCACATGTTACCACTACAGCAGGCAGTAGTGGTTATGGTATGCGGAGTAACCCTTTAACCCAGATAGAAATAGATGTATTTCCTTATCTCTGATGGTGGAGCATAGTGGATAGCATGTTTAAATGGGCATGAAAGCTCTGTACAATGTTCATGGGCCAATTGAGAACTCAGAAAAGGGATATGACTATCGCCACCATTTATAATTGTGAAAGTGCACAGAGCACTCTGGCAGGGTTATTCACTGAACTCCAAATGTTTGCGACTTAAACCTGAATGAAAAAACCAAGGCAAAAATAGCTGATCTACAAAAAGTCATTTTGATTTAAATTGCAAGAAATATTATTTTAGTGAATAACCATCAAAGTTATAACCCCAGTGAGAGTTGCCAGGATATCAAAGTGAATTTAAACTTTAAGGCCAAAATAACCAAACTGAAAGCATAGCAAACTTGGAGAACTTTTCCAGTTTGGCTATTTATGCCTTAATTTTGAAATTCACTTTACTTTGAATTCTCACTTCAGTGAATAACCCTGTAAAAGTGTGGCTTCAGCACTTTGCAAAAATCACTGCAGCCTAAGCCTGCTCCCCAGAGCTGTCAATCAGGCAGTCAAGCATAAGAGTTCTAGGTTGCTAGTTTACTAAACTACTTTCCCATAAATCTCTGCTATGAATGTGAAAATAGTCTCTTTCTTTTGAGGGAGGGCTCTGTGCGCAACTGCAGACCGACCCAGCAACCAGTGCACTAAGGGAAAACTGTGAAGGGGAATAACTTTTTGTTTTCTTGAATTATTTTCAGTGTATTTATGTATTCAGAAATAGTGGATTATTTCCCCCATAGTTTACCTTTTACACTACACCTTTTAGAAGCAATAACAGCCTGTGCTAAAACAAACAAATCATCCATCCATGCTTTTCTGCTATTGCTTATATTTATGGTATTCCTGTAAGTTGTTTGATTAAAGTTACGCAACACAATACAAAACGGGATGTTCAGCGTGACGTGAGAGAAATTAGGACATATCATAAAAGAGGTGTGTGTGGAGTTTATAATTAATCTCAAGATGAGGAAGAAGACTAGTGAAAAATGTGGAAAATAAAAGCACAAGGCATGTGAAGCGACATAAAAGAGCAAGGTGTGTAACGCATTAGTAAAGAAAGCAGGTATTTTTGTCAGAGTTCTGTTCATGTGACAATAAAATATATTTAAACATGTTAGATATTAACTGTGTGTGTGACCTGAGTTAATATTTTATATATATATATATATATAAAGATGAAGGTCCGACCGTATAAATTATTGAGTGTTCATTATAGGCTAGGCTGACTTGATATGAGGGCTAATTATGGGATGTCATGTACAAGTTATGAGTAGACACTTATAATCAATGGACAGGATTACAGATCACTCTCTGACTGGGTGAATTGTGATATTAATTGAATTAAGGAGATTGGGGGCAATAACGAGGTTATTCACTAAACTCTGAATTCAATGGCAAACGTAATCTGCCCAGGGCATTCAGATACCATAATCTAGATCAGGGGTTCCCAATTAATTTTTCCCATGGAACCCTTTGACATAGTGTATCAACATCTTGGAACCCCCCCTCCCCCCCACCACCACCTCCCCCATCCAAAAAATATTCAATTGCACCATTTTTTTTTTGTTTGTTTGTTTTTAAATATGCCGGTGTGTATCAAGGTGTGTGTCTGTGCTTGTATGTGCCAGTTGTATATCTGACACACAGATACACTGGCAGATAGTGGCACACAGATACACACACTGACAGATACACTCACCTTGACACACAGTGTGTATTTGTGTGTGTGTATGTATGTATGTATCTATCTGTGTGTAAAGGTGTGTGTGTATTTGTGTTTGTATGTGCCAGTGTATCTGTGTGTGTGTGTGTGTGTGTATGTATGTATGTATGTATCTATTTGTGTGTCAATGTGTGTGTATCTGTGTTTGTATGTGTCTGTGTATCAAGGTGTGTTTGTCTGTGTTTGTATGTGCCAGTGTGTATGAATCTGACACACAGATACATACTGGCAGATAGTGGCACACAGATACACACACTGACACAGATGCACACACCTTGATGCACAGTGTGTATCTGTGTGTGTATGTGTGTGTATGTATGTATTTATCTATCTATCTGTGTGTCTATGTTTCAAAGTCTGTGTATCTGTGTTTGTATGTGTCTGTGTATCAAGATGTGTGTATCTGTGGTTGTATGTGCCAGTGTGTATGAATCTGACACACAGATACACACACTGGCAGATAGTGGCACACAGATACACAAAACTTGACACACAGTGTGTATCTGTGTGTGTGTATGCATGTGTGTGTGTGTGTGTGTGTGTGTATATCTGTGTGTCAAGGTGTGTGCATCTGGATTTGCATGTGCCAGTGTGTGTCAAGGTGTGTATATCTGTGTTTGTATGCGCCAGTGTGTGTTATAGTGTGTATATGTATCTGACACATAGATATACACACACACTGGCACACATATACACACTGACACACAGATACACACATCTTGACTCACAAATACACACACACTCAAACACTCAGATACACACAGTGACATACACACACTTGCACCCACAGATACACACTGACACACTCAGATAAACATACACAGGCACATACAAACACACTGATACATACTGGCACATGCACACACACACTTAGAGGCACACAGTGACACATACACAAACCTTGACACAGATACACACACTGACACTCTTTGACAGACACACACACACACTCTTTGACATACACCCTCACTGACAAACACACACACTCTTTGACAGACACACATACACTCTCACTGACAAACACACACACTCTTTGACAGACACACATACACTATCGCTGACAAACACACACTCTTTTACAGACACACATACAAACACATGACAAACACCCTCACTGACAAACACACTCACTGACAAGCACACATTCACTCTCACTGACAAACACACACAGACAAATACAAACTCCCTAACAGACACACATACAATTTTTTTAAAAAACATTTTACTTCACCCAGCCCCCCTACCTTTAGGAGTGCTGGCATGGAGTCCTTGGGGTCCAGTTGGGCTTCTGGCATGAAGTCCCTGTGGTCCATTGGGGCTGCTGGGTGGCTGGAGAGCAGACCCTGGGGTCCAGTGGGGCTGCTGAGCGACTGGCATGCGGGCGGTGAGGGAGCAGTGATCTCCCCGCTCAGCTCCCTCGCACGCCTCTTAGTGATGCCGGAGCCGTAGTGACATAATATTCTGGCTCCGGCATCACTGCTGTCCGCGCAAGGGAGCTGACCAGGGAGATCACTGCTTACTGCTCCCTTGCCGCCCCCAGCCATTTTGTTTTCACATTTTTTGGCGGAACCCCAATTAGTGTTAAGTTCCGGGGAACACCAATTGGGAAACGCTGATCTAGATATCTGTATTTTATTTTTATAAGCTTTAAAGTCTGTTTTTTGGTTTTCAGCATACAGATGAACATGCATGTCCACCATATTTCAGCCAGTCCGGAGATGACAAAGTTATTGAATATCTGAATTGTTTTGCTTGCCAGCAGTGCAGGCTGCCAGGAGACACATAGCTAAAGAAAAAACTCAGCAGAGCAAGGGTCCAGTAATGTGGTGGTTGCCACACTAAAAAGAATAATAACTAAAAAAATGTATAATACATATGGGTGTAATAAGACTCATATACAACTATTCAAAGTATCCTTTACACCATGGGTGCCCAAAAGGTAGATCAACAGATGTTTTAAAATTACAGCTTCCATGATAAAGCTGGGGCTCTACCTTTTGGGCACTCTTGCTTTACACTAGCCTGATGTGCTGTGGGTGGAAGCATGTTCTCTAATAACCAATCACACTTCTGAAGGGAATTACTGTTAGGGGTATTAACTATATCTGACATGACATCAGAGACTTGGTATCCCCTGATATTACTGGGTGCCTTATGCTTCTAATGTCTTAAAGTATGACAGCCAGCATTCTGAGTCATTGACACAATGACAAACTGCAACTGCAAGAGAGTTCTTCAAGTAGTCTGCACCTGGTATGGGAAAATTACCTAGTTTGAATGATTTCCTAAAGAAAGATTTTGAACATTAAGTTGCTGGAATTCTGGAAATTGATCATTTTACTAGTGTGCACACAATACAGTGTAATGTTAAAAAATAAAATACTCATATATTGCGAGTTACTAGTGCAACTTAATGCATCCAACTCACTGCAGAGTGAGATTCGCCTCTGTTAATTGTTGCAAGTCTGCTTCATCAAATGGTAACAACCAAATAAGTTTGCAAATGAATGGATCTATGGAATATTTTATGTATATTTAACTATTATGAAGTATTGTCTAGATATTCATGTTCAGCTATTGTGATGATATATAAATCCCTTGTAGCCAAGATAGCATTACAACTGCCAGTGCATAATTGGAGTTAGCATTATACAATAAAGGCTCTATTTAGGGCCTCTTGAAATACAAAGTGTTTATTTATTGCTGAGCATGAAGATTTCATTTTTGGTGATATGTTTGTAGATGATATGGGTAAATGAGGGATTCAAGCAATGTGTCTATTCCATTCAGAAAACTACTGCAAAATAATTTCCCTTCTTTATAATTCACCCAAGATATTGTTTTAATGCACTTGCTAAAGCCCTGCAAAGATTTCTTGTGATCATCCTCATGAAAAATAAGGCTAGTGAATTTCACTGGGGAAAATTAATTTGCATACATAGTTCTCGCAAGTTCATTAGGGTGTATAAATGATGACATTAGGGTCATAGAGTTATACAAATTACATGTTGTCTTAAATGTTACTCACTTGGCAATAGTTTGTTGCAACAATAAAATGTAATATATAGCAGCAATAAAATGTACAATAAAAACTGTGTGTGTAGAAACATAGAAACAGAATGTGATGGCAGATAAGAACCATTCAGCCCATCTAGTCTGCCCAATTTTCTAAATACTCACATAAGTCTTGTCTTATATCCCTGATCTTATAGCTAGGATAGCCTTATGCCTATCCCACACATGCTTAAACTCCTCCAATGTGTTAACTTCTACCACTTCAGCTGGAAGGCAATTCCATGTATCCACAACCCTCTAAGTAATACTTCCTGAAATTATTTTTAAACCGTCGCCCTCTGATTTAGGACTATGTCTTCTTGTTGTGGCAGTTTTTCTTCTTTTAAATATAGTCTCCTCCTTTACTGTGTTGATTTCCTTTATGTATTTAAATGTTTCTGTTTTATCCCCCTGTCTCGTCTTTCCTCTAAGTCAGTGGTTCCCAATCTTTTTTCTCTTGAGTACCCCTTGGCAGCCCATTTCCATAAATAGTACCCTTATATTAGTGAACTATTTGTAATTATTATAGTTGCTGTTATTTCAAATGTATATGCATTTCTCTGTCCCATCTACTCATTTTCTCTGTTCCAGGCTCCTCACAGTGCAGATACACACATGTGAATACACAAACACACAGACTGACACACGTGCAGATACACAGATACAAATTCTGACACAACACACATTCAGATACAGACACACAGATACAAACACTGACATACATACAGATGTACAGACACACAGGTACAAACAATGACACATTCATACAGATACATAACACAGACACACTGACACACATGCAGATACATAGACACAGATACAAGAACTGAGATACACATGGAAATGAAGAGACACACATACAGTTGAACAGACACAATGACATGCATGCACCTACCCACAGAGAAAACACTGACACATATAGATACAGACACACATGATGTACAGACAGGCAAACACATGCAGGCCACACATGCAAATACAAACACTGCCACACATATACATACAGATAAAGACACGCAGATACACATACAGATATAAACATTGATACACATACAGATGTACAGACACACATACACACTGCCACACATGCAGATGCATAGACACACAGATACAATCATTGACACACATACAGATACAGATACACATGTGGACACACACACAAATACAGATATACAGATACAGATACACATGTGGACACACACACAAATACAGATATACAGATACACACACTGACACACACATACAGACACATAGATACACACACATATGCATACAGATACAATGACATACACAGATACCAGCCCGATACATTCTTCTGCCTGGGTCCCCCAAAACAATGGCACCAAAACACGCCTATATTCATTATGTATTATTATGATAATTAAAACCAAAATGAAATATATCATGATCAGATAAATACATTCCAATAACATATTTAGATAAGTGCACACTAAATTAAACGTCACAACATATATGCTTCTGCAGTGGTAATAAAATATTAGCTAAATGGCTTTTTAGTAGGGAAAAGAAGAAATTAGACACATGGGGACTGAGACAATGAGACACATGGGGGTTGGCGGGTGGCAAAAGAGACAGAGGTTTGAATTAAACCCACTAGATTTTTCTAAAATCTACTGGAGATTTAGTCGACTAAAACTAGACTAAAACTAAAACAATTCAGATGACTAACATATGACTAAAACTAAAATGGCTTTTAGGTCAAAAGACCATGACTAAAACTAAATTTACATTTACCACCAAAATTAACACTGGTGTGCATTGAAACTAATAATTACTTACCCTTTCAGTATCCGCGGTGTGGTGGATCCTAGCTGAAGTGGAGTCTGAATTGACTCCTTGCAGTTCCGCTCCTCTTGTCTATACCATTGCTGGCTAAGTCCGACTCCTGCACTCCTGCATGTCCCGACGCCTGTGCTAGCTATGTGGCCGTCACAGCACTCATAGCCAGACACAAAGTGGAATTCTGACGCTCCTGGGGGCCAGCCCACAGCAACAGCCCTGCAGCAAATTGATGTAAGTTCCCACTGAAGTTCCGGAACGCACAGCTAGTGCCGTAACTTCAGTGGGAAACACTTTGTAACCCTGTGGACCCGACCAGATAAGCCTCCCTCTCCAGACTCCTAAGATTTTTCTTTTTTTCTTTTTGTTTTGAGCGTCCACCCAGCCTTTTCCGGCGTATGAGCTGATCGGGGAAGACTGGGCTTTCCAGGCAAAATGCCACCCCTGTCAAAGTGCCGCCTGGAGCCATGTCCCCACTGGGACCTATGGATGGGCCGGCCCTAAAAAATACACACACTGTCATACACTCACGATATACAGACATACACACAGACACACACATACAGATACACACTAACGTACACACAGGCATTCAGATACAGATACACACACTGACAAACACTCAGATACACAGACATACAGATACGCACATTGACAGATACAGACATACAGATACACACACTGACAGATACACAGACATAAAGATATACAATGGAGCATACACGCATAATACAAATACGCACATTGGCACACACATGCACAGACATACAGATATGCACATTGATACAAACATAGATACACACACTGACACACATATACACACAGATACAGACATACAGATGCAAACACTGACACACACAGTTACACAGACATGCAGATACACACACTGACCGATACACAGACATGCAGATGCAAACACTGACACAAACAGATACACAAACATACAGATACACAGACATACAAATGCACACTGACAAACACACAGATACACAAACATACAGATATGCACACTGACACACACAGATATACAGACATACAGATACACACACACACACACACAAAGATACAGACATAAAGATACACAATAACATACACACAGACATACAGATACCTAGACTGACACACACTGACACACAAACAGACAGATACACGGACATAAAGATACCCACACTGACACACATACACATACAACCAATAAAAATGCAATAAACTTTATTGTATAGGCACACATATAACAGGTATCAGAGACATCATAAAGTGTCAATATACTTAAACATATCTGTCCAATATGTAAACAATGGCTAGGACCAAAAAAAAAAAGATCAAAAATAGAATAATTCTAATCTAAGTAATCAATAATGCGTGGTATAACCACTGATACAACAGAGAAATGTTATGATACCTGTATAAAATAGTGAACCAAAAAAATACATACCAAATACAAATCCTATCAAGAAACCTGAGAAGAGGATGAAGACGTCAAACACACACACACACAAAAAAAAAAAAGACGTCAAGCTATTTTGTGTTTGACGTCTTCACCCTCTTCTCATGTTTCTTGATAGGATTTGTATTTGGTATGTATTTTTGGTTCACTTTTTTCACTATACAGACCTTTATTCATTTCACTAATTTATGTTGCAGCCGTGTGCTGCAAGAGTTGAATAATTTAATTTACTTCATCTACACTTAAATGAAAAAGGAAAAAGTAGATTTATGACAACATTGCAAATATATAAACAGTAAAAATGAAAATATAATATAGGCATATGTATTCAGACATATATCTTAGTACTATATTAAAGTTCCTTTACAGCTTCAAGCCTTTTTCAGCATGATGCACATGCGTGGCACTCCTGGGTTTAAGTAGTTTCCATCATTCATTAAGCTTGCTGAAAAGCTTTCTGTGTGAAGCACATATCCTCTTTTTTGCTTTTACAATATGTGCAAATTTCAATAGAAATAGGTACTTCTTTTTAAAAATTAACCTAACTGAACAACCCCACCTCCCAACCTGTTCTGTTACTTCCTGATTTGGTTAACTCAGTGCAGCTAAACGCAAGAGGCAGCAATTGGTCAGAGCACCTATCTTGCAAAGGCTTCTCATTGAGCTGCATTGAGAAGTCTGTGATTGGACAGTCACGGAAATTCAGGGTTAGAAGAGGAGGGTCTGCAAACTTTATTTTAAAATAAACCCAAATGAAAAATGCACATTTTCACTTGGCGCATATCTACTAAACAGTGATTTTTATTTATTTTGTATTTGTGTAGTGGGGTGTCTTTTTAGGACTCACCATTCCCATCATTATAGTACATTATCTTTGTATAACAACAATACTATGC
This sequence comes from Pelobates cultripes, assembly GCA_933207985.1. Lineage (NCBI taxonomy): Eukaryota > Metazoa > Chordata > Amphibia > Anura > Pelobatidae > Pelobates > Pelobates cultripes. The sequence continues at coordinate 69,376,729 of OW240918.1, read as the reverse complement.
CTCTTATTCCAATGTAACAAATAATGGGATTGATCCCCATTATGCTAAATGCATAATTCAGCACAGTAGATTTACTCCCTTTATATAATGACAATAATTCCTGTTCACTCTGATATGTACTTAATAAGAATGATATGGAGTCTGAAAGAACAGGGGCATGCCTAAAAACAATTAACCCTTCATTATACTTCTCTCTTAGGCATAGATATATAGGTTGGGTTGCTTTTTCAGGATCAGAAGAGGAGGGGGATAGAGACAGTGTATGTAGAAAGAGTGTGAGGGCTATTATGGGGGAATGCCCTAGAACAGTGATGGAGAACCTTTTTGAGCCCGAGTGCCCAAACCGCAATACATGCCAACGTGTGTTTCCTCAAAGTGCCAACAAGGCAATTAAACCTGAATACTGATGTTTAAATTTAGAAAAAACAACTCGTACTGCTGAATACACACACACAGACTGCTGAATATACACACACACACACACACAGAGACTGCTGAATTCACACACACACACAGACTGCTGAATACACACACACACACAGACTGCTGAATACACACACACACACTGCATTGAGTGATAAAGTATATGTGTTTGTGTGTGGGGTGCTGTGTGTGGATGTGTGGGGAGGTAGGGGCGCTGTGCTGTGTGGGGGTAGGGGTGCTGTGCTGTGTGTTGGGGGTAGGGGTGCTGTGTGTGTGTTGGGGGTAGGGGTGCTGTGTGTGTGTTGTGGGTAGGGGAGCTGTGTGTGTGTGTGTGTGGGGGGGGGTATGGGTGCTGTGTGTGTGTTGTGGGGGTAGAGGTGCTATGTGTTGGGCTGCTGTGTGTGTGAGGGGTGTTGTATGTGCGTGTGAGGGGTGCTGTGTGTGTGAGGGGTGCTATGTGTGTGTAAAGGGGTGCTGTGTGTGTGTGGGGAGGTACGGGTGCTGCGTGGGGGTAAGGGTGCTGTGCTGGGGGGTAAGGGTGCTGTGCGTGTGTTGGGATAGGGGTGCTATGTGTTGGGGAGCTGTGTGTGTGTGAGGGGTGATGTGTATGTGTGAGGGGTGCTGTGTGTGTGGGGAGGTAGGGGTGCTGTGTGTGTGGGGAGGTAGCTGTGTGTGTTGGGGTAGGAATGCTGTGTGTGTGTTGGGGTGGGGTGCTGTGTGTGTGGGGAGGTGGGGGTGCTGTGTGTGTGGGGAGGTAAGGGTGCTCTGTGTGGGTAGGAGTGCTGTGTTGGGGGTAGGGGTGTTGTGTGTGGGGGGGTAGGGGTGCTGTGTGTGTGGGGGTAGCGGTGCTGTGTGTGTTAGGGGTAGGGGTGCTGTGTGTGGGAGGGTGTAGGGGTGCTCTGTGTGAGTACTGTATTGTGTGGGGGGAGGGGGTGGTTAAAAAAAGTATGCTAAATCCGTATCCCCCCTCCCTCCTGCTTACCTTTAATGAAAGAGGTGGGGACACAGCCATCCCTGGTGGTCCGGTGGTGGTAAGTACTACTTCCGGGTCGGGAGGCAGGGGGAGGGATCTGTGAAGCAGCTCCCCTGTCCTCCTGCGCAATGCTGTGTGGAGTGTTGCCATGGTAACGCACGACAACGCTTCACACAGATTGCTCATGGGAGGATAGGGGAGCTGCTTCACAGATCCCTCCCCCTGCCTCCCAACCCAGAAGCAGAGTAGGCGCCTGCCGTTTTGGGCAGGCAGGTGCCTACTCTGCATTGATGGTGAACCTATGGCCACGTGCCCACAGAGAGGGCCTGGCGTGCCACCTTTGGCACGCGTGCCATAGGTTCGCCATCACTGCCCTAGAACATACCCACCCTATACACAGAAGTGGTCAAAAACGAGAAGCCTAGGAACAAGGGCAGTATTCAGGGCCGGACTGGGGATTCCAAAGCAGCCCTGGAAAAAAAATCTATGCCAGCCCCATAAGTCATTGCGCCATATATTGTCGCATGTAATATGTAAGGCTATGTCTTGCCACCCTAGATGATTGATATATATATATATATATATATATATATATATATTGCTTTTGCCAATATAAAATATTGGTCCTTTCAGAGTAAAATTTTTAATTATACAGTAAGCATACTCACATGCAGACACAGACAATCTCACTGACACAAGCTGATTGATACACAGCCTCATAGACAAACAATCTCACTGATATACATAAGGTCATTGACATAAAAACACAAGCTCACTCAGTAGCAGGCACACACACACACACACACACACACACAAGCAAGCCCACTCACTAGCAGGCGCGCACACACACATAGCTTAATGTAGTTGCTCTGGTGTCTATAGCCTGCAGGCTTTTCAATGTAAACACTGACTTTTTAGAAAAAAAGGCAGTGTTTACATTGCTTCCTAGTGACAGACGGTCACTAGAGGTGCTTCCTGTGTCAGTGCGGATTGGCTGAGATCATCAAGCTTGATGATCTCAGCCGTAGAGGCAGGGCCAGTCGAGGGGAGACCAGCACGATGTGGGAGGGGGGGGGGGGAATTGAGTAAAAACACAAATACACACACACATTCCATGACAGACACACACCATGACACAGACAGACCGTGACACAGACAGAAACACACACACACACCATGACAGAGACAAATACATACCATGACAGACACACGCACATACCATGACGGACACACACCTTAAAAAAGAAACACACACACACACACTTTGACACACACACACCATAACACAGATAGACCATGACAGACACACACACACGACACATACACTGCTGAAAAATAATGGTGGCCACACAAAATATTAACACTTTGGGCCCAGTTTGGACATTTCCACTTAGGGGTGTACTCACTTTTGTTGGAAACAGTTTAGACATTAACGGTTGTTTGTTGAGTTATTTTGAGCTTACAGCAGATTTACACTGTTATACAGGATGTACACTAACTACTTTACATTGTAGCAGAGTGTCATTTCTTCAGTGTTGTCACGAGCGTGGGCTATAGGCCCAGCCGAGACAGTGGGGAGAGTGTGGAAGTGACAGGGTTAATGACACCAGACCCCTGGTTACCTGTTGCTAGTCCCAGCAACCACTCAATTAACCCCTGCAATCCCTTCTACACTATCCCCCTTAGTACTACTGCCACCACCAAGACTTTTAAACCCGGGCGTCTTAGGTTACACCACACACAGGAGAATTATAGTATCACAGTTCTACTTTTACTGATAAAACATATACAGTTAACCCCTTTTTGGTAACGTTTTTACCTGAGCTTTCCTCTGGAGAGTGAAGCTCATAGAGAACAGAGACACAAGCTGATTAAGTAAACATTTAATCTGACAAAAAGGATTCACAGTGCTGAGTACAAAATACAGAAATAAATGACATACAGATAACAAATTGCAAAACAGTACATAAAATAAAATAGGAGAAAACACAAGAAATTCCTTACATATATTTACCCCATATAGAATTCTTGTGGGAGTCTTAGATGGTATAGGTCTCCTAGAAGTTACTGACAAAAGAAAAATGAATAACTGACTTCCCTGGATAGTCCAACACCCTCATATATCTAAACTAGTTGTTTCTCAGTGGGCAGACCCCTGGGGGGGATCAGAGGGGGTTGGTCTGGCAGTCTATTGCCCACTCTATGAAATTCCTTGTGTCCAGCTCTGGTGATGGCTATCTAGATGTTTTATGGTCTAGGCCTGGTGCAAGATCAAAGACCACAATAAATGTCATCCCAAGGTTTACAAAAAAACAACTCTTAACATATATAAACACACATCAAACACCAACTCATGCTTTTGGCATGACACCTCCCCCTTAAGATGGTGGACAGAAAAATGCAGCCACAGGCTGATTTATCTGTCTACCATTAACCCTCTAGTTGCCGAGACAGGCCATCTGCATTCCCATGCAAGCTGCCCTTTTTGTGCTGGGCAGTGAAATTATACTGTTGGAGGATAGGGCTCCAATGGAGCAGTTTATCATTGTTACCTGTCACCTGCAGCAGGTTGTGATCAGTCCATACCACAGCTACACCCTCAACAAACATGCCTGATTTGCCTGTTTCAATTCCCCATCGATCTCTGGTAACATCCCTTAAACCACACCCACTGCGCTCATGTAGTAGCTGTAAGGGGAAGAAACCAATGGATTTCTGCAGCACTCCCCGGTAAGCACACAAAAAAGCAGACAGAGAACACTCCCAGGATAGATGTGCTGTCTCAACACCCATCATCTCTTTAATTTTGCGGTCTGTCTGCTGGGCTTGTTGCACTATCAGACTCTGAACCTTTGGTTCACAATCAGAAAGTTGGTTAGGTGTATGCGTGAGTTGTGATAAACTGACAAGGTTCCTGGTTCCTCCAACAGTATGTTTCCCTGCAGCCATCCTTCCTGGACCCACAGGCTGAGTCTGTCCGTGCCCCTCACTTTCACTCCAGGTCATCACACATACAGAACTTTGGAAACTGGCTAAGTCTGGCGCAGAGTAAAGCTCACACACCCTCTGCCCTCCCTCATAGCCTTGCTGTCCCTTCACATTTTCACCCACCACATCACATACATCTGCTTCAAGCACATATTGGCACATATATTCATTCAGCCCCCTCCCACCGGAAGGCTTTTCCCATACATTTTCACAGGACACATTTGACCCCCCTTGATCAGATACAGAATTTTGCACACACTCACATAATTTCTTCTCCAAGGCAGGCCCTCCTCTCACAATCTCACATAGCACTTCAGACTGTCCTGCTGCAGCCCTGACCCACTGTTGACTTGTTACCACTGCGACTAGTGGTACACATCCCTGGCTCTCACCTTCCTCCTCCCCCTTACTCTCTGACATCCCAGCCTCACAGTATTTTGATACAGGCACATCACTACTCACCCCTATCTCACATTTGGTAGACATCACTGGTTCAGTTACAGGTAGATATTTATCCACACCCTGCTCTCCCTCCCAGCAATCACACTTCACAATGTCTCCCAACAGTTTCACACAATACCTTAGGTGGAGCAGTCAGCCCTTCTGGCTCACAAACAGTGTCCTCTGGAGCATAGTGACAGAGCATCCTGCCCAAATCATTCCCCAACAGAACATTAACAGGGATATCCTCCGAAACCCCCACTTCCCGCAAACCTTTGCCCGCACCCCAATCAAGGTACACACATGCCAGGGGCACAGCGGGACGCACACCCCCAATTCCTTTGATGGACATGGTTCTTCCAGGGATTATGTCCTCCGTATTCACCACTTCAGGTCGCACCAGGGTGAAGGAAGCTCCAGAATCTCTCAGTCCCATGGTCACTCTGTCACCCACAATTACACTCTGCAGGTTATCCTCTCGTTCCCCCACAGACCCACCCACAAGCAATACTGATGGTGCCCCTCCACGGACTGGTGAGGGCATATTCCTAGTGGGGCAAGTCCTGCTCAGATGACCAATCTGGTTGCATCGAAAACAATGGCGGGCATCTGACTCACTTGACATAGCCCTGGCTACACTGGCAGTCGGCGGTGAAGTTCTCACTGCAGATCTTACAGGTGGTGTTTGAACTGTAGCTTCTCTCCAGGTCGAAGTAGCAGCTGACACAAGTCCACGCCTGGATGTGGGTGCATGGATGTCGGCATAGTCATCTGCCAGTTCTGCAGCAGCCATAGCATTTTTTGGCTTTCTTTCCAAAATCCACGCTCGTACATTAGGGCTCCGGGTCTGCAAGAACTGCTCCAGGACCAGTAAGTCATTAAGGGCTTCATAGGTAGTAGCTTGTACTCCTGTTACCCATTGCCGGAACGTGGTTTCTAATTGTGCAACATATAGAATGCAGCTGGATGATGGGCATTGCTGCATACTCCTAAACTTTTTCCTGTAAGACTCAGGAGTAAGGTTAAAAGTTTTTTGCAATGCAGATTTGATTGCCTCATAGTTGTTATCAGTCTCTGGGGGAAGGGACACAAACACATCCAAGGCTTTCCCTTTCAGTTGTGGAGTTAAATATCTGCCCCACTGGTCTGAGGGTAGTTGATGCTGCCTGCATACTTTCTCAAAACTTTTTAAAAATACATCCAAATCTGTCCCTTCTTCGAGGGAAGGAAAATCATCCTTACGGAGCCTACGTGTGCTGGACTCTGATGCATTGCGGTTCAGTGAGGACTGAAGGGTAAATTGCAGTTTAGCAAGTTCCAGCTCATGTCTCCTTTGTGCCTCCCTTTTGGCTAGCCTCTCTGCAGATTCCCTTTCTGCAGCCTGCTGTTGGATCATCACATGCAGGGCCTCCTGAGGATTTGCAGCCATCAGTTGCCGAAATAAATCAGTTGAGCAAATGTCCTTAATGTTTTGAGGGGTACAACCACCAGGCATTTCAGTAAGCAACACTCCTGCAGTAGTAGGGAGCTCGGTAACCCTTTCAGTGTCCGTCTCTGGCTGGAAAATATGGCTGTCAGCCTCCACAAGGTCAGCAATAAGTTGTGCCTTATTTTTGCCAAAAGTTGGTAAATTCTTTTCTTGGCACAACAATTCCAAGGCCTCTTTTGATTGTTTGCGATAGGCCTCCATATTCACAAATAGGATAGAGAAAGAAAAACAAAAGATGGGAGGGGAGAACTGTTTTGCACTTTGTATGTATTTTAAATCAGCACTGAGCTTGGTCTTTGGAAATTACATAAAAACAAGTATGCAATTTCTTTTAGTGCTAAGACCCCCTTTACAGGTAAAATCTAGCAAGCACTAAAAATCTCTAAATATATCCCACTAGCTGCCGCCAGTTTGTCACGTGCGTGGGCTATAGGCCCAGCCGAGACAGTGGGGAGAGTGTGGAAGTGACAGGGTTAATGACACCAGACCCCTGGTTACCTGTTGCTAGTCCCAGCAACCACTCAATTAACCCCTGCAATCCCTTCTACACTATCCCCCTTAGTACTACTGCCACCACCAAGACTTTTAAACCCGGGCGTCTTAGGTTACCCCACACAAAGGAGAATTATAGTATCACAGTTCTACTTTTACTGATAAAACATATATAGTTAACCCCTTTTTGGTAACATGTTTACCTGAGCTTTCCTCTGGAGAGTGAAGCTCATAGAGAACAGAGACACAAGCTGATTAAGTAAACATTTAATCTGACAAAAAGGATTCACAGTGCTGAGTACAAAATACAGAAATAAATGACATACAGATAACAAATTGCAAAACAGTACATAAAATAAAATAGGAGAAAACACAAGAAATTCCTTACATATATTTACCCCATATAGAATTCTTGTGGGAGTCTTAGATGGTATAGGTCTCCTAGAAGTTACTGACAAAAGAAAAATTAATAACTGACTTCCCTGGATAGTCCAACACCCTCATATATCTAAACTAGTTGTTTCTCAGTGGGCAGACCCCTGGGGGGGGATCAGAGGGGGTTGGTCTGGCAGTCTATTGCCCACTCTATGAAATTCCTTGTGTCCAGCTCTGGTGATGGCTATCTAGATGTTTTATGGTCTAGGCCTGGTGCAAGATCAAAGACCACAATAAATGTCATCCCAAGGTTTACAAAAAAACAACTCTTAACATATATAAACACACATCAAACACCAACTCATGCTTTTGGCATGACAAGTGTTGTCACATGAAAAGATATACTAAAATATTTACAAAAATGTGATGGGTGTACTCACCTTTGTGAGATATTTTAATTATTAAACCATTAAACATGCAAAAAAAGACAGGAGGTATCAAAGCGTTAACATTATAATAAAGCAACCCTTCAATCAAACACCAGCACTGCACACAAAAGCACACCTACATTTAAAAGCCAACACTACATACAAAGACACCGCTGCATTCAAACGCAAACACTACACACAAGAACACCACTGTATTCTAATGGCAACAGTACATACAAATACACACATATACACTATACAAAAACATGCTTACATTCAAACACACAAACATTCAAAAATACAACCCTGCAAGCTTTGGAAAATGGTTGATTCACAGCTGGCATAGCATCGTTGGAGTTTTAAAACAGATGGGGATCTACCTTTTTGCCACTATTGCACTAGAAGGGTGATCAAAAAGCTTTCTTGCATTAGTGTGGTGGAATCTCGGTAAAAATAAATTTAGTAGGCCAAAATCTCCATGTGGCATATGTGTATGTTGTGTCAGTTGGTTAGCTACATGTAGCTAGGATACTGTCAACAGTGTACTGAGCATGTGCAGGAATGCAGGAACTGAAATTGCACTTATTTCCTTTGTCTTGGATGGGCCATGTGGTTTGACTAGATGTACAAGTCTATATTCTGCTCATTGATTGGTTAAAGGTATATGTGGGTGTAGCTATTAATGGGAGGAGTTATGTGCCTATATAGGGAGCCTGCACTATTGTTCAGGGCTCAGAACTTGCTGTATTTTTGGTGACATTAGTCCCTCTGAGTCCCGATCGGTGATCCAATAAAGAATCTCTTCCTTCCTGAAGAAACCTGTGTCCATCTCTCTGTGCTTTGCTTCCGTCAGTTTCTCCGGTATCATTTGGTGCATTGGCCGGGAAACTCATCGTTCAACGGTAGCTGAGAGGCAGAGGCGTGAGACGGTCTATCTTTGCCCACGTTCTCTACGGCTGCACCCCTGAACTTCTGCGTGGACCTCCCTTCGTCTCGGCGCCACTGGTCTGTTGTCCAGGAGATCATCGGCCTCTACGTAAGAAGTGCTGGGGTGTCCCCGTCGATGAGTGTGAACTCAGGTTCAGGAACGAGGAGGTAAGACAACTGCTGTTTTAGACGGCAGACCCACTAGGGGTATACCGATTGTGCGGTAGGCCCAAAAGGGGTTTAAATCTGTGTATGGAATCTGCCCCCTCTGTCGGAGGGAAGGAGCGAAGGCGCACCGCTCGATCGAACGCTCTTTAGTAAGACCGTTTGATCTGGTTAGTCAGGCGGGGTCCTGTGTAAATAGCCCTAGCCGGACACCGGTGTCTTGTCTAGACTAGCGTTCTAGGGTGTATATTACGTTCGCTAGGTCGGAGGGACCGGGAGACTAAGCGGCGCCTGTGTAAATTCGGTTCGCTAGCTCTCAACCTATCTTGGCTAAGTGGGAAGGCGTGTAAATTTGGAACCCACTAGACTTTTGATAGAGTAAATAGACTAGAAGGGCAATTTCCGCCCTCTAGTTCGCTATATGTGGTGCTTGGGCAGTGTGGCTAACCAAAACGGGTGTATATAGTTTTAGGTAGTCTATTCAAGGTACTGGCCAATAGTTTAGTTGGGATTATTGTAAATGTTGTTAAATATATTGTAGTTGGTGAATTGGTTAACTTGTATGTCCTACTAGAAAGTTAGAGCTCTGCTGTCTAGTGGGAGTGTAAATTGTGTGTATAACTGTAAAATAGCGCACGGTACCATAACTACTGACATGTACCATAACCACTGACATTGTGTAAAAATTACTAACAATTGCTGTTTTATGTTATATGTATAATACCATAACTGTTACTAACTGATCTGTGACTTTAAAACTGTATTATAACCACTTACTAACTGTACCATAACCACTGACTGTAAAGATGAGGTTACTAGAATGTGATATAGTTGGTTAGTCAAAAGTTGATTTATAGTACAGATAATTGTAGAGATGAATTTGTTGAAATGTTATGTGATCGGTTAGTTTATATGGATTAATAGCGTGGATAGTTGTATGGTTTGAATAATAGTTACATTGATAAGTGTATAGTCTTTGGTGGGTTTTTGATTTAATTTCGTGTGTGCGACGTCGTGATATTGTTGAGCATGTGAGGATCCTGTGTGTGTGTTTGGGCCTAGTGACTGCGCAATGTGTTGCTGGTGATAAGGAGATTGGTGTGACTGTTGAAACTGTGTGTATATTTGTACAGCTTTTTGAATCAGACGTTCTGTTGAAATAATCTGATTCACTTGGCTGTTAGTCTTTTGTCTTGTATGTTTAAAAAAAAAAAAAAAGTAGGGAGTAGCTTGTCCTGGTGGCCGCATGGCCTCCATGTAGCAGTCTTCACTTAAATTTAGTGCAGAGTGTACATGTGGCTGTAACTAGTAGGCTGGAATTCTATGATCAGTTTCTATATATTGACTGTTGGAAACTGATTGTTGAAAATTGCCTTGGTGAATTAAACTGTGTCATATGGGAAACAATGTAGCCACATGGTGGTCAGAACTAAGGACTTAATTACAACTGCTTTGGACATCCCCTCCCCCCCTGGCATCTGATTACCAACCCCCCAAACATCCTCCAGAGCCAGATTAGCCACGCCCATTTCTGGCTGGTATAATCAGTATTTGCACTCCCCCTGCTCTACTGTCCCCGCCTACCCACATACCTATCTGTTCCTGTGTTTCAAACTCTTGTATTTCTGTACTACCCCTCCCCCTAATCAATGATCAATGGTATCAGATGGTATATTGGTTTTTTTTAGTTACTGGATGGGCCCCTCCCAGCTTTGTCCAAAATGTCCCCTTTTACTAAACTACAAACTGAAATGTTTAATTTACCTTAGAACTAAAGATTTAATCAAGCCTAGCTAGCAGGGTGGACATTGATTAAAATAAGTAATAATAAAATAGGACATAATTAATTAAAGTCTATTTGTTTCATTTGACTTTAGGGAGGCACTCTAAGCCACCTACTGGCCATCTTCGGGAGTTACATTGATAATACATTGTTTATAACAGATAGATGTAGGATTGCTTACCCTATTTTAATATATTTATTGCTATAAGGTTTTATTTTATGTATAAATATATTAAAAGTTGAGTTTTCTTATTAGACCCATAAAGATTATTTTGATACAATTACCCTCTGGTGACACCTACTGGTAGGTTTTTGGTTTAACACTTTAAAAAAAACAAAACGTTTTTTCATCCACCAAATGCTGACTAATAAAATTATCTTACTACTCCTAGACTGGAACCTATTATTGGGCAGCCTTGCCGAAGTCCCATATTAGACACTGCTTGAGTCAAATAGGTTGTATACTCCCTTTAATCCAGAGGCCCCTGAAAACTTCCGAATGATAGACTCAGCATTTGTCAGCCAGGCCCAAGGTGATAGTAAAAGGAAATTAAAGAAAATTAGAGGGATTTGCAGGGATGTCCATAATACAGCTAATGGAGATTGCAAATACAGTATATATGAATAGGGAGATGGAGGAAGAACGTAAAATGAGGAAAAAGGCAGATATGCTAGCGGTAGCTATCTTAAGTGTAGAAAGACAGGGAAGTGAATAGAGGAGACGAGAATAGGCTGAGCAAGGGACTTTAAGTAGGAATTAATGTGCGTATTGTAGAAAGGAGGGACATTGGAAGAGTGAGTGTCCACAGAGAGAGCAGTATGAAGGTGATAGACAAGGAGAGAGAAGGGTACGAGGAGGTTATAGTGGTAGTTATAGAGTAAGAGGAAGTTTTAGAGGGAATGGTGGGAATAGTAGAGGAAGTGTTCAAGGAGACAGATACTATCCACCCACGCAGAGACCTAGAGAAAGAGAGGATAGAGATTTTGTGGGTCTGGCTGACACTATCATGGAAGACTATTGATACCGACTGGGCTCCATCCCACTTGGTCGAGCGTAGCCTATGGTCGATGTAGCAATAGGGGGAAAGAGAAGTTCTTTCATGATCGACACAGGTGCTGAACATTCTGTGGTGACTAAGATGGTGGCTCCGCCTTCGGGGAAGACTATAACTGTGATAGGAGCTACTGGGAGAAGTGCAGCTAGACCGGTTCTTAAGAGTCGCACTTGTATTCTGGGAGGCCATGTGGTGAAGCATTAGTTCCTATATATGCCAGAGTGTCCGATTCAACTTTTAGGACGAGATCTATTATCGAAGCTTTAAACTCAGATAACCTTTTACCTAATGGATTAACATCTCTGAAGTTTAAGGGATTACCAGGCATAATGGTGATATCGGTGCCAAGGGAAGAAGAATGACGCTTCTATTCCATAGTGACAAGTGTTAACCCTAAGAGTGATGAATCCTTACTTGACATTCCAGGAGTATGGGAAGAAAATAATCCTCCAGGACTTGCTCGTAATATCCCACCAATACATATTGAGTTAAAGCTCGGGGTGTATCCTGTTAGCCTTTGTATGTTGTTCTTTTATCTACCCCAACAGCTGTAAAGGTGGCGGAAGTGACTCCTTGGATTCATCATTCTAAGGTTAAACCAGCAGCAGACTCTTGGCAAGCTACTCCAGATCCTGAGAATCCTTGCAGGACCCGGTTGAAGCGTGCAACTCAGTCGGAGTGACGAGGGGATATCGAGACATTCTAGTTAAAAGTCTACAAAGATCATCAAGTAGGTGTTTTGACGGCCATAATAAAGCCTGACCACCTGCCTACGTGTCATAGCCAGAGTATCTTGAAGGGATCTCTGTGAAGGAAAGTGAGGATCAGAAGAACAACATCCTTGCAGCCCTCACAATCGGGAAGCTGAGAGGCCATCGCACGGTCGAAGAAAAATGAGGATTTCAGGAATAATGTGTTTTATTGTGTCTTAGTATTTTTATGATTTTTCAGGAAGGTAGGAGTACAGACATACCGAATTGCGATAGTTGCATTAAGACTACTAAAACAGGTAACCAAATATCCCAAACTTTCATCTGGCACTCACAGTATGAATGTAAGGGATCTGTATCTAAATGTAGATATTTGGATATTGATTATAGTGTGTGCAAGCCAATATCAGGAGAGTCTAAATGTTTTGATCCCCATTTCCAACCCCGTACAATTTGGTTGGTAATTCGGAATAGTAACTCCCAGGGGACATTACTAAATAGGACTGTGATAAGCACCATACATTCCACGGGTATTCTACTATTTGATGCATGTAAGGCGATTTCGGGTAGTGGAAGACTTTGGAATGTATGTGGTAATCTTAAATGGGAACGAACTTATGGGTTTAATGATAAATACTTATGTCCCAGTAAAAGATCTACTGATCCTGATTGCCCAAATAGAGACTAACTTCTGCCCCTATTGGTCATGTGTAGGTTGGGCAACCTGGGAAAAACAGTGGATCAAGATATGATTATCCAAAGGTTGCCTACCACACCATACTGTAAAACTATGTGTGTAACCCCGTTCACATGACCATTTCCAATCTGCAGTACTTTATTGACAGGTTTGGAGGTCTGTTTGGGTTCAAATATATGGCACAGGAGTAGATTCAGGAACAATAATATATGTAGGTCTTGAAACTGAGACAGTGGCAACTCAAACTCATCAGGTTTCTCATTCCTTCTATGAGGAGATGAGTATTGAGGATAAAATTCCCCATAATGTTAACAACCTATTTATTGATTTGGCTGAGGGTATTGCAGGTAGTCTTAATGTAACTAATTGCTATGTGTGTGGAGGTACTAATATGGGAGACCAGTGGCCATGGGAGGCAAAGGAAATATGGTACCCTGGCTCTGAGACATATGAACAACAGATACCTTTCCAGTCTGATCATCAAGTAAGTACTAGAAGTAAATTGGAATGGTGGTTAAAAACCTCCATTATAGGTCATGTTTGTATAGCCAGGAAAGGGACAATGTATAACACGTCTGTAGGTGAGCTAACGTGCTTGGGACAAAAAGCCTATAATGTTAATACTAAAAATACTACTTGGTGGTCAGCTTCAAATGTCTCAGAACCATCTAACCCGTTTGCAAGATATGCCAATTTAAAGGACGTATGGTTTGATCTATCCATCACATCTAACTGGAGAGCCCCAGCGAATTTGTACTGGATCTGTGGTAAGAAGGCCTATTCGGAGTTACCACAAGATTGGGAAGGGGCATGTGTATTAGGTATGCCAAAGCCATCTTTCTTCTTGTTGCCTATTGAAACAGGTGAGACTTTAGGTGTTAAAGTGTATGATGTGAATCATAGGAAGAAAAGGGGACCCATAGAGATAGGTGCCTGGGAAGATAATGAATGGCCTCCCCAGCGTATTATAGATTATTATGGGCCAGCCACGTGGGCAGAGGATGGTACCTTTGGTTATAGAACCCCTATTTATATGCTCAACCGCATTATAAGGTTACAGGCGGTGGTTGAGATCATTACCAACGAGACATCACAAGCGCTCAATCTTCTAGCGAAGCATAATACCAGGATGAGGACAGCAGTTTACCAAAATAGATTAGCCTTGGATTATCTTTTGGCAGTAGAGGGAGGTGTATGTGGGAAGTTTAACCTGAGCAATTGCTGTCTTCAAATAGATGACGAAGGGCAAGCAATAGCTGAACTTACAAGCCACATGGTTAAACTAGCGCATGTGCCTACTCAGGTATGGAAAGGGTACAATCCAAGTAGTTGGTTTGGTAGCTGGTATGAGTGGTTTGGAGGGCTTAAGGCAGTGGTAGGTGGAGTCCTACTGATTTTAATGTTGTGTCTACCCCTGCCGTGTCTTATACCCTTAGTAGTTAGGTCTGTGCAAAGCCTGATAGAAAATATAGCAGAGAGGAAGGCTGCTGCACAGATAATGGCAATTTATAAATATAAGGCTCTAGATCAGGGAGAACCAATGCAGGAAGACGAGTGTTGATGATTCACATCATAGGATAAGTCTGGTCTGGTTCAAAGGTAACTTGTGGTGTATGCAAACCAAGGTTAAGTGATGCCTCAAGTAATTGTAAAATATCAAGAGGCATCAAAGGGGGGAATGTGGTGGAATCTCGGTAAAAATAAATTTAGTAGGCCAAGATTACCACGTGGCACGTGTACGTGCATATGCTGACGTATCGATCAGTTGGTTGCACAAGGCAAGATACGATCAGTAGTGTACGGAGCATGTGCAAGAATACAGGATGTAGTATTCCCCTCCTCCATTGTGCTGGACAAGCCATGCGGTCAAGCAGGAAGTTAATTCTTATTTGTAATGATTGGTCAAGAGAATGTGTGGGTGTAGCTATTAATGGGAGGAGTTATGTGCCTATATAGGGAGCCTGCACTATTGTTCAGGGCTCAGAACTTGCTGTATTTTTGGTGACATTAGTCCCTCTGAGTCCCGATCGGTGATCCAATAAAGAATCTCCTCCTTCCTGAAGAAACCTGTGTCCATCTCTCTGTACTTTGCTTCCGTCAGTTTCTCCGGTATCATTAGGGCACTCAATAAATTAGTTTGGACACTGGGTACTATTAAAAAGAAAAAATGTCATTTTATCAGTACCAAATGTGGTGGTTAGGGTCATTGTCATGTTTGAAGGTAAACCTTTAGCCCAGTCTGAGGTCCTGACTCCTGTGCACCAGGTTTAAGGATATCTCTGTATTCTTCTGTGTTCATCTTTCCCTCAATCCTGACCAGTTTCTCCGTCCATACCACTGAAAAACACCCCCAAAGCATAATGCTTCCAACATGATATTCCTATATGATAGTTAATCCCAGCCACCCTGGGGACCAGTAATACACTCTATCCTATCTTATTGTCTGTCACAGGTTTCTATGTTGGGGTATACAAACCTGACAACACAAGTTTGATAGTGGAGCCATGTTATTCTCTAACACACTGTGTACTACTGTGGAGCTCTAATATACTTATACACAGCGCACATTATGATGACAATATATCCCTCTGCTAAAATACCTAAATCAATTTTCAACCCATTTATATTTTATAATACACTCCCATTTAATTTACATCTTCATGATGCCCTTTAAATAATACCTCTCTCCTCATAAGGCACAACTCTTTGCCAATTAACTCTTCCTCTCCATTTTACTAATGAACGTTAATTTCCTTCTCTCCTCGATATATTCCCGTAACATTGTGCAAAAGGTTCTTTTTTTTTTCTTCTTGCTTAGTATTTTATATTCGCCTGACAGTTATTTTCATACTTTATATCATATTAAGATTAGATAAATTATTAACAATGTTGCCTTCATCACAATTGCACTGTTCTGATATTTTTCACCAACACTGTTACAATTATTGGATCTATGAAAAAGGTCCCTCTACGTTATGTTAAAGGAACACTATAAGTACCAAAACCACGTTATCTTAATCGAGATGTGTTAGTGTATATAGATCATGCCCCTGAAGTCTAACTGCTCGATTCTCTGCAATTTCGGAGCTGAATTACTTTTGTTTCTTTTTATACAGCCCTAGCCATACCTACCCTTGCTGTGACTCACAAAAAATAAAACAATGGTTTCAAATGGTTAACATTTCATTAAACCATGTACAGATGTGACAGGTAGATATGTTATCAGTAAAAAGCTACACATCATGAACAAATTCATTAATAACAGAAATATTGTTTAACAAGATTATGCAAGCAAGATTGTGATTGTACTATAAATTTACATATACAAATATGTGCACACCTTTTGAAGAATGTCAATAACATTTATGTACATATGTGATGTGTTTTACACTGTGACATGTTGCACAATATGAAATCATTAGCAACTGTTCAAGAGGTCCTTTTCCGGAAGCCCACACATCCTATAGACTGTAAGCTTTTGAGCAGGGTCCTCTTCAACCCATCGTTCCTGTAAGTTCTCTTGTAATTGTCCTATTTATAGCTAAATCCCTTCTCTTATAATATTGTTAAGCGCTACGGAATCTGTTGGCGCTATATAAATGGCAATAATAATAATAATTGCAAAACAATCGGGCTACCTATACAAAAACTCACACCTATATGGTATCCTGATTGATACTAGCCCACAGGAGTGGGAGAGGGTAGGATACAGACAGAAAGACACACAAAATATTGATCACAGCATTCAAAAGCATAAAATTTAAAGTGTGTGTGATTTTTCTATACATTTTGAATTCTTAAGCAATTGTAATGCATACTATCAGTAGGTGCAAACATCATTGTGCTGTTCCATTACTAATAGCATATCGTCACCAGGGTTGAACAAAAATGACAAGAATACCAGTGACTGGAATCCTGAAGTTATAAACACAGCACATGAATTTGTTCTTATTGACAATGACTTAAAAAGCTTTAACTGATACACATACATTCTCATTCTAGCTACCTCGGAATGGATGGACATACAACCTGTCTAAAACCTGTTTGCCAGCATCTTGAACTTTTGCATTGTTTGTTTGTAGATTTATCTGGCACAAATAAAAAACATGGCAATCTCATTTCCTTATCAATAGACATTTCTTCCATGCCAAAAAAGTGAATTACAGATCATTTGTCATAGTCATCATTCTTGTAGGCACTAGAGTTGGCAGTTGGTTACTGTTGGACAGGGATTGTAGGACCTTCTGTCTCACCATTATAGCTGGCTTGGATTGTCCCTTTAACCCCTTAAAGGACCACTATAGTGCCAGGAAAACATACTCGTTTTCCTGGCACTATAGTGCCCTGAGGGTGCCCCCACCCTCAGGGACCCCTCCCGTCCGGCTCTGGAAAGGTGAAAGGGTTAAAACTTACCTTTTTCCAGCGCTGGGCGGGGAGCTCTCCTCTCCTCTCACGCCCCTCCCGTTAAGCAGCCCATACGCGCCGCAGCGGCAAGGAGCTCGCGCGGCGCATTCAGCGTCTCTTATATAGAAAGCATTTACAATGCTTTTCCTATGGGCACTAGCGTGCTCTCACTTTGTATTGTTTTCACAGTGAGAAGCACGCAAGCGCCTCTAGTGGCTGTCAATGAGACGGCCACTAGAGGAAATAGGGGAAGGCTTAACCCATTCATAATTATAGCAGTTTCTCTGAAACTGCTATAATTATGAAAAAATGGGTTAACCCTAGAAGGACCTGGCACCCAGACCACTTCATTAAGCTGAAGTGGTCTGGGTGCCTAGAGTGGTCCTTTAAGGACACATGATGGAAATATTCTGTCATGATTCCCTTTTATTCCAGAAGTTGTGTCCTTAAGGGGTTAATGTTTCATCTTGTGAGATTGTAGACTTAAAAAGTGATACTGTGAACATCAAAACAACTTGAGCTTATTAAAGCAGTTTTGGTGTATAGATTGTGTGCCTGTGGGGTCACTGGTGACTCCTCTGCCATTTAGAAGTTAAATAATTTTGTTTATGCTGCCCTAGTCACACCTCCCGCGGCTGTGACTCACACAGTCTCCATGAAAAATAGGTTTAATTTTCAAACCAATCTTACAACACAGTGTCTTTTACTTTAGAACTTTCTATCTTTGTATCTGTTAATTGAACTTTAAAGGAACACTATAGTCACCTAAATTACTTTATATGTATAGATCATTCCCCTGCAATTTCACTGCTCAATTCACTGTCATTTAGGAGTTAAATCACTCTGTTTCTGTTTATGCAGCCCTAGCCACACCTCCCCTGGCTATGATTGACAGAGCCTGCATGAAAAAAAACTGGTTTCACTTTCAAACTTCTTTTTTTTTTTTACTTTGGTCTCAGATCCTGTCTTTGATGTTCTCTGTTACCCTTTATTTTAGCTTGTCATACTTATGTTGACCTTCTGTACTCCTTTCACCATATTCTCCTTCTGTTTGCAAGCTTTTTCTCTACTCTAGGCCACTCTAAATGCTGCTTATATATAATTAGTGATGTCGCGAACCCGAAATTTTCGGTTCGCGAACGGCGAACGCGAACTCCCGCAAATGTTCGCGAACCGGCGAACCGCCCGAAACGCCATTGACTTCAATGGGGAGGCGAATTTTAAAACACACAGGGACTCTTTCTGGCCACAATAGGGATGGAAAAGTTGTTTCAAAGGGACTAACACCTGGACTGTGGCATGCCGGAGGGGGATCCATGGCAAAACTCCCATGGGAAATTACACAGTTGATACAGAGTCTGGTTTTAATCCATAAAGGGCAGAAATCACCTAACATTCTTAAATCACAATCAATATGGATTGACACCTGACATATGACATATTGACACCTTGAGCCTTATGGATTGACACCTGTCCTCAGGAGCCCTGATACACACTGACACAGAGCAGAATAGAGACTGTTCCCCCTACATAGGGTCACTTGGCAGATATGGATTGACACCTATCCTCAGGATCCCTGATACACACTGACACAGAGCGGAATAGGGACTGTTCTCCCTACATAGGGTCACTTGGCAGATATGGATTGACACC
>OW240918.1:69344476-69357383 GCA_933207985.1 Pelobates cultripes | reverse complement strand
ACTGGTTGACATACCACTAATAAAATGATCTAATAATATATATCATGAGTCTTCTAATAAAAGACTCATGATATATTATGTAAAACAGAAGAGACAAAAGTGGTAAACCGCGCCCAAACAGTGCAAATAATAATTAAAATATATACATACAGAGAGTCCTCTAATTAGGAATGTATAAAACCATCAAGACAAAAAAGTACAGAACAATAATAGTGCAATATGTCAAGTGAAATAAGAGTATATAAAAGCTTATAAAAGACTCACTCACACTTTGCAGAGCTACTCAGAGCTCTGCCGTATAGCGCCTAGACGGTATAATCCCCGTCTCAGGATATCAAGTGATGGTATAATGCGGTATCCAATCCTCCACAGTGGTATATGGAAAGATAAAAATAGAAATAAAATCCAATAGTGTAGTATATCTATTAAAAAGTGTGCAAATAAAGGAAAAGTATCCTACTTACAAATTTCAGAGCAAATATCTTGCTCTGGTATAGACAGCATGTGGTGGTATGATCCCCACCAAAGGATATAAGTCAGGATTCAAGATGTATCAGGAACAACAAATAAAGTAGTAAAAACTATAACTTTATTGTTACAAAATAAAAAATATGTAATAAAAGTATCAGATCTCTTACTTAACGCGTTTCGCCCGGTCTGGGGCTTCTTCAGAAGTAATAGTTTACATTGTCCATTTCTCTATAAACACTGTTTCGTCACCCGGAAGTGATGTATCAAGATCTGGTATTGTTCATGGGAATTGTAGTTCGGCAAATTGCCGATATGGGATACAATAAATATAAGAATAAAATAAGTAAATTATGTAATTAACAAGGTGATAAAATTTAAAGAAACAATGTAAATATAAAAACATATAATAAAAGCAAATAAGACATATGTTTAATTACAAAAGATAGCCAGCACTTTTTTTTTTTTTAAAAGACATCATAGAGCTATACACACAAAATATACCAGGTGTTGCATACCAGAAAATAAGCATGCATAGAAATCTATAAAAATAACCAATATTATAAATATACACAAAGTGAACCATGCACATATATGGAGATCTTAAAGTGATACACAGGGGAGGTGGTGTGTAAGCAATAACAATAGTATATAAATATGCAAAGTATATAAAAACTGGTGTGAAAGATTTTTTCTTTTAATATTTATTATAAAAAATTAAAAAGATCAAACTCTGCATTAAGACCTTTAGGGTGTAGTG
Organism: Pelobates cultripes; assembly: GCA_933207985.1. Lineage (NCBI taxonomy): Eukaryota > Metazoa > Chordata > Amphibia > Anura > Pelobatidae > Pelobates > Pelobates cultripes. The sequence goes on along the minus strand of OW240918.1, from coordinate 69,356,155 downwards.
TGTCTAAAAAATAGACCCACTCCATTTCTTTCTTGCCCAATTTATTAATTATATCACCACCTCTCCAGTGTTGGGACAATTTTGAAATGCCCATAAATTTTAAGTGCTGTGGATCATTACCATGTAACTCAAAATGTGAGGATATAATTTTTTATAATAAATATTAAAAGAAAAAATCTTTCACACCAGTTTTTATATACTTTGCATATTTATATACTATTGTTATTGCTTACACACCACCTCCCCTGTGTATCACTTTAAGATCTCCATATATGTGCATGGTTCACTTTGTGTATAGCATATTTTTATAATATTGGTTATTTTTATAGATTTCTATGCATGCTTATTTTCTGGTATGCAACACCTGGTATAAACCTATATATTTTGTGTGTATAGCTCTATGATGTCTTTTAAAAAAAAAAAAAGTGCTGGCTATCTTTTGTAATTAAACATATGTCTTATTTGCTTTTATTATATGTTTTTATATTTACATTCTTTCTTTAAATTTTATCACCTTGTTAATTACATAATTTACTTATTTTATTCTTATATGTATTGTATTCCATATCGGCAATTTGCCGAACTACAATTCCCATGAACAATACCAGATCGTGATACATCACTTCCGGGTGACGAAACAGTGTTTATAGAGAAATGGACAATGTAAACTACATGTCCCATCAACCATTGAATGGAGGGATACTACATATCCCAGCAAGCTACGAAAAGACTCGCTGACATCACTTCCGGGTGACACACGCGACCCGGAAGTAGGAAGTGAAATTGCATCAGGACTAAATCACATTAATCAGAAACACTTATATAAAGAGGACTCCATTGAATTTTGGACTTATTACTTCTGAAGAAGCCCCAGACTGGGCGAAACGCATTAAGTAAGAGATCTGATACTTTTATTACATATTTTTTATTTTGTAACAATAAAGTTATAGTTTTTACTACTTTATTTGTTGTTCCTGATACATCTTGAATCCTGACTTATATCCTTTGGTGGGGATCATACCACCATATGCTGTCTATACCAGAGCAAGATATTTGCTCTGAAATTTGTAAGTAGGATACTTTTCCTTTATTTGCACACTTTTTAATAGATATACTACACTATTGGATTTTATTTCTATTTTTATCTTTCCATATACCACTGTGGAGGATTGGATACCGCATTATACCATCACTTGATATCCTGAGACGGGGATTATACCGTCTAGGCGCTATACGGCAGAGCTCTGAGTAGCTCTGCAAAGTGTGAGTGAGTCTTTTATAAGCTTTTATATACTCTTATTTCACTTGACATATTGCACTATTATTGTTCTGTACTTTTTTGTCTTGAAGGTTTTATACATTCCTAATTTGATGACTCTCTGTATGTATATATTTTAATTATTATTTGCACTGTTTGGGCGCGGTTTACCACTTTTGTCTCTTCTGTTTTACTACTGTGAGCAGGTATTGGGAATTCCTGCTTGGTTCACTGCTGCCCACCTTTAGTTTATTTAGTGAGCGCCTAACTCCTCTTTGTTATGATATATTATGTGTATGATAGTATAAGGTGTTTCATTCTTGAGTTTAGTTATCATCCTGAGATGGAATCCAGATCATATAACATAGATTGTTCATTTGATTCAAAGCTCTCTGATAAAGTCTGGAATAGGGCAGATATTTAGCTAGAACATGGTAGCTAATAGAAATGAAAAGAATAAACAAAATAAAAAAAAAAATAAATGAACAAAACAAAAAAACAAGAAGCAAAAGAGTACAAAAATGGTATAGTAATCTTTTTGTTAGGTCTCATCCAATGTTCAGGGCAGGCATCATTTAATCACTGTAAAGGCAGGAAAACAAACGGTAAGGAAGGCAAAATACTAGTAAAGGAATGGAAGAAGGACCCAAATGAGCGAGGGGTAATTATGGGCTTCAAGCAAATGTGTCACAAAATAACAGTCTAAGCTTCAAATTGAGATTAATATGTTTTGTCTGTGATATATGGCATTCACATTATGGGAAACCACTGCATTGCCTAAGCACTGTAAATGGAATAACCCAACCATAATCACAAGAAGCTGGGTGTATTTGCATCAATTCAATGCAGGCGCAACATGATACACTGATGCTAGTGTTGTGCTGCACTGAGACATGTAAAAACAGCTTCATATGGCCATGCAATTATAGCAGCTGGTCAGCATATTGAGAGGTGTGCTGTAGGCATTCCTAATCTTAAATACACTCATGTCACTTAAAAATGAATTATTATTTTATCAAGATAATCAGCACATCCCAATGTAATTATTAATGTAGGACAGACATTTTTTAAAAATATATATTTTTTAACAGCATCGTGGAACTTTCAAGATCAGGGTTTATGAGAAAGAGGATTTTGGTGGGCACATGATGGAATTCACTGAAGATTGTCCCAATGTCCATGAACGTTTCCGGAATAATGACATCCACTCTTGCAGCATCCCTGAAGGCCAGTGGATTTTCTATGAAGAACCTAATTACAGAGGTCGTCAATATTACCTGAGACCTGGAGAGTATAGAAGATTCTCCGACTGGGGAGCAAGCAGCCCAAAGGTTGGCTCTTTCAGAAAAGTCCAGGATTTTTATTAGGTGTACCAATAAAATGTAATCTTTAAAGCAATAAAGGTATCATCTTGAGCAAAAAAAATATGTTTTTTATAACTTTATTTTCTTAAGTAATAAATGCATTAATTAAGCATGGTTTAAAATATGGAAAAAAAGAGCAAAGTGAAGGAGAGTACTGAGAACGGACAACAGCTCAAATAGCCTGCCCTTCTGTTGGTCCCCGCTCAGGTCTCAAGCTAGTTTTAACTCATCTTGTGCCATTACAAAAAGAATGAGTACCATTTGCATATCAGACTGATCCCACCTAAAAAGGGTGGTCCAGAACCAAAATGCATGCTAGATCTCTCTGCATGAGAGATATTGAAACCCCAGATGATCATTTCAGCCTTGTAAGGCATTGTCAGTGAGGTATAGCCAACATCTCTCTAGGCACAGTGAGCAAGGGGTCCACGTTTTGATTACCCTTTAAACTTAGGGAGAGTTAAAAAAAACAATGTGCACGAGAGTATTGAGAATGGACAACAGCTCAGATGGCCTGCCATTCGGTGGGTGCCTGCTCAGATCGCATGCTAGTTTCAGCTCATCTTTTGTCATTACAAAAATAACTAGGACCATTTGCATATCAGACTGATCCCACCCAAAAGAGTGGTCCAGAACTGGCTTAAAATATGGAATATAATTCAAACATTTTTAAGGTTTAAATAATATCATGAGCAGCACTCCATTTTGATTTATATCCTTAGACATACATTCATTTTTACAATTAAAAAAAAAAAGGTAACATTTCAGTGCCTCGATAGTATTGATACAGTTCGGATAGGCAGCTTCACAACTGTATAAAAATAAAAACTGGTGTAATACACTAACGCGTTTCAGCTTTGTTTAGGCTTTATCAAAGTGTTACAGAGTATGGTGACCTTCACTGTTTAAATGTCAGATGCTAATTCTGAAAATAACAGTCACATGATCCTTCCCGGAACATGAAATGTTGCAAACACCAGGTCAAAGTCAGGGGTAAGGGCCACTTTATCTGGTAGTGTAGGAGGAGGGCACTCTACCCAAATCTTCACCCTGACCTCCTTATCCAGAGGGCAGTGGAGCGAACACCTGAGGAACTCCGTAATGTGGCTGTGGAGTGTCCGCTGGGAGGAGTATGGACACCTGAGGGGTTGTGTGTTGAAGGATCTAGTATCTTCATGGGATCGTCAGCAAGGGTCGACTGGAGTCATAGAGCATAAACTGGGGAAACATTGACCACCATCTCCTTAACGTAGCAGGAGTAACGACCAAAGGTCCTTTCTCTTGACACGCAGCAAACACGCTGTGAGACCTGTAGAAATCAAGGGGCCCCTGAGAATTGCAATCAAGGGCCCCCGAGAAGGTGTCTGCATGTCTGGGTGCACCGGGACCCAGTCTAGTTAATTTAGAGGGTAATTTGCCCTTGTGCGGTTTAGCCTGTCCAGGGACACTTGCATTCGGATCTCGTCCCCAGGGAGTGTAGAGATCCATCTGAGTTCGAGCCTTTAGAGTCAGGGGTGAGAGGAATAGGCTGCGAGGCAGTCGGGGGGCCATCCCCAAGGAAGGCTGCAAGCGCCTTAGGTAGGGAGTTCAAGAGGGGGTCACCCATAGAGCACTATAGCTTAAAGCAGAGCAGCCCAATTGAAAGGGGGTCACCCAATGTCTGATGGAATTATTTGTGAATGAGAAGATGGCTGGCTGTGAGTGACTGGACGGCACCTAGTGACTGGTCGTAAGTGAGAGGATGGCTATAGGTGAGTGACAGGATGGTGAATCTATGGCCGGATGTAAGTGACAGGATGGCTCCTTGTGGCTGGTTGTCAGTAATAGGAATCAGCAGCCAAAACATATTTCCCATCATGGCCAGAACAGGGCTGGGGGGGTTGGGGATCACCCATTCTATACAGTGCACTTAGGCACTAGACATTGTAAGAGCGTGAGTTCAGTAACGAGGGGCCGGAACACCAGGCATACAGTTATGTGGCACTCTGCAATAGACAATCTCCCCCAGGGAGGGGGCTGGAACACAAAACACAAAAACTACAATTTAGTTGGTAATTCAAACAAACAGTGAGGGGGAGCAGCACACCCATGTCTACAGAATACATACTGTGCTGTCCTCACATAATAAAGAACCTGCAAGAGAGAGGAGTAAAAAAAGGAGGGCCAGCCACACGGCCAGTAGAACTGCCACGCAACACTGCAAGTGCAGCCCAAGGGCCAAGACGCAAGTAAACCTATCGCAGCAAATGCAGGCAAGCGCTGAAATCTATCCAGGGAAGGCGCGAGAGGACGGACAGGGGAAAAGGGGCCTGGCAGGCTCACAAAAATGCCACAACCATAGCAATGCGCAGTGAGGGGAGACCCCGAACACGAGCCCGGACATTTCAGTAACAGTTCGAGTTCGGTGTTTGACAATTTAATGACGCGTTTTGAAAAGCTGCAGGGCAGCCAATCAACAAGCGTTTGACTTGTGTGCCATTAGAAGCCATCACAGTCATGCCTACTAATGGCATGACTGTGATTGGCCAGTGCAGCATGTGACCCAGCCTCTATATAGCTAGTAGGGGCATGTCTATTAAACAGTGAGCAGCCTTAAACCGGGGCCCCCTTCCCGAGCCCCCAGTCGTGACGTGCGAGTGGGGGATTTTAATCTAAAGGGGAGACCTATTCCCCCCCCCCCAGCCCCCACCCGTGAGCGGTGGGTGGGGGCCCTAAAGTAAAATAATGGGGGGTCCTATTGTCCTCCCCTCCGGCCCCCACCCCTGAGCGGCGGGTGGGCGCCCTAAACACCAATAAGAGGGGGGACCTATTGTCCTTCCCCCTGACCCCCACCCCTGAGCGGCAGGTGGGGGCACTAAATTAGAATAAGATGGGGGGACCTATTGTCCTCCCCCCTGGCCCCTACCCCTGAATGGTGGGTGGGGGCCCTAAATTAGAATAAGGGGGGGACCTAATTTCCTCCCCCCTGGCCCCCACTCCTGAGTGGTGTGTGGGGGCCCTAAATAAAAATTGGGGGATGGGACCTAATGTCCTCCCCCCTGGCCCCCACCCCTGAGCGGTGGGTGGGGGCCCTAAATACCAATTAGGGAGGGGACCTAATGTCCTCCCCCCTGGCCCCCACCCTTGAGCGGTGGGTGGGGGCCCTAAATAAAAATTGGGGGGGGCACCTAATGTCCTTCCCCCTGCCCCCCACCCCTGAGCGTGGTTGGGGGCCCTAACTTAGAATAAGGGGGGGACCTAATGTCCTCCCCCCTGGTCAGTGCAGCATGTGACCCAGCCTCTATATAGCTAGTAGGGGCATGTCTATTAAACAGTGAGCAGCCATAAACCGAGGCCCCCCTCCCGAGCCCCCACTCGTGACATTCGAGTGGGGGATTTTAATCTAAAGGGGGGACCAATTGCCCCCCCTCCCTAATTGGTATTTAGGGCCCCCACCCACTGCTCAGGGGTGTGGGCCAGGGGGGAGGACATTAGATCCCCCCTAATTGGTGTTTAGGGCCCCCAACCACTGCTCAGGGGTGGGGGACTAGGGGGAGGACATAAGGTCCCCTCCCCCCAATTTTTCTTTAGGGCCCCCAGCCACCGCTCAGGTGGGTGGGGGCCCTAAATACCAATTAGGAGGGAACCTAATGTCCTCCCCCTGACCCGCACCCCTGAGCGGTGGGTGGATGCCCTAAATACAAATTGGGGGTGTCCTAATGTCCTCCCCTCTGGCCCCCACCCCTGTGCGGTGGGTGGGGGCCCTAAATACCAATGGGGGGACCTATTGTCCTTCCCCCTGGCCCTCACTCCTGAGCGGTGGGTGGAGGCACTAAATAACAATTTAACCCCCCACCCAGGTGACTAGGGGTCCCCAAACCCCTAGTCTCCCAACCCCCCCAAAAAGATTAACCCCTTCCTACCCCCCTCACCCTAAAAATAATGAGCGGGGGACCTTTAACTAAGTACCTGTAAAAACTAAAATAAAACTTACCATTTAATGTTTTCTTTCTTCTAAAATCTTCTTTTTTCAGCAACAAAAAATGCCAAATAAAAATCCATAATAACCGACGCACTTAAAAAAAAAAAAATCCATCTTCACCCATGGAGGGCTCCGCGCAGACTGAGCTCTGCAGGGAGGGGGAAGGCTTATAAAGCTTTGCACCGCACTGCAGTTAGGCTCAGAGCACTCTGACAGTAAGTCTCTACATTTACCTGTCACAGCACTCTGATTGGTTGGCTTGAAATCCACCAATCAGAGTGCTCTGTGTCATTTTACACAGTGTGGGAAAGTTCTTTGGAATTTTCCCACGCTGTGTAATTTGACTCATAACACTCTGATTGGTGGATTAAGTAAGCCAACCAATCAGAGTGCTGTGACAGGTAAATATAGAGACTTACCTGTCAGTCTCTTCATTTACCTGTCAGAGCACTCTGATTGGATGACTTAAACCCACCAATCAGAGTGCTCTGAGCCTAATTGCAGGGCGGGGCAAGGCTTTATAAGCCTTCCCCCACCCTGCAGAGCTCAGTCTGCGCTGAGCCCTCCATGGGTGAAGATGGATTATTTTTGTTTCCGCTCGTTTTTTTTTTGTTTTTTTTTAAGTGCGACGGTTATTATGGATTTTTATTTGGCCTTTTTGGGGGCTGAAAAAATAAGATTTTCGAAGAAAGAAAACATCAAATGGTAAGTTTTATTTTTACAGGTGCTTAGTAAAAGGCCCCCCCCTCATTATTTTAAGGGTGAGGGGGTAGGTAGGGGTTAATTTTTGGTGGGAGGGGGTGACTAGGGGTTTGGGGACCCCTAGTCACCTGGGGGGTTAAGTTTTTATTTAGGGCCCCCACCTGCCGCTCAGGTGTGGGGACCAGGGGGGAGGACATTAGGTGTCCCCCCCCGAATTTTTATTTAGGGCCCCCCACCCATCGCTCACAGGTGGGGGCCAGGGGGGAGGACATTAGGTCCCCCCCTTATTCTAATTTAGGACTCTCACCCACTGCTCAGGGGTGGGGGCCAGGGGGAGGACATTAGGTCCCCCCCTATATTCTAATTTAGGGCCCCCACCCGCCGTTCAGGGAATTCGAGAGCCAAAGTCAAGGCCTCCCTATAGAGGGATATCTCCCTTCTTAGCTTGGAGTCCCGCTAACACATAGCATTCTCTAATATGCAGGCAAGACATAAAGTCCCTACACTCACGACAGATGACTCCAGAGAGCATATATAACGAAAAAAACAAGGGTCTAGATTCAACCGTCCAAAGCAGGTGTTGTCCCGTTTGAAAATGTCAGCAGTCCTATCTGAGTCTGCCACCCTCCTGAGCAGTACTCCAGTAGTAGGTTGCGTTCCGACTTTGACATCCGTGCATGAGTCTGGCATACAGGGTTCCTCCGTAGAGTCCATTGTAGGTCTCCTTGATGGTAGTTAAAAAGGTGGGTTAGCAAGAACCCAAACCAAGACGTTTCCCGTGAGGTATATAGAGCATAGAAGGAGGGCCCTTCATGTCCAAACCATGTTCTCCAGATATGTGCTCAGAAGAGTAGGGGTAGTCCTGTCATCTTATCCCAAGATAGTAATGACCAGGGAACCCATATCAACCAGGGTTCTGGTCTTTCCATGCGATCCATGCGCACAGTGTACCTGCAGACAGGGTAGTGGGTCCTCCCTAGTCTTGTTACCCGAGCAGGGCAGTGCCCGTTTGCTCTATGAAGACCTCAGGATCTCCTGTCACCTTGACATGGGAAAAAAATGTCTGCGCAGTTTGTTCGCAATGGTCTGAATATCTTAAACAGAGTGCAATTGCCTGTTTGATATAGCGCAGATTATACCAAAACCTGCACTCTTGTAATACCAGGGGCTCATCCGTTAGCCGTACCATCTCCAGGAGTGTGTGTAAATAAGCGGGGAATCTCCCCCCGTAATACCACTGTGAGTATTTCCCGCATGGGATACAGTGGTCCGGATCCAGTAGCTCCATTATATTAGGTGAAATAGCGGGATCCAGTTTAAATACATATACCCTGTATGATCAGGCAGCCCTCTATAACAAAGTTGGTAGCACGGTCGTTAGATCTAATTGAATGCAGGAGGGACGCCCCTCTATGCAATCATCATTGTCCCATACAGGTAGAAGCTTGTGTGATGAATAGACGGCACCGTAGTGCGTTGAGTGTATGAGAGAGTCGCACTCTCTACTAATGTGACTGAAATCCATTTCAGGGTCTGGCTGATGGCATGAGCGGGCTGCACCCGTAATAACCAAACCTTAGAGCTTACATCCGTGTCCGGTCCCTCTATGAGGATGTGTCACTCAAAACATATCCTCCGTATCCAGCTCAGTGTGGGGTTCAGGTTGAAGGAGGGTCGCGCCCTCTAATAATGAATCAGTGTCCGGTACAGTATATGAGTGGGGTTCGCTCTCTGCTCATTAAAATAAAAAAATATCAGTCTCGGGCCGAGACGATGGAGGGTCGCACCCTCCTGTAATCCAAGCTAGAGTCCCTTAGAGACTCAGGGTGACCAACTGCAGAGGAACACCATTTATTAACATCAGCATAAGACTGAGATCCTAAGGTGGGTCTCTCTGACTCAGAGACCTCTCTGTAAATTGCTCACCTGAGAGATGGAGTCAAATGGTAATAAACCAGACCGATGGTAGATGAAATAGTATACAACCTTGGGCTGTGTCCATCCTTAATAACAGAAAGGGATGATGAGAAAAAAGCAAGCTTCGGAAGCAAAGAAGGAAACTACCAATGGACCGCCAGGATCCCGCGTGTGTGCGATCCAGGATGACAGTCGGCAGCTTGAGGAAAGCTGGAGACGTTCTCCACGATCCCCGAGAGCTCGGTAGGTCGGAGGAGGTCTAGTCAAGCCTCTCGATGACCCGAGCGATAGGATAATTGGAAGGCCCAAAAACCAAGCAACGACAAAAAATGTAGATTGCGGTAAATACATACCTCGGAGAGAAGGTAAATAACTGATCAGAAAGCAAGTCAAGTAAAACCAATTGAGAGGGTCAGGAGCTAAACATGACGTAGGACTAACTACCAATACCTAAGATGGATACCGGTCATGAAGCTAAATGGTTAGTAGCTGAAGGCAAGGAAACAGTGTTCCCCTGTTGGTGTCTGAGCACTGGTCCCTGCTTGTGCGAAATTCTCTTTGGAAATGTGTCGCCACCGGGTTGGTGTAAACCGTGGTTGTGTCCCGGGAATCTTCATAAAAGCTTTGCCCCTCAGGGCATGAGGTGTAGGGCCTTCACCCTTCCAATCATATTTAGGTGTCCATATCCTGGTGTTCTCTTGAATAGTATGGCAGCAGTGCTTGCCTGGACACCCACCTATCTCCATGTCAATAGTGGGTACCGAGCTTCCTCAGTGATATTCCCCCAGACCTGTGGTCAAAAGGGGGTTCGGGCATGGATAGGTCCGGCCAACGATGGGCACAGGTAGTGCAAGCCAGACAGAAGGGCACAGACATAGCAGGCCAATCAATGGGGCACAGACATAGCAGGCCAATCCTGGGTTGCGTATTAAATTAGTAATGGGGACCCCTGAGTTTGGGCAGAGTCCCCTAAATCTGTAAATTCTCAGGGTATCCTGTGACATAGGACCTCTAGACACCAACCCTTTAAGACAGCGAAATAGTGCGTGAATAACCTGATAACCTGGCGGTCCCTAATCCCCAGCAGGCAAAATAGTGTCATTCCAGCTTTATTGGGTATAAGCTAAAGTTGTTCCAGAGATTATAGTGTCCATAAAATCAACATATACTGAGCGATACTGTCCTTAAACTGTGAATAAGTATGCGAATGCACAAACAGATCTGTTTGAGATTTCTTATCTTTATTATAGATTAACAACATCATACTGCTTGAAGGGTATTTGTACCAATTGTCTCTTTGGGGAGTAGGCTAAACAATTGCCAACTTGATGGATCTCCCCATAGAACCTGATAAATTTGAATAGTATCAGCATAGACTGGGCTCCCATATCCGTTTGAGCCAGAGCCAGGTGGTGAATTCACACCAGAGTAGTCCCATCTGAAAACTCCATAGCTGAACCAGGATACACACACTGTGAAGCATATCAATCCTAGAGCTAACTAGCAAATTGGCTCTGTATACACCCTGTAGAGAGCCTGTATAACTGGGTTTCAAACATACACGTAACTCCAAGTAATCTGTGATCTATACTGCTATACAACTCACAGCAAGCTGTGAAATATACACTGCACTGAAAGGGGGGGAAGCAGACTGAAAGAAATCCCCAAGAACTCCCCTAAAACCACCACATTAAAGGAAAAGCATCCCCAAGAAAACAGGGGAAGCAAAGAGTCAAAAGGTAGGAATCCCAAAATAACTAATAAATATAGAACTAAACACAATACACATAACATATATATAGTAAGTAGTAAATATATGATAATAAATATATAACACAATATATATAGATATATATAACATACATAAACAGTAAGAAGTAAATATATGATAAATATATAACTAAACACAATATATATAACATATATATAGTAAGTAGAAAATATAAGATACTAAATAAATAACTAAGTACAGTATAATAAAATAAATAAATATACTATGATACCAAATATAAATCCTAATAAGTCATATTCAATCCTAAAGCCACCAACTAATATTAGCAGGAGGCAATGGTACTCTGACCTATACTGACTGAGGAGCAGCAAAGAAAGAGGGAATGATGTATGGAGAGAGGAGTTTTATAGTACCTAACTTTTTTCTGATTGGTTGTTTTTCTGTGCTGCTGTGGAGTTCTAGTAAAGAGAGACTTAAGCAAATACAAAGCCTCCTGTCATGTTATAACATTTGTTTTTCCTTTTACACGTTTGTTGACCAGAAGGGCCTTCAATCACTTGTGGTGCATTTATTCAATTTCAACTTAGCTTTGATTGATAGCATCCTATTCCCTGGATAAACATACGTAGCAAAAATATTGCTTATTACATTCCTGGTTCTAAGAGAACTGAAATAAATCATTAGTAATAGAACTCCGGGTACATCCCATCATAAATTTTAAAGTCACTTAAAGTCACATGGTTTT
>OW240918.1:69324998-69344376 GCA_933207985.1 Pelobates cultripes | reverse complement strand
AGTACCATGTGAGTGAATCCATACACATCTAATATAACATCACTCACTCGAAACGTACCACACTATTTTCTTTTATTTCGCTCCCCTCAGGTTATCTACCAATCCAGGAGGGGTGAGTTATTCAACCTTGAGTGCTCCACCTTATTGACTGGTGTTGGTTTTACACCATACAGTTAACCTCTATATCCTATCTATTTTGTGTCAAGTAGTGAGAGAATTGCACATTGGTGGCAGCAGCACAATTTCATCCACTCACAAATAAGTATAAGCGCCTGTATACACAATATCAAGAATCTTATATTCTTGTCCACATGATAATCAAATCATGAATAATTTTCCAATATCTGGCAAATTTTGGGCAAAACCACCATATGTATGCCATTTTTCCTGTACCTCCACAATCCATCCAACACCGGTCCAAATATGCATTGTTCATGTTGTGTAGTCTAGACGGAGCCAGTTACCAACAATATAAAATCTTATGGTGGTTTCAAAATGGTCAGTACAGTACGAAATTCCTTTAAGTGCAGTAAAAAAACTAATCCATCCTTTCAAACTATATTGTGTACCTAACTCCGTCTCCCACGATATCATGTGTCTCAACTTGTCTGAAGGTTTACCATTATAAACTGAGTAACAAAGTTAAATTATGCCTTCCTCTTTCTGGGTCATGCAGAAAAACTTTTTCAAGAGCTGAAAGTTTGAGTATCTTATAATTTTTATCGGTTTCTGGAACGTTGAATAATTCTTTCAGCTTTTTAATCATCACTAAACAATTAAATTTAGATTCATCTGGTAAACTGTGCTTGAATTTTAATTTATCAAAAGACAGTATGGCATTGCTATGAAAAAAGTTGTCTAGATTAGTTATGGAATAAGAATGCCAAGAATCTATGTCTATAGATGGTACATATTCTTTCAGCAATATGATTGGCATTGCTCTGTATAAACCTCTGGCATGAGTTTTATTTCTATAAATAAGGTCCCAAGCTTTAAATGCTGTTTTGGGTGAAAATAATAAATTGGTAGTTCTAGGTCTCTTTTCCAGGCCTACCCAAAGAGCCTCTTTGAGTATAAATGGAAAAGCCATAACCTCCTCCATTTCTAGTCATCTCGGTTTATTAATATCGTTATTAAAACTAACTGCAACTGCGTCATTGGTTGCGAAATAATATTTCCAAATATCAGGTACAGCAATACCCCCATTGGATTTATTATGTTGCATAGCAGTTAGTTAGATTCTGCTTGGCTTCTTTTTCCAAATAAACGTTAAAATTGTTGAATTGATTTTTGAAAAGAACGATAACGGGATAGAGAGGGGTATGGTCCTAAAATAGTACAACATTTTTGGCAGGACTGTCATCTTAGCAGACGGAATCCTACCCAATTATGAGAGCTCCACCCCGCACCATCTCTCCATCTCTTTCCGCAAATCAGGCCATGCATTTTTGTTAAATTTTTACAAAGCTAATGCCTAGATAATCTATATAATCATTTCTCCAATTGTAGAAATATGAACTCTTTAGACTCATAAGGTCTGAATGACTAATGTGAAAGGGAAGAGCCTGCATTTTAGATTTGTTAAGTTTGTAAAATGAAACCTCTCCAAACTGATGCAATATATCTTTCAAGTGTTTTAATGATTGTTTGGGGTTTTTGATTGCCAAGATAATATTGTCTGCAAACAATCCTATCTTGTGAATTGATTCACCAAACCCTATACCTTCTATTTCTGGATTTAGTCTGATAAGCTCGGCCAAGGGTTCAATAGCAAGGACAAATAAAAGTGGGGAAAAAGGGCATCCTTGCCTGGTTCCGTTAGACAAAGAAAATGTCTCAGACCTGAAACGAGAAGCATTAACATGGGCTACGGGGTTGCTATACAGTGACGCAATTGCATTTATAAAGGATGAGGGAATGTTACATTTGTTCAGCGTTTTCCATAAGTACCTTGAGTGAATTCTATTGAACGCCTTCTCTGCATCTAAAGATAGTGCAAAGAAAGCGTATTAAGCAAATTAATGTGTTGAATCAAATTGATAAACTTTCGTCTGGTGCTTGTCTACCCTGTACAAAAGCTACTTGATCTTTGTTGATAATCAGCGGAATCAATTTATCCAGTCTATTTGCTAACACCTTGCAATAGATCTTTTAATCATTATTAATAAGAGAGATAGGTCTAAAATTAGGACACCTATCTGGAATTTTACCCGGTTTTGGTAAGGCAACTATCTGTGCATTAAATAGTTTTACCATATGGGGATTAAAATTTCGGCAAAAGTTTTAATATATAACATGGTAAATCCATAAGGACCAGGGGCCTTCCCTGATGGCATAGATTTGATTGCCTCGGATATCTCATCAGCCAAAATATCACATTCCAAACTTTCCAATTTGTCTGTAGGTATTCAAGTCAATGTAACCCTATTCAACAACTGATCAATTTTGTCTTGTGAGGGTTGGGATATATCTGAATTTGATTTTAGATTATATAATTTGCTATAATATTTAGAAAACAGGTTGCTTTTGTTGGGTGAAAAACTTTTTCCCCCTGATCATTTATCAAATAGGCTATTTTGGATTGAGTATTCACATGCCGGAGTTTAGACGCCAGAAGAGTTAAGGCCTTGTTGCCCTTAAAATAAAATGTTTTCTTAAGGCATCTCACCATGAGAAAGGTTTGGTCTAAATAGATTTTGTTGATTTTTAACTTGATATCCCCTATCACCGCTGATAAGGAAGTCAATGGGCCAAATTTGTTTGCCTGATTTAGATTATATAATTATTTTTATAAAGTTTTTAAATCTTTGTTATTAACTCTCTTCAGGTGAGATGCCCTCGAAATATAATTACCTCGCAACACAGCCTTGTGTGCATTCCAAGTCACCACACTAGGAACTTCAGATGAAACATTGTCTGAAAAATAATCATTCAAAGACCATTCTGCTAATTTCCTATTTTCCTCATCACTTAGCAAGTAATCACCTAATTTCCATGCTCGGTTCGGGATTGAAGATATAACCTCATCTAAATGCATTACAATAGGAGCGTGGTCCGACCAGTTGATATCCAAAGTATCAGAGCTCAAGATGCGCGAGATTAGAACACTCTGAACCATAAACCTGTCTATCTGTGAATACATATTCTTTGAAACAGAATAATAAGTAAAATCTCTCTCTCCGTCATGTGTAAGTCTCCACGTATAATACAAGCCACATTCAATCATATACCTAGAAAATTTTTCTGCCAATCTGTCACTAAATCCATTAAGTTTCTAAAATTTTAACTGACTGGTGTTTGGGGAACATACATTTACTATGGTGTACTCTATATTATTAATTTTACCTATCCATAACACATATCTTCCATCATTGTCTGTTACCACTTTATCTGTTGAGCAGGCCACATTTGTATTAAAAAAAAAGTAGTACTTCTCTAGATTTTGTTTTATACACAGTGTGGAATTGTGTTGGGAAAAGCTTTGTCATTAACTTTTATTCTTTATCTGCCTTAAAGTGCGTCTCTTGTATGCATACAACATTAGACTTGTATTTCTCAACTTCTTTAAACAATTTTCTCTTCAAGTTAAAGGATAAAAATTTCAGTACCATATTCTACAGTGAGTATTGTAGAAATAGGAAAAAAAAGAAAATAACAATGTGAGACACCGAACACCAACACTCCAAGAGATATAATAAGCATATCCAATATTTCTATATCACAGAATCCAGCATTCTTGCAAGTGTAAATAAAAATAAGGCAGAAAGAAACCAATTCAAATATTAAGAACCATATTGAGTTAAGCAAATTAAACAGTGTACTTTCAAATAAAGTAATTTCCAATGTAAGGGACTTTTCATAAGCCTTAAAAAATTGGATGCACAAGAAAATAGAAAGAAATTAAAAAAGGAAAGAAAAACTTGGATATACGCCCCTATTAGGGGAAAAACAAAACAAAAAGGGCCATGAGGGAGAATAAAAAAAGTCTCCATCTCAGGGTAATAGGCCCAGGTTGTGGGGGGAGAGAAGCTTACTGGGAATAAAGGGAATCATTGTTACCCAAGTGCAGTCATAAAACAACGTGTAAATAAAGTAATTCATTTTAAACAAAATAAACTTCTTTAGTCAATTAAATTACATAGTTACAAAGTTAAATAGCTAAAAAGAGACTTACGTCCATCAAGTTCAGCCTTTCTCACATATGTTTTTGCTGTTGATCCAAAAGAAGGCAAAAAAACCCAGTTTGAAGCGCTTCCAATTTTGCAACAAACTAGGAAAAAATTCCTTCTTGACCCCAAAATAGCAGTCAGATGTCTCCTTGGATCAAGCAGCTATTACCCCACTAACTAGAAATTATAACCCTGTATGTTATGTTTTTGCAAGTATTCATCCAATGCAGTTTAAACATCTGTATGGACTCTGATAAAACCACCTCATCAGGCAGACAATTCCATATCCTTATTGCTCTTCCTGTAAAAAAAACTTTTTCTTCCAGCCTAAATGTGTGACCTTGTGTCCTATGTATAGCCCTATGTTTATGAATAGATTTCCAGACAATGGTTTGTACTGACCCCGAATATATTTGTATAATGTTATCATATCCCCTCTGAGGAGCGGTTTTTCCAAACTAAAGAGATTTAAATTTTTTAACCTTTCTTCATAACTAAAATGCTTCATTCCTTTTATCAATTTTGTAGCTCGTCTCTGCACTTTTTCTAGTGCCATGATATCCTTTTTTAGAACAGGTGACCAAAATTGCACAGCATATTCAAGGTGTGGTCTTACCAGCAATTTGTAAAGAGGCAAAATTATCTTTTCATCCCGAGAATTTATGCCCCTATTTATACATGACAAAACCTTACTGGCCTTAGCAACTGCAGATTGACATTGCATATTGCTGCCTAATTTGTTGTCTATAACAATTCCCAAATCCTTCTTGTGTGTGGTTATCCCTAATTCACTAACATTTAGGGTGTAAGTTGCTTGTGCATTCTTGACCCTGAAGAGCATAACTTTGCATTTCTCTACGTTATATTTAATCTGCCATTTTAGTGCCCAGTCCCCCAATCTATCCAAATCTCTCTGCAGCAAAGCAATATCCTGCTCACATTTTATTACTTTACAAAGTTTTGTGTCATCTGCAAACACTGAAACATGGCTTTCAATGCCTGTTATAAATATGTTAAATAGAAGCGTTCCCAAAACAGAACCCTGAGGGACACCACTTTTGTCCAGCCTGAAAATTTACGGTTAATGACAACTCGTTGTACTCTATCCTTAAGCCAATGTTCTACCCAAGAACAAAAATAATCATCTAGACCAATTTCTTTTAGTTTCTCCTTGAATAGGCTTTTATCAAAAACACTTTTGATAAAGCCTATTAAAGGAGAAATGCGTTAAGTGTATTGTTTATAACTTTTTATCACTATTTTATTATATATTGTATTTCTTTTATTAGATTTTTTTAACTTTAAAGTACTTTTTATTTCCTCCTAACAGCTAACAAAAAGTAAGATAGTGTTTAAAAGAATTATTTTCTGAACCTAAACAAAAATCTATAAATAAAGAACTGTATATGTGGCGGACATATCGTATATCGCTGCCACTAACTCCCTTTCCCAATGTGAAGTAGTTCTATCAAACAGTGAAAGTGAATATCACTGGTATAGCTCCTCCCCCCACCCCTACATTAGTCGAGACTGAATGCTGGGAGTGGATCTGTTTATTTCAGGCAAGCACTCGCAATTTATACATACAGTAAACTCCTCCCTGTGCCAGAGTGTAATGCTCGCAGAGAAAATGTATTTGAAATGCAACTGCAGATTAAATAATATATTTGATACTGTCACTTTAAAAAAATATAATTTATTTAAATATGGAAATTTACTTTGGAAGTCTTTTGCAGCAAATAGGTTTTGAAATAATAATGCATGGAATCTTGTTTCAGAATTGTAACACAAGAATATAGCAATTATAAAAATAAGGAAATGCTTAATCAGCAGCAAACAATATAGTCCAAGTGACTTCGATGAGGAATGCTTAATTAGCAGTAAGTAGTATAGTTCATAAGACTTCAGTAAGGTTGCCAAGCAGGTGACTCCTGTAGTACAAAGTAACAGTCTCTTAGTATAGGAAATAACTTGGTAATTAATTATCCTGGTATGTGAAATGGTTGTACTTAGTAGGCTTCAATAGCAATAAGTAATAGAATTGAGTAATTGGCAAATTATATTTCAAATAGATATAGTAAGTAGAATCTTAGAGGCAGACTTTGGATAACCCTTATCCTTCCCAGAACTTGTGACTAGAACCAATTAGTAAATACAATCATAGGAGAATTTATCTTTCCTTAAAGAATGATGGGAGTTGAAGTCATTCCAGTATAGATTGATTTATGGTATCTAAGAGTTGTGCTAAGAGCTTTCTTTTCTACTGTTACAGGTAAGATTCATCTGTAGGAAAAGGTTACTGATTGCACAAGGTTTGAATTCCTGTTGGTAATTATAAGGCATTTGATTTGATTAGTTAGCTACTTGCTATTGATTGCTGTTTAAATGAGCTATTGTTTGCAAATAAGCAGAAGCCTACCCAGGTGTTAAACATTCCTAGTGGGTGGTGATTTTAGGAGTTATATAAGGGTTGTTGTCATTAGCTTGGCTAATATAGCTTGGTTGCTTCATCTAAGTGTTGCTTCTAACTGTGTAGTTGGAGATGTTCTAGAAAGTGTTGCTTCTAAGTGTGTAGTTGGAGATATACTGGAGAGTGTTGCTTCTAAGTGTGTAGTTCGAGATATTCTAGAAAGTGTTGCTTCTAAGTGTGTAGTTGGAGATATTCTGGAGAGTGTTGCTTCAAAGTGTGTAGTTGGAGATATTCTGGAGATAACCTGGAGGTAATCTGAGGTATTCAGGAGGATAAATAAAAAGTTAAGATTAGTTTGATTTAAATTATTCTCCTCATTGGAATGGCAGACTTAGTTCAGTGTAATAGTTGCTATGCATTTGTTTCACGTTCCACTTTTTGGAGGTTTGGTTGTTGTCTAATCTGTAGACAGTTCTCTATCTTGGGGCAGGAGATTGTATTTTTGAAGTCTGAGATTTGTAAATTATCTGGTGAACAAACTCAGACTGGAACTGCTGCAAAGCCACTGCCGCAGAGACATACTAGAAATGGCAGATGGATTACTGTAGGATCTGGTAGACTTAGAGTTGTGGATAAAAGGCATTTTGCACAGTCTGTTGCTCTACATAATTCATTTTCTGCACTTTCAGAGTGTAATGGTGTTGTGGAGAGAGGCACTGAGGCTAGTGGTGTTGTGGAGAGGGGCACTGAGGCTAGTGGTGTTGTGGAGAGGGGCACTGAGGCTAGTAGTGTTGTGAAGAGAGGCACTGAGGCTAGTGGTGTTGTGGAGACCGGCTTGGAGACTATGGTAAGGCCTAAAAGAAAGCAGTTGTTGTTGGGGGATTCCATCATAAGAGGTGTGGAGATAGACAATGACGGTCTTGTGAGGTGTCTTCCCGGAGCTACTGCTCACAGAGACAGGAGACGTATCTGTTATATTGTTAAGCGAGCAAAGCAGGAAGGTGAATTGTATGTACGTGTCCATCTAGGGACAAATGACTTGGCTTGCAATGAGGTTTCAGAGGTTAAGGAAGTTTTTAGTGTTTTTGCCAATGATATACGGCAGGTTGCTTCCACACTGTCATTCTTTGAAGTTCTGCCTGTGCATAACACTCAGAACGACAGGTGGATGCGTATTAGGGACTTTAATTTGTGGCTTGGTGAATGGTGTTGGGAGCAAGGATTTGGCTTTATCTCTCATGGTAGCTCTGTTTGGAATGGAAATAACCTGTACAAAAAAGATGGTTTGCATCTTTCTCAAAAGGGAACAAATGTTCTCAGTGAGCAGTTCAGAGGTTTTGCTAGGATGTATTTAAACTAGGAGGGGGGGGGGCAAAAGGGTGATAAAACATCAATCCAATTGTCCCCCAAAACAAGGACAGAAGGTACCTGTAGCAAGTGTGTTAAAAAATGATAAGCTTAGAGTCATGTCTACAAATGCTCGCAGTTTAGGGAATAAGATCCATGAACTTGTGGCAATAATGGCAACTGATAGATTTAGTCGCTGTTACTGAGACATGGTATAATGAGAAAAATGACTGGGACATAGCAATACCAGGGTACTCTTTATATAGAAAAGATAGGGAAGGCAAGAAAGGGGGAGGGGTGGCCCTGTATGTGAAGGATAGCATAAAATCTAGCCTAATAAAAGTTAGTGAGGCAAACATAGAGTCCGCTTGGGCTACGTTAGAATTTGGTAATCACACAGTAACTCGTGTAGGTGTGATTTATAGGCCCCCAGGACAAATTGAAGAGTTAGATAATCTACTAGTTGAGGAAATAGCTAAAATGACAATGAAGGGGGAAGTTATCATCATGGGTGACTTTAATCTTCCTGATGTAAATTAGGAAACAAAATTAGCTACTTGTGCCAGGAGCACACATATTCTAAACTCCCTACTGGGATTGTCTCTAAAACAAGAGACAACCCTCAGGGACCCCCTCTAGCCCGGCTCTGGAAGGGGGAAAGGGGTAAAAACTTACATTTTTCCAGCGCTGGGCGGGGAGCTCTCTTCCTCCTCTCCGCCTCCGATCCGCCCCGTCAGCTGAATGCGCACGCGCGGCAAGAGCTGTGCGTGCATTCAGCCGGTCGCATAGGAAAGCATTATCAATGCTTTCCTATGGACGCTGGCGTGCTCTCACTGTGAAAATCACAGTGAGAAGCACGCAAGCGCCTCTAGCGGCTGTCAATGAGAATTTTGTAATTTAGTAATTATAAAAGTGAGGAAGACAAAATGATCTATAAGATTAGGCAGAAAGAGGCTAAGCAAGTTATAAGAGCTTCCAAATCACACACAGAAGAGGAAATAGCACAGTCAGTAAAAAAGGGGGACAAATCTTTTTTTAGATACATAAATGAGAAAAGAAAAGTAAAACAAGAGTTAGTTAGATTAAAAACAAAAGAAGGAAGGTATATAGAAGAGGATAAAGGTCTAGCTGACTGCCTCAATGAATATTTTTGTTCTGTATTTACAGATGAAAATGAAGGAAAGGGACCTCAGTTAAGAAAAAGGATAAATGAGTCATTTATTACACGTGAGTTTACAGAGGAAGAGGTTCTATTTCAACTGTCAAAAGTAAAAGACAAATAAGTCAATGGGACCTGATGGAATACACCCAAAGCTATTAAAAGAGCTTAGTGGTGTACTAGCAAAACCATTAACAGATTTATTTAATCAATCATTGTTAACAGGAGTAGTCCCAGAAGATTGGAAGTTAGCGAATGTTGTGCCCATTTACAAGAAAGGTAATAGGGAGGAGTCGGGCAACTATAGCCAGTAAGCCTTACTTCAGTAGTGGGGAAAGTGATGGAAACCATGTTAAAGGATAGGATTGTTGAACATCTAAAAACACATGGATTTCAAGATCAGAGACAACATGGATTTACTTCAGGGAGATTATGCCAAACTAATCTTATTGATTTTTTTGATTGGGTAACTAAAATTATAGATCAGGGTGGTGCAGTAGACATTGCTTACCTAGATTTCAGTAAGGCTTTTGACACTGCTGCACATAGAAGGCTTATCAATAAACTGCAATCTTTAAGTTTGGATTCTAATATTGTTGAATGGGTAAGGCAGTGGCTGAGTGACAGGCAACAGAGGGTTGTAGTCAATGGAGTATATTCGAAGCTTGGGCTTGTCACCAGTGGGGTACTTCAGGGATCTGTACTTGGACCCATTCTCTTTAATATTTTTATTAGTGATATTGCAGAAGGTCTTGATGGTAAGGTATGTCTTTTTGCTGATGATACTAAGATATGTAACAGGGTGGATGTTCCAGGAGGGATAAGCCAAATGGCAAATGATTTAGGTAAATTAGAAAAATGGTCAGAATTGTGGCAACTGACATTTAATGTGGATAAGCTGTGGGGGTCTAGGGAAACCACTTATCTTTCCACCAAGGTTTACTCCACTGGCAGGTGGGGCAAATCCAATAAGAGTGTCCAGTGGCTGGGTTTACTGTGGATACCTGTGTTTTTTTTTTTATTATCATCTGTACTGTGTGCTGTATCGGGACAAGGAGGGGGCTGAGTTTCCTTAAGGGAAGCATCATGCAACGACCCATAACACTGATAATAGGGTTATCCCCCTTCTTGTTGTTTCTCTACAGCCACACTGTGCCAAATCGACTGCAGTATCATACCATGTTTGAACGTTTTCTGTTAGCTTTTTATCTTCAAGCCATCCTTTATACTTTGCCTTGAATTATTTCAATACTTATGGGTCTAAGCTCCCTTCTGCAGCCATTCCTGCTTTCTTTAGCATAGATGTAATGCCTGTCACAGAAACTTTGGTTATTTTTCTAGATTTCTATAGCTGTCAAGTCCTCCCCAGGGAGACCATAAGAGTTCCCCATTATTATACCAGGGTTAGCTAGACCTTCAAGTTGAGGTAGCAGTCTGACTGTATAATCAACAACAAGAACACTAACAAGTGTAATAAAAACACTTAACAGTGTGTAAACACACACAACAGACCCCTGCAGAGGAATTTTAACACAGATTTAGCTGTACAACTTACCCTAAACTAGACATGTGCATTAGTTTTCGTCTGAATATGATTTCGTCCAAAATTCTGTTTTTTTCATATTCGTTTATTAAAATGTACGAAAGCCCTACAAACGAAATATAAACGAAACGAAAGGGCAAATGCCGAATGCATTACCTTTTCATTTCATTTAGTTTGTTTAATAGACTCCGTGCTGCAGGGGAATTAACCCCCACAGCACGGAGAAAAAACAGTGCATGCGCGAAAAACAAAACAAAGAGGGAGCCGGCAGTGCTACAAGCTCCCTCCTTGTCATAAATATTAATTCCAACATCCCCCCTCCCTCCACCACCACCACCACTGAATTAAAGCCTATGGAGGTCACCCATTTTCATAAAAGGTTGGTTAAATACTTCAGCATGCCTGTTAAATACTCCCGCGAGTAGGAGCATGTCGCCTAAACAAATGTAACTACTACTAGCTATTGCTGCCCAGTCACTATTGCAATAAGGGGGCACCTGGCATAGGTCCCCCCATTCCATCATGGTGGGGAACACAAATGCCTAAAATGGGGTGGACATAGTGCCTCCCCGCATCCCCACTCCCACTGTTTAGGCGATATGCCCCTACTCGTGGCATATCACGAGTAGGGGCATGCGGGAGGATTTAACCTGCCTTTTATTAACATCGAGGTCAAAGTGACACCCATAGGTTTTAATGCAGGGGGGGTTAGGAATAGTTATTTATTACAAAGAGGGAGCTGGTAGCGCTGCCGGCTCCCTCCTTGCTTTTTAATTTATTTTTTGCGCATGCGCAGTGTTGTTTTCGTCCTATGGACGAAAACTAATTATTTTTTAACGAATTTCCTTTGAAAACGAATGGTTTGCAGACAAAATTCGGGATTTACTAATTACATTTTTATTTAGTACGATATCATTCGTACAAAATAAAATTTCACTGGTGCACATGTCTACTCTAAACGCAAATCAAGAGATTTGCCATGGAGGATACATATTTTAATCATACAACAAATCACCAGGCCAACAATTATCCAACAATTTTCAGACAATTGTTACCTGACAAGCACAGAGGAGCTCTACAATCTGCAATTCCAGTTCACAATTCATAATTCATGGCAATTTTAAGCAAACAATGTAAGCAAAGCTCTGGTGATATCATTTTCAAACAGGTTCTTGGGAGTAAGCCAATTTTAAAGAGACACTCACCATATCTGAAGAGGTCCCTGGAGGTGAGAGCGAAAAAAGGTGTAGAAAACAGAAATCTTTACTCACCGTAAATATTTTTTTTTAATATGGTTGCAGTACGTAAGGGTTATGCTTCCTAATTGGGACAAGCATCTGCAAGATAGGTGATTAGGAAAAGTCCCTCCCCTTTACCCTATAAAGGACTTCCCTGGCAAATTCACTTCAGTCGTAGCAAGAATACACACCTAAGCCACACACTGTAAGCAAAAATGTAATTTAGAGGGAGGGAGATTTGTACTGCCACCATATTAAGAAAAAAAGAATTTATGGTGAATACAAATTTCCTTTTTTTCTGACATATGGTGGCATGGGTTATAGAAAGATTCCCAATCGGGTGGGCCTTATGCCTAAACACCTTGAAGTACCTACGCCCTAATGCAATTTTAGAGGCTGAGAGTACATCTAGCCTGAAAATACCTGACGTTTTGTAAGGTGCAAGAAGCAGCCATGTTGATTTCTTCAGGTGAAGCAAGAGCTTTTCTCTACCCACAAAGTGGCCATTTGCCTTTGTGGAATACACTGTGAAAGACACAGGTGAATCAAAACTACTGAAGCATAGGCCATATGATTGACGAAATAACGAAAAATAGAATTACGAGAGGATTCATTCACCTTAAAACTTTCCTAGAAGTTGACAACAGGTGATGTGATCTCGGCTGGTATTGATAGGTACATCTAAATGCCCTTTTTTAACTCTAGAATATGCCAGCTAGTTCCAGCGGGGAGGTGACATAATTAAAGAAGGATGAGCTGATTAACGGCTCTAAAAGATAACTCTGGAAAAATTGAAGCTTTAGGATGAAACACAACTTTCACCCTGATGGAATATAAGAAATTCCACTGAAGAAGATATATATCTTAAAGCTAACTTACTCTCTTGGCAGAGATACTGGCCACTAAGAATGCTGGTTAAGCTTTAGCATATTAAAAGGAACCACCTCCAAAGTAAAAGGGGACCAGAAAGACTGAAGAAAGATCCCGGGAGGAAAACAGAACTTCCTGGGTGGCCTAACAAGCCTATTGCTTTAATGAAACGTCTAACAAGTATATACAAAGACCAATCTCTTCTCAGAAAGAACTTAGGGAATACAATTTGGTCTTAACATGGAAACGCCCAGCCTGTGGAAATCTCCTGCAGAAAGTGTAAATTTGAACCAACCGGACAAATGAACTAGAAGACAATGACATTCCTTACAACAATGTAGACACTCTACCCAAATCCTCATGTAAAGATTAGAGGTGGAACGACTAGAAGATTATATGCAACAAGTGGACTCAAACTCATGAAGACTCAGGAGATGAAGGATCCACCATGCAGTGCCCTACCGTCAATAAGAACCTATTCAACATTTCCAGTAGGATATGCTGTCTTCCAAAAGTGTTTTCGAGATCAGAAGATCCTCCAACTTGAAAGTCATCTCCACCAAGGCCAAAAACTGGCTCGTGTTTGGCCAGTAGGGAAAGATTGGCAGAACCACTGCTCTGTCCCTTACCTCTTTGAAGAAGTCTTGGGAACAGTCTACAGGAGAAAAAATGTAACCCCTGAGAAATACCCTTAGATAGATAGACCAACTATTCAAATTGAACTATCTGTCCTGTACAGAGAAGCAAATCTGAGAATCTTCATGTTCTCCCTCTTTGCCATAAGGTCTATCTGGGCACTCCAAATCTCTCTATAGACCGTGAACATGATCGGATCTATAGACCCTTACTCTTGATCTCAATTTCTTGTGCTGAGGTTGTAGGTGATGACATTGTCGACACATCATGAGTGGAATGGAGAGAGAGATCCTGAGCCCACTACACCATTTTGGTACATAGCTGAAACAGACCTTGCCTCTTGCACTGCCTTGTCTGTTGACGTGAGGTGAAACAGTGTCGTGGTCTGACCTCATTGTAATAGGTCCCTCAATCAACCAAGATCTAAATCGGTGAGGGGAGTGAAGAACTGCCTTAAGAACTCTGAAATTAGTGAACTATTTTTTTTAGGACCATAGACCATAGTCTATAGACAGAAAGGACAGCTTCCACTTTTTTCAAAGAGTCTAGGAGACAGAAATCCAAAATTTCCACACTTTGACCAAGAGGAGAGAATTTTCCACTGTAGCGGCCAAATCCATATTTTGGGTCCGCAATAGGAATATGTGGGAATATATCTCTGTGATCTAATACACCATGAAATTCCGTTCTGCAGAATCAGAGTTACAGAAGCAGAAATTTCAATTCTGAACCTCAGGAGAGGAACCAATTAATTTAAATTCATAACCGGTTTAAAGGAATGATCCCACTTTGATAACCAGGAGATTCCTGAGGAATGCAGCAAACTGCGTGGTTCACAGAACCATATCTCAAACTCCTTAAATCCAACAGGAACACTGTGTCTGTAAATAGAGTATCAGCTGTTCGGAAGATTATAGATTGGGCAGATTTGAAAATAGCCAGCAGTGCCCTATTTACCTAGATCAAGGAACCAGTGATTGCAAGTAGGTTCCACTTAAAAGCCAGGCATGAAACATTAAGATAAATACTGGTTCCTAAATGCATCCTGGGAATGTTAAAGGACCACTATAGTGCCAGGAAAGCATACTCGTTTTCCTGGCACTATAGTGCCCTGAGGGTGCCCCCACCCTCAGGGACCACCTCCCACCGGGCTGGATGGCGAGGAAAGGGGTTAAACTTACCTTTTTTCCAGCGCCGGGCAGGGAACTCTCCTCCTCCTCTCCGCCTCCGATCCTCCTCCGATCCTCCTCTTCGGCTGAATGCGCATGCGCGGCAGGAGCTGCGCACACATTCAGCCGGTCTCATAGGAAAGCATTTACAATGCTTTCCTATGGACACTTGCGTGTTCTCACTGTGATTTTCACAGTGAGAAGCACGCAAGCACCTCTAGCGGCTGTCAATGAGACAGCCACTAGAGGATTTGGAGGCTGGATTAACCCATTTCTAAACATAGCAGTTTCTCTGAAACTGCTATGTATAAAACAAAAGGGGTTAATCCTAGAGGGACCTGGCACCCAGACCACTTCATTAAGCTGAAGTAGTCTGGGTGCCTAGAGTGGTCCTTTAAGTGACTCCATCGAATGGTACTCCAGTCATCTACCTTAAAGGGATGAAGCACTGAATTAACCCTGCAGGGGAAATGAACCTGTGAACCCAAAGGGTTGAACAAGGTCTAAACCCACTGAGCTATCCACACTTAGTATAGACATGCAGGATTACACCTCCAAGCTTTTTGGCGTCCGAAACACCTACCCATGTCGGACCTAGGTCTACTTGTCTTGAGGCAGAGCTTTTTTCCTTTTTCGATATAGGTTATAACAGATAACATTTTCCCTAATGGGAGTAAACAGGGGACCGAAAAGGATGCAGATCTGCCGTCCAAGCTTAATCCACCATGATATTATGGAAACAGCAGATCAACCCATGATCTTGGCCGTCATTGTCAAATTTTATTAGTCAAATCCATATACAATATGTGACAATCACAAATAAAACAGGAAACTGATGAGCTGCTTATCAGGAGACTTAAATAACTTCCATTAACGATTGTAAAAAAAGTTACAAGTTTTGGACACCGCTGCACCTGTCACTCAAAAACCCATATTGAAACCCAGCAGTCTGGAAAGATTGTCTGCAAGAAGAAGTCTCAGCCTTCTTGACAACAGGCAGTGGTGTATCCTGGTTTTGTGCTGCCCTAGGCAGGACAAAACTCAGGTGCCTCCCCGCTCACCCCGGCCACCCCTACCCAACCCTTCCCCCCTGCCCCACCTTCTAAATACACACACATATTCACTGTCAGACAGTGGTGTATCCTGGTTTTGTGCTGCCCTATGCAGGACAAAACTCAGACACCCCCCACACCACTCCCACCCAACCCTTCCCCCCTGCCCTGCCTTCTAAATACACACACACACATTCACTGACAGATACGCATACACTAGCTAACAGAAACACACACTCACTAACAGACACACACACACACAAACACTAACAGACATAGAAACATAGAAACATAGAATGTGACGGCAGATAAGAACCATTCGGCCCATCTAGTCTGCCCAATTTTCTAAATACTTTCATTAGTCCCTAGCCTTATCTTTTATAGTTAGATAGCCTTATGCCTATCCCAATGCATGTTTAAACTCCTTTACTGTGTTAACCTCTACCACTTCAGCTGGAAGGCATACATACATACATACAATTGGGTCAGACACACACATCAACAGACAGACACACACACACCAAATAGACACACACACACTACAATAGACACACACCAACAGACACACACACACCTCACTCACTAACAGACACACACACTAACAGACACACACTAACAGACACACACTAACAGACATACACACACTCACTCACATTAACACACTCCCTTTTTTACATTTATTTTTTATTTAACCCCCCCAGCCTCATTACTTTTGGGAATGTTAGGGGGGTTCTCCCTCTCCCTGGGGCTGCTGGTCGGTCGGTCGGGCGGTGCTGGCGAGGCAGCACTTTCCCCTGAGCTGTCTGCTCAGCTCCCTTGCGTGCCGCCCGCAGAGTGATGCTGGGAGATGGAATATGATGCTCCTTCGCCAGCGCCGCCCGACCAACCAGCAGCCCGCACGCCCGGCAAATGCCTTGTTTGCCTCACGGCTAATACGTCCCTGACAACAGGGTTTTTAAAGCAGCTACTCTGCAGCATTTTATGGATTCCCAGTGTGCCCGGGGGTGTAACATTTACCCATTTGATGGTAAACATATTAAACGTCGGGCAAGAAAGGCTCGTTACACAGCGTGTTCCTATTTCTGCAGATAAGAAAGACATGGGATTTGAGGAACAGATAACCCTTATTAAAGTTTAGCAGATTTATCCTGCCCCATGATCGATTCATTCATAATGAACCTTCAGGTGGGAACCAACTCCACACAGTATGATGAACCAGACATGTCTTAAGAAGAGATATATAAACATTCGACAGACATTAGAATTAATCAAAGGACGCTTCTCTTCGGTACCTGCGGAACATCTCAAGCAGAGCAGCTGATACACTATTTGATTCTCAATAAGAATTCAAAGATAGGAATGGTTGTATATTCTTTGCTTAATTTTACCCAAGAAATTGCAGCACCTTGGTCATATTTATAAACCCCAGAACCATGTTAAGGGGAGTAGCACAGACACAATAAGCAAAAGCCGAGTATAGCAGAGGCATTCCATGGTGTACAAACAGTCTATCTTGCACATACAATCCACTTTCTGCAAAACAATTTCATCCATAACTTGCAATTTTAATCAGAACAGAGTTTTAAGGCAAAGATCAGCTCATCTTACCTTGAAAACCTATGAGCCGTGTGGGGTGGTTGGTGACACGGGGAATCCATCTGACAATATTCCTGCTGCCAGAGGGAACAGCACAGCGATCCGCACTCAGCGTTTTCCTGGAAATTCTGGTTCGCGCATGCACAATAGCGCACCCGGAACTTCGGTGGAACGCAAAACCACAAGGGTGTGTGTTCCACCGCTGTGCACAGCCGCACAGCCTGCAACATAATGAAGGCATCCCCCGACCGGCCCCTACTCACCAAGCCGGAACATACTTTCCTCAAAGTTAAACAGAAAAGGCTCTGGAACCTCCACAGACGGAGCCATGCCTCTCAGCCTACCACCCGGGTGGCTATCGGGCTTCTGTCCCAGACAGCAACCTGTGTGCCTCGCCTCCAACAGATGCTTGATCCATCCCGTGCTGGGACAAGGAAGAACTGAGGTGGATTTGCCGGGTAAGCACTTTATAGGGTAAAGGGGAGGGACTTTTCTTAATCAACTATCTTGCAAATACTTGTCCCAATTAGGAAGAACAACCCATACGTACTGCCACCATATGTCAGAAAAATAAAGTTTCCTACTGTGCAGCTGCTCAGTTTCTCTGTCACTACAAAGGATCCCTCCGTGTGTGATTGATATAGAAATTTATGATGGATAAATCATCCCAGAGAGATAACCAGGGGCTCCTAATTAGGTGTTTGAGCGCTCGGGAGAACTGGTAATGAAACCACAGACACTTCTTTGTAGTTCAAAATCATCTCAATCTTTAATATGAGAGCATCGCATATATAAAATGGCATTAGTCTACTGCGCATGTGTCAAAGCAACAATGACTTACTTGAAGAAATTGTTATCTAAGTTATACAAGGTTAACAAAAAGTAACTTTTAACATGAGAAAGACAAGAAACAGCTGCAGAACTGCTGACACAAACAGTTGAGCTTTTAATCCCTGCAGATGTGAAAGGACTTAACTAAGGCAAAGGCTTTATTTACCATTATCTATGACAGTTTGACACTTGTTACTTGGTATTCCACGTTCTAATGGGGTGCTGAGGTGGTCCTCGTTCAGGGAACCGAACTAGCTGAGTTCTTACAAACAAACGAACAGGGAAAAAGAGAATAGTACCGATCCAAGTGATGGAGCATTCGTTCACAGTATACTTGTATGATTGTTTCACACCAGAATTAATAACCCAGATTAGGCACAAGCGATTTTTTCCCTGGTATTACAGTGTCCAAAATTAAATTTTCTTCATCCAGTTAACAAAATAAATAGAAAACTTTTAATAACTGTATACCTGTGTGCTAGTCGCTTACTAGAGTCAATGACCTAGGCTGGGCCAATGGATTTTTTTCTCCTGACACCACATTGTCTAAAAGAATAATTATCTTGCTCATGTTAACAAAAAAAGGTTATCTCATACAAGTTAACAAATAAAAAGGTTATCTTACAGCAGGATGAATGACAAAATACCTGCCAACCCAAGTGCCAATATTCTATCTCCCACTCAAAGTTTTCTCTAGTGCTCCTGTTAGTACTAGCTACTAGATACAGCAAAAAGCTAAAGCAAGTCTTATGCTAGAATCAATGACCCCCAGGCCATCTCTCACTCCAACGCTAACAATTTCTTGTCCATGTAAACTGTAAGCTGTGGTGAATATACTTATAATTTTAACATTGATTTTTTTTTCAGGGCATTTCAAGCTCTTAAAAATCCAATAATATTGCCCAAGTCAATTTCTTTTTAGGACACACATCTGAAATAGAGCAGAACAGGTAATCAGGTGGTTTGAAGGGGAATGGCTGCTCTGGATTTTTAATATTATGCTTACTTATACGTAATAAGTAAATTACATTTTTAAAATGTACACCTCTGTATCATGCATCTTAGCTCCCTGTTAACTGTTTTTATAAACTCTGTCCTTTGCACCTGGCAGTCTGCATAGACAAGGCATACAGAGAAGCAGGAGAAATTATACGTTTCTATTTCTCTTTTCTTTTTTTCTGTTTTCTTTCCCCCTTTTTTTAAGGTTTTGTTTTGTATGTTTCATTCAGCTTAAAAAACAACAAAACTGTTGAATGGCTTAAGAAATGCAGTTTTTATAAATTATATATTTTTTTATATTTTCTTTCGCACAATACCTTCAGGGTTTTTTTTTTTTTGTATTTCTATTTTTCCTCTTC
>OW240918.1:69314291-69324898 GCA_933207985.1 Pelobates cultripes | reverse complement strand
TATACCAGATCTAATTAGTGGCACTTGTCAGCGTATCCACTGTTAGCGTAACACACCCGCTTTAAGGACACTGACTGCTATTCAATCTATAACAGTGAAAAAAAGAGTTTTGTTTTTTTAAATCCAAGCTATTGTGACACCAGATCTAATTAGTGGCACTGGTCAGCGTATCCACTGTTAGCGTAACACACCCGCTTTAAGGACACTGACTGCTATTCAATCTATAACAGTGAAAAAGTGTTTTGTTTTTTTAAATCCAAGCTTTGTGTCACCAGATCTAATTGGTGGCACTGGTCACCGTATCCACTGTTAGCTTAACACACCCGCTTTAAGGACACTGACTGCTATTCAATCTATAACAGTGAAAAAAGTGTTTTGTTTTTTTAAATCCAAGCTTTGTGTCACCAGATCTAATTGGTGGCACTGGTCGCCGTATCCACTGTTAGCGTAACACACCCGCTTTAAGGACACTGACTGCTATTCAATCTATAACAGTGAAAAACGTTTTTTGTTTTAAATCCAAGCTATTGTGACACCAGATATAAGTGGTGGCACTGGGCAGCGTATCCACTGTTAGCGTAACACACTCGCTTTAAGGACACTGACTGCTATTCAATCTATAACAGTGAAAAAAGTTTTTTGTTTTTAAATCCAAGCTATTATGACACCAGTGAGTGGTGGCACTGGGCACCGTATCCACTGTTAGCATAACACACCCGCTTTAAGGACACTGACTGCTATTCAATCTATAACAGTGAAAAAATTTTTTGTTTTAAATCCAAGCTATTGTGACACTAGATATAAGTGGTGGCACTGGGCAGCGCATCCACTGTTAGCGTAACACACCCGCTTTAAGGACACTGACTGACTGCTATTCAATCTATAACAGTGAAAAAAGTTTTTTGTTTTTAAATCCAAGCTATTGTGACACCAGATGTGAGTGGTGGCACTGACTGGGGAAATGGGCACAGTATGCACTGTGAGCCTGACACAGAAGCTGGCAGCAGTGGCAAACAACTGACTGCTATTCAATCTATAACAGTAAAAAAAGTTTTTTGTTTTTAAATCCAAGCTATTGTGACACTAGATGTAATTGGTGGCACTGACTGGGGAAATGGGCACAGTATGCACTGTGAGCCTGACACAGAAGCTGGCAGCAGTGGCAGACAACTGACTGCTATTCAATCTATAACAGTGGAAAAAGTTTTTTGTTTTTAAATCCAAGCTATTGTGACACCAGATGTAATTGGTGGCACTGACTGGGGAAATGGGCACTGTGAGCCTGACACAGAAGCTGGCAGCAGTGGCAGACAACTAAGTGCATTTACATTACATAGAAAAAAAAAATCAAAAAAAAGCATACCCTTATCCCTAACCTAGCTATGCTTTTCTCCTATCTTATGAACAGCAGCTACACTTTCCCTCCTCTTACTAAGCATGCAGCTTGAGAATGAATCTAAAATGGATGCTGTCCAGTAGGTGGGAGGGTCTGCTAGGGAGGCTGTGCTGCTAATTGGCTGGAATGTGTCTGCTGACTGTGAGGTACAGGGTCAAAGTTTACTCAATGATGACGAATAGGGGGCGGGTCGAACCGCGCATATGTTCGCCCGCCGTGGCGAACGCGAACATGCTATGTTCGCCAGGAACCGTTCGCCGGTGAACCGTTCGGTACATCACTAATGAAGGGCTGATTTAACCCTGCAGGGGAAACAAACCTGTGAACCCAAAGGGTTGAACAAGGTCTAAACCCACTGAGCTATCCACACTTAGTATAGACATGCAGGATTACACCTCCAAGCTTTTTGGCGTCCGAAACACCTACCCATGTCGGACCTAGGTCTACTTGTCTTGAGGCAGAGCTTTTTTCCTTTTTCGATATAGGTTATAACAGATACCCTTTTCCCTAATGGGAGTAAACAGGGGACCGAAAAGGATGCAGATCTGCCATCCAAGCTTAATCCACCATGATATTAGGGAAACAGCAGATCAACCCATGATCTTGGCCGTCATTGTCAAATTTTATTAGTCACATCCATATAAAATATGTGACAATCACAAATAAAACAGGAAACTGATGAGCTGCTTATCAGGAGACTTAAATAACTTCCATTAGCGATTGTAAAAAAAGTTATAAGTTTTGGACACCGCTGCACCTGCCAGCCAAAAACCCATACTGAAACCCAGCAGTCTGGAAAGATTGTTTGCAAGAAGAAGTCTCAGCCTTCTTGACAACAGGCAGTGGTGTATCCTGGTTTTGTGCTTCCCTAAGCAGGACAAAACTCAGGTGCCTCCCCTCTCACCCCTGCCACCCCCACCCAACCCTTCCCCCCTGCCCCACCTTCTAAATACACACATATATTCACTGTCAGACAGTGGTGTATCCTGGTTTTGTGCTGCCCTATGCAGGACAAAACTCAGACACCCCCCCACACCACCCCCACCCAACCCTTCCCCCCTGCCCTGCCTTCTAAATACACACACACACATTCACTGACAGATACACATACACTAGCTAACAGAAACACACACTCACTAACAGACACACACACACACACACTAACAGACACACACACACACTAACAAAAACACTCACACTCACTAACAGACACACACTCACTCACTAACAGACACTCACTAACAGACACACACACTCACCAACAGACAAACACACACTCACTAACAGACACACACTCACACACACTAACAGGCAAACACACTCACACTCACTAACAGACACACACACTCACTCACACACACACACTACACACACACACACACACACACACACACACACACACACTAACAGACACACACACAATCACACACACACACTAACAGACATACACAGACAGACACACCCACACGAACAGACACACACACTAACACTCACTCACTAACAGACACACACACACACTAACAGACACACACACACACTAACAGACACACACACAATCACACACACACACTAACAGACATACACTAACAGACACACACACTAACAGACAATCACACACTAACAGACACACACACTAACAGACACACACTAACAGACACACAAACACTAACAAACACACTCACACTCACTAACAGACACACACTCACTCACTAACAGACACTCACTAACAGACAAACACACACTCACTAACAGACACACACACTCACTAACAGACACACACTCACACACACTAACAGGCAAACACACTCGCACTCACTAACAGACACACACACACTCACTCACTCACTAACAGACACACACACTAACAGACACACACACACACACACACACACAAACACACACACACACACCTGTCACACACACACTAACAGACATACACTAACAGACACACACACTAACAGACAGACACACACACACACACACTAACATACACACACACTAACAGACACACACTAACAGATACACACACACACGCACTCACTAACAGACACGCACTCACTAACAGACACACACACTAACAGACACACACTAACAGACACACACTAACAGACATACACACACTCACTCACATTAACACACTCCCTTTTTTACATTTATTTTTTATTTAACCCCCCCAGCCTCATTACTTTTGGGAATGTTAGGGGGGTTCTCCCTCTCCCTGGGGCTGCTGGTCGGTCGGTCGGGCGGTGCTGGCGAGGCAGCACTTTCCCCTGAGCTGTCTGCTCAGCTCCCTTGCGTGCCGCCCGCAGAGTGATGCTGGGAGATGGAATATGATGCTCCTTCGCCAGCGCCGCCCGACCAACCAGCAGCCCGCACGCCCGGCAAATGCCTTGTTTGCCTCACGGCTAATACGTCCCTGACAACAGGGTTTTTAAAGCAGCTACTCTGCAGCATTTTATGGATTCCCAGTGTGCCCGGGGGTGTAACATTTACCCATTTGATGGTAAACATATTAAACGTCGGGCAAGAAAGGCTCGTTACACAGCGTGTTCCTATTTCTGCAGATAAGAAAGACATGGGATTTGAGGAACAGATAACCCTTATTAAAGTTTAGCAGATTTATCCTGCCCCATGATCGATTCATTCATAATGAACCTTCAGGTGGGAACCAACTCCACACAGTATGATGAACCAGACATGTCTTAAGAAGAGATATATAAACATTCGACAGACATTAGAATTAATCAAAGGACGCTTCTCTTCGGTACCTGCGGAACATCTCAAGCAGAGCAGCTGATACACTATTTGATTCTCAATAAGAATTCAAAGATAGGAATGGTTGTATATTCTTTGCTTAATTTTACCCAAGAAATTGCAGCACCTTGGTCATATTTATAAACCCCAGAACCATGTTAAGGGGAGTAGCACAGACACAATAAGCAAAAGCCGAGTATAGCAGAGGCATTCCATGGTGTACAAACAGTCTATCTTGCACATACAATCCACTTTCTGCAAAACAATTTCATCCATAACTTGCAATTTTAATCAGAACAGAGTTTTAAGGCAAAGATCAGCTCATCTTACCTTGAAAACCTATGAGCCGTGTGGGGTGGTTGGTGACACGGGGAATCCATCTGACAATATTCCTGCTGCCAGAGGGAACAGCACAGCGATCCGCACTCAGCGTTTTCCTGGAAATTCTGGTTCGCGCATGCACAATAGCGCACCCGGAACTTCGGTGGAACGCAAAACCACAAGGGTGTGTGTTCCACCGCTGTGCACAGCCGCACAGCCTGCAACATAATGAAGGCATCCCCCGACCGGCCCCTACTCACCAAGCCGGAACATACTTTCCTCAAAGTTAAACAGAAAAGGCTCTGGAACCTCCACAGACGGAGCCATGCCTCTCAGCCTACCACCCGGGTGGCTATCGGGCTTCTGTCCCAGACAGCAACCTGTGTGCCTCGCCTCCAACAGATGCTTGATCCATCCCGTGCTGGGACAAGGAAGAACTGAGGTGGATTTGCCGGGTAAGCACTTTATAGGGTAAAGGGGAGGGACTTTTCTTAATCAACTATCTTGCAAATACTTGTCCCAATTAGGAAGAACAACCCATACGTACTGCCACCATATGTCAGAAAAATAAAGTTTCCTACTGTGCAGCTGCTCAGTTTCTCTGTCACTACAAAGGATCCCTCCGTGTGTGATTGATATAGAAATTTATGATGGATAAATCATCCCAGAGAGATAACCAGGGGCTCCTAATTAGGTGTTTGAGCGCTCGGGAGAACTGGTAATGAAACCACAGACACTTCTTTGTAGTTCAAAATCATCTCAATCTTTAATATGAGAGCATCGCATATATAAAATGGCATTAGTCTACTGCGCATGTGTCAAAGCAACAATGACTTACTTGAAGAAATTGTTATCTAAGTTATACAAGGTTAACAAAAAGTAACTTTTAACATGAGAAAGACAAGAAACAGCTGCAGAACTGCTGACACAAACAGTTGAGCTTTTAATCCCTGCAGATGTGAAAGGACTTAACTAAGGCAAAGGCTTTATTTACCATTATCTATGACAGTTTGACACTTGTTACTTGGTATTCCACGTTCTAATGGGGTGCTGAGGTGGTCCTCGTTCAGGGAACCGAACTAGCTGAGTTCTTACAAACAAACGAACAGGGAAAAAGAGAATAGTACCGATCCAAGTGATGGAGCATTCGTTCACAGTATACTTGTATGATTGTTTCACACCAGAATTAATAACCCAGATTAGGCACAAGCGATTTTTTCCCTGGTATTACAGTGTCCAAAATTAAATTTTCTTCATCCAGTTAACAAAATAAATAGAAAACTTTTAATAACTGTATACCTGTGTGCTAGTCGCTTACTAGAGTCAATGACCTAGGCTGGGCCAATGGATTTTTTTCTCCTGACACCACATTGTCTAAAAGAATAATTATCTTGCTCATGTTAACAAAAAAAGGTTATCTCATACAAGTTAACAAATAAAAAGGTTATCTTACAGCAGGATGAATGACAAAATACCTGCCAACCCAAGTGCCAATATTCTATCTCCCACTCAAAGTTTTCTCTAGTGCTCCTGTTAGTACTAGCTACTAGATACAGCAAAAAGCTAAAGCAAGTCTTATGCTAGAATCAATGACCCCCAGGCCATCTCTCACTCCAACGCTAACAATTTCTTGTCCATGTAAACTGTAAGCTGTGGTGAATATACTTATAATTTTAACATTGATTTTTTTTTCAGGGCATTTCAAGCTCTTAAAAATCCAATAATATTGCCCAAGTCAATTTCTTTTTAGGACACACATCTGAAATAGAGCAGAACAGGTAATCAGGTGGTTTGAAGGGGAATGGCTGCTCTGGATTTTTAATATTATGCTTACTTATACGTAATAAGTAAATTACATTTTTAAAATGTACACCTCTGTATCATGCATCTTAGCTCCCTGTTAACTGTTTTTATAAACTCTGTCCTTTGCACCTGGCAGTCTGCATAGACAAGGCATACAGAGAAGCAGGAGAAATTATACGTTTCTATTTCTCTTTTCTTTTTTTCTGTTTTCTTTCCCCCTTTTTTTAAGGTTTTGTTTTGTATGTTTCATTCAGCTTAAAAAACAACAAAACTGTTGAATGGCTTAAGAAATGCAGTTTTTATAAATTATATATTTTTTTATATTTTCTTTCGCACAATACCTTCAGGGTTTTTTTTTTTTTGTATTTCTATTTTTCCTCTTCATTTGCAATGTTTGCTCTGGGTATGCTTTCTCTGAACTGGATTATGATGCAATTTTCTAAATGTTTAAAGTAAATGTAAAAGAAAACATAGCATTTAATAAAAAATATTAACACAAGTTATAAGTTACTGTAGGAAAGAGAGCACAACAAATAGCTATAATATGTGAATTAGGATGTGCAGTATGGTTAAATTATATAAAACCTACATCTGAATAACTAACGGTGTAGACAAAATTAAATAATAAATTAAAATACCATAGGCATAATATATGTACCAGCTTAATATCGGATACATATTTTTGATAGATAAAATATCCAACTTTAAAATATGGATGAGGATAAGATTCACATAAGTAACAATATAATTAGCATAAGTAACATCACATTAGAAAACAATAAAAAACAATAAAAATGCAATACAAACATTGTACAGCAAACTTTGGGAATGATCACTTGCATTACTTTCTTGTTTGCAAAATAGTATCATTTGGGCATGTCATGTGTTTAAACAATATAAATTTGACAGCTTTGACTTGAATCAAATTGAAAACGGATACTGGGCACAGAAAGAGCTCCTATAAATCATGTAAAACTTATAAAACAATATCTATATTCACACTCATGTAAGAGGTCGGACTGAAATAGGACATATGACATGTGCTTTACAATATATTGTTATTCCAATCAAATCCTAGTGCGATATAGTCTAAGTATCTTCCTATAGCGTGACATGAATATCAATGCAGGTTCCTCCCGTAAAAAGGAGCAAGAACCTGGATTAGCTTATACATGTTAACACCAACCTTAGCCTTATGGGTATCTTAGACCTAAGACATAATCCTATCTTTGGAGAAAACTAGTAAATAGTGTTGTACCTAGCAGTGTATACTTGTAAAGAATATTGACCAATAGAAAAGAAAAATTCTAAAGCTGAACAGAAAACTGTATACATCTTAGATAGGATAGAGAGAACAATAAGAAATATTATTAATAACGAATGTATGGTAAAAGTATAAGAGTTGTTATAAACTCATATTAGAAACAAAGTTACAAACTATATAGCAAAATATACATTAATGCTAATTTATGACTTTCCCTGTATGCCTAAAAAATAATGTGCGAAACATGTGTGTACTATATACACTAAGAAAGCTTTGTGGGGGAAAAATGCTTAATATGAATGAGATAATTTCTGTCTTGAATGGAATGAAGACTTCTAAATGAACTATCATAATAACTAGGTATCTACACTTACACTATATGAGCCAATACTAATTCCGCAAGTTATACGTTATTTTCAATGTTTTATTCAATTATGTTAATTCCAGAGAAGTTCCCCTTTAAACTCAAGAGGGCACATTTTTCTATAGAGTATCCATATTGCCTTTGGTGAAAACAAGGCATTTTATCATTTTATACATAACATTTCATCTATATGTTATCTATAATAGTAAATGGACAGAATTGTATAAATCGAGTGTCCCCATCCCTACGTTCTTTTCACTTTTGCAAAATTATTGCAGATATAAGCTTGCACCTTTCTATTTAAATACATAAAGGGAACCAACACAGTAAAGGAGGAGACTATATTTAAAATAAGAAAAACTACCACAACAAGAGGACATAGTCTTAAATTAGAAGGACAAAGGTTTCAAAATATCAGGAAGTATTACTTTACTGAGAGGGTAGTGGATGCATGGAATAGCCTTTCAGCTGAAGTGGTAGAGGTTTACACAGTAAAGGAGTTTAAGCATGCGTGGGATATGCATAAGGCTATCCTAACTATAAGATAAGGCCAGGGACTAATGAAAGTATTTAGAAAATTGAACAGACTTGGACCGAATGATTTTTATCCGTCGTCACATTCTATGTTTCTATGTAAAAGATAGCTACATTGTGTAATTTAATATCCTGCAATACGTGGGACACATTGCCTCTCAACGGTATAGACAAAATTAAATAATAAATTAAAATACCATAGGCATATAATATGGGGGAAAGAGCTCTGGTACATGTAAGTGCGATCCCTAGATTCACTTTCTTCACTGTATTTATATGTACAAGATACAGATGGTCTGCACTATATGCTTTTTTATTACTTTTCACAGATTATGATAATTATATGAAGACTGTTTCTTAAGTATATTTCTAAATGTACCACTATTGTATTGGTTATTCTGGTATATTTGTTTTAACATTTTGTTGAGTTCTGCTGGATTGCGTACACTTTATTCATGTGTTTCTGCACACTTGTATATCTTGTTTTTTTTATTCTGTGCACCTGTCACTTTTTTGGTTATCCACATAATTTATTCACAAATGGGATCACTCCCACACTAAAGTATCGAACACAGGGGGAAACAACCTTTGGCACTCCAGATGTTGTTGACTAAATCTTCCAAGGCTTACTGTTTTTTTTTTTTTTTACAACAGTAATAATTTTTATTTATGTTATCAGTATACTGAAACCTATATCATCACATACTGAGCTACATTTCTTTTTTTGTTTTAGCCTTTCTATACCTCATTACAATATTTTTGTTATTGTTTTTGGTGTGCATTCAAGTAACATAGAATTAATTTCTGCTAACATGGTGGCCAGACCACTAATCATTGTCACCCTACTGATCCTGCTTTAATCTGCTGAGGACTAAAGTGAACCTTCCCATTCACTTGGGTATATTAATCAAATGTGTGATATTATCTTGCATCAGATAATATCTTTTCACGTTATGTTATTTCATTGGGTTGATTTATCAAAGTGTCCAAATAACTCTCCGCTTCATGAATCAGCCTCACAGAAAACTATAGCTTGAAGAGATATTATCTTGCATGTGATAGTATCTCCAGTTTAATCAATATATGCTTTAATGTTCATGTCTATAAAACTGTACTGTAGTTTCATTATCTTTTTTTGTTACTGGACAAGATTGTTTTTGGGTTTTTTTTGTGGGAGGGGGAGCAAGCAGTTTCCTTATGAAATGTGTGTAATAAAAGCATAAGTACAAATATATTTCAGATAAATATAGATATACTATATATCAATATAAAAGGTATATAATACATAAATCCAAGTCTAGCAGAAAAAAATCAGTTAATGCTAATAAGTATAATATGGTGTAGGATGCATACATGTATAACAAAGAAATTCTATTATTTATGACTCACAGATTTAAAACATTGCATCTTTAATTTACCCAAAAGATTTTAAGCCATTTTATGTGACAATTGTGTTCTCCTGAAGCTGTGAGATTAGAACTAATATGACAGAGATTTCTGTCTTTCTTTTTTGACCACCATAACTTTTAGCCAGATTTATGAGTTTCCTTCAAAATAATTTTCACTATGGTGTAGATCTAAACAGAGAGTGATTAAGTTTGAAATAGTAGTGTGTGCACAGATGTATAAGTCTATGTGTATTCAAGCACATACTGTGGTATAAACGCTGTGTATAAGGCACTGGGCTGTTGCCAAATACTCCAAATATGAGTTCAAATCTAAAATAAACAAGCTGTATCTGTTAATCTCTATATCCTAAAATGGTATTCTTTAAGTTTTTTTTAGAGAAACCATATCCTTCCGGTCTGGCTACTGTCAATTCTGTGAAGAAATATTTGCACAGTGTGTCATTTATTGTCTGAGTGTGGTCAGCTGACACGCTCAGACAGTGAAAGGTGACTAGATTGGCCACTGAGTTCTGTAGCTCTGCATAAGCCAGACGTACATCACTAGTGCTGAAAGGAGACCAGGGCAGGGCCGGCGCTACCTGTAAGGCGGACTAGGCAGCCGCCTAGGGCGCCCCTTGGGAAGGGGCGCCGCCAGGAGCGCCGGCCCCGCTCATGCTGCAGCCGCCCGAGCGCTCTGTAAAGAGCCTCAGGCGGCTGCAGCTTTACCCGGGCGGTGCGTCCATGAGGGCGGACCGCACCGCCCGGGCGCAGCCTGAGGAAAGG
>OW240918.1:69297445-69308074 GCA_933207985.1 Pelobates cultripes | reverse complement strand
ATATGTCAAGTGTCAATATGTCATGTCAGGTGTCAATCCATATATTGATTGTGATTTAGGAATGTTAGGTGATTTCTGCCTCTGCGGATTAAAACCAGACTCTGTATCAACTGTGTAATTTTCCATGGGGAGTTTTGCCATGGATCCCTCTCCTCGCATGCCACAGTCCAGGTGTTAGTCCCCTTGAAACAACTTTTCCATCCCTATTGTGGCCAGAAAGAGTCCCTGTGTGTTTTAAAATTCGCCTCCCCATTGAAGTCAATGGCGTTTCGGGCGGTTCGCCGGTTCGCGAACATTTGCGGAAGTTCGCGTTCGCCGTTCGCGAACCGAAAATTTCGGGTTCGCGACATCACTACCCTTCATCCCTTTGAGGTAGATGACTGGAGTACCATTCAATGGAGTCACTTAAAGGACCACTCTAGGCACCCAGACCACTTCAGCTTAATGAAGTGGTCTGGGTGCCAGGTCCCTCTAGGATTAACCCCTTTTTTTTATAAACATAGCAGTTTCAGAGAAACTGCTATTTTTAGAAATGGGTTAATCCAGCCTCCAAATCCTCTAGTGTCTCATTGACAGCCGCTAGAGGTGCTTGCGTGCTTCTCACTGTGAAAATCACAGTGAGAACACGCAAGCGTCCATAGGAAAGCATTGTAAATGCTTTCCTATGAGACCGGCTGAATGTGCGCACAGCTCCTGCCGCGCATGCGCATTCAGCCGAAGAGGAGGATCGGAGGTGGAGAGAAGGAGGAGAGCTCCCCGCCCGGCGCTGGAAAAAAAGTAAGTTTAACCCCTTTCCTCACCATCCAGCCCGGCGGGAGGGGTCCCTGAGGGTGGGGGCATCATCAGGGCACTATAGTGCCAGGAAAACGAGTATGCTTTCCTGGCACTATAGTGGTCCTTTAACATTCCCAGGATGCATTTAGGAACCAGTATTTATCTTAATGTTTCATGCCTGGCTTTTAAGTGGAACCTACTTGCAATCACTGGTTCATTGATCTAGGTAAATAGCTGCTGGCTCTTTTCAAATCTGCCCAATCTATAATCTTCCGGACATCTGATACTCTATTTACAGACACAGTGTTCCTGTTGGATTCAAGGAGTTTGAGATATGGTTCTGTGAACCACGCAGTTTGCTGCATTCCTCAGGAATCTCCTGGTTATCAAAGTGGGATCATTCCTTTAAACCGGTTATGAATTTAAATTAAATGCAAAAGAATAATAATAAGCGCTCTCTTCTCAGGGGTGAGCTGCAGTTCACCAACAAGGTGTTCCTCTACCTTGTGATAAATGGACAGATAAAATAGAAAGGTGAACAGCGCTAAAAATCAGAAAATGTACATACGTTTTGTAGAAATACTGGCCAGCAGAGTAACTTAAAAAGAGAGAGAAACAAAAATACAAATAATGGTACAGTATGTATGAACGATATAATTCCACAAGAACAAAGGTGTTATATTCACACTCACACTTTGAGGAGCTATATCAGCTCGGTGTTAAGAGCCTGGACGGAATAATCCCCATCTATGGATTTCTTGAGGTTCAAGACCGTTGGTGAATTTATAGGTGTAAATATTCGTTACATGAAAAACAAGAGTAAAATACACCACATGGTATAGTACGTAAATATAAAATATTGTGAAAAAAAAAAAGTGGATGATCCTACTTACATATACTAGAGCAACGACCTGCTCTAGTTTGGAGAATTTCAGGTGGAATAATCCCCACCTTAGGATATAGTGGACCCAGGTATAGCAGCAAAGCAGTATTGGATAGGAAGGAGGACAAAAGGAATGACTGGATAGTTTAAAAAATATATATACTTTAATACAATAAGTGAAAAGTGAATAATAAACTATAAAACCAGTCCTGTATAAAAGTCCAAAATTCTTCCTCACTTGACGCGTTTCGCCGAAGCTTTCTCAAAAGTGAAAATAGACGGGGATTATTCCGTCCAGGCTCTTAACACCGAGCTGATATAGCTCCTCAAAGTGTGAGTGTGAATATAACACCTTTGTTCTTGTGGAATTATATCGTTCATACATACTGTACCATTATTTGTATTTTTGTTTCTCTCTTTTTTTAAGTTACTCTGCTGGCCAGTATTTCTACAAAACGTATGTACATTTTCAGATTTTTAGCGCTGTTCACCTTTCTATTTTATGAATTTAAATTAATTGGTTCCTCTCCTGAGGTTCAGAATTGAAATTTCTGCTTCTGTAACTCTGATTCTGCAGAACGGAATTTCATGGTGTATATAGATCACAGAGATATATTCCCACATATTCCTATTGCTGCCCCAAAATCTGGATTTGGCCGCTACAGTGGAAAATTCTCTCCTCTTGGTCAAAGTGTGGAAATCTTGGATTTCTGTCTCCTAGACTCTTTGAAAAAAGTGGAAGCTGTCCTTTCTGTCTATAGACTATGGTCTATGGTCCTAAAAAAATAGTCCACTAATTTCAGAGTTCTTAAGGTAGTTCTTCACTCCCCTCACCGATTTAGATCTTGGTTGATTGAGGGACCTATTACAATGAGGTCAGACCACGACACTGTTTCACCTCATGTCAACAGACAAGGCAGTGCCAGAGGCAAGGTCTGTTTCAGCTATGTGCCAAAACGGTGTAGTGGGCTCAGGATCTCTCTCTCCATTCCACTCATGATGTGTCGACAATGTCATCACCTACAACCTCAGCACAAGAAATTGAGATCAAGATTAAGGGTCTATAGATCCGATCATGTTCACGGTCTACAGAGAGATTTGGAGTGCCCGGATAGACCTTATGGCAAAGAGGGAGAACATGAAGATTCTCAGGTTTGCTTCTCTGTACAGGACAGATAGTTCAATTTGAATAATTGGTCTATCTATCTAAGGGTATTTCTCCGGGCTTACATTTTTTCTCCTGTAGACTGTTCCCAAGACTTCTTCAAAGAGGTAAGGGACAGAGCAGTGGTTCTGCCAATCTTTCCCTACTGGTCAAACACGAGCCAGTTTTTGGCCTTAGTGGAGATAACTTTCAAGTTGGAGGATCTTCTGATCTCGAAAACACTTTTGGAAGACAGCATATCCTACTGGAATTTCCTGAGTCTTCATGAGTTTGAGTCCACTTGTTGCGTATAATCTTCTAGACGTTCCACCTCTAATCTTTACATGAGGATTTGGGTAGAGTGTCTACATTGTTGTAAGGAATGTCATTGTCTTCTAGTTCATTTGTCCGGTTGGTTCAAATTTACACTTTCTGCAGGAGATTTCCACAG
Organism: Pelobates cultripes; assembly: GCA_933207985.1. Classification (NCBI taxonomy): domain Eukaryota; kingdom Metazoa; phylum Chordata; class Amphibia; order Anura; family Pelobatidae; genus Pelobates; species Pelobates cultripes. The sequence goes on along the minus strand of OW240918.1, from coordinate 69,304,822 downwards.
GTTGGGTGTTTCCATGTTAAGACCAAATTGTATTCCCTAAGTTCTTTCTGAGAAGAGATTGGTCTTTGTATATACTGGTTAGATGTTTCATTAAAGCAATAGGCTTCTTAGGCCACCCAGGAAGTTCTGTTTTCCTCCCGGGATCTTTCTTCAGTCTTTCTGGTCCCCTTTTACTTTGGAGGTGGTTCCTTTTAATATGCTAAAGCTTAACCAGCATTCTTAGTGGCCAGTATCTCTGCCAAGAGAGTAAGTTAGCTTTAAGATATATATCTTCTTCAGTGGAATTTCTTATATTCCATCAGGGTGAAAGTTGTGTTTCATCCTAAAGCTTCAATTCTTCCAGAGTTATCTTTTAGAGCCGTTAATCAGCTCATCCTTCTATAATTATGTCACCTCCCCGCTGGAACTAGCTGGCATATTCTAGAGTTAAAAATGGGCATTTAGATGTATCTATCAATACCAGCCGAGATCAGATCACCTTTTGTCAACTTCTAGGAAAGTATTAAGGGGAATGAATCCTCTCGTAATTCTATTTTTCGTTATTTCATCAATCATATGGCCTATGCTTCAGTAGTTTTGATTCACCTGTGTCTTTCACAGTGCATTCCACAAAGGCAATGGCCACTTTGTGGGTAGAGAAAAGCTCTTGCTTCACCTGAAGAAATCAACATGGCTGCTTCTTGCACCTTACAAAACGTCAGGCATTTTCAGGCTAGATGTACTCTCAGCCTCTAAAATTGCATTAGGGCGTAGGTACTTCAAGGTGTTTAGGCATAAGGCCCACCCGATTGGGAATCTTTCTATAACCCATGCCACCATATGTCAGAAAAAAATGAAATTTGTATTCACCGTAAATTCTTTTTTTCTTAATATGGTGGCAGTACAAATCTCCCTCCCTCTAAATTACATTTTTGCTTACAGTGTGTGACTTAGGTGTGTATTCTTGCTACGACTGAAGTGAATTTGCCAGGGAAGTCCTTTATAGGGTAAAGAGGAGGGACTTTTCTTAATCACCTATTTTGCAGATGCTTGTCCCAATTAGGAAGCATAACCCTTACGTACTGCAACCATATTAAGAAAAAAATTATTTACGGTGAGTAAAGATTTCTGTTTTCTACACCTTTTTTTGCTGTCACCTCCAGGGACCTCTTCAGATCTGGTGAGTGTCTGTTTAGAATTGGCTAACTCCCTAGAACCTGTTTGAAAATTATATCACCAGAGCTTTGCTTACATTGTTTGCTTAAAATTGCCATGAATTATGAATTGTGAACTGGAATTGCAGATTGTAGAGCTCCTCTGTGCTTGTCAGGTAACAATTGTCTGAAAATTGTTGGATAATTGTTGGCCTGGTGATTTGTTGTATGATTAAAATATGTATCCTCCATGGCAAATCTCTTGATTTGCGTTTAGAGTAGACATGTGCACCAGTGAAATTTTCTTTTGTACAAATGATATCGTACTAAATAAAAATGTAATTAGTAAATCCCGAATTTTGTCTGCAAACCATTCGTTTTCGAAGGAAATTCGTTAAAAAAATAATTAATTTTGTCCATAGGACGAAAAACAGCACTGCGCATGCGCAAAAAATTAATTAAAAAGCAAGGAGGGAGCCAGCAGCACTACCATAAATAACTATTCCTAACCCCCCCTGCATTAAAACCTATGGGTGTCACTTTGACCTCAATGTTAATAAAAGGCAGGTTAAATCCTCCCGCATGCCCCTACTCGCGATATGCCACGAGTAGGGGCATATCGCCTAAACAGTGGGAGTGGGGATGTGGGGAGGCACTATGTCCCCCCCATTTTAGGCATTTGTGTTCCCCACCATGAGGGAATGGGGGGACCTGTGCCAGGTGCCCCCTTATTGCAATAGTGACTGCGCAGCAATAGCTAGTAGTAGTTACATTTGTTTAGGCGACATGCTCCTACTCACGGGAGTATTTAACAGGCATGCTGGAGTATTTAACCTCCCTTTTATTAAAATGGGGGTCATAGTGACCCCCATAGGCTTTAATGCAGTGGTGGTGGGGGGGGGGGGGGGGGGGATGTTGGAATTAATATTTATTACAAGGAGGGAGCTTGTAGCACTGCCGGCTCCCTCTTTGTTTTGTTTTTCGCGCATGCACTGTTTTTTCTCCGTGCTGTGGGGGTTAATTCCCCTGCAGCACGGAGTCTATTAAACAAACTAAATGAAATGAAAAGGTAATGCATTCGGCATTTGCCCTTTCGTTTCATTTATATTTTGTTTGTAGGACTTTCGTTTATATTTTAGTAAACTAATATGAAAAAAACTGAATTTTGGACGAAATCATATTCAGACGAAAACTAATGCACATGTCTATTTTAGAGTAAGTTGTACGGCTAAATCTGTGTTAAAATTCCTTTGCAGGGGTCTGTTGTGTGTGTTTACACACTGTTAAGTGTTTTTATTACACTTGTTAGTGTTCTTGTTGTTGTTTATACAGTCAGACTGCTACCTCAACTTGAAGGTCTAGCTAACCCTGGTATAATAATAGGGAACTCTTATGGTCTCCCTGGGGAGGACTTGACAGCTATAGAAATCTAGAAAAATAACCAAGGTTTCTGTGACAGGCATTACGTCTATGCTAAAGAAAACAGGAATGGCTGCAGAAGGGAGCTTAGACCCATAAGTATTGAAATAATTCAAGGCAAAGTATAAAGGATGGCTTGAAGATAAAAAGCTAACAGAAAACGCTCAAACATGGTATGATACTGCAGTCGATTTGGCACAGTGTGGCTGTAGAGAAACAACAAGAAGGGGGATAACCCTATTATCAGTGTTATGGGTCGTTGCATGATGCTTCCCTTAAGGAAACTCAGCCCCCTCCTTATCCCGATACGGCACACAGTACAGATGATAGTAAAAAAAACCCACAGGTATCCACAGTAAACCCAGCCACTGGACACTCTTATTGGATTTGCCTCACCTACCAGTGGAGTAAACCTTGGTGGAAAGATAAGTGGTTTCCCTAGACCCCCACAGCTTATCCACATTAAATGTCAGTTGCCACAATTCTGACCATTTTTCTAGTTTACCTAAATCATTTGCCATTTGGCTTATCCGTCCTGGAACATCAACCCTGTTACATATCTTAGTATCATCAGCAAAAAGACATACCTTACCATCAAGACCTTCTGCAATATCACTAATAAAAATATTAAAGAGAATGGGTCCAAGTACAGATTTCTGAAGTACCCCACTGGTGACAAGTCCAAGCTTCGAATATATTCCATATATATTTGGATGGAATCCAAACTTAAATATTGCAGTTTATTGATAAGCCTTCTATGTGCAACCGTGTCAAATGCCTTACTGAAATCTAGGTAAGCAATGTCTACTGCACCACCCTGATCTATAATTTTAGTTACCCAATCAAAAGAATCAATAAGATTAGTTTGGCATGATCTCCCTGAAGTAAACCCATGTTGTCTCTGATCTTGAAATCCATATGTTTTTAGATGTTCATCAATCCTATCCTTTAACATGGTTTCCATCACTTTCCCCACTACTGAAGTAAGGCTTACTGGCCTATAGTTGCCCGACTCCTCCCTATTACCTTTCTTGTAAATGGGCACAACATTCGCTAACTTCCAATCTTCTGGGACTACTCCTGTTAACAATGATTGGTTTAATAAATCTGTTAATGGTTTTGCTAGTACACCACTAAGCTCTTTTAATAGCTTTGGGTGTATCCCATCAGGTCCCATTGACTTATTTGTCTTTACTTTTGACAGTTGAAATAGAACCTCTTCCTCTGTAAACTCACGTGTAATAAATGACTAATTTATCCTTTTTCTTAACTGCACTCCCTTTCCTTCATTTTCATCTGTAAATACAGAACAAAAATATTAATTGAGGCAGTCAGCTAGACCTTTATCCTCTTCTATATACCTTCCTTCTTTGGTTTTTAATCTAACTAATCCTTGTTTTACTTTTCTTTTCTCATTTATGTATCTTAAAAAAGTCTTGTCCCCCTTTTTTACTGACTGTGCTATTTCCTCTTCTGTGTGTGATTTGGAAGCTCTTATAACTTGCTTAGCCTCTTTCTGCCTAATCTTATAGATCATTTTGTCTTCCTCACTCTGTTTTTTTTATAATTACTAAATGCTAACTTTTTGTTTTTAACTTTTTTGGCCACATCTGTGGAGTACCACAGTGGTTTCTTGAATTTTTTGCTTTTACTGACAAGCCTAATGCAATTTTCCGTTGACTTCAGTAGTGCAACTTTTAAATAATCCCATTTCTCTTGGACTCCATTTAAATTGCTCCAGTCTGATAATGACTCCTCTACACATATTCTAATTTTAGAAAAGTCTGTTATTCTAAAGTGTAAAACTTTTGTTTTTGTGTGGTGTGACTCAGTCACTGTTCTTATATTAAACCACACTGACTGATGATCACTGAATCCTAAACTTTCACCTACAGTAATATCTGATACCAAATCTCCATTTGTTAACACTAAATCTAGTATGGCCTCTTTACGAGTTGGCTCCTCAACAACTTGTTTTAGAGACAATCCCAGTAGGGAGTTTAGAATATGTGTGCTCCTGGCACAAGTAGCTAATTTTGTTTTCCAATTTACATCAGGAAGATTAAAGTCACCCATGATGATAACTTCCCCTTCATTGTCATTTTAGCTATTTCCTCAACTAGTAGATTATCTAACTCTTCAATTTGTCCTGGAGGCCTATAAATCACACCTACATGAGTTACTGTGTGATTACCAAATTCTAACATAACCCAAACGGACTCTATGTTTGTCTCACTAACTTTTATTAGGCTAGATTTTATGCTATCCTTCACATACAGGGCCACCCCTCCCCTTTCTTGCCTTCCCTATCTTTTCTATATAAAGAGTACCCTGGTATTGCTATGTCCCAGTCATTTTTCTCATTATACCATGTCTCAGTAACAGCGACTAAATCTACACTATCAGTTGCCATTATTGCCCCAAGTTCATGGATCGTATTCCCTAAACTGCGAGCATTTGTAGACAGGACTCTAAGCTTATCATTTTTTAACACACTTGCTACAGGTACCTTCTGTCCTTGTTTTGGGGGACAATTGGATTGATGTTTTATCACCCTTTTGCCCCCCCCCACCCCCCTAGTTTAAATACATACTAGCAAAACCTCTGAACTGCTCACTGAGAACATTTGTTCCCTTTTGAAAAAGATGCAAACCATCTTTTTTGTACAGGTTATTTCCATTCCAAACAGAGCTACCATGAGAGATAAAGCCAAATCCTTGCTCCCGACACCATTCACCAAGCCACAAATTAAAGTCCCTAATACGCATCCGCCTGTTGTTCTGAGTGTTATGCACAGGCAGAACTTCAGAGAATGACAGTGTGGAAGCAACCTGCCGTATATCATTGGCAAAAACACTAAAAACTTCCTTAACCTCTGAAACCTCATTGCAAGCCAAGTCATTTGTCCCTAGATGGACAAGTACATCCAATTCCCCTTCCTGCTTTGCTTGCTTAACAATATTACAGATACGTCTCCTGTCTCTGTGAGCAGTAGCTCCGGGAAGACACCTCACAAGACCACCATTGTCCATCTCCACACCTCTTATGATGGAATCCCCCAACAACAACTGCTTTCTATTAGGCCTCACCATAGTCTCCAAGCCGGTCTCCACAACACTACTAGCCTCAGTGCATCTCTCCACAACACCACTAGCCTCAGTGCCTCTCTCCACAACACCACTAGCCTCAGTGCCTCTCTCCACAACACCACTAGCCTCAGTGCCTCTCTCCACAACACCACTAGCCTCAGTGCCTCTCTCCACAATACCACTAGCCTCAGTGCCTCTCTCCACAACACCACTAGCCTCAGTGCCTCTCTCCACAACACCATTACACTCTGAAAGTGCAGAAAATTAATTATGTAGAGCAGCAGACTGTGCAATATGCCTTTTATCCACAACTCTAAGTCTACCAGATCCTACAGTAATCCATCTGCCATTCCTAGTATGTCTCTGCGGCAGTGGCTTTGCAGCAGTTAAAGTCTGAGTTTGTTCACCAGATAATTTACAAATCTCAGACTTCAAAAATACAATCTCCTGCCGCAAGATAGAGAACTGTCTACAGATTAGACAACAACCAAACCTCCAAAAAGTGGAACGTGAAACAAATCCATAGCAACTATTACACTGAACTAAGTCTGCCATTCCAATGAGGAGAATAATTTAAATCAAACGAATCTTAACTTTTTATTTATCCTCCTGAATACCTCAGATTACCTCCAGGTTATCTCCAGAATATCTCCAACTACACACTTAGAAGCAACACTCTCCAGAATATCTCCAACTACACACTTAGAAGCAACACTTTATAGAATATCTCCAACTACACACTTAGAAGCAATACTCTCCAGAATATCTCCAACTACACACTTAGAAGCAACACTTTATAGAATATCTCCAACTACACACTTAGAAGCAACACTTAGATGAAGCAACCAAGCTATATTAGCCAAGCTAATGACAACAACCCTTATATAACTCTTAAAACCACCACCCACTAGGAATGTTTAACACCTGGGTAGGCTTCTGCTTATTTGCAAACAATAGCTCATTTAAACAGCAATCAATAGCAAGTAGCTAACTAATCAAATCAAATGCCTTATAATTACCAACAGGAATTCAAACCTTGTGCAATCAGTAACCTTTTCCTACAGATGAATCTTACCTGTAACAGTAGAAAAGAAAGCTCTTAGCACAACTCTTAGATACCATAAATCAATCTATACTGGAAGGACTTCAACTCCCATCATTCTTTAAGGAAAGATAAATTCTCCTATGATTGTATTTACTAATTGGTTCTAGTCACAAGTTCTGGGAAGGATAAGGGTTATCCAAAGTCTGCCTCTGAGATTCTACTTACTATATCTATTTGAAATATAATTTGCCAATTACTCAATTCTATTACTTATTGCTATTGGAGCCTACTAAGTACAACCATTTCACATACCAGGATAATTAATTACCAAATTATTTCCTATACTAAGAGACTGTTACTTTGTACTACAGGAGTCACCTGCTTGGCAACCTTACTGAAGTCTTATGAACTATACTACTTACTGCTAATTAAGCATTCCTCATCGAAGTCACTTGGACTATATTGTTTGCTGCTGATTAAGCATTTCCTTATTTTTATAATTGCTATATTCTTGCGTTACAATTCTGAAACAAGATTCCATGCATTATTATTTCAAAACCTATTTGCTGCAAAAGACTGCCAAAGTTAATTTCCTTATTTAAATAAATTATATTTTTTTAAAGTGACAGTATCAAATATGTTATTTAATCTGCAGTTGCATTTCAAATACATTTTCTCTGCGAGCATTACA
>OW240918.1:69204877-69297345 GCA_933207985.1 Pelobates cultripes | reverse complement strand
CTCTGGCACAGGAAGGAGTTTACTGTATGTATAAATTGCGAGTGCTTGCCTAAAATAAACAGATCCACTCCCAGCATTCAGTCTCGACTAATGTAGGGGTGGGGGGGAGGAGCTATACCAGTGATATTCACTTTCACTGTTTGATAGAACTACTTCACATTGGGAAAGGGAGTTCGTGGCAGCGATATACGATATGTCCGCCACATATACAGTTCTTTATTTATAGCTTTTTGTTTAGGTTCAGAAAATAATTCTTTTAAACACTATCTTACTTTTTGTTAGCTGTTAGGAGGAAATAAAAAGTACTTTAATGTTAAAAAAAATCTAATAAAAGAAATACAATATATAATAAAATAGTGATAAAAAGTTATAAACAATACACTTAACGCATTTCTCCTTTAATAGGCTTTATCAAAAGTGTTTTTGATAAAAGCCTATTCAAGGAGAAACTAAAAGAAATTGGTCTAGATAATTATTCTTGTTCTTGGGTAGAACATTGGCTTAAGGATAGACAGGCCCGGACTGGCCATCGGGCACACCGGGCAAATGCCCGGTGGGCCGCGGTGGCCGTGGGGCCAAGGCCGGCAGGGAAGGTCCCAGGATCTCCCCTGACGGTCTATGCAGGGCCGGCGCTATCCGAGCGCCGGCCCCGCTGTGTTCCATGAAGGGCCATTCAAAGGCGGCCGCCGGCGGGGAGAGAGGGAGGGAGCCAGCCGCCAGGAGAGAGGACCCGGCAGAGCTCTAACTTGCAGCTCCGCCGGGTTTCTCTCGCGAGATCCGGACCGTTGCTATGGCAACCGGCCGGGTCTCGTGAGAGTGAACTCTAGCCTCAAAGGGCTAGAGTTCACTTACCACGAGGACCACCAGGGATGGTTGGCAGGAGCACGACCCCCCCCCTCTTCCAGACTATAGGTAAGAATAGAGGGGGGGGGGGATATAATGTATTTATTTTTATTATTATTATTTATTATTATGTTTTTATTATTTATTATTAGTATTTATTATGATGTATTTATATTTATTATGTATTTATTTTTATTATTTATTATGTATTTATTTTTATTATTTATTATTATTTATTATTATGTATTTATTATTATTTTTAGTAAAACAATAATAGTGCCATTTACCTGCCTCCCCCAATACAAAATCCTTGCAAACACACACATCACCCTCACCCAGCACCCTAACACATACACAGCACCCTAATACACACACAGCACCCTAACATTGACACAGCACCCTAACACACACACAGCACCCTAACACACACACAGCACCCTAACATTGACACAGCACCCTAACACACACACACAGCACCCTAACACACACACAGCACCCTAACACCAGCACCCTAACATTGACACAGCACCCTAACACACACACAGCACCCTAACACCAGCACCCTAACATTGACACAGCACCCTAACACACACACAGCACCCTAACACCAGCACCCTAACATTGACACAGAACCCTAACACACACACAGCACCCTAACACCAGCACCCCAACATTGACACAGCACCCCAACACACACACAGCACCCTAACACCAGCACCCTAACATTGACACAGAACCCTAACACACACAGCACCCTAACACCAGCACCCTAACATTGACACAGAAGCCTAACACACACAGCACCCTAACACCAGCACCCCAACACGCACACAGCACCCTAACACCAGCACCCTAACACTGACACAGCACCCTAACACCAGCACCCTAACATTGACACAGCACCCTAACACACACACAGCACCCTAACACCAGCACCCTAACATTGACACAGCACCCTAGCACACACACAGCACCCTAACACCAGCACCCTAACATTGACACAGCACCCTAACACCAGCACCCTAACATTGACACAGCATCCTAACATTGACACAGCACCCTAACACATACAGCAACCTAGCACACACACACACATCACCCCAACACATACACAGCAACCCAACACACACACAGCAACCCAACACACACACAGCACCCCAACACACACAGCACCCACACACACACACATCACCCTCAAATACACAGCATCCTCAAATACACAGAACCCTCGCACAGCGCATTCACACACAGCACCCTCACACACACATACTGCACCCCCCCACACACATACTGCACTCTCCCACACACACTATACTCCTCACAAATGCACACTACACCCCTCACACACACAGCACCCCCCAAACACACTGCACCAGTCACACACTCACTAGATCTCCTATACGCACTCCTGAGTCCTTCAAACACACACTAGATCCCCTACACACAGACGCTGCACCACTTACACACACACTACATTTCTGACATACACATTTAGGATCCCCTATGAACACACTAGATATCCTTTAAAGGACCACTCTAGGCACCCAGACCACTTCAGCTTAATGAAGTTGTCTGGGTGCCAGGTCCTTCTAGGGTTAACCCATTTTTTTATAAAAATAGCAGTTTCAGAGAAACTGCTATGTTTATTAATGGGTTAAGCCTTCCCCCTAATCCTCTAGTGGCTGTCTCATTGACAGCCACTAGAGGCGCTTGCGTGCTTCTCACTGTGATTTTCCCAGTGAGAGCACGCAAGCGTCCATAGGAAAGCATTGTAAATGCTTTCCTATGCGACGGGCTGAATGCGCGCGCAGCTCTTGCCGCGCGTGCGCATTCAGCCCAGGAGGAGGAATGGAGGAGGAGAGAGGAGGAGAGCTCTCCGCCCAGCGCTGGAAAAAGGTAAGTTTTTACCCCTTTCCCCTTCCAGAGCCGGGCGGGAGGGGGTCCCTGAGGGTGGGGGCACCCTCAGGGCACTATAGTGCCAGGAAAACGAGTATGTTTTCCTGGCACTATATTGGTCCTTTAAGCAAACACATAGTGTCTCCATAAATGGGATACAGTGAGTGTTCCAATTATGGAAACCCCTGAGACAAGTTTCAAGCAAACACAATGCGAGCATGTTATTAAATTTGCTTGCGCTGCGCAGATCAAATACAGGGCCCTTTTCTCATGCCCTGGAAGAGCATTGAACCAACATGCTCACTTTGAGATGGGGCGTGCTTGTCATTGGGGATGACAAAACACACCCTATCTGGCCCCGCCCCCTTTTCAGTGACCCGCTGTAATTAAAAATGCCCGGGCTGAATTTTTTCCCCAGTCCGGCCCTGAGGATAGAGTACAACAAGTTGTCATTAATCGTAAATTTTCAGGCTGGACCAAAGTGGTGTCCCTCAGGGTTCTGTTTTGGGAACGCTTCTATTTAACATATTTATAACAGGCATTGAAAGCCATGTTTCAGTGTTTGCAGATGACACAAAACTTTGTAAAGTAATAAAATGTGAGCAGGATATTGCTTTGCTGCAGAGGGATTTGGATAGATTGGGGGACTGGGCACTAAAATGGCAGATTAAACATAACATAGAGTTATGCTCTTCAGGGTCAAGAATGCACAAGCAACTTACACCCTAAATGTTAGTGAATTAGGGATAACCACACACAAGAAGGATTTGGGAATTGTTATAGACAACAAATTAGGCAGCAATATGCAATGTCAATCTGCAGTTGCTAAGGCCAGTAAGGTTTTGTCATGTATAAATAGGGGCATAAATTCTCGGGATGAAAAGATAATTTTGCCTCTTTACAAATTGCTGGTAAGACCACACCTTGAATATGCTGTGCAATTTTGGTCACCTGTTCTAAAAAAGGATATCATGGCACTAGAAAAAGTGCAAAGACGAGCTACAAAATTGATAAAAGGAATGAAGCATTTTAGATATGAAGAAAGGTTAAAAAATTTAAATCTCTTTAGTTTGGAAAAACCGCTCCTCAGAGGGGATATGATAACATTATACAAATATATTCGGGGTCAGTACAAACCATTGTCTGGAAATCTATTCATAAACATAGGGCTATACATAGGACACGAGGTCACACATTTAGGCTGGAAGAAAAAGTTTTTTTTACAGGAAGAGCAATAAGGATATGGAATTGTATGCCTGATGAGGTGGTTTTATCAGAGTCCATACAGATGTTTAAACTGCATTGGATGAATACTTGCAAAAACATAACATACAGGGTTATAATTTCTCGTTAGTGGGGTAATAGCTGCTTGATCCAAGGAGACATCTGACTGCTATTTTGGGGTCAAGAAGGAATTTTTTCCTAGTTTGTTGCAAAATTGGAAGCGCTTCAAATTGGGTTTTTTGCCTTCTTTTGGAGCAACAGCAAAAACATATGTGAGGAAGGCTGAACTTGATGGACGTAAGTCTCTTTTTAGCTATTTAACTTTGTAACTATGTAATTTAATTGACTAAAGAAGTTTATTTTGTTTAAAATTAATTACTTTATTTACACGTTGTTTTATGACTGCACTTGGGTAACAATGATTCCCTTTATTCCCAGTAAGCTTCTCTCCCCCCGCAACCTGGGCCTAATACCCTGAGATGGAGACTTTTTTTATTCTCCCTCACGGCCCTTTTTGTTTTGTTTTTTCCCCTAATAGGGGCGTATATCCAATTTTTTCTTTCCTTTTTTAATTTCTTTCTATTTTCTTGTGCATCCAATTTTTTAAGGCTTATGAAAAGTCCCTTACATTGGAAATTACTTTATTTGAAAGTACACTGTTTAATTTGCTTAACTCAATATGGTTCTTAATATTTGAATTGGTTTCTTACTGCCTTATCTTTATTTACCCTTGCAAGAATTCTGGATTCTGTGATATAGAAATATTGGATATGCTTATTTTCTCTTGGAGTGTTGGTGTTCGGTGTCTCACATTGTTATTTTCTTTTTTTTTCCTATTTCTACAATACTCACTGTAGAATATGGTACTGAAATTTTTATCCTTTAACGTGAGGAGAAAATTGTTTAAAGAAGTTGAAAAATACAAGTCTAATGTTGTATGCATACAAGAGACGCACTTTAAGGCAGATAAAGAATAAAAGTTAATGACAAAGCTCTTCCCAACACAATTCCACACTGTGTATAAAACAAAATCTAGAGAAGTACTAATTTTTTTTTAATATAAATGTGGCCTGCTCAACAGATAAAGTGGTAACAGACAATGATGGAAGATATGTGTTATGGACAGGTAAAATTAATAATATAGAGTACACCATAGTAAATGTATGTTCCCCAAACACCGGTCAGTTAAAATTTTAGAAACATAATGGATTTAGTGACAGATTGGCAGAAAAATGTTCTAGGTATATGATTGAATGTGGCTTGTATGATACGTGGAGACTTACACATGACAGAGAGAGAGATTTTACTTATTATTCTGTTTCAAAGAATATGTATTCACAGATAGACAGGTTTATGGTTCAGAGTGTTCTAATCTCGCGCATCTTGAGCTCTGATACTTTGGATATCAACTGGTCGGACCACGCTCCTATTGTAATGCATTTAGATGAGGTTATATCTTCAATCCCGAACCGAGCATGGAAATTAGGTGATTACTTGCTAAGTGATGAGGAAAATAGGAAATTAGCAGAATGGTCTTTGAATGATTATTTTTCAGACAATGTTTCATCTGAAGTTCCTAGTGAGGTGACTTGGAATGCACACAAGGCTGTGTTGCGAGGTAATTATATTTCGAGGGCATCTCACCTGAAGAGAGTTAATAACAAAGATTTAAAAACTTTATAAAAATAATTATATAATCTAAATCAGGCAAACAAATTTGGCCCATTGACTTCCTTATCAGCGGTGATAGGGTATATCAAGTTAAAAATCAACAAAATCTATTTAGACCAAACCTTTCTCATGGTGAGATGCCTTAAGAAAACATTTTATTTTAAGGGCAACAAGGCCTTAACTCTTCTGGCGTCTAAACTCCGGCATGTGAATACTCAATCCAAAATAGCCTATTTGATAAATGATCAGGGGGAAAAAGTTTTTCACCCAACAAAAGCAACCTGTTTTCTAAATATTATAGCAAATTATATAATCTAAAATCAAATTCAGATATATCCCAACCCTCACAAGACAAAATTGATCAGTTGTTGAATAGGGTTACATTGACTTGAATACCTACAGACAAATTGGAAAGTTTGGAATGTGATATTTTGGCTGATGAGATATCCGAGGCAATCAAATCTATGCCATCAGGGAAAGCCCCTGGTCCTTATGGATTTACCATGTTATATATTAAAACTTTTGCCGAAATTTTAATCCCTATATGGTAAAACTATTTAATGCACAGATAGTTGCCTTACCAAAACCGGGTAAAATTCCAGATAGGTGTCCTAATTTTAGACCTATCTCTCTTATTAATAATGATTAAAAGATCTATTGCAAGGTGTTAGCAAATAGACTGGATAAATTGATTCCGCTGATTATCAACAAAGATCAAGTAGCTTTTGTACAGGGTAGACAAGCACCAGACGGAAGTTTATCAATTTGATTCAACACATTAATTTGCTTAATACGCTTTCTTTGCTTCTATCTTTAGATGCAGAGAAGGCGTTCAATAGAATTCACTCAAGGTACTTATGGAAAACGCTGAACAAATGTAACATTCCCTCATCCTTTATAAATGCAATTGCGTCACTGTATAGCAACCCCATAGCCCATGTTAATGCTTCTCGTTTCAGGTCTGAGACATTTTCTTTGTCTAACGGAACCAGGCAAGGATGCCCTTTTTCCCCACTTTTATTTGTCCTTGCTATTGAACCCTTGGCCGAGCTTATCAGACTAAATCCAGAAATAGAAGGTATAGGGTTTGGTAAATCAATTCACAAGATAGGATTGTTTGCAGACAATATTATCTTGGCAATCAAAAACCCCAAACAATCATTAAAACACTTGAAAGATATATTGCATCAGTTTGGAGAGGTTTCATTTTACAAACTTAACAAATCTAAAATGCAGGCTCTTCCCTTTCACATTAGTCATTCAGACCTTATGACTCTAAAGAGTTCATATTTCTACAATTGGAGAAATGATTATATAGATTATCTAGGCATTAGCTTTGTAAAAATTTAACAAAAATGCATGGCCTGATTTGCGGAAAGAGATGGAGAGATGGTGCGGGGTGGAGCTCTCATAATTGGGTAGGATTCCGTCTGCTAAGATGACAGTCCTGCCAAAAATGTTGTACTATTTTAGGACCATACCCCTCTCTATCCCGTTATCGTTCTTTTCAAAAATCAATTCAACAATTTTAACGTTTATTTGGAAAAAGAAGCCAAGCAGAATCTAACTAACTGCTATGCAACATAATAAATCCAATGGGGGTATTGCTGTACCTGATATTTGGAAATATTATTTCGCAACCAATGACGCAGTTGCAGTTAGTTTTAATAACGATATTAATAAACCGAGATGACTAGAAATGGAGGAGGTTATGGCTTTTCCATTTATACTCAAAGAGGCTCTTTGGGTAGGCCTGGAAAAGTGACCTAGAACTACCAATTTATTATTTTCACCCAAAACAACATTTAAAGCTTGGGACCTTATTTATAGAAATAAAACTCATGCCAGAGGTTTATACAGAGCAATGCCAATCATATTGCTGAAAGAATATGTACCATCTATAGACATAGATTCTTGGCATTCTTATTCCATAACTAATCTAGACAACTTTTTTCATAGCAATGCCATACTGTCTTTTGATAAATTAAAATTCAAGCACAGTTTACCAGATGAATCTAAATTTAATTGTTTAGTGATGATTAACAAGCTGAAAGAATTATTCAACGTTCCAGAAACCGATAAAAATTATAAGATACTCAAACTTTCAGCTCTTGAAAAAGTTTTTCTGCATGACCCAGAAAGAGGAAGGCATAATTTAACTTTGTTACTCAGTTTATAATGGTAAACCTTCAGACAAGTTGAGACACATGATATCGTGGGAGACGGAGTTAGGTACACAATATAGTTTGAAAGAATGGATTAGTTTTTTTACTGCACTTAAAGGAATTTCGTACTGTACTGACCATTTTGAAACCACCATAAGATTTTATATTGTTGGTAACTGGCTCCGTCTAGACTACACAACATGAACAATGCATATTTGGACCGGTGTTGGATGGATTGTGGAGGTACAGGAAAAATGGCATACATATGGTGGTTTTGCCCAAAATTTGCCAGATATTGGAAAATTATTCATGATTTGATTATCATGTGGACAAGAATATAAGATTCTTGATATTGTGTATACAGGCGCTTATACTTATTTGTGAGTGGATGAAATTGTGCTGCTGCCACCAATGTGCAATTCTCTCACTACTTGACACAAAATAGATAGGATATAGAGGTTAACTGTATGGTGTAAAACCAACACCAGTCAATAAGGTGGAGCACTCAAGGTTGAATAACTCACCCTTCCTGGATTGGTAGATAACCTGAGGGGAGCGAAATAAAAGAAAATAGTGTGGTACGTTTCGAGTGAGTGATGTTATATTAGATGTGTATGGATTCACTCACATGGTACTGAGCCTCAACAGGACAGGCTCAGATCACTCTAGCTGATGTGTTTTAGGCGACACTGAACCTTAAGATGATAACTTCTTGGTATAACCTTTAAAGATAGAAACCAATATCTGGTGCAGGGAAATGTGATAAATATAACTGCTCGCCTTAATCAGAGCCTATAGACCTGGCTCTGAGTATAACAACATGTGTGTCACTAAGGGGACACAGACCTTCCTGGTAGAAATCTGGAACACTGGATGGTTACGTCCACAGGAGAAGGTGTGTTAAAAATAAAATTTATTTGATAAAAAAACTTACAGTTTAAAAAACAAACAATGGTTGAATAATATTAAAAGTCTTCAATCCTGTGAACAGTCCGAGACGCGTTTCGCCCTGTCGGCTTTCTCAATCGATGTGAGTATCCAGGTTCCCACTTTTCTTTTAAGTGTTGAGCAAAGATCTAATTGGTTGATTGAAGTGTTTCGTCGGCTTAGTTGATCGCGGCTGTGTTCCGCATTTGTCAGATCCGGTTTTCGTCATGCGGATCACAGGATCTCCCCTGCTAGTCCGTGCAAAGCCAGCGCTATCCTAGCGCCGGCCCTGCTCTGTGCATTCATGGGTGGTGGGGAGATCAAAGATCTCCCTCACCGATCCACAGGCGCTGACAGGCAGCCTGCAGTAGAGGGAGGGAAGGAGGAGCCGGGAGGCGGAAAGGTCCTATAGGCGAGTTTGGCAATTCTGAGCGTTGCCGCAGGTTACCATGGCAACGCTCTGAGGATCTCGCGGGAGGACTGATAGTTGCCTGTAGCCAGAGGAGCTGCAGGCAGAGTACTGCTGCTCATCTCCACTGGAACACCAGGACAATGTCCCCCCTCCCCGAGTAAAAGGTAAGGAGAGGGGAAAGGGGACATACAGTGTATTTATACTTTTTTATTAGTTTTAATAGTAATAAAAAAAATATTTAAATTACTCCTATCCACCCCCCCAATGTATAGGCACCCACACACACACACACACACACACACAGAGCACCCCTCACAGATATCACCCTTCACACACACAAACATAGCACCCCCTCACACACACACACACACATATCCCCCTTCACCCACACACAGCACCCCTCAAACACACAAACATAGCATCCCTCTCACACACAAACACACACTCAGAACCCCTCATACACTCAGTACCGCTCACACACAGCAACCCCCCCCACACACACACAGCACCCCTCACACAGCACCCATGTCACAGAGCACCCCTGTCACACACAGCAACCCTGTCACATACAGCATCCCTCACCCCTCTCACACACACACACATAGCCATAGGTGTGCGCACGGGGTGTGCCAGGTGTGCCTGGGCACACCCTAATCCCCGTGGCACGCCTATGGTTTGAGTCCTGCAGAAACAGTGTTCCTGCACTTTTTTTTGAGCAGGAACGCTGTTCCTGCAGACAATCAGCGCCCCCTGTCTCACCTCTTGCCCCTGTCATGGGGAGGGCAAGAGGTGATGAATACCCCCCTCTCTGCATCTCAGCCGCGGCGAGGGAGCTGTCTGCTCTCTGCTTCCTCTCGCCGTGCGCTCATGCCGGGAGCCGGAATATGACGTCATATTCCGGCTCCCAGCTACAGGAGACAGCCCGCGCGGCGAGTGGAAGCAGAGAGCAGACAGCTCCCTTGCCGCAGCTGAGATGCAGACAGGCACCCGCCCCACTGGACCCCAGTGAAAAGTCCACGCCAGCACTCCAGGTAAGGAGGCTGGGTTGACATTGTGTTATTAAAATATAATAATTTCTATGTGTGTGAGTGTATGTGTGTGTGTGTGTCTGTGTCTGAGTGTGTGTCTGTGAATGTGTGTGTGTCTCTGTGTGTGTGTCTGTGAGTGTATGTGTGTGTGTCTGTGTGTGAGTGTGTGTCTGTGAATGTGTGTGTGTCTGTGAGTGTGTGTGTGTGTGTGTCTGTGAGTGTATGTGTCTGTGAGTGTTTGTCTGTGAATGTGTGTGTGTCTGTGTGTGTCTGTGAATGTGTGTGTCTGTGTGGGAGTGTGTGTCTGTGAATGTGTGTGTCTGTGTGGGAGTGTGTGTCTGTGAATGTGTGTGTGTCTGTGAGTGTATGTGTATGTGTGTGTGAATGTGTGTGTGTCTGTGAGTGTATGGGTGTGAGTGTGTGTCTGTGAATGTGTGTGTGTCTGTGAGTGTATGTGTGTGTCTGAATGTGTCTGTAAGTGTGTGTGTGTGTGTGTATACGCATATATATATATATATATATATGCGCACACACACACGTATATTATTTTTTTGGGGGGGTGGGAATCCCGATCCCACACCGGCCCACATGAAGGGAGGCAGGAGAGGACCCAGGGATCTCTAGACAGAAGCTCCGCCAGGTTCCTCTCGCGATATCTGAGCGTTGCTGTGGCAACTCTCAGATCTCGCGAGAGTTAACTCTAGCCCCGCAGGCTAGAGTTCACTCTCCACTGGACCACCAGGGATGGCACATGGCAGCAAGGATTTACTAATCTGCCCCCACCTCCACAATCCCTCCAAACATACAGCACCTACACACATACAGCTCACACACACACAGTACACTAACCGCACCCTCACAAACACACACAGCACCTTTAAAAAAAACTCAACACCCTCACACACAGCACACTAACAGCACCCTCACACACACACACAAACAGCAACCTCACAAATACACGACACTCACACAAACAGCACCCTCACAGGACAAACACACACACACACAAACACCCTCACACACAAACAGCACAGTCACAAACACACACAAACACCCTCACATCACACTAACAGCACCCTCACACACACATCACACTAACAGCACACAGCACCCTCACACAGCACACTAACAGCACACACAGCAGTGTATGTGTGTGTGTGTGGGTGTGTGTGTATATATATATATATATATATATATATACACACACACACCCACACACACACATGCGGCGTGTGTTTGTGCTTTAGGGTGCACACCCTAATGCAATAGGCTGCGCACGCCTATGCACATAGCGCCCCTCAGACACACACACACACAGAGCACTCCTCACACATATCACCCTTCACACACACAAACATAGCACCCCTCTCACACACACACACACACACACTCAGCACTCCTCACACACTCAGCACAGCTCACACACTCAGCACCCCTCACATACACAGCACCCCTCACCCACACACAGCACCCCTCAAACACACAAACATAGCATCCCTCTCTCACACACACACATTCAGAACCCCTCACACACTCAGCATCCCTCACACACACAGCATCCCTCACACACAGCACCCCCTCACACACACACACACACACACAGCATCCCACACACAAAGCATCCCACACACACAAACACACACACAGCACCCCTCACACAGCACCCTGTCACACACACACAGCACCCCTGTCAAACATAGCATCCATCACCCCTCTCTCACACATATACAGCTCCCCTCACACACACACAGCACCCCTCTCACATGCACACAGCAAACCATGTCAGGTTGTGTATCCTTAGGTGTGTCATTGTATGTATCCATGTGTCTGTGTATCTGCATGTGTGTCAGTATGTATCAGTGTGTCATGGTGTGTAACTCTGTGTATCTGCATGTGTATATGTGTGTCAGGATAGGTACCTGTGCATGAGGATGTGTTGGTGTCTGTAACACCTACAGATGCACACCCTGGCACACGTGCAGATACACAGACACACATGCATTTACACAGAAACACACACATGGAGCCTGCTTGTGGAATTGTATATGTGGATGGTATATCATATAGTGTGTTTGGTGTTGTGTGTATGTGTGGGGCTGCATGTAGTATTGCATGTGAGGCTGCTTGTGAGTTGTGTGCGAGCATGTAGATTATCAGTGCTGTTGTGTATGTGGGGACTGTGTGTGTTTTTGTGTGTTGACTCTTTGTATTATTTGTATAATGGGGAGGCTTATTCTGCAGTTCTTTGTATATCTAGCAGTATGGGTGGCTTCCCTGGGGTCCAGTGGGTACCAGGCTGGCCAGGTGCAGGTTAAGGGCAGGAGCTGCAATAGTTGCTGTAAACTTCTGTAAACTGCTGTAGTCAAGTGCAGATTACTGTTCACAAGTGCTGGGAGACAATGATCTGAGATCACTTCCTCCAAGTGCTGCAGTGAGTTAATTGAGGATTGTCCTTCACCACCTGTAATCACCACTCACGGTTTGGCTCTGGCAGCCTTGAGTGCCATGCAAATACATCTCAAGTGCCATGCATGGCACACGTACCATTGGTTGCTGACCCCTGGTGTACACTAAGCCTGTCAAGATAAAAATCATTTCTATTGTTTTTTTTTTATTTTTTTATTATTATTCTTGTTATTCAATGATATATTGTATATATTCAAGATCTTAATGTGAATGCTTTCAGAACAAGTTTATTTTGCAGTAAAGACGTAATCCTGTATTTCCAATACTCCAGCTTCTCACTGGTTCATTGGAAAAGACTTTTCAGAGGAAATTGGCTATGTGGCTAACACCTGTAAAATTGTGCTTGCACTTACATAGGGCCTGGATCACCCATATTGGCCAAAGTGGAGTAAAGGGAACTGAACAGCCACGATGTAAAAACAAGAAAGGAGGTTAGCGCTAATAATAAAAAGGTGGATGGGCAGCGGCCTAGCAGAGGGTAACCCTCTATAGTATGCATGCAAAAAGATAGTTGGCACAGATAGTAACCAAAAAATCTTCTTTAATTATATAAAATACACAATTAATACAACCCTAGTGGCGAAATGCGTAAATGGTTTTATTAATTGTGTATTTTATATAATTAAAGAAGATTTTTTGGTTACTATCTGTGCCAACTATCTTTTTACACACTATTTTATTTATTTTCACCTGGCATCAAATTGATTTTATCACGTGCTTACAAGCCTATCCGAGGTTGGGATCATACCACCAACGCTGTTACCATAGTGCAGTTGGCCTGCACTACACTTGTAAGTAAATTTTTATTTATTTAAACAACTTTTACACCGTGTTAACCAGTGAGCACTATTAGTTGTTTTTATATATCCCTTTTCCTGAGAGTTGGACACCATTCCCTCCAGAGGACAATCATCCATATATCCCATAAGCGGGGATTGTTCCGCTGTACGCCTGTTATACCTGAGCTGGCTATAGCTCATTTAAATGTGAGTGGAATATTTATATCTTTATCTCACATATATTGACCCTTACACTCTATATGATTGGTCTCTTATCTTGTGTCTTCCATATGACGAGACCAACTGGACTACTATAAACAGAGAAGAGACCCCATTACCAAAAGCACCTTATAAGACATCTATTGACACAGTGCAACTTCTAAAATCTTTTTGGACTATTTTCGATATTTTATTTTACTTTTATAAGTTTTATTTATATGTCTTTTTACTATTTGTAGTCCACATTGATACATTTTGGCGCAGCCTTGCATTACTGTTGTTGTTGTTTTCCATTCTAACCGAACAGCCAGTATACTCATGTGGGTAGGATTACTCATCTTTCATGTCGAGGTCAGAGTTTAAATTATTTTCTGGGGATTTGGAGGACATTTAAACAGGCTATGAAACATGTAGCTTTTAATATGGTGGCTGTGGTTCTCACCTCCTGATTTTAGGTGTTAGTATAAATTTAGTCAACGGCTTCTTGGCCTAACCAATGTGAAGTGATTTGTAAACATTTTTGTGACCCCCCTTGAATGATTTTTAAAGGGAAGGTATCTGCTGATTCTGCAGGACATCACCTACACATCTATGTCTTTAGTTGCAGAGGATGGTTAAATGTCACAAGGGAATCTGGTGGATTGCGGTTTATAAGCTAAATAGCATGTCTGTGCTAAAAATAATTTATCATTTGTGTTTTTTTAGTGATGCTTTATTTTTTTAAACGTGTATTAAAAAATTAGTCTTTGACATCACAAATTTGCTCAATGCATTGAAGGAGGTATCTAAAATAATGTTTTCATCCCCACTTACCACATTTAATAACAGAATAAGAGCTTATAACCATGACTGACAGGGACCCACAGTGGAAGCACACAGTTCCAGGATGTAATAAAATATAGCAGTGAAGATATGTAGAATTAATTTTGTATTTCAGACACCAGAACAAGAATTTATTATGATGTAACTCATTTTTAAAATATTTTTAGTAAATTATAGATAGTAATTTTCCCTGAAAATGCACAACCCACTCATATACATGGTTGTAGTGAAGTTAAAGGACCACTCTAGGCACCCAGACCACTTCAGCTTAATGAAGTGGTCTGGGTGCCAGGTCCTTCTAGGGTTAACCCATTTTTTCATAAACATAGCAGTTTCAGAGAAACCTGCTATGTTTATGAATGGGTTAAGCCTTCCCCTATTTCCTCTAGTGGCTGTCTCATTGACAGCCACTAGAGGCGCTTGCGTGCTTCTCACTGTGATTTTCACAGTGAGAGCACGCAAGCGTCCATAGGAAAGCATTGTAAATGCTTTCCTATGAGACCGGCTGAATGCGCGCGCAGCCTTTGCCGCGCTGCGCATCTGTCGGGCGTAACGGAGGAGGAGAGGAGGAGGAGAGCTCCCCGCCCAGCGCTGGAAAAAGGTAAGTTTTTACCCCTTTCCCCTTTCCAGAGCCGGGCGGGAGGGGGTCCCTGAGGGTGGGGGCACCCTCAGGGCACTATAGTGCCAGGAAAACGAGTATGTTTTCCTGGCACTATAGTGGTCCTTTAAGGGATGTGAAAGTTTTGATTGTATGACAAAAAAATAAAAGTTAAATATTTGTTAAGGGATATTTCAGATGATGGGGTGAGTTGGGTGCGATCACTGAATAAACTGAATTACAGGAAGAAAGATGAGTTAAGTATTTATATTTATAGCTCCTCTGACAATTATAAGACTCACTAGTCTTTGTCAGTGGTACATTGTCATGGAACCCAAAGCAGCATATCAGCAGCTCAGGTGCAAATCAATATTATCCTATAAATCAAGTATCGTATAATGAAGTATAGAAAGGATAGGGCAGGGGTTTGGTCAGGCAGATCATAAGATCAAGGCAGGTATCAAAGGTCCAACTACAATTACAATGGTCAAAAGCAACAACTGGTTAACTGGTTACTAGAGAGTGTAACAGGAACAGGAGTTCAGGGTTCGGTTACTCAGGTAAGATAGTAACAAATAAGCAAAGAGCTTCCAGTCTTCTAGCAACTGGAAATAACACCTTTTCTTAGGCCAGAACAACATAGTGTCTTTCTATGTGTTAATAAAAATTATGCAACAAATAGCTTAAATAAAAAGGTTCAAGATGGCACAGTGCACACCCTATAGAAAAAAACAACAACAACAAATGTGTGGTGTGGCATTACTTTGACACCAACTATAATTAAGCTTTGTATTGAGAGGTATTCATATTCCCGATAATGTTTCATTTCTGCTCAACTGGATCATTACATGTCAACTTGCAAGGATGTCTCCAGACAAGTGTTCAGTTAAAAATCTAATGGATATGAAAGATTGGTCTTTTTTTTTCCAGAAAGGCTACTATCACAAGCATGTTTCCTGGACATCTGGATTAGCACTGAGACAGCTGTTGAAAACGTAGCTAAAATCAAAACATACTTCACCACTAAAACTAATCTGTCTTTATCTGGCTTAACTCTGATTGGGCAGCTCCAGTAAATTGGATATGTTACTTCACTGACAAACGAAGAACAGGGCAATACTGATACACAAATTAAATGAAATAACTGTAAGATAAAAACAAAACAAACAAAGTAGATTACTGATGGGAGACATTTTCTGCTTTAAAAAGTTACTATAATTTTATTGAGAGGGGCCCTACTGGGCACTGTGGGAAAGGCACTCCCTCTCTAATTGTTGTAAAACCTGAAAAAAAAAAGGTTTTACTTACGTGCAATCCAGCCCCTGGTGAAGCTCCTCTGGCTGCTTGTTCCACAACCCCATCTGATGTCACTGGGACCATTCTCCAGAAAAAAATACACCAATGAGCACAGAGGGAGGCGAGAGGGAGAACAGAGTGGGTGGGTGGGTGGGAGGAGAGATCTATCTTGTGTAAAGGGAAGATTTTAATGTCTGTTGTTGTGATGGACCGCCTGGCACCCTGACTGGGTATCTCTGTCAATCACTGCTTCATGGTAATCCTTGAGTACCATAAGAACCACACCAGACACCATAACCACCATAAACCCCAGAAACCACCGCAGCTTGGTTGGGGCCTCGCTGTCCTCCACCCACCCTGGACCCAAGACCAGGATCCAGCTTCCGGTGGATAGACCTCTCTTAGTCCAGAGAGCAAAGCAGGCTGCTCTTACAAGAGCAAGTGTTGTAATCCAAGGGAGTATAGTGATTATAGCAATCCCCAGAGTGAATATAGCTCCCAATGCCCCAAACATGAGCCTAGACTTCATGAAGGGGTAAAATGATCTGTTTAATGGGAGCCACACACGGCCATTTATGTCAGTCCCCATACAAGGTGCTTCCTCAAACATATTCCAGGGGCATTCCCCACTGGACCTGAAAGTAGACTACAGCAAAAACATGCACATTATTACATTGGCTCTCAGGTCCAGGATACTCCCACATAAAACAAGATAATCCCTCTTCTGTGCCTGGGAGATAATTGAGTCAGGAACTGTACTAAACTCAATTATCTCCAGGCACAGAAAACACACATTTTACAACCTCCCAACAGTACTCCCAAAACACATCCCCTGATAGCCCCGAACTGGGGGACCAACAACAGTCACATCCTCTGATAGCCCCAAACTGGGGGACCAACATATCCAAAATCACCAAGATCGGTTCAGGGGCTCGGGATTTCCATGGAGGCTCCTGCCCAAAAGAGTTCCGTGAAATCAGGCTGTGTGGTCGGTCACTTTCGGGAGTACAAAATACATTATAAATATGAATGGAGCTGTTCGTGTGAATGCTTGCCTTATGTCCCGCGTTCGGGAGTTTGCTCCCACCGAACGCCACTCTTCTCATACAAATGCCACCGAACATACTTGGAGATGGAAGTCCAAGCGGTGTTCACGCCATCGAGTGTCTGATTTGGGTACCATACACTCGACGACCAAACACCGCTATACGCATTTGCGGGAACAAGATAGCTGCCACCTCGTGTTCGTCCATACAAACGGTGGCCACCCAACCGACCATTTAGAACATTGCAGTTAATGAGGTCAATAAGGTTTTAAGCGACACACTCCACTTCCAGGTGGTCCAACTGTTCGGTAATTGGTTTGGCATACGAACAGCATAAGTATAATCCGTTCGGTAAGCCCCATATACCAAACCATAGAAGGGAACAGGCACGAACAAAGCCTTTCCATAGTGCTGAACCAAAATATAACACATGGGCCATAGTCCTGAGGTAAGAGGCTGGCCAGCAGGCCCCTCCAAGAACCTGTGACGAGGTTCAGTTCACCACAGTTGTCAATTTGCAGTGCATGCTGACAACAGATGTAATTTATGCACAGAATTGACATTGACTTCTGTTCCGGGCTGCCTAAGTCACGGGTGTTGGGGGTACAACTTGCCCCAGGCACATAATTGACAATATATCAGAATGACGTGGTCATGGTGGTTGAAATTAACCATTAAACTAGAACACCCACAGTGTTATTTACTAAAGTCTGAATACTTTTAAAATTTTAGATTATTTGCCCACCAGCAGCAAGTAGCAAATATTTACAAAAAAGAGCAGTAGTACAAGAGTTAATTAAGTATATACAAGTGTGAATAAACAGAGCAGACAATCAGATTCTCTCATCTGAATGCTGGTTCTTCAAACCAAGCTCCAGTCAATCAAAGGGTAAAACATCACTGTACAAGCTCTGTTAAAGGGATAATCACCAAAACAACTTTAGCGTAATGAAGCAGTGTTAGTATACAGGAGTGCAAGGAGTACTCCAAGCACCATGACCACTCCAGTGTTTTGAAGTGGTCTGGTCATGGTTCAAGGAGCCTGTATGCGAATGCACTATCTATGTTTAGGATAGCTGCATCCAGCGGAATCATTAGCCTGCCCAAAATGAAAGTCCCAGGCTAGCTAATGAAATGGTGTCCCACAGGCAATTTTGCAAGATTGACAGTAAGTAAGACTACTTTTTTTTTTCCCTAGCCTAAATACAATAGGTATTTTGGAAGATAGACAGACAGACAGTTTGAGAGGTAGCAAACACATGTAATCAATAAAATATGCTATGATGTACTATAATATTACATTTCTGGATCCCTTGAATCCTACACTTCTGCTTTGAGCAATATAAGGTTTTAAATTGCTTGTGCTAAATACGCATATTGTAAATAACTGAATATACATTTTCTGGCTCATGTAACATGCGCTATTCTGGAATCAGCACAAGGAACTGCCACTGTGAATTAAACCGGCTTCACCCACATCATAGTCACTCTCATTATTACTAAGCGACTCCCAGCCGGTGGTTTCCATTGATCAGCAAAATCAAAGCCAAATCGCTTTCTCCAGTCATTGCTGCAATAGATGCTAAATTATATTGCTGTATTTTCATAGCTGTATTTGTGTCTTAAACTGCATGTTGATTATAGTTTGCAGTAAATGTCAGTTTTCCATTAATACGTCTAAATTGAGAATACATTGGGACTGTCACACTGCATTAGCCTGCTAATGAATACTGGGGAAGAGTAAAAACAATACTGATCACTTTGCATTAACGTATCTGTGTGTAGGGAATCTGGCTGCACAGATAGCTGGACGTCCTAATTCAATACATGTTAATGCATAACTCTGCATAAAGAACTGGTGAGAGAGACAGAGGGAAATTACTGTTCCACTTTGTTATTCAGCTATAAGCAACATAATGATGTTATTCAAGTTCTGCGTCCTGGCACCAAAGTAGTTATTGTAAGAAAGACCACTAACTAGGTCATTTATAACTAATAATGACTGTTAATGGTACAGTGCATATCCCCATGCATCTCAACATTTCCAATTAACAAAACGGGACACTTTAATTTTAGGGGTGTGGGTGGGGTATGCCAAGTGGAAGGGCTGTTCAGAAAAAAATGAGGTGACTTACTAATAAAAATGTATACAACTAAAATATAAGAAGAAAACAATATGGGGTGGAGGTGGGGGGCTGGGGGAGGGGGAGCAATTGACCTGCATAGGACCCCATGGTCCTTTTTGATTCCATAATGACAGTCAAATTTCTCCTTGGATCAATAACCTGTTCACATACATATCAATTATATCGTTCAATATTCTGTTTTCCAAAATATGTATCCAATCCTTTTTGTTAAAATATATATATATATATATATATATATATATATATATAGAGAGAGAGAGAGAGAGAGAGAGAGAATGTCACTGTGGAAGCCAGTAAAACCAGTAGGCACATTCCAATGACGACTCATCCTTGTTTGCATTTCTGCAGCCAGTTTTACAACACAGCACTTTCCCCATTGTGAATTACAACAGTGGAAAAACTACCAAGAAACATCAAACTTTCCATACACCAAGACACTCAAGCTTGCTGAAGTGCTTTATGTATAAAGGGTGTCCTCTTTTTTCATTTTATAAATAGTGTAGATTTCAATAGAAATTGCAACTTTTATAAATTTACCTTGTTACACACCCCTTGGCTGTCAATCAGATAACATGTTATGTTACTTCCTGGTTGTTTAGCTCAGAGCTAAAAAACGCCTCATTGAGCTCATTTAGCTCAGAGCTAAAAAACGCCTCATTGAGCTACATTGGAAAGTCTGTGATTAGACAACAACAGAAAGTCTGGGCTGGGATATAATGGGAGTGTTTTTGTCTTGGGTATATCTACTAAACAGTGATTATTAAATGGAGACTATAGGCACCAAAATAACTTTAGCTTACTAAAGCAGTTTTGTTGTATAGATCATGCCCCTGCAGTCTCACTGCTCAATTCTCTGCCATTTAGGAGCTAAATTATTTTGCTTATGCAGCTGTAGTCACACCTCCCTGCATGTACTCACAGCACTCTCACACACATCACCCTCACACACATCACCCTCATACACATCACCCTCACACGCAACACTCTCACACACAGCACTCTCACACATATCACCCTCACACACATCACACACAACACTCACACACAGCACTCTCACACACATCATCCTCACACACAACACTCACACACATCACCCTAAAACACACACACATTACCCTCTAAAACACACATTACCCTCACACACACATGCACACACACATAGCTCCCTCTCACACACACTTCACCACTCACACTCACAACATCCTCACACACACACAGCACTCTCTCACACACACATTTCACCCTCACACTCACAGCATCTCTCACACACACACTTTACCCCTCACACACACACACTGCACCACTCACACACACACTGCACCCCTCGCATACACACTACACTCCTCACACACACCCACTTCACCCTTCACTCACACACACTGCAATCCTTACACATACACACACAACCCCCCAACACACTGTACCACTCACACACACACACACACACACACTATATATATATATATATATACTACAGCACCCCTCACACAAACACTGCACCCCTAACACATAGTGCATAGCCCTATACGCATACACACTCTCTACAGCCCCTAGCCACACATGCATTACATTACACCACAAACACAACACGACTAAAACCGTTCTTATTACACAATACCACACCACAATCAGCTCACTCTACACACACGCAATCCCACAAGCAGGCTCCAAACACATGCACAATACTCTTTCCTGGCCCTTTTGTCTCCTGGTATCCCACTTATGGAGATACCAGAGACAAGTTGCAAGGAAACACATCGCAAACATGTTATTAAATTAGATTGCACTGTGCAGAACAAATACAGGCATTTTTCTCATACTAGAGCTCTTCAGCAGAGCTCTGCGCATGGTCTGCCCTGGAAGAGCATTAAAACAACATGCTCACTTTGAGGGGAGGCGTGCTTGTCATTGGTGATGACAAAAAACACCCTCTCTACCCCGCCCCCTTTTTAGTGGGCTGCTATAATTAATGCCCGTGCCAAATTATTTTCCCAGTCTGGCCCTGGTACACAGGACAGCACAGACTCAATGCTTTTCTATAGGGAACTGAAAGATGTTAGATGGCCTCATGCAAAGTGTAAGGGCGTCCAATGTTTCATGGAGTTAAACTCTTTTAGAATTCAGGCAGCACCACAAGTGTACCACAAGTCTGGAAGAAAGCCATTAGAAACTGCAATGTGTTTACTTGCAGCCACCCTGTAACTGTAATGTTTTCACTTGCAGGGTTAAGCAGACAGGGGCACTTCACTCAGACCACTTCAATGAGATGAAGTGGTCTGGGTACCTATGCTGTCCCTTTAAAATGCAATCATCCATGCAAGATTTCCTTAACAAAACATTGCATCCCCTAAAGCACTTTAGCTTGTGTGGCATGTGTCCTTTTTTAAATTATACAATACATACAAATTTCAGTAGAAATTTATAAATTAACTTTGATTTACCCCCGGCTGTCAATTGTCAATCAGACAATCGACCCTGTTACTTCCTGGTAGCTTAGCTCAGTGGAGCTAAACTCAGGAGTTGGACAATTGCCCAGAGCACCTGTTTTGCAAATATTTATCAATGGGAGCATTGGGAGCCACAGAAAATCTGGGCTGGGTTAGAAAGAAGGGAAGGGGCTGAAAGGCAGCCGGCAAGAGATCTGCTTCCTTTGCAAACTGTGTTTAGATATACCCCTAATGAAAAAATGCATAGTTAAATGCATACATATTTCTAATTTAGGCAGTGGAGTGTCCCTTTAAGAATTTGTTCACTAAACCGCTTATTATATAATTGAAAACCAAATTGCAAAATGTAGATGAACATTACATTTGGCTTGACTATTTTATCCTAAATTTTGCACTTTGGCTTTCAATTTACTACAATTTACTGTTCAGTGAAAGACTTCCGGCTTCTTAGATGACTTTTGGTTGCCTAAACGACGCTGGACGTGCTCACGCTCTGCATGAGAACCACCAGCATCACCAGAATCCCCATACGAAAGCATTGAATAATGCTTTCCTATGGGGAGGTCTTGTCAGTACGTAGTGGGGAATCGCGATGCAGCATACTATATAAAGTAAAACCCATTCAACCCCCCAAATAATAACAGATGACAGACAACGTAGTATGGATGAAACAGGCCACAGCATTTATTATAACATATCATAAATACTGTATGACACATCCATAATTTATTTAATAAATGTTCTTCTTTTCTGTAACCAAAACGTTAAACATAAATAACCATAACTTAACATATATACATATACATAACTTAACACATAGTGTTATACAGTGAACCAACCCAACCATCCTTGCCAATAAACAGACCATGCTCCTATGTCCACTTCCTCTCACTTCCCCCCTCGGCATAAAATAATTTCCTTCCAGTGCCTGCCACCAGCCGACCTTATCCACGCTTGATGGGCACGACATCCCAGTTAATCTAATGTTAACCCTTTTAAGCAGGGGAGGTTGAGACCTGCAAACTTGTTCAACTCACTCCATATCCTTAAACATAACCCCTCAAACTTAATTGGCAAGGACATACCCCCGGCTAGCTGCGACTAACTATACTAAAGGGGCGGGCCGGTGGGAAGCTGTTTGCTGGCCCGAAACCCAAGTGGCACTGAGGTAAGACCACCCCCCACTAACTCACATAGAACATAATCCCACCCACACATTCTTACCAAACCACTCCCACGCATCTATCCCCACACTCATACATGTGCCCTTGTCCGCTTAGCTGTGCTATCTCCCCAGGGCCTAATGTGAGCGTGCAGCCATTGTCGCGCATTAGGTCTCCCCAGCCGGTGGACGAGGGACAATGGCGCTTGAATCAGGTAAGTGTCTGAAGGGGTTTTAATGTGGGATGGGGGGCGGGAGCAGGGGGTCACTCCAGGATTCTCTAGTACCATGAAAACGGGTTTGTTTTCCTGGCACCAGAGAATCCCTTTAATAATAATTACATCATCATGCTTATAGACAGTGTCTAAATGTACTTATATATGGAATAAATGTTTTGTTTTTGTATTGGGATTTTGCAGTCACTAACTTTTCTTTTTCAACTTTACACCAAACTGAAGCAGGTGTTGAGGGAATCCTCGACTGCATTAAACCTATGATATGGCATGGAAACTTGGTGTTGCTTAATGTTCCTCATTAGTGATGTCCCAAACTGTTCGACGAAGCTGAAGCTGCATTCTTAGTGAGCTGTCCAGGAGGTGGGAGGGTCTGGGAGGGAGGGTCTGCTGCTGATTGGCTGGAATGTGTCTGCTGACTGTGAGGTACAGGGTCAAAGTTTACTCAATGATGAGTCTGCGGCGAACCGTTCGTGGCGAACCATTCGGGACATCACTATTCCTCATCTCTATTACTTTCAATGAGAGCTGTTTAAACTGCAGCAGCTAATTATGAGTTGCCAATAGTGAAATTCCTAAGCGTACAAATAACCACAAGTTGCTATCTTTACCGACATCCACGTTAATCAGTAACTGGTTTATCAGTAACTGAATACTACAAAGAAACCAACCCATATTGAGTACTTCAGAAAAATGAAAGGCAGAGTGGACTTGCTGGATTCGAACCCACAACCTTCATGTTCTACATAGATGTCTACATCAGGAATTGACAGATATGCTAATAGACATTTATCATGTTCATTAGTCTGGAAAAGCAGATAACCATGTTCCAAAGCATAAAATGCACCCTACAGCAAGTTGAAAAAGGAACACACGTGTCTTTTTTTTTTTTTTTAACAAAAATACTGATTTAGAAATGGCTGCAATCCTACTTCATACAAGATCAATATATGTAAAGTATCATTATTTTGCCTAATATTTAATTGTTGTGTCTTTTTTTCATGATAATTTCTCTTTAACTGCTGCCAAATACGAGCTTTTTCTGGATTACATAAACACGCAACAACGGGCCAAAAGTAAAGACAAATGAATGGGACAGACTGTGTCTGTTGCATTGTTCATCCCTCAATGAGATAGTACAGCTTTTGTCTAATTCCCGAGGGATCTCTTTCAGACATGACTCAGCAGCCAATCAGATTTACTGCCAATTGATTTAATTGGCATGTTACTGACCAGAGGCTGAGGAGAAAGGAAATCATGCCTTGCAATGAATTATTCATATAATTACTGTGAAGGCTGCAACAAGCATGAGTTAATATCAGGGAAAAAAAAGAATTCGACCTGCAAGTGTCTGCCTAAAAAATCCCTCTGCTTCCAAATAAAACCGGTTTTATCCACCTAGCAATAAGATAGTAGATTTAACAAATACAACAAAATACATAATAATGTCATTAAAGGATTGCCACAGTATTTCAGTTCCCAAAGCAGTTTTGCCATTTTGTCTCAAGTAATGACTTGATGTATCTGCTGTTAATTATTGCAATATTTATTAAATCAAGAGCGGCAGGTGTTCAGCTGCACTTTATATCTATCTATTAGCTGAAGCATCGGGGCATTATATATTTTTAAATCTCATTATAATTATATAGATAATTACCAGTAGGATATGATTTTCTTTCTTTACCTCTCTCTATCTCTGTCTCTTTCTCTCTATCTCTCACTCTCTCTCTCTCTCTCTCTCTCTTTATATATATATATATATGTCACAGCATCTCAATGTATCCTGCATACAAATAATTGTTACTTTTGCTATTAAGTTTGGATTAGTGTGGTTAACTCTCCTCCAAATTACCCCATTAATGAGCAGCATTTGCAATGTGTACAGATTAGGAAATGTTGGTGCATTGAGAATATCACACTAATAAAATATAGCTTTATAGGATGAGGCTTTAGAGAGCCATTGCCACCTACCAAGGTGCCGTGCACATTCCATCATTGGTCAATGCATGTGGTTACTTGCCTCTTGTAATTGATATTCACTGCTTATTCTACTATACTTATACTGTAGGTAAGTAAAAGTACAATACCGGCATTTTCTGTAGGTTTTACATACACAAATTGATTATGCACTTGATTATGATTTAATTCCGCTGATCTTTCTAAATTCTTACGTGATTTCTTTTAACTGGTTTACCATTTGTTTTGCCAAACATGTGCCACATTTAATGTGTTTTGAAATGTTTTCCAGTGTTTCCTTACTAGGCAGAACCAGGGAGCGGTACTTTCCACCATTTTGCAGTTCCGAGGGAGGAGGGAGCTTGGTGATCCTTGGTGCCTGCCGCCAGTCTTTGTACCAGGATGCAGCTGGATGCTGCTGTGGGGAGGGAGGGAGCCAATGGGTCAACTTGGTGGCGTACGGCACCTGATGTTAAAGCGGTGCCTGCCATCATTCCAAGTCCTGAAGTGCGCTGTGTGAATACGGCAGCCAGCACAAAGCTGTTATTGCTTTGAGGGAGGGAATTGAAAGGGTAGTGAGGAATAGTGAGAGATGACAATGCGTGTGGCAGTATAGGAGGGAGCCAGACAAATACCTTGTAGAGATCTAGAGTTCTGACAACCAAGGTCAGATTAAGAGCCCAGTGGGCCTGGTGCTGACAATTATGTGGGACCTAAGTACAGAATCTTATTGACCAAAAACACTAAAACAGTCATACCTCTCAAGAGGAATGTATCTGGTGGAGATGTTGCCAGAGGGAAACTCAAAGAATGCAGCTATAAGAAAACTCAGGTTCTCTTAAATTATGCTAATCTCTCTCTAATTCATGCTTTCATTTTTCAAGTAAATTCATACCCCCTAATAGCAGTGTCCAGTAAAGCAGGAAGTCAATGGGTGGTGTAAAACGATGGGCCACTGAAGCGGACGGATGTAACCAGAACTCCTGAAAGGGACAAACATGCCCAAAAAGGAGGCGTGTCTGTACAAAGAATTGGAAGGCTATCTGGCATGAATGCATGTCAGGCTGCCTGCCTATCATGCATGCTGGCCAACAGCTCCCTGAGCTTGGCATAAATACATCTAATGATGTGTTTGCTCCATGTTTTCTAAGGACTGTCTCCTAGCACTCACATGTCAACTTGTCTCCTTACCTTCTTACTAGCAGACAGAAGCTCCTGGTATATAGTCTGAGACAGAGAAAAGGTGGATGTAGTGAGTGTAGAAGAAAGGGAATATGCCACAGTGTTAGAGAGACCATAGTCAGCATTACCTTAACTAGTTTCATTACAGCTAGTCCACACAAGTTTTGTTTCCATATATCCCTCTTAAGTTTCCATTCTAAAGCAAAAGCATGTGAAGAGTAGTTAGGGTTGCCACCTTTCTACAGGCCTTACTAAAATACAGGCATTACTAATTTGCATAACTAATTATGTATGCGGGACATCACATGATGTAAATCACAAGGAGTGACATAAGAGAAAATTCTGTATAATCACCAAAAAACTACTTACAGTTTGATTCTGCTGTATAGATTGATTGCTCTCAGTGTCTCCCTGTCTCCCAATGTCCCATGTCACTAGGGGAAACTGAAAGACATGGGGACACTGGGAGACATGAAGTTACATACACTGGGAGACATGGGGACACTGGGAGACATGGGGACATTGAGACACTAGGGAGACTGGGAGACATGGGGACACTGAGACACTGGGAGACATGGGCACAGAGATACACTAGGGACACTGGGAGTCATGAGCACACAGAGACACTAGGGGATATTGAGAGACATTGGAACACAGTCACTAGGGGATACTGAGAGACATGGGAACACTGAGACACTAGGGACACTGGGAGACATGGGAACACAGAGACACTAGGAGACATAGGCACACAGAGACACTAGGGACACTGGGAGACATGGGGACACTGAGACACTAGGCACACTGGGAGACATGGGCACACAGAGACACTAGGGGCACTGGGAGACATGGGCACACAGAGAAACTAGGGACACTGGGAGACATGGGGACACTGAGGCACTAGGGACACTGGAAGACATGGGGACACTGAGACACTAGGGACACTGGGAGACATGGGCACACAGAGACACTAGGGGATACTGAGAGCCATAAGAACACTGAGAAAGTAGGGGATGCTGGGAGACATGGAGACACAGACACACATGGGACACTTGGGGACACTGAGACACTGGGAGACATGAGAACACTGAGACACCAGGGACACTGGCTGGGAGACATGTCTCAGTGTCCCCATGTGTGTCTGTGTCCCCAAGTGTGTTTGTGCCCCTATGTCTCAGTGTCCCCATTTGTGTCTGTGTTCCCAAGTGTGTCTGTGTTCCCATGTCTCCCAGCGTCCCTTAGTGTCTCAGTGTTCCCAGGTCTCAGTGTCCCCATGTCTCTGTGTCCCCAAGTGTCCCCATGTGTGTGCGTTCTCATGTCCCCATGTCTCATGTCCCCAGTGTGTCTGTGTCCCTGTGTGTCTCAGCGTCCCCATAGGTCTCCCTGTGTCCCAATGTCTCACAGTGTCCCCTAGTGTCTCAGTGTCCCCATGACTCCCTGCAGCCTTTACCCCATCCCTCACTTCCCTAAGCTGAAGGCTTCCTATGCAGGCTGGAAGCTGCTGTCTGGACTCTCTGTGCTGTGTGGCTGCTCCCCCGCGGATCAGTGAGGAGAGGGATTCAGGTGTATGCTGTAACTTCCTATCCCTGCCTCTCTCCACACCCACAGCGACCCCTACTGCCCGGTGCTGGTATTGCAGAGTAATCTCTGTTTATACTGAGAAAAATACTGGTATTTGTATTGCCGCTATTACTGCAATATCGGCACCATCCAGGCAGCCTCAAATAAATACCGGCCAGGTGGCAACCCTAAGAGTAATGTGTGTAAAAAATAATATATATTTTTTAAATCAATGGGCCTATTCCATGGGCATGGGCATGGGCCTGGAGCTGCAGCTCCATTAGCCCCTATTTTAATCCAGCCCTGCTGACAACTTCACCCCCGGTGCAAACAACCAATGAGCGTCCAGTAGGCAGGCTAGTAGGCTGGTCTTTCTGCTAAGGGTCATTATTTTCCTGCCTATTTGGCACCATAATGAGCTCTATTAGAGTCAATAAGGGGCTGTCAGGCAGCCAATGACAATGCATTCCCCATAGAGTATAATCAGATTTGTGGTCTATATTTTTTTTTACTCTAGCTCACAACAACTGAGGGGAATAACAAGGTAAACTGAAGTACTAATATTTAAAGGGATAGAATGCATTTTATTAAACAGACAGATATTAAAGGTGTTAGTTTAAAAAAAAGTAAAATAGCCAACAGAGACAAATATTGTATAGTTTATTTTTATTTCAAAAATAAAAAAAAATGTATGCAAGAAAAACTGGTGGGGTGCTGCCCCTATGGACAAACCTCCATTGGATGGTGTTACAATATATTCTGGTGGCAAATTGTTCTTGTAGCTGTTGACCAGTCTCCCAAATAGAGCTACTGTACACTATACACAATGCACAAATTTCTGAGTTAGAAAGGGTCTTCTCCAAAAATGTAAATTCTCTGATA
Organism: Pelobates cultripes; assembly: GCA_933207985.1. Taxonomy (NCBI): domain Eukaryota; kingdom Metazoa; phylum Chordata; class Amphibia; order Anura; family Pelobatidae; genus Pelobates; species Pelobates cultripes. The sequence goes on along the minus strand of OW240918.1, from coordinate 69,268,387 downwards.
AAAACCTAAAAATTGTCACTTGATGAACTCAAAAATGAAACGTATGCACAACAGGGATTGAAGTTGATAATCCCACTGGCAGCTATTGTAAAGAGCTAAACTTGAAATGAGTAAATTGGGTATCGCAACTGGAGAAAGTTAAGTTCAGATGCAGATCCTCTTTTAAGTTAGCAGAGTAAGACCTTTGCTGAACTTAATACTGGTATGAGAAAGTGAGAGAAAAATTAATTATCAAATGCCACAGTCTAGGATAAATTTTACTTAAATTAGTCAGAGGCAAGAATGACTGAACAGTAAGTCCCAAGAACTACATTTTCCATGCTTTGTCAGGATTTTAGATCTCACTTCTTAAAATCTACCTTTTGCTCATCCCTTTCGGAAAGGCTTAGTTACCAACTCAGTAAATGCAACTTAAGGCTAGTAAATAGAGCTTTTTTGTATCAGTATAAAAATATTGTGGCACGCCAGCCACGTTAGGTCCTAAAAATGTGAGTTAGAGGGAAATACTTTTAATATATACTGCCTGGCCAAAAAAAAAGTCGACACCAAAAGAAAAAAGGTCACATACTCTAATATTTTGTTGGACCGCCTTTAGCTTTGATACACACATTAACGGTGGCATTGTTTCGATAAGTTTCTCTAATGTCACAAGATTTATTTCCGTCCAGTGTTGCATTGATTTTTCACCAGGAAATCTGTGGTGGCCAATTCACGTGTGAAAATGATGTCTAATACTAACTGAACCACTCTTTCACAATTTGAGCCCGATGAATTCTGGCTATGTCATCTTGGAATATGCCCGCGCCATCAGGGAAGAAAAAATCCATTGATGGAATAACCTGGTCATTCAGTATGTATATAGGTAGTCAGCTGACCTTATTCTTTGGGCACATAATGTAACTGAACCTAGCCCTGACCAACTGCAGCAACACCAGATCATAGCACTGCCCCCATATGCTTGTACAGTAAGCACCAGGCATGATGGGTGCATCACTTCATCTGCCTCTCTTCTTACCCTGATGCGCCTATCACTTTGGAACAGGGTAAATCACCAATATCCTTCCAGTTTTTAAGAATGCGTTGGAAAGTTCTTAACCCAAGTCTGCAATCTCCCTAGATGTTTTTTCTGCTTGATGCATGCCAATGATATGACCCTTCTCAAACAGACTAACATCTTTTCCACGACCATGGGATGTGTCTTTTGACATAGTTGTTTAAGAAATGAGAAGCTACCTATTGCATCAGTTGGAGTTAAATAACTTGTTGCCAGCTGAAAGATATTGCCCATGCAGTAAATATCCAATAAGAGGCTCTTACCTATTTGCTAAGTTAAATGCAGGTGGTGATTTTTTTATTTTATTTTTTGGCCATGCAGTGTATTTACAGTGTAGAGAGCATTTATAACAATAATTATTTCCACCAAAATTAGGCCACCAATACCAGAAAAAAATGTTTGATGTTAATTGATCTAAAATAGCAAGAAACACTTAATACTCCAGGAGCTATTACATAGTATTCATGGGTGCAGACCGAGAACAAAAATGAAAATAAAAATGATTGATTGACTTGCTAACAGTGACCTTACAAGAACAAGGTCCGTGATTCAGTTATGACACATCAGTCATTCAATACCTGGATCAGTAGACCATACTTATAAAGCAGATAAGGTAAACATGAGCCAGAGAAAAACACTGTCTTGTACTCATATACTGTAATAGTAGAAAAATTACTCTATTAACAACGAACTAAAAGGCTAATGTCCAGAACATACTACTGCATGTGAACAGTGTGTAAATATGTATTGGAAACAGTAGCAGAACATATAAATGTAAAGAATCATGGAATAAGTACAAATACTATTTTGCATGTTAATAGGTGGGTGAGAGTAAATGAATACCGTGCTTTTCTCCCATCTTTACTCATCTACCACCACTGCCTCTGTGACTATTTTTGCTTCTTCAGAAAGTCTGTAACCAGTCTGTAACCAGCCTTGAAGTTACTCCTGATTCCAATCTGCTTCTTATCCCCACATTCAATCACTTTCTTCATCCTGCTCCAACCACCTACGCAATATATCCAAAATATGTCCATTTCTTAGTGCTGACATCACTAAGCAACTCATCTTCTCATTTTTTATTTGTCGTCTACTGCAATAATCTACTAACAAGCCTTCCTCTCTCAAACCTGCCCCTAGCCCCCCCCCCACAGTCCTTCCTGAAAGCCTTGGCCAGACTAATCCACCTTAACCAGTTGTTCTGTATCTACTGCACCTCCTTTTTATGGCTCTCCATGCATTGTACGTTCCCACGGGAATGGGGCCATCAACTCCTCCTGTGTTTGTAAAATGTTATATTGTCTCGAATGTACTGTACCTTTTTCTTTCTACTTGTACTAATTGTACTTATATACAGCACTGTGAAATGTGTTGTCCCTTTACAAATAAAGTATAATAAGAATAACTACTGCTCAAGCATTCACAAGGTTCTTCCATTGGTTACAATCGGAGACCACAGACTGTACACATATCTGTCCCTTTGTAGTTCAATGCCATGTCTGTTGTATGAGTGAAATGTAGAGTTGATATCATTGCATATTCTATCTGTTATTATTGTATTTCGATTATGTACATATTCATCTATTAAAGTCTCGCAAGGACTTGCTGATGATGATCCAATAAGAAATGCACACCAGTCAGCCCTATGGAAGTAGAGAGCTCATTGATTATGCTTTTGCTATTGATTGTAGATTTTCTACTTCCTACTGAGTGTGTTTCTAATTCCCTTCATTTGTCATATTCTGTCAATTAATTCATTATATCATAGTCTGACCCTTTTTTTTATTACTGATTGGGGTAGATCTGTGATTACTGATTGGGGTAGATCTGTGATTGTATTATCATACCAATACTATACAGTTCGATCTATGTAACAATACAATGATAGTTATTATAATTTGCAAATAACATGATTTTCATGTTGGATTTTTAAACCGTAGTTTGGAAACAGGGTCCCAATTATACAGTTTTTTCCCCCCTGTGATTTTGCTTCTATCAAAGCTGATTCACTAGGTGAGTAGTATAGATGTGAATGGTGTTTAGATCAGTATTTGGAATGGTTGGAATTGAATAGGACAACAGTAAAACAAAACAAAAAAAAGTAAAACAAAAAGAGGGCACAATAACAGTAGAGAACAAAGAAAACAAATTGATAATATAAATCTGATGCATAATAATTGAAAAATTACCTAAATATATGTTTTATGAAAACTAAAATAGTAATAAAAACATTTCTAAATTAAAAACAAATAATGTTACAATTGTTTTTTTTTGTTTTTTTAAATGTAAAAAATGCATATATACAACTCCAAAATAGATGCACTGGTCTGTAACTCCTATCATTCCAGGGCAAGCGTTAATTGTATATACACACATGTGTTAGAAAAGCACATAACAGAAAAATGTTTATGAAAGTATTTTCACATTTACGTATGAATCTATGCCTTAAGGTTGGCACAATTGGTGATTCTGATGACATAATAAAAATATTAAAGTAAAGGAGGAGACTATATTTAAAAGAATAAAAACTACCACAACAAGAGGACATAGTCTTAAATTAGAGGGACAAAGGTTTAAAAAAATTATCAGGAAGTATTACTTTACTGAGAGGGTAGTGCATGCATGGAATAGCCTTCCAGCTGAAGTGGTAGAGGTTAACACAGTAAAGGAGTTTAAGCATGCGTGGGATAGGCATAAGGCTATCCTAACTATAAGATAAGGCCAGGGACTAATGAAAGTATTTAGAAAATTGGGCAGACTAGATGGGCCGAATGGTTCTTATCTGCCGTCACATTCTTTCTATGTTTCCATGTTTCTATATTGAATATATTAATCAGTTGTTTCTTTTCGAGCCATCATTGTATATTTGTCAGTCAGTAAAAAGGATTAACCAGAAAACTTACTGTCAATAAAACATTTTTTTTTTAAAGCAGCTGGCTATCCTGGTCATGGTGATCCCAACCTCTACCACTGGAGTTCTGCCAAAGGAGTTAAAGAATTAGGGAGCTGCCAAATACTCAGTGTAAGAGGAAGGAACAGAATGACACCATCATAGTTCATTCATTTTGATAAAGATGAAGTTAAAACTACTTGTTGTCCCAAGTGCAGTCCATTGAAACAAGAAAGATTTGACAGTTTAAAAGCAACATTATGCGATCTATTAGTCAAAGGCTAATATGCAATTAATATCGACCACACTTAGGTGAAGTTGAAGCTGAACTATATGATTAGTTTGATAATAAATTATGTGCTTGATATATTCCAACTGTAAAAGTTGCAGGAACTGTAACACTCTGTACCTAAGTTTACAACTTCAACCTCCATTATAAAATACTGAAACAGGAACACATGCTTAATAGAGATTGGTTAGACAATATATGTGAACAGATGTACTCGGAACACCAAAGAGATATTTATAAAAGTGACAGATATATTTTCTGATACTAAATTATATCATGTGGTGATCCTGTAAGACCCTGGCTAACATACGCAACATCAGATTATTAAACTAAAAATCCCATGACTCTCAGCCAATATTTCTGCATTCTTCATTTTTTTTTAAACCTGTTTATCTCACAAGTGTTTATCTCACCTGTTTATCTCACACACGTGCCAAACCAACTTCTTTTAATTTGTAATTACTTTCTTGAGAGCTTTGAACTAAAATATAGATATAATTTTCCAATTCTCAGCAGGGCTGAGCCCAGTTCTTCTAGAACATAAATTCTCATAATGCTGAGACAATCTCACTACTGCAAATTAAAGTTTAACAACAGTTGGAAGGCCTCATGCTTCTCAGTTCTGTGATAGACAGAGGTATCTAGATAAAAGAAATCGTAGTAAACAGGAAACGACATAAGATTTTGTTTGATGAATAGTACAACTACTGGCTACTTTGATGTGATGCTGACTACACATGTACACACACAAATGCCGGACACGTGCCTGTAACGGAAGATTAGAAGGACGTTGTTGGAACACTAAAGGTCATATGGAAGAATACGAGTCCTGCGGGATGACCCATATAGTAATGTCTATGACTCCTCCTCCCTCTTGTGCTTTTTGTGCCGACACTTCATTGTGTGATAGATAAAAGGATTCCTATTGTGAGCCATTCAATCAATGTTACTGCACCCAGTCGAAAGTGTTATCTACCCAGTGACATGGCATTGACTTCAATTACGTATACATATATTATCCTTAATTCTCTAGGTCATTGATCGCTCCACAAGGAAAACTTGACTGTTTCATTAATAAAGTTTGATGAAATCTATATTTTACTTTACACTAGAGAGGATGAGGCAAGGTTGCTGACTTCAAAATATGATTTATCATTTCTCAAGTTAAATGACTAAAGCAATAGTGTGAAAGTGTGGGCATTTGATGCTAGGAAGCTTTCTTTGTTTTGTATTACTGTTACATTCTGTTTATATAATTAGATTTTACCTCTAATGCTCTTCTAATGCTTAGAATACCATAGAAAATGAAATATATATGTAAATAGGAAGGAAAATGCAATGCTGTTTATTTTGGTTATATTTGTCAACATAAAATAGGCAATAAAAGTTGTGTGCACCAATTATCTTATACTTAAATGTAATTGCATTGCATGAATTTTTTAAAACGAAAAAAAAAAATTCTAAGAGGATTTTAGGTCAATAAGTAGGGAGACTCTGTAGACACTGATTCATGTTAAGGTGCTGGAAGACGCAGTGAAAATATCTAGCAATTGGTACAATGATCTTTTCTGAGAAGAAAGTATAAGATGAAATCTGAATGGGTGTGGATCCATAGAATCTGTAAGTTATTAAACTGCAAGTTGGCTTAATGTTAGACTGAAGATTTTTTTTATTTGTAAGTCAATGGCTTTGTGGTAAAATTTAGTAGATGTCAGGTATGCTATAGGGTAAATAGTAGGGTGGTGATTATTTATGAAGACACTAGGACCTGACTTTATCTTGATTTGCCAAAGTTAGGCTGTTTGATGTAAAATATATATATATATATCTTAACCCTCTGGATCCTGTACCAGAGACCCTGGAGTCTGAAGGTTATGTGCATTATCTTAGCTGTTCCTATATCTGCACTCTTCTGGACTGATATTTCAGATGTCCCACCCGGAATTGTGTGAAACCTCTCTCCCAGCTTGAGGGTTACAGCCATCTCACAACAAGTGAGACTACTACTACTTTCACTTTCCACATCCATTCTAAATCCTCATTAGCCAGTGGTATTTGTCCACCTTCTCATTATACTTCTTTTTGATGTTATGTTCACTGGGTAGTGCCTGTTGCATGGATTAACAAGTTCTGCATCAGATGCTAGGGAACTTGGGCAATCTGACAACAAGTGGGCTACTGGAACAAACCACTCATGAACATAAAGTGAAAACCTAGACCTGCTTTACTGCTATTACAACAACAGACCCGGTGAGAGGTACTGCATAAAACATATATGACAACTATGGATAAATAAGAGACCATCATATACACTAATATAAAAACAGCTAGTTGAACATTTATATATATATATATATATATATATATATATATATCTCCCTCAAGCTTTCAGTTACAATGGTTTGCTAATTTCTCCCTTAGGAGCTAGAGATATATGTCTCCTTTAATTGGTATTAATGTCTGCCCCTCTTTGGACATTGACCTTCTTTTATGGAAGTGGAGTAAGGAGGTTTATCCAGCCCTCTCTAGCCTGAAGGGTACTCAAGACCCAGGATTAATTTATTCCTTTGAATTGTCATCCTGACAGATTAACTAGCAACAGTTAGAGTCCACTGGCACCAATCCAGCAGTTTCCCCAAATAGCTTTAATAAAGCAGATTATTTTGAAGCATGTTGCATTTTCTATTTCTAAGCAATCATTGTTCTTTACATTTTATATGTAGATCTAGGAGACATGCACCAACACTGACTGGCAGCAGTAAAAACCAGTGGTCACCTACCCAAGGCCCAGTTATTACAATGAGACACCCAGATAGCAAATTAGTTTCTTGATTCTCATGTCCTGTTGCTGTTACCCAGAGGCCTCTTCCTGTAGACGCCTTTCAGTCATTGTTCTGTTTCACATAGGATACCTGTTCTGTCCCTGGGTCCAAATGTATTCAACTTCAGATATATTTCCTCCAGTGGTTCTTAAGATTTTGTGATCCAAATATATATGTAGCATTAGCTTGGCGACCCACTCCTATATTATAAAATTAGATTAATGACCACCTCTCCACTCTTAATATATGCTCTAAAAAGAATTATGTAAAACAACTTTCTTAGAGTATTTCCAGTGACTGAGTGGTATACTGTTCACTAAGTAAGGAACGGCGGCTACAGTAAACCACTATTCGTGAACATTTACCTAAGGCATGAGTGATAATACGTGTATGTTACTACAAGAGCGGACCCAATGAAAAAACCTGTGGACTCAGGTTTGGGTCCAGGGGTTAAGAAGTACTGGCATATTGTATTATCATTTAAAGGTAACTGTCACTTCCCACAATTTTTTATATTATGTATTTGTGAAGCTTGACCATGATTATGATGTAATTTCCTAAATCATTAAAAAAAAAAAAGTTTAAAGCGGCACTTTCTTTCATCGATTCCTCTTCTCTCCCTCTGTCAGGATCTGTTCTTCTGTTCTTCAGGATCTGTTCTTCATTTCATAAGACAAAGTATGGACTATTTGTCTTATGGAGGTTTCCTGCGCCTGACCAGCTATGACCAGCTGAGGAGCAAAGTGTGCTTCATTTCTGGTGGTCAGAGCAATTTTCCCCCACAATTCTCACCTTTGATCCGTGATCTTGCGATGCTTCCTGTCAGTATTCCAGAGCGCTGGCAAAACTACCGAATTTTGTCCTAACAGAATAAGAACAGTTTGTTCATTTGTGTTAGAACGCAATTCGGGACTTTGTTCGGATCGGAATTTCATTAGAATGAATTAAACTCCGATCCTATTCATGATGCAGCTGCATCTTGCCACAGTATTAGGGAGCTACCTACCAAAAGACTGAAAGACCTAAATTGAGCTAAAGATTACTAAATTGACCTAAAGATTACCTAAAGATTACTTACTATTAATAAAAACTGAGTGGTGGGTGGGGGCCCTAAATGAAATTGTGGGGGATCTATTGTCCTTCCAGGCCTCCACCCCGAGTGGCAGGTAAGGGCCCTAAATAACAATAAGGGGGGGACCTATTGTCCTCCCCCGGCCCACACCCATGAGAGGTGGGTGGGGGCCCTAAATGAATGAAAAAAACGTAAATGAAGAGACTACATTTAAGTCTCTAAATTTACTTGTCACAGCACTCTGATTGGTTGGCTTGAAATCCAACCAATCAGAGTGCTCTGTGTCATTTTACACAGTGTGGGAAAGTTATTTAGAATTTTCCCATGCTTTGTAATTTGATCATAACAACACTATGATTGGTTACTATCAAACAACCAGAGAGTTATGACGGGTATTATGGACTTTTATTTGGTCTTTTTTGGGGCTGAAAAAATAAAATAAGATTTTAGAAAAAAGAAGACATCAAGTTTTTTTTTATTTGCAGGGATTTAGTTGTATTACCCCCCCTCACAATTTTTAGGGTGAGGGGGGTAGATAAGGGTTTAGTAATTTTTTGGGGGGCTAGGCGGTAACTAGGGGCTTGGGGACCCCTAGTCACCTGGGGGGTTACATTTTCATTTAGGACCTCCAACCCGCCACTCATGGGTGGAGGCCCAGGGGGACAATAGGTCCCCACTCCATTTTCATTTAGGGCCCCCACTCGCTGCTCAGGGCTGGGGGCCAGGGGGCAGGACAATAGTTCCCCTCTTATTGTTATTTAGGGCCCCCACCTGCCGCCCAGGGGTGGGGACCGGGGGGGGACAATAGTTCCCTCTTATTATAATTTAGGGCCCCCACCCACCACTCATGAGTGGGGGCTAGGGGGAGGACAATAGGTCCCCCACATTTTCATTTATGGTCCCCAAATGCTGCTCATGGGTAGGGACTGGGGGGAGGACAATAGGTCCCCTCCATTTTCATTTAGGGCCCCAATCCGCCATTCAGGGGTGGGGGCTATAATGGAGGACAATAGGTCCCACCCGCTTATTGTTATTTAGGGCCCCCACCACCCACCCAGTGGGGGGAGGACAATAGGTGCAGCCGCGGCATGAATAGGATTGGAGTTTCATTCATTCAAATGAAATTTCGATCCGAACTAAGTCCAGAATTGAGTCCTAACTTGAATGAACAAACTGTTCTCATTCTGTTAGGATGAAATTCGGTAGTTTCGCCGGTGTTCTGTCTAAGTGACAGGACGGACAGAAATCCTGACAGGAAGCATCGCAAGATCAAAAGTGAGAATTGTGGGAAAATTGCTCTGACCACCAGAAATGAAGCACACTTTGCTCCTCAGCTGGTCATAGCTGGTGAGGCGTAGGAAACCTCCATAAGACAAGTAGTCCCTACTTTGTCTTATGTTTTAAAGAAAACTAGAGCAGATAGGAAGAAATGAAGAACAGATCATGACAGAGGGAGAGAAGAGGAATCAATTAAAGAAAGGTAAGTTCGGCATGACAGTGCCGCTTTAAGGAACATTATTTTCAGGGTTTTTTCAACGTATACATTCCAATTATATAAACCAGAAGAAAGGCAGAAAAGCCAAAGGCAGTTCACCTATATGAGTGGAGCATGCAGTGATATTGTTGGACACCTACCCTATAAAAAGGGTCGTCTAGTCCTGGTATTGTAATGGTATCACTTTAAATTCAGCATATACATAAATGAGGAGAAAAAACACATGAAAGAGGTTCATAGTGTAAATCTGTATAGTAGTTTGTCGTTGTACAATAGTCAAGCAAAATGCCAACTCACATGGTATAGAGCCTAGGGTGGGATATGCTCAAATCACTTTAGTACCATCTGGTGGTACTTGTCCCCTTTAAGAATGTTGGTGGATTCCCTCAGAGAATGAGATAAAAGGATGGTACAATGGAAAATAATATAGTGTAGTACTTATAAAATGAGGGTGAGTGTACTATGACTTTAAATAAGTGCTCACCTTATTCAGAGCCCAGGTACCCGGCTCTGAGTTTGTTAGCGTGGGTGTCAATAAAAAGGACACCTTCCCTCCTTGAAGCAGGTTGATGAGGACCAAAACGGACAATTAAAATACAAACAAATAGTCTAAAAGTAACAAATAAAGTAAAAAATGTCCCACAGATGTCCTTCAGTTCCGAGACGTGTTTCACCATACTTGAGGGCTTTCTCAATCGGTATTCACTGCTCCTTTGTTCTGTCTGTTCAAATATGGCGGTCTGGTTCCCCATTGGTGGATTCTGTTGATTGTTAGCCAATCCAGTGCTCCGTTTAGGGGGAGTTTGTTGTTGCTTGTTAAGTTCTGTTTTTCTCATTACGTCCGTGACCGGAAGTGACGTCAGGCACGTTGCCGCATCACTTCCGGTAATGCAATTGCCATTTTCCTTATGGGCAACGGATAAGGAGAATGGCAAAGCACCATATGTTCGTGCCTGTCACTCCCATTATGCCCGTCAGTATATATTAATTGGGCGATTTCGTTTTGGCTAATATACATAATACAAACACATATCTTATGTCTTGAATGGTGGAGGTCATCCTCGTTTGCATAGAATAGGCAGGGATAATGTGGGGAATAAAAAATGGAAATACATATGTCAATGCACGTTAAAAAGTATGTAATTTTAGCCAAAGTAAAAAAACAAAAAATAACATATTTACAAATGCATTATTCTAGTTTATATTATTATCTAGGAAAAACTCAAATCATTGCAAGAGAGTGGCTACATACATAAAGTGAATTATAGGGTGGTATATAATCTTTACCTAATCCTAATTGTTTTTAAATCCTGGTTCTGTTTAGGAATCACCTATAATTAAAGTACCACCTTAATGTCTATGAGATTGACATTGGTGTAGATAGGTTTAATAAACACATTATGAAAAAAAAGGAAAATTTCGAATGAATGAGAAAATGGTGCATGCTTATTAAAAAAGTGTCTAATTATTATAGAAAATGGCACATTTCAAAGTCGCCATTGAGGCCGGTGGGGATCATGGTGTTGAGATTGAATATCCATCTCATCTCGTGCTGTCCCATCTTCCTTATTGGGTCTTCACCCCTCCAATTGATATTTACAATTTGAATGCCCATAAATGACAGTTGTGTTGGATCACAGTTGTGACTTTGTTTAAAATGTTTATCGAATCCCTTCCTAATATTGCAGATATGCTCCTGTACTCGTATATGGAGGGCTCTAGTGGTCCTGCCCACGTAACTTAAACCACATTGGCATGTGATGAGATAGATAACTCGCTTGGAGTAGCAAGTTATGAGTTGATTTATTTTATAGTTGTTATGTTGCTTACTTTGGAGTTGAGGATCATAGGAAGGAAATTAGGTTATATGTCCCTTTCTTTGGCCGCTTTTTCTTCAGGTACCGCATGTGCCGCAACCATAGAAGCCATTTTTTTTGTTAAAACTATTCCTAATGGTTATATGTTCTTTTATATGATTGCGTACCAAATTCGTCTTTAAGCTAGGGATTCCTCTATAGGTAAAGATAGGTTTATTTGGCAGGATCCTGTTCAAGAACGTGTCATTTTTTAGGATTGGCCAATACTTCTGGAAAATTATTTTTAATTTATAGCTTTGGCAACTGAAATCACAAATGAATGCTAAGTTGCATTCCTCTGTCTCAATGGTCGGTGTTTTATATTGGAGGAGTGACTCTCTGTCTTTTAAGGCAACTTCACGTTGGGCTTTGTCCAGTAATTGGGCATTATAGCCCTTTTGTTTAAAATCATTAAGGATTTTGCAGGATTGGATATTAAAAACTTCATTATCAGTGCAATTTCGCCTGATCCTCATCAATTGTGCTTTAAGTGCATTTGCGAGCCAAGGTGAAAAATGGTCTCCTCAATATAACTATTGACATCTACTTTTTTTAAGTATGTCTTAGGCTTGATCATGCCTTCATCTACGTATATTTGAAGGTCTAAAAAATTAACATGAACAAATTGGTGTAGCTGGGGGCGAATCTGGTGCCCATCACCATACCACAGATCTTAAGAAAAAAGTCGCCTCAAAACCAAAATGAATTGTTAGTGAGGATCCATTTAATTCCCTTGATGATAAAGTCTATCTGGTCACCAGGGAATTCCTCGAATTCCTCCAAGAAAAACCTAGTGGCCTGGCATCCTCGTTCATGGGAGATGATGGTATTCCAATTATATAAATTCCAGAGTAGTGTCAGTTTCCCTTTAAGTGCTAACATGCCTGTGCATTACTAGTACTTTCTTGCATAGTTAACTTATTATACTTTTTACACTCTTTGTGTCGGAAGCAATAATTACCGTGACCGCTTGCGCATCTCCTTTTTTGGTTTGGATTTGCCTGCTGTTACTGGTAACTTTTGGTGGCTTCCCTAAATATTAAGATCACTGACTGCTGGCCATTCTGTCTCAGTATTGAATGGCATAACTCTGGTAGTTATACTTGAGGAGAAGGTCAGAGTGCCCCCTTTAACTTCCTCAGATGCAGGAGTATGAAGTGGCACAAAGTAGGACTTAAATGGGAACTAATAGTGTAGTATATTAATAAAACCAGGGGCTGTAAAGAAGTATATTTATTCTTTTAGGAGCTATGGTCTAGCTGCAACAGATGCCCATGAGTGGTATAATCTCTGCTTGTGGATGCAAGTATACTTCTTTCATATAAGATGCACCAAAAACGCCACCCCCAAATGCTAATGCCTTGTTTTCCTCTATTTATGGGGACCTAAGAGCTGGCCGGCTGGCCTCTGGGGCAGGCAGCTATTTGTTTTCGGGCGGCGAGGGAGCACTTTCCCTTGAATTCTGCTGCTCAGTTCTCTCGCGCGAGTGATGCCGGGAGCCGATATATGACGTCAGTCCGGCTCCCGGCATCCCTCTGCGGTGCGCAAAGGAGCTGAGCAGGAAGATCACAGCTCCCTCACTAACAGTGTGGCTGCCCGCCAGCCTGCCTGCACATCCACCCGCCTTCCTACCTTCCTGACCAGCAGCCCCACTGAACCCCAGGTAAAAATCCACCCAGCTCTCCCAAAAGTAGGGAGGCTGAGTGGATTAAAATGTTTTAAAAAATAATAATAATTGTGAGTGCTGGGGGAAAATGAGTGTGTTTGTCAGTAAATGTGAGTGTGTGTGTGAGTGAATGTGAGTGAGTGTGTCTGAATTTGAGTGTGTGTGTGTCTGTCAGTGAGCGAGTGTGTTTGTCACTGAGTGTGTGTGTCAATTATTGTGTGTGTCAGTGATTGTGAGTGTGTGTCAGTGAATGTGTGTGTCATTGTGTGAGTGTGTGTGTCTGTCAGTGAATGTGTGTGTCTGAGTGATTATGCGTGTCTGTCAGTAAGTGGGTGCGTCTGTCAGTGCTTATGTATGTCTGTCAGTGAGTGTATACTTCTGTCAGTGTGTGTCTGAATGATTGTATGTGTCTGTCAGACTGTGTCAAATCATTGAGTGTATGTGTGTGTATATGTCAGCGTATCTGAGAGTGTGTGCTAGTCTGTGAGTGTGTGTCTGTCAGTCAAAATGTGTGTTAATTAACAGGAAGAGGTGTGGCCTTGGCAGGAAGTGGCAGGTAAATTTAAATTAGGGGGTGCCCGAGATTTGTCATGCCTAGGGCAGCACCATTTCAAAATACACCACTGAGTAGACACAATATATAAACATTTTCTATTTTAACAAGGAAAGCAAAATCAGACCATTGGACTTGGAAAGAGTTAATAAATAATAGAATAATACCTCAAATCCAGGTGTGCAATGTTTCTGCTTTTGTGTTGATTTTACACACATTGTTTTTTTTCTTGTCTGTGTACTACTGGAATACTTCCTCACTCTCTTATGTATTATGTATTACTTATTTATTAATTTCTTCCTTACTTCCTTCCCATTTTTTCTGCCTGTTGTACTTGTTACTTATATGACTTACAATTCTTTGGAAAACGGACACAACATATAAAAGAACTAGAGTTAGTAAAACGGCAAACTGATAAAATTCTCACTATAAATATTCAAGGTCATGCACAAGCAAGCCTACAATGTTTTACAGATTGACATCCTTTGTTCCTGGCAAAAGCTAGCATGGCAAACACACTGAGAGTGCAGTTGAGGCTGCTGCACTTAGAGATTACCTTTTGTGACGCTGATCTGAAATTTGTCATTTGTGTCTGGACCATTTTATGATAACTTTTTAACTCCTTCCCTTCCAACACCAACTCACATATGGGCTGTACTTTACGGTTATATTTTATATATTTTTTTTAAATTTCATTTTCTTATTAAGGTTATTGTATCTTAACCCATGATGTACCTGATGGTTTTTACAATAATCTATTAGCGGCCTCTCTTTTAGTACTCACGTTTGCAATATAGTATAATGAATGATATGATGAATAAAAAATAAATTGTGTTTGGCTCCACTGACTGATCCACCACTGATTATGTGAGTACGTTCTGAATATCTGCACCTGTTGTGAAGGTTTGCAGGATCTGTTCCCGTAACTCGGCTCCCCATCTACCTTTTGATATCACTGATTAAGCAGGTGTGTTTTCTTTTTTCAGAAAATCATGCATCAAAGCGCTTTTATGAAAACATTACTTAACAAAAGCAGGATGAGGAGATGAGTCTGAAGCCTAGATTGTCCTCATTCTGTGAGCAGAAATAGCTTGGCAGTACTGGGGAGAGAATATGAGTGCAGGGGGTTGGATCTATAAAAAGCTCCTGAGTCGTTCGTCCCACCCCACCCACCAAGTTAATCATCCAAATATACCAAACAGGCAGCATGAGAGTGGGGTTACTCATGGGAATTAATGTATGAGCTCATCTGCTTTGTGTTCCCAAGAACAAAGGAATTGTGCTTCATATTGTGTGGTGTGATGTTTGTTAACCCTATAGATTTAAAGGAGGCAGCAAAACTGCAAACAAAGAATTTAAAGCTTCTGTAGTAACTATTAGCACAAATAAATCAATAATAGGGGTTATTTGTCTGCAGCAACTGAAGGGACAGAGTGCACAGTGTATTATTATTATTATTTATAAATCGCCAACAGATACCACAGCGCTGTACAATGGGTGAACTAACAGATATGTATTTGTAAGCAGACGAGTTGGGCACAGAGGAACAGAGGGGGTTGAGGACTCTGCTCGAGTATCACTTTAATTTTAAATGAACAAATTTAGAAACACACATAGGTGTATTTTCTCCCCAAAACAAAACAAGTCTATTAATCATCATTGTAATTTTAATAAAGGTGTTGCATTTTAATAAGCAAGAGAGCATTGCATGTAATAACAGGGATGCATTGGATAGAGTGGATATAGGACATTTATGGAAAGATTCTTGCTGTCCTTATTTATAAGACTCCCTAATTAAAGGCACATGATATATTCCACAGGGTAGCTCTCATTAGGCAAGCTAGATGGGGAATGTACACAAAGATACACACTAAATCCTACATGCTATTAGTAGAATTTTGTGGTAGAAGGACCTTAAATCCTTATTCTGCAACCTTGGTCAGACCTGCACTCTTAGCATCCTCAGCCAGCCACTTCTGAACTCCACAGCCTGCACAAAATAGGCCAAAAATTAATCCTGAAAAATAATTAAATAAATGATAATTTATAGGAAATATAAAACTAAAAAAATAATACCACCATTACATAAAAGAGGGTAGACTAACCTGCGGGACACGTTTCTCACTTAATGGCTCAATGGCTCAATGGCTCCTAAACAAAATGTATGTCATGCTTTTTCTTCATAATAGGATCTGGTTCTATTACTTCTAATTTCTGTTTTTAAATGACTGTTTATAGAGTTCATTGCAAACTTTTCTACTCCATCTTTTTTAAATTTTTAAATTTAATTGTATTTCTGCTTAGTGGAATTGACAACCTAAGGATAGGGTTTGATTAGTTTATTCATATGGAACGGAAGCATAGTAGCACTTTCTATTTTCTATTTCAGGATTAGGTTCTGTTTCACAATCATGTCTGGCTGTTATTGGCTCCCCTACTGATGTTAAGGTAATCTGCCATTCCTTGCACTGTGCAAGTCCATGGGCTGCCTCATTCAGAGCTGTAGATTGGCAGAGTAACATAAACAGTATTTCTAACAGGAAAAATACCTTAGAGCGCCTCTGATTTTCAGCAACCTCTGCAGTGTTTTGCTGGCACATTTTTTGGCTAGATGGTGATTCTTGCAGTGGTCCAAGACTGTGAAATCAGATAGTTTCAGATTTGATGAGTAGCATATTTGTATCTAATCAGTGATTTTCTTAATTAACAAAATAGTGAAAATTTCAACCTAAAATATAATATCGGTTGTAAATTAGTCTCTTGAGAAACTCACAATAATGGCATATTAACACATGGTTATGTGGCCTGTGTCCAAATTTGCCTAGAATGTATGCTTTGTTATGTCAACAAGAGTTATACTTGGCACACCAAGGTTCTCTGGGACATTTTAGTTGGCCTTGGAAAAGTTCATATTATTATGGAACAAGTTTGTCGTGTATGAAGGTCAGGTTTTCTAAGCAAACATTTTGCAAATGTATTTTGGATCCAAAGCCATCATCCTTAATTCATTTTGGTCAAATATTAATTCTTGGAAACAAACACAGTTGAGGCTTCTTTTTAAAACGTTTTAGGATAGCTTTACATAAAATAATTTATACAGTTTTCTTTGTTGGAGACTCAGAAAGATTTATTTGGCTCAAGGAAGGAATTTGAATACAATATTTCATCCGAATTGTTATCTAATGTCTTACATTTAAGAGATATTAAAAAGATGGTTTCTTAATTGTTCAAGAATAATTATTAAAGTAATATAAAAATGGAAGACCGTTGACATCAAGTGCATATTGTAATGGAGAGGGATGAAATAAAATAATGTGGAATAAACATCACAGCTGAACAATTCTGCCTTTTTCTACTCGTGAGAAAAGGAAATGAGTGAAAACCTTTTGTTGAGTAAGAATTAGTTTTAATTATTTTTGACCTTCTCTAGACATTGTATGTAAAAGCAGGAATCGCCCATATAAGTTTATTGGAATCAATATTCCCCAGCCATACTTATTGAGATAATCCTGATTTATAGCTTGCCAAATTAAGAGGTCTTGCCTGAAAAGTTTCACTTTAATGTTGTCCTGGCAGATGCAAATGTGACATCTAGAAAATGTTAATGTCATTACGAGTGGTGAAAACAGCATGTGGTAGAGAAGACTAATGTCTACAACAAGCAGTGACCCTGGAAGTGTATGGTCCATGACCTCAATTCCTGAAGTACAATCCATAGAGCCGACAGTATCAAGTCTCTTCCTGTGTTCTACTTAAGAATAATGATGTGATCCTTTTCTGGATTACCCAGGAAAGTCCATTTTATTAGTCTCCAGGTTGTAAACAGATATCCATTAATAAATTGGAGAAAGCTTTTCCATAAGAATTATCTGTGTTCCTTTAGCATCTTGAAAAGGTATAGGTATAGAAACATGACACTAGCAGGGTTATTTACTAAAATGAGAATTGTCAGGAATTCAAAGGGAATTCAAAATGAATTTGAAGTTTTCAACCAAAATAGTCAAACTAGAAGCATGACTGATCTGGGCTGATTGTATACATAGTTAATTGGAGTGATTTGAAAAGAAAATTGCAACATTAAGAATACATTAGCCTTAGAGTAACTGAGTTTTAGAATATTTGCACAGCTGCTGTTTTAACCTAAATTTTGCAGTTTAAGTTCTTAATTCACCACATCCTTATATATTTAGTCAGTGAATCCTTTAGAATACATTTTGGCAATTGATGTTTTTACTTTGTTAAACATGCATTTTAATGGAGCCTTGGCTAAGGAACTGATGTCATTGAAATTTACTGAAAAGTATTAAGTAGATGATTTATGAGAGTTTACTGTTGTTAAACAGTGTAGATACGCATAGGGTAAAGAGAGGTTTAGTAAATTAGTTCTTATCTTGTAGACCTACTCAGAAAAATCAGGCCTTTTGGAAACAACCTCACTAGATACTTATTGCTTTTTTGAGTTTTTATTTGTAAAAAGTTGGCAATAGAATAGTCTAGGCACGTTAACCAGGTGGAAAACCAGAGGTAAAAACCAAAGGGAATACATATTCTACTATTGTGATCGCTAAAATTTTTTACAAAATGTAAATACATTTCTAGAACTTTTCAGTCACTACCAGGTATACATGAAAACCAACATCTTTTTTTTTTTTTTTTAAACTAGTCAGTGATAATTGCAGAACTGTGTGTACATAATGATGGCAATGCATGCAACACAAGTACAGTAGGTTTGTACGAGGACAAGTTCAAAGTTACCCTTCAGTGTAATTAACCTCTTCACAACTGAGTTCTTTATTCATTTAAACAATTAGTTCTTGACAAAATATATTACAATGTAAAGTTTAACATTAATGAGAAACAGGTCAAATGTACCAGCACACAAATCAACAATTATTTGTATACACTACATTTGTAGACGTTTATTCATTCATTTAATTATTTGAGTATTTGCTTGTCTTTTCCAGAAATATATGAGGGAGTAAGGCATTCCGAAAAACATCATTTCTAGAGCAGACAGTAGCAGTCATTTCTAGAGCAGACAGTAGCAGTCACAGTAGGAGTCTTGTTAATGCTAAAATATCATACAGAACAAAATGTCAATGTACCACTTGTGACAAAGAGATATAACTTAACTGGTCAAAGGTCGAGATACCTTTCAATGACACTGAATATTCAATGATCGTTACCAGGGCCGGACTGGGGATACAAAGAAACTCTGGAAAAAAATATATGCCAGTCTTATAAGTCATTGTGCTATACAGTGTGTGTGTGTGTGTGTATATATATATATATATATATATATATATAATTAATATATTATTGGTATATTATTATTATTATTGGTATATTTATTTTTCCATTTCTAAATATTAATCTTTTCAGGGTAATTCAATTATACAGTAAAGCATACTCACATGCAGACACAGACAATCTTACTGGCACAAACTTATTAATACACAGGCTCACAGACAATCTCATTGATATACATAAGCTCAATGACATAAAAGCACAAGCTTACTGATGCACACATATAGGCTCACTGACAGACAATCTCAATGACACACACAGCCAAGCGTACTGGTACACACACACAAATTTGGTACAGACAAACTCTGATACACACACAAGCTTACTACAGACAAGCTCACTGTCACACACGCTCACTACAGACAAGCTCACTGACACGCACACACTCTCCCTACAGACAAGCCCCATGACACACACATGCGTCCAACAGAACAACTCACTACCACACAGATTCACTACAGACATGCTCACTGACACACACATGCACATTACAGTTAAGCTCACTGACACACACATGGTCACTACAGACAAGTTCATGGTCACACACATGCTTAATACAGACAAGCTCACTGCACACACATGATCACCACAGACAAGCTCAGACACACTCATGCTCCCTACAGACAAGCTCACTAACACACACATACATGATCCCTACAGACAAGCTCACTGACACACATAGAAATCTCACTCACTAGCAGACAAACAAAGTTCACTCATTAGCAGGCACACACACCCACACACAAGCTCACTCACTAGCAAGAACACAAACACATACACAAACTCACTCACTAGCAGACACACACACACACACACACACAAACCCACTCACTAGCAGGCGCACACACAGAAGCTCCCTCACAAGCACACACACACAGAGAAGCTCCCTCACTAGCACACACACACACACAGAAGTTCACTCACTAGCAGATGTGCACACACATACAGAAGCTCACTCACTAGCACACACACAGAAGCTCCCTCACTAGCACACACCCATGGAAGCTCCCTCACTAGCACACACACACACACACACACACACATACAAGCCCACTCACTAGCAGGCACACACACACAGTTAAGTCACTAGCAGGCACACGCACAAACAAGCTCACTCACAAGCAGGCAAAACATACACAAACAGACACACAGAAGCTCATTTACTAGCAGGTACACACACACAAACTTACCCACTAGCAGGCACACACACACAAACACACACACACAAACATCCTCACTAGCAGATGCACAGACATACAGAAGCTCACTCACTAGCAGATGCACACACATTTACACACAGAAGCTCACTCACTCACTAGCAGATGCACACACACTTACACACAGAAGCTCACTCAGTCACTAGCAGATGCACACACACACAAACACACACACACACACACACACACAGAAGCTCACTCGCAGGTACACACACACACATATACATACACACACACAGAAGCTCACTCACTAGCAGATGCACACACATACGCACACACACACACGCACACACACACAAACACACACACAGAAGCTCACCCACTAGCAGGTACACACACACACACAGAAGCTCACTCACTCACTAGCAGGTGCAAACACACACACACACACACACACACAGAAGCTCACTCACTAGCACACACACAAAGCTTACCTGGCACCATAAGTGAAGGTGTCAATGTCTTGCCACTTCATTCCAGTGTGGTCAGCAGCTTCCGTCTGGGGAAGGGCTTGTGTTCGGGAGGCAAGGCTTAAGTGCAGGGGCGGGGCATGCAGCTGTAATTGCTGTACACTGTGCAGGCAGACAGATAGGTCTTCCTCCGGTCGCAAGCAGAGTAATTGTGGCCGCAGCAGCCCCCAGTTTCTTCCTCATTACTCCCCTCGGACTGACACAGGCTGGTACAGTCCGAGGGGAGAATCATTTAAATTACATGTGCCTGATGATTAGGGCTGTCAGCCCAGCCGCAGGTGCCCCGACTCACCGGAAAATTTTCCGGTATCCCTGTGGGCCAGTCCGGCCCTGATTGTTTCCAGGTAGTGGTATTGGTCCCTAGTGAAATCCCCTCAGCTAATAAGTAAGGCCCATTTGTGGGAATATTAAGAATACAGTTTACCTTATTAAAAAGAACAAGACACATTTTGTAGTTATTTATAAATAAAGATATGGTAGAAAGAGTTTCAATAAACTTAGACTTCATTTTATTGGGTATTGTTAGATTACAAATGCACCTGGGCTAGAACTCAAAGCAAAAAAGCTACATGAATACTACCCTCATATATACATATACCTTCATACCAGGGGCGGACTGACCGGTCGGGCACTTCGGACACGGTCCGAGGGCCCGGCCGGGAGGGGGGCCCGCCGCCAGGGCCGCCTTCAGGGGGCCCGGCGGCAGGGCTGGATTGGGGGGGACTGCAGGTGCCACCGGGTGGCCGGTCCGGTGGCACACTGTGAGGGGGCCGGCCAATTTCATGCTGCAGCTGCCGGACCGGGTGACAGCCTCGCCGGTCCGGCGGCATTCCGCTCACTAACACTGGAGGAGGAGCATGTGTCTGTCATGCTCCCTGCGGTTCCCACAATTCCCAGCACAGGATGTGGGAACCGCAAAGGAGCATGACAGACACATGCTCCTCCTCCTCCTTCCTCTTCAGTGTTAGTGAGCGGAATGCCGCCGGACCGGCGAGGCTGCCACCCGGTCCGGCGGCTCTAACATGAAACGGCCGCCCCCCTCTGACTAGTAAGAGGGGGGAGAGATGGGGAGGGGGGAGAAAGAGAGGGGAGAGATGGGGAGGGGGGAGAAAGAGGGGGGACATAGAGATGGGAAAGGGGGAGAAAGAGGGGGGAACAGAGAGATGGGGAGGGGGAGAGAGATGGGGAGAAAGAGGGGAGAGATGGGGAGGGGAGAAAGAGGGGGGAACAGAGATGGGAGGGGAGGGGGGGCAATAAAGAGATGGGGAGAAAAAGAGAGGGAAGAATGAGACACAGGGGGAGACAGAGACAGAGAGGGAAGAATGAGACACAGGGAGAAAGAGGGGGAATAGAGAGATGGGGAGGGGGAGAAAGAGACAGAGAGGGAAGAATGAGACACGGGGAGAAAGAGGGGGAATAGAGAGTTGGGGAGGGGGGAGAAAGAGAGGGAAGAATGCCCCCCCTCCCCTGTCCGCAGGCACCGTGCGGGCAGGGGAGGAAGAGAGGACCTGGGAGCTCACCCTGCAGCTCCTCTGGGTCCTTCTTGCGCGAGCACAGAGCGTTGCCGCGGTTACCATGGCAACGTTACTGCTCTTGCGAGAGTCAACTCTAGCCCTGGAGCTACGGGCTAGAGTTCACTCTCAACACTGTAACCCCATGGATTCCTGGTGGTCGCAGTGGTGAGAGTGAACTCTAGCCCCATAAACACACTGCCCCCACACACACACCATACACATTCACACACTGCCCCCATACACACCATACACATTTACACACATTGCCTCACACACACACATACACTGCCCACCCATATACACACAGACCCCCATACACAGCCCCCCATACTAACATTGCCACACACATACACTGCCCACACACCCTACACATTCACACACTACACCCCCACACACACACTGAACCTTTCACACACATTGCACCACTGCTCCTATTCCCTACTACAGCCTCATATCCCAGCAGACCCCAGGTAAGTTGTCAAACTGTTCTTAAACGGTTTGACTACTTACTCTGGAGCAGTAGTGGTTATTGTGCATGGATTATTTCTTTAAATAATCTACAAGTGCCCCAGTAGCCAGCCAGCCAACCCACAGGCTGGCCAGTAGCCAGCCAGTTAGCCAGCCCACAGGCCAGTAGCCAGCCCACAGGCCAGTAGCCAGCCCACAGGCCTACAGCAAGCCACAGGCTTACAGCCAGCAAGCCCACAGCCTGCCAGCCGCAGTCAGCAAGCCCACAGCCTGCCGGCAGTAGCCAGCAAGCCCACAGCCTGCCAGCCGCAGCCAGCAAGCCCACAGACTGCCAGCCAGCAACAGTAATTAAGGTAAGAGGAGCCAACTTGGCTTAGGTATCAGCGAGCTATGTTGTGTTGCTATATTGTGAATAGGAAGAGAGCTGGAGAGACCACCCTCCAGGCCCCATTAGACTCTAGCCTCTGCTAGAAATCCCCTCCATGGCCCATTAGCCCTCAATTGTAGTTTCTACTGGGGCCTGGAGGCGACTGTTTCCAGCAGGGGATATCTAATGGACGCTGAGATGGCCTCTGTTAGAAAGACCCCCTTCCAAGCCTTTTAGACTCCATTGTAGTCTCTAATGGGGCTTGGAGGGGATTCTTTCTAACACACTCTCTAAAGGACACTGAGATAGCCTCCGCTAGAAAGACCCCCCTCCATGGCCCATTAGCCCTCAATTGTAGTCTCTACTGGGGCCTCGAAGGGCTTATTGCCCTTTTGTTCCTTGTGTCTAAAGATTGTGTAGGGTGTGGCTGGAGGCGGTGCATGGAGGCGGGACAAGGGTGGCGCTTGCTGCAGAGTATGGGTGGGGCCTGTAAGGGGGCCCTTGATTTATTTTGCCCGAGGGCCCTGAGGGTTCTCAGTCCGCCCCTGCTTCATACACTACATATATAGTGTTATGCATAGACAGAAACATACATATATTCTGTCATACACACGTGTGCACAGAGATAGACTTAGAGAAACTAAATAAGTGGTTGTTAAATATTCTTTAGTTCTGTCCACCCCCACCTTTCACATCTCTCCTCTCTCCTCTCTATCAGTCCCTACACTGGCTTTCCATAAGATATTGGGCTTAATTTAAAATTCTGGTACTGGCTTACAAATCTGTACAATATGATGCCCTGCCTACCCATCCCCCCCTAACACACAAGAATGTCTGCTCCAGGCCCCTGTGTGTATCCTTTGATTGTACTCTCACCTCTTATACTCACCTTCAAGACTTCTCTAGGACTGTTTCCCTTCTCCGTTAAACACTCACCCAGTCTCCATTACTTAAAAAAAAAAAAAAAAATCATTATAAAATTATCTTCTTCAGGAAGGCACATCAAAATTAAATGGTTTATAGTTTAACTTCCTGCATCTTGCTTCCTCTTCTGCAACTGTGTCATCCAAAATAAAAAAAATAAAACAAGGCCTCTTTGAAAACTATTCTAGCAATCTAGTTTTCTACCCTACCCATAACTTTTGTGTCTCTTTACCCCATTCCCTTTAGAATGTAAGCTTGTTTGAGCAGGATCAACCCTACTTGATCCAGTGCATCCAACTCATCTGGTTTGTCCACCCATTGCACAGCGCTGGGGAATTTCTTGGCGCAATATACATCTTAATAATAATAATAATAATAATAATGATAATTCTCAGCTTCAGCATCTAAAGCCCAACCCTAGCAAGGCTTCTGGTAATCTAAACGTAGAGTGCACACATAAAGTACAAGCTTTTAAGTGTACATTTTTATATATATATATATAAATATATATATATATATATATATATGCGTTATAGCACGCTTTTGCAGTGTCAGATGTTTTTAAAAATAAAATTTAAAAAATCTATTACATTTTTTGAAGACTGACTTTATATATATATATATATATATATATATATATATATATATACCATAGAGATAGCATTCCCAGGACTCAAAATGTATTTAAAAATAAAACTTAACTTTTATTTTCTTAAATAAAAGATCAACATTTTAGTTTGTCACCCAAACTTTCATACTTTTCTGCATATATGTATAAAGATATCATTATCTAGTTAGATTAAGATTTAAAACGAGTGAAAATTCAAAGTCTGCTGATTTCACACTATCACCTGGCAACTCTTAATGAATTCAATGTATATTTCTTGTCTTGTGGCAGTGCTCCAATCAGCACTATTGGAGTGCTGAATAACACCATAGGGATATATTTTAAATACTATGCAGCAATTAGAAACCCATTAAATGACGTGCTTTTAGAATTCACAGCATATTCTTTCTACATCAATGAAGAAAATGAGCTTGTGCCAATACATTTCTGTGTACATTTGATTTTGGAAAGGTCACTGAGAAAAGAAGAGTTGCAAGATTTAAACGTTACCAAGACACCGGAGACTGAAGCCCCTCTAACACGTATGCTATGTTTATTATTAATAGCAAACAAATAAAAGATCACTACTACTAATTACAATTACTCATTTGTTTATGTTTTTATTTCTATGTATATAGATAAGTTAATATAGATATTTAATGATATGATGTATTACTAAAAGATATAGTAGATTTGGAAAATACTTTTTTTTCCCCACTTTGGATAGTCTGCATCGTACTTTTTTTTAACATGGGTCAGTAAAGCTTTGGACGTATATTTCATGCTTTTCATCACATTACATTTTAATCTGATTTTTGAACATCTGAGTACCCCTTTTCTTGTTCCTTACTAGTTGACTCTAACCTGAGTCGACATTTGTGTTTTCTTTCATTTTAGCAGAGATACTTGCAATATTATAATTTTCTCTCGTTGCTCTTTCAGTGAGCTCTCCTGCAGCTCAGCGAAAAGGAATCAAGAGCAAGGTTGGTGTTATCTTACGTCTATCAGCAGGAAGAATTAGTAGCAATACCACGGAGCAGTTAAATTAGCACACATTTTCACCAGCAACAAACCTGGACTAGTCACAGGGCCCACGAGGCATTACTGCTGACCTATTATTATTTACTACTGTTGCCCCAAAATAAAACACGGGACACCTTCTATA
Source organism: Pelobates cultripes (assembly GCA_933207985.1). Taxonomy (NCBI): domain Eukaryota; kingdom Metazoa; phylum Chordata; class Amphibia; order Anura; family Pelobatidae; genus Pelobates; species Pelobates cultripes. The sequence goes on along the minus strand of OW240918.1, from coordinate 69,242,651 downwards.
GTGGATAAGGGCAATGCCCATAGCTTTATTAAACATAATAAATTTTAAAATCCCCCATAACACTGTCAGCTGGTGTGCAGTTGTCCAACAGAGAGTTCTCCTACCTTTTTCCAAGAGCCTAAACAGCCTGCACTTTTCATCAGTTCCAATGCAGGCTGTCGTATCCCCAAAGCAACTCTTCATCTTTTTCCTTTTCCCATCTGCGTTGTCCAGAAATCCCACCAAGCTGTGACAAAACAGAAACAAACAACAAGACCCCACAAGCCTCCTGTACAACTGTCTCTGCTGACTGTTAAGTCTCCTACCCCAGCATCTTTTCAAACCCCTCAAAACTGATAAATTAATAACTATTATAATCCAGCCTGCAAGGCAGGGGCTGCAGTCATGCTCCCCCTTCCCAAAATGTCCAGGGAGAAACTTATGCTTGGTGGGTGGGTGTGGGTGTGACTTCATGTTATGTCCCTTTCCCAATAAAGTGCTCAGCTGCAGGCCACTGTCTTATTTTTCCATGCGTGGAATGGATGGCAGTGAAACTTGGAGGATCAACGCTGAATGTTGCAGAGCCAGTGTCTATTATGTGTGTAATAGTGGGGTCGCCTTATTTCATTTTCCAGATCTGAAAGAAAAACAAAAACGTTACATTGATAAATAGGCTACTGCGCCATGAAATGCCAGACCCACTTTCCCCTGTGCGCCCAGTGCGAACAATGGGTTGTGGAAGCTGTGGCTTAAAAGAAGGGTGATATGGTAGTTTAGTTAAACTTTTTGAATAAGTTTCTGTCAATATTTCAGAGTTGACATTTTTAAAGTGAACATGTAAAATATTGGCAGAGGACTTGGATGTTTTACAAGCACTCAATAAATTATGAGAAAAAAATGTCCTACTAATATTAAACATGGTATGTCAAGCTCTAATCGATAGAGCTAAGAAAGAGCTCACATGCAGAGTAATCCTGTACATGGTCTAGAGATACATTTAGGAATTTAAATCATTTAATAACTCCATTCAAGTTACTGAGATAAGTAACTATAATTAAGTACAAATAAAGTAGAGCAAACATATTTAGGTTGCAATTAACCAGTTTAATGTCTAATGTCATCAGGTGATATTAATCAAACAGAAGTTGCAACTGGTGATATCAGACTGCAGGTAACAAAAGACTTTGATCAGATATAGAGACTAATCAAATGGACTTGAATAATATTATTTCGGTCCATGCTCATTGGCTTATAGTACTCAGCTGACTTTTTCAGCCAATGAACTGGCCTTTCTCAGGTCTTAGCTCAGTGGAGCTAACAGAATCTCCTTGTAGTATTACAGTGCATTTTAGGGTTAGAACTACAATCAGCATTATGGTCAGTTCTTTTTACTCTAATATTTGTCTTCCTTTGTTTTGTTTTTTGTTTATCTATTTTTAGTTTTGTAGTAATTTCTTCTCTTCAGACATTCCTGTTATCTATTGTTGTGCCACAGCCTGTTGTTTAGTTTAACCTTAGTATATGCTCCTTTAATCCATCTAATTTTTTTGGTTTTAGTACATTTGATGTTCCTGTGTCCGCTGTCTTGTTTTGTATACCAAGGAGATCTTTTTCTAACCCAAGCATGTTTGCACAGAACTCAGTAGAGCAACTGTTCTGAATAGCTATTCCTTTTTTATTTTATTTTTTTATGTCTAAATAATTTTTGAGTGAATCAGGAGTAACAATAATTATTCGCAGGACATTATCTTAAAAAATTCATAAAATAACACATATAACTATATATTTATATTAGAATTTGCAAATAGATTTATTTAGTTCTATTGTTATTACATCGCACCATCACACGCAACCCTAAAAACAACTTATGGTTTATTAAGTCTGTAGTTGTTATGTCAGCAACAGAATAACACGTTGTTCCAAGAAGCAATACCATCATCTATCTGACACTTTTTTAATCTTTACCATGAAACGATAGGATCTAGAAATGGGAAAATAAACTAAAGCAATAATTCTACATGGACAGTTGGCTCAAGAGAAATGTTCTTTATAGATTTTAGGTCAGAACACTAGATTTAGTTAGTATTTTGCTCCATCCAAAATCTCAAACTGTTTTATAATAGGAAGGCTGCTGGTTACTCAAATTATATTTTCCTAAACAGCTTGAGTGTGTACTTTTATTAAACATTTCCCAAACCTTAGCTAATTTAAACCAATTCATTTCACCCTGAGAACAATGAAAAATTAAACAGTCTCTACTTGATTCATATTTTTCATTACAGAATGATGGGAGCTGACAGGTCCTTTAACTATTCTCTATTATTTTCGTAATAAAAATGTTATGCTTGTTCTCAAGATAATTCCAGATATCCTATTTAAGACAAATGATTGTAGTATCAGAGTATATTCAGAGTATATTCACAACACATACAATTTTTGGTTTTTTTCCGAGGTTTTTGCTCAAACAGAATTTCTCCTTCATGCACATAGAAAAGATATATATTATAGTTTGAGACCTTCATCTTATTATTATTATTATTATTATTATTATTTATAAAGTGCCAACAAATTATGTTGCGCTGTACAGTAGGTGGACTAACAGACAAGCATTTAAAAGACAAGTTGGACATACAGGAACAGAGGGTGCTAGGGGTGAGCTTACATTCTAGGGGAAGTTGGGTAAAGAGACACAAGAGGTAAAGGTCAGATGTATTTCATAAATATGAAAAGTAGATAGAAGAGTTCACAAAATTTTTATTTTATGGATGTCACAATAGCTGGTGAGGAAGCAAGGTGGGTTGCAAAGATGTGGAGAGGGAAAGCTGGTAATAGTTGTATTTTTTTATGCCATTCTGAAGGTATTTGTATTTTAGTGATTTTTCCAAGGAATGAAGACTGGTTGAGAGTCTAATGGAGCAAGGAAAGGAATTCCATAGAAAAAGTGCAGATCTACAGACGTCTTAAAGGTGGGTTTTAGAAGTGTGAGAACAAACAAAGGAAAGATGCAGTTTTTTTTGCAGAGCATTAGGGCTTGTGTATAAATTAGGATCGTAGGTTGGAGTAGTGTTATAAAACAAGAAAAATGAGTAAGCGCTAAATAACAAATGGGCAGCAACCCTATAAGGGAATCCCTCAAACACCCTTAAAGTATGACAAAAGAAGAAAATATGGGAAATAAGGGCTGCGCCAGAGAGACTTTATATAAAACAATAATAACAGATAGTCCAAATAAAAGGAGTCTTATCTAAAATGCTCTTATTTGAGTCACAGAGTCTATAAGGTGCTTGGTCAGGAACAATGTCCTCGCTGTCCTCATCCATGTAGATCCACTCATATGCAAGAGTTAAAACAAATAGAGAACCAAATAGTGCAATAAGTCCAATAATAAAATAAATAAAATATAAAAGGCTGGTATAAAACTCACATGTGCAAGAGCTATAGCTAGCTCTAGTGTAAAAGGCGTACAGCGGTACAATCCCTGCTTATGGGATATGGGGTAAACTTCCTCCGTCAATGGTATGTTCGACACTCAAATAAAAAGAGACAACCAATAGTGCTCACTGGATAAAATAATGAAAATAAAATATATAAAATGGTACTTACAAGGGAGGAGCAGACCAGCTGCTCCTTGAAGATAGCACTGGTGGTATGATCCCCACCTAGGATTACTTGGAGTCCAGGGTAATAAAAATGCCAGGTAAAAAAACAATCTAAAGTGTATAAAAAGATAAATGACCAAAAAATCTTTAATATATAAAAATAAACAATATAAAATATCCACAAACGCGTTTCGCCAATACGGCTTTATCAATATAACCTGATACCTGGCAAGAAAGGTTTAAATAGCAGTTCAAATCTTTGAAATTGGTGCAAAAATTAGGAACAGCCAATCAGAATCTTAGTTATAAACAGTCAAGTTTAAACATATAGACCTTGTTTGGCTATAAAACATTAAAAATGAAGATTATTTTGAGTAGAAATTACTTTCCAATGCGGTCACGTGACTGGCATGGGAACCGTATGGTATACTGGGATATGTAGTTTCTACTAGACGTCAGCGCGCACTAGGCAACCGCCAACATCAAAACCAGTAGGCGGAGATTAAACATCAGCACGCATATAGTTGCGGCTGACGTCAGAAAAAGAGGGCATGTCTATATGACAACGGCACGCACAAAGCTGCGGCCATCGTCATGGAAAGTAGGCTGGATCTAAAAGCCGACGGCACGCACAAAGCTGCAGCCGTCGTCATGCATACAAGACAAACTAATGGGAAAGAATATAAAACGTCGGCACGCACAAAATTGCAGCCGACGTTTGAATATGAGAGTGTGCCTGACACACTGAAAAGTGTCATCAGGCATGGTACCATATTTAAGGATGAAAGAGGCAGCGAGCCTGCAAATTAGAGCTGATGGAAGCACCACTGACTTGGAGGGAGAAAGAAATGGTAATAGCAAGAATTGAGAGCGGAAAGATGAGAAGTAATGTTTTGGACAGGTAACGTCCATTTAGAAATAGCAGAGAGACAGTCAGAGACACTAGTCAAGAGGTACAGATAGATTTGTGTGTCATCTGCATAGAAGTGATATTGGCAGAAAAATTAGCTGATGAGTTTACCAAGGGAGGCTGTATAGGCAGGAATGACAACAAAACATGAACACAGCATCTATTATTGGACCACTCATTGAAATAATCAAGACTCTATGCATCTGATATAGCTTTAGTTGTAAAGCAATAATCATAGAAAAATGCTAATGCATTATATTTTTTTAGCCCTCGTCCCATAATTGAACAAATGAAAGGTCATTTGTGTTTAAAATATGATATTATGATACTAGAATGTGTGTGGGTGCACTAAATGAGAAAGGGAGACTGTTAAAAAAACATAGCAAAATTATTTTTCTTGTGTTGTGGTGCACAATAGCCCCTAGTCTGAAGATGTTACCCATGTGCTTAGCAAAGAATGTTGCGAGACTTTGGTTGTTAAATTGTTAAAGCTGCAGCCCCCGTCATCAAAATGTCATATCGCAAAACCTTATCAAGATTTGAATAAAACACAAACTAAAGCTTATTGCTATAAACAAATTGAACTGCAACCTGAGAGTCAAATTTGCATAATTTTTGACACTGTCTTGTAGATTTTCATTACTTGCTCAGCATCCTGCAGTAGCAGATTCTGATATATGTCTGTGTATGTGCTGCGTATGGTCTATCTTTCTTATTAGTGAGGAGTAAATGGGCAATGAGGGTCATTAGACTGTGCTGAGTCCAGATTTGATCTATAACTTTTGAATGTAAAATTACCTTTCATATTACCAATTACTGGCTGTAGAATGTGGGGTAATTCATCTTACGCTTCCTCTCTTTACTAACCGGAATGCCAATCAGATGTGTACGCAATGGATTTGCAGAACGCACAAATTGTGATTTCAGTGCTGCCTTCGACACAGCTTTATGTAGTAAATACTGAATGTGCATCTGCAGACTGTATTATACTCAAGAGCTTTAACTTAAAAGAATTGGTTCATTTTATTTGTCTAAACCAGTCTTTGAGATGATGCAGAACTTTGTCCTTTCATTCACAATCTATAGATTCTTTGTTTTAGGGAACCTAAGCACCCTGCTGACTGAAGTGTGTCTAAGAAATCCAGGGCACATATTTTACATTTTTATATATATTCCAATTTAAAGGGATTGTATGTATCAATATTCTGACGGCTATCTGCCTTCATGTTTTCAAAGGAAACTCTACTCACCAAAACAACTTTAGCTTAATGAAGCAGTTTTAGTGTATAAATCATGCCCCTGCAGTCTCACTGTTCAGATCTCTGACATTTATGAGATAAATAACTTTTGTTTTTGTCTTTGCAGCCCAAGCCACACACCCCCTGGCTGTGACTGCCAGCATGAAAAAAAGGGTTTAATTTTTCAATCAGATGTTACTTGCTTATAAAGTTTGTTTCTGCCGCTCTGTAAATTGAAATGTGATCACGCACAGAAGGCTACTGCATGTTCTAGAAAGCAATTAACTGAGCGGGAGATAGAAAATTCCAAATTAAACAGAATTTACAATAAAGGAAGTGTAAACATTGTATCATTCTTTACAGGAAGTGTTTAGGAAGGCTGTGCAAGTCACATGCAGGGAGGTGTGGTGAGGGCTGCATAAACAAACTAATTTAACTCCTGAATGCCAGAGAATAAAACAGTGAGACTGCAGGGGCATGATCTGTAAACCAAAACGGTTTAATTAAGCTAGAGTTGTTTTGGTGATTATAGTGTCTTTTTAATTATCACGGATAGGAAAATGCATACTGATATTGAAATACTTGTAATAAAATGTGAAGTGTATTACTGGTAGAGCATGTGCCTTGGAATGGCCATGAAATGCACATAGCTTTGAAATGATACAGACAATAAGTTAAAATAGAAGCAAATTAAAACTAGTGCTCAAATATTCCTATAAAGAAATAAAACCCTTGCAACTCAAACAATTTGTAAATTCTTTGTCAGTTCTTCATAATTCCCAGTTTACCAAAAAAACACGTTAATAGTTTTGCTTAACTGCAATTTTGCCTGGCATATCCGAATAGTGGTGACAAATCCATCCTTTGGAGAGAAATAATAAATTACACTTACCTTTGTGGGCTTAATAAGTGCAGATTTTTTTTCCACTCCATTCCAAAATGGTTATGTGAGAGAAATCATGTGAGAGAAATGATGTATGATACATGGTTTTTAGTACAGTGACTGGTTATATCTGGCAGAGTCCCAGGCATTGGCACACAGCACCTTTCACACAGGAATTATTTCTCTTTTGTTATTTTTGTAAATTTAAATAAAGTGAATATTTATTAAAGAAACACTCCAAGCAATAGTCCACTACAGATGCTATAGTGGTTATGATGCTTGGAGTTTCCTAGAATCAGTACAGAACTGCCTGCCGCAGGGCATTAAATTCAGATCATAGCAATAAACCACTGGCCCGCAGGGATGAGGTTCCACTCCAGCTCCCATAAAAGTAAGAAATTAGAGGTTGACTGGACCTCACTTTAGAAAAAAACCCACATTAAATAAAACTAAAAATTAAGTGTTGGTGTGTATGAATCTGTATGTGTTTATGAGTCTGTGTGTGTATTAGTAATAATCACTAATGCATTCCACTCAACCATCCTGAATTTGGCAGGATAGTTAGGATTTCCGTGTCCCACTGTCCACTGGTGCTGCTTTTGGGGATAAGAAGGAACTGTGCCCAACATTGATAGCATGAGCGCATCATTAGATGTGTTTGAGCTATAATTAGGGCACTATGACCCTGCAGGGAGAGCTGAAACTGTGTGCCAGCCTACATGATGGACATTAATTTGGATGGACCTGTCTCTTTGAGGCAGAGCTAGTGACATGGGCGCATCATTGGCCCCAACCTTTACTTCTTTCACACATGTGTCCCGATTCGCATGTCACCGGAGTCTGGAGGAATTCTAATGTCTAATATGTATATATTGGAGGACTTAGTACACTGAACAAAATTATAAATGCAACACTTTTGTTTTTGTCTCCATTTTTTATGAGCTGAACTCAAAGATCTAAGACTTTTTCAATGTTCACAAAAGGCCTATTTCTCTCAAATATTGTTCACAAATCTGTCTAAATCTGTATTAGTGAGCACTTGTCCTTTGTCGAGCTAATCCATTGACCTCACAGGTGTGGCATATCAAGATGCCGATTAGTCGGCATGGTTATTGTACAGGTGTACCTTAGGCTGGCAACAATATAAGGCTACTGTGAAATATGCAGTTTTACTGTATTGGGGGTTCCGGGAGGGACCATGGGGGTCTAAAAAACAGTCAGTATCTGGTATGATCAGCATTTGCCTCACCTAGTGCAACACATCTCCTTCGCATTGAGTTGATCAGGTTGTTGATTGGGGCCTGTGGAATGTTGGTCTACTCCTCTTCAATAGCTGTGCGAAGTTGCTGGATCTTGGAAGGACCTCGTATATGCCGATCCAGAGCATCCTAAACATGCTCAATTGTTGACATGTCTGGTGAATATGCTGGCCATGCAAGAACTGGGATTTTTCTTTCAGCTTCCAGGAACTATGTACAGTTCCCTGCAACATGGGGCCGTGCATTATCATGCTGCAACATGAGGTAATGGTCGTGGATGAATGGCACAACAATGGACATCAGGAATCTCGTCACAGTATCTCTGTGCATTCAAAATGCCATCAATAAAATGCACCTGTGTTCGTTGTCCATAACATACACCTATCATACACCTGTCCATACCGTAACCCCACCGCCACCATAGGCCACTCGATCCACAACGTTGACATCAGCAAACCGCTCACCCACACAACGTCATACATGTTGTCTGCCATCTGCCCTGTACAGTGAAAACCGGGATTCATCCATGAAGAGAACACCTGTACAAAGTGCTAGACGCCATCGAATGTGAGCATTTGCCCACTCAAGTTATGATGACGAACTGCAGTCAGGTTGAGACCCCGATGAGGACGATGAGCATGCAGATGAGCTTCCCTGAGACAGTTTCTGCCAGTTTGTGCAGAAATTCTTTGGTTATGCAAACCGATTGTTGCAGCAGCTGTCCGGATGTTTGGTCTCAGATGGTCTTGGAGGTGAAGATGCTGGATCTGGAGGTCCTGGGCTGGTGTGGTTACATGTGGTCTGCGGTTGTGAGGTCGGTTGGATGTACTGCCAAATTTTCCTTTGGAGACGGCTTAAGGTAGAGAAATGAACATTCAATTCACGGGCAACTGCTCTGGTGGACATTCCTGAAGTCAGCATGCCAATTGCCCGCTCCCTCAAAACTTGCGACATCTGTGGCATTGTGCTGTGTGATAAAACTGCACATTTTGGAGTGTGGCGTTTTATTGTGGCCAGCCTAAGGCACACCTGTGCAATAATCATGCTGTCTATTCAGCATCTTGATATGCCACACCTGTGAGGTGGATGAATTATCTCGGCAAAGGAGAAGTGCTCACTAACACAGATTTAGACAGATTTGTGAACATTATTTGAGAGAAATAGGCCTTTTGTGTACATAAAAAAGTCTTAAAAGTGTTGCGTTTTTAATTTTGTTCAGTGTATGTACTCTATGTAGTCTTTGTGGTGCTGAAGAGGAAGTATGTTATCTTCAGGCTTTCTTCTCTATTGCTCTCTCTCTTTCTTTCTTTCTTTCTATCCAGCCATTTTGCCTTTCAGACCATCATATGTGTGCTCTTCTCTGACTTCTACATGCTGCTGCTGAGCTTATTTAATTCTGCTAAATTTCAACATTTTAGGAGCTAAAAAGAGTGGTCACATACACTGGAGCTGTGAATGCTATGGAAGTTACTGTGCCTGTTCTCATATCTACAAATTACCTGGTATGGAAGCTCAGAATGCAAATGAGCTTGAGAGAAACGATCAGAGTAAAGGAAAGACTAAAACTGTTCAATATGAAGCTGTCTGAGGGAGGAGTATTAGAGGCACATCTGAATCAAATGTCAGAGTTAACTGATCATTTAGATTCCATTGGAAAGAAATATGATGAGGGAGACAAAGTGATTCTGATTTTATCAAGTCTTACGGAACGCTACAGTTCCTGAATTAATGAATCTCTAGAAACTAGTGAGAATCTAAAATATGTCTCAGCACTTCTCAAAGTATAGTTAGTAAGGGGAACTGAAAATGCAGGAAATGGTGAAACACATACCATAGGAAACAAATCAGCTTATCACAGCAACCAAAGTAAAACATATTAAAACAAAAAATAAAGAATGTTGTTTTTTTTTTATTTGTAGAGCTAAATCTCATCTTGCTTTAAACTAATTTAAAAAAGCAAGAAAAAGCCTCTACATGGCAGTTAAGAATACAGTAAACATTAATTTCATTGTTCAAGAATAGGCAGATACAGTTATCAAAAATTGTTGGATTATTGATTTGCCTGCAACATTGCTTATGTGCAAAGAATCTAAATTGTTTCAAAAACCTAGACATAAGTTTTACAGAACTGCTCTCTTGCTCAATTTAAGTACATAAAATCTAAAAGAAAATTGAAAAAAAATTAAAGTGTAGGTACACTCAATCGCTTCTAATGACAATGCTGGTGAGTATATGTCACATCGCATTGCTGCATATTTAGAAGGGAAAGGAATAGAACACTTATATACATTACTATACAGTCCAAAACAGAATAGTATAGCTGAAAGAAAGATTAACTGTTTAATGGACATGGTTAGGTGCATCCTGGCTGATTCACAGATGCCACATAAATACTGATCTGATAAAGTTGTGATGGTTTCAGATTGTCAGAAATAGTCTAAGATCCAACACGCAGAATGTAGATAAAGGGTAATGTATACTGGACCTTAGAATGGCCGGACTAATGTATAAGCACATGGGGTAGTCAAATTCAAGCCGAGGTCAAGGAGTACAGAAATCAAGATAAGCAAGTAAGTCAAAGCCAGATCAAGGAGTATAGAATGTAAAATAGTCACAAAGGAAGCCAAGATCAAAAGCTGAAATACAGAATACTGAATAGCACTATTGGGAACAAATATGAACCACAACAGGGCAATGAACCCAGCCCTTTGGATCCTTTTTATACTGTGGCTTGTTAGGATGGTAGCCAGGCCGCCAAAACATCATAATCCGAATGTTTTGGCGGCACGTAACGTCATTAGCGTCATGACATCGACGACCCCTCTTAGCATAAAAGGGGGCGGAGCTATCACGGCCGGCGTGAAAGCGTCTGGAAAAGGAAGAGGAGAGCTGAAGGGGACCTGCAACATCATGTGAAAGGTGAGAACCATTGGGAACAACCCTGGCCACCACAGAAGGGACCCTGACAGTACCCCACCTCCAGAACCGCCCACAGGGTAGAAGGACCCAGGACGAGACGGAAAACGGGAATGGAAAGAATGGAGAAGACGAGGAGCAGAGATATCAGAATGGTCAACCCAAAACCTGTCCTCAAGACCGAAACCCTTCCATTCAACCAAATATTGCAATCTGCCACGAGAAAAATAAGAATCAAGAAGAGAACGTATCTCGTATTCATCTTTACCTTTAACCTGCATAGAGGAAGGGGCAAAAATAGGACGCGTAAAACCTATTACAGAACAAAGGTTTTAGCAAAGAGACATGAAATACCCTGGGTATACGAAAGTTCAAGGGTAATTCAAGCCGATAAGCAAGCCCAAGGAAGCAATCTAACCCAGTCATCCTGATGGGCAGATACAAAGCATTTTAGGTATTGTTCGACCTTTTGATTAGTGCGTTCTGCTGCTCCATTAGTTTAGGGATGATAGGCTGATGAAAAGCTGAGAGTTATGCCTAATTGTTTACAGAAAGCCCTCCAAAACTTGGAGATAAACTGCGACCCTCTGTCAGATATAATATCTCCAGGTATCCCATGGATTCGGAATATCTCCCTGGCAAAGATCCTTGCCAATTCTGGGGAAGTGGGCAGCTTCACCAGAGGTATGAAATGCGCCATTTTGGTGAACCTGTCAATGACAGTCAAGATAACAGTATTCTTTTCGGAATTAGGTAAGTCAACAATGAAGTCCATGGCTGAACTATTCCAGGGTCGGTTAGGAATGTCCAAGGGTTGAAGCAAACCAGATGTAAATGTAGTAGACAGTCTGGTTCTCGCACAAACAGTACACACCTTAACATAATCCCTGCTATCCTTTCTCAAGGAAGGCCACCAGAATTATTTGGCAATCAGAGAATACGTCTTACGAATACCTGAATGACCTACAATTTTACTGTCATGGCAGTGGATGACTATTTCATTTTGGTGATCAGGGGGCACATATAGCCGCCCTTCCGGAACATTCCCAGATGCCTGAGTCTGTTTAGTAACAATATCCATCACTAGAGCGGCCTGTATCTTGATACTAGTATTAGCTATGACATTCTGTTTAGGTATTACAGAAGATACATCAAACGTAGGATTGACAATAGTGCATCGGCTTTTGAATTCTTTGAACTGGGTCTATATGTCAATACGTAGTTAAATCGTGTTAGAAAAAGAGACCATCTGGCTTGCCTAGCAGAAAGACATTTGGCCTCTCCAATATAGGATAGGTTTTTATGATCCGTGAGGATGGTCACTGGAAGAACTATAGCTTCTAATAGGTGATGCCATTCTTTTAAGACTAGAATTATGGCAAGGAGTTCTCTGTCTCCTATATCATATCGTTTTTCTGCATCAGATAACTTTCTTGAATAGAACCCGCAAGGATGTAGAGGTAGATCAGGACTTGGTGACAATACTGCACATACACCAGTCTCGGAAGCATCTACCTCTAACAAAAAAGGGAGGCTAGGAGTAGGGTGTACTAAAACAGGGGCTGATGCAAAAGAAGTTTTGAGCAACTCAAAAGCGTTTAAAGCATGAGCATCTCATTTCCTTGGATTCATTCCTTTTTTAGTCATGTTAGTTATGGTAGTGACTATGGACGAAAAACCTTTTATAAAGCGTCTATAATAGTTAGCAAAGCCTATGAATCTTTGAATAAGCTTTTAACTAGAGTTGAGCGAACACGAACTGTAAATTTCGGGTTCGTACCAAACATTACGATTTTTGGCCCCGAACCAGAACCCGGACATTTCAGTAACAGTTCGGGTTCGAGTTCGGTGTTCTGCAATTTAATGGCGCATTTTGAAAAGCTGCAGGGCAGCCAATCAACAAGTGTTTGATTCGTGTGCCCTTAGAAGCCATCACAACCATTCCTACTAATGGCATGGCTGTGATTGGCCAGTGCAGCATGTGACCCAGCCTCTATATAAGCTGGAGTCACATGAGCTCTTATTAATGTAGGGAGAGAATGCTGCAGCTGTGAGGGACAGATTAGGAAATAATTCTGGTGTTGAATCTGCAAACCAGCGATTATTTTTGTGGGTGCTATACTACATTTTTGTACCCTGCCATGAGAAATAAGCAATCAGTCTGTTTGTTAGGTGGGCACTTGCAATTGCATGTGTGCCAGGCACATTACTTTAATCCTGTTCTGGTAGCTCAGTGGGCAACATCTAGGCATTTTTAAATACTGCTGTGACATTGCAGTTTGACAAATTCAAATTTTTTTGGTGCTAAAAGTAAATTTGGGACGTGCACTTCATATCTGAGAGTCAAATAGAACTGTCAAATACTGCTGTGACATAGCAGTTTGACTAATTCACATTTCTTTGGTGCTAAAAAGTAAATTTGGGGCGTGAACTTCATATCTGAGAGTCAAATAGAACGTTCAAATACTGCTGTGATATTGCAGTTTGACCAATTCCCATTTTTTTGGGTGCTAAAAATTAAATTTGGGGCTTGCACTTCATATCTGAGAGTCAAATAGAACTGTCAAATTCTGTGGTCACATCGCAGTTTGACCAATTCACATTTTTTTGGTCCCAAAAAGTAAATTTGGGGCGTGCACTTCATATCTGAGATATCCCTGGCCCTGAATGCGATCCCTGGCCCTGAATGCCAGCATTTCAAAATTCCTGGCCTTTGAAATGCTGCCATTCCGTCTGGTGGAGACAGACAGTTTTAAAAACCTGATGGCGGTGGCTGTCCCACAGTACGTGGTTCCCAGTCGCCACTACTTTTCCAGGCGAGCCATCCCTTCCCTTCCCTGCACAACCAATTGGCGGACAAAATCAGGTGTGCACTGCGCAACGCCATCTGTGGCAAGGTCCACATAACCACTGATACGTGGACCAGTAAGCACGGGCAGGGGCGCTATATATCCCTAACTGCACACTGGGCAAATGTAGTGGCGGCTGGGCCTGAGGCGGATAGCAGTTTGGCGCATGTCCTTCCTCCTGTCCATCCTATCTCTTTACTTATCTCCTGGAGTGAGATGAAATGCTCTATAAGTTCAGAGCCAACTTTTAATAGGTTCAAAAAATTGTGAGTTTATAGACTACTTCTATCTATTATATTTTATATAAACACAGACTACACTATGTATATGTACATCTATTTTATATAGGTTCAAGAATTGTTCTACAAGAGGAACCTATGTTATATATATTTATATATTTCATAAGGTAAATTCATTCCTTTATGTGCGCTTAATCACTTTATACTTTTTTTGTATTATCACGTGTTTTTAAGTGTAATATAGTGACATTGCACTTGGTGGTTTTTAGCAGCACTAATCACTTTCTTCTAAAATCTAGCGCTGCTTAATCTTTTGTATCTTTGTGCATGTCCTTCCGCCACCGAGGATTGCAGGGCATTTCTCTTTGCCTCCTGTTGCCTCCTCCTCCTACTCCGCTTCCTCCTCCTCTACCACTTCCTCATCTGGTCAGTGTAACACCTTCACCACCAACTTCAGCACAGCCAGGGGAAACAACAGCAGGCTGTTTTAAAACTCATATGTTTGGGGGAAAAACCCCACATCGCGCAGGAGCTGTGGACAGGCATGGAACAACAGACCGATGAGTGGTTGTTGCCACTGAGCCTCAAGCCCGGCCTGGTGGTGTGTGATAATGGGAGAAATTTCGTAGCAGCTCTGGGTCTAGCCAGTTTGACGAACATCCCTTGCCTGGCGCATGTGCTGAATTTGGTGGTGCATAAAATCCTGAAAAACTACCCAGATATATCAGAGCTGCTGCAGAAAGTGTGGGCCGTCTGTGCGCGCTTTTAGCTGCTGCTGCTCGCCTGTCTGCGCTGCAGTGTAACTTCGGCCTTCCCGCTCACCGCCTCATATGCGACATGCCCACAAGGTGGAACTCCACCTTACACATGCTGAGAGACTGTGCGAGCAGCAGCAAGCGATAGTGGAGTTTCAGCTGCAGCACGCACGGGTCAGTTGCTATGCGGAACAGCACCACTTCACCACCAATGAGTGGTCCTCCATGCGAGACCTGTGTGCCATGTTGCACTGTTTTAAGTACTCCACCAACATGGCCAGTGCCGCTGACGCCGTTCTCAGCCTTACTATGCCGCTTCTATGTTTCCTTGAAAAAACGCTGTGGGCGATGATGGAAGAGGATGTGGCACAGGAGGAAGAGGAGGAGGAAGAGGAGTAATTTCCACAGTTATCAGGCCAGTCATTCACAAGTGGCTCGGAGGGTGGTTTCCTGCACCAGCATAGGCGAGGTACACAATTGTCCAGCCAGGGCACAGCCTCTAGGCAGCCTGGCACACATGAGCGACTACATGCTGCAGTGCCTGCGCAACGACTGCTGAGTTGCCCACATTCTAACTTGTGCTGATTACTGGGTGGCCACCCTGCTGGATCACCGATACAAGGACAACATGCTGTCCTTAATTCCCTCACTGGAGCGTGATCGGAAGATGTGCGACTACAAGCGCACGCTGGTAGACGCGCTGCTGAGGGCATTCCCAACTGACACCAGGGGCTCAGTGGAAGCACAAGGCGAAGGCAGAGGAGGAGGAAGAGGTCTCCAACGCAGCTAGTGCACCTCCAGCACCTCAGACGGCAGGGTTAGCATGGCCGAAATGTGGAAAAGCTTTGTCAGCACGCCACAACAACCAGCACCACCATCTGATATGGAACGTCTTAGCAGGAGGCCTGAGCTTGCCCTTTATGCCTAGGAGGTGCTGGCCTGCCTTGCAGCCAGTGTATTGTCTGAACGTGTGTTTAGCACGGAATGGGGCGTTATCACAGACAAGCGCAGCCGCCTGTCCACAGCCAACGTGGACAAGCTCACGTTTATTAAAATGAGCCAGGCATAGATCCCACCAGACTTGTCTGTACCTTGTGCAGAATAAACATTTATAGCGGCCTCGCCAAGTCATTGTTATACTCAAGTGCACTTATTCTTTGTTTTCTTTTTTCATATGTCCCAATATTTTGGGGGCTAGCCCAATAAAAAAATAAAAAAACTACCTCCTCCTCCACTGCCACTTCCACCTACACCACCACGGTCACCGCCTCCTCAACCTCCTACTCCACATCCACCTCCTCCTCCTATTATTTTTTATTTTTATGTATTTTATGTTATTTTAAGTTATTTCCCTATCCACTTTTGTTTGCAGGGCACTTGTCCTACTCTTACTCCCATTTTACTTCCTTTTGCAGCCCTCTAGCCATTTCCAGGACTTTTTTAGAGCCATTTTAGTCCCCAAAAGTTCAGGTCCCCATAGACTTTAATGGGGTTCAGGTTCGAGGTCAAGTTTGAGTACGAACTCAAACTTTTTGCCGAAGTTTGGCCGAACCCGGCAAACCCGAACATCTAGGTGTCCGCTCAACTCTACCTTTAACCCATTTGGCAGAGGCCATTGGAGCATGGAATACAATTTTTTGGGATCCATAGAAAACTCTTTTCCTGAAATCACATACCCAAGAAAGCTGGTTCGGGTTTGATCAAAAAGGCATTTTTCAAGTTTACAATACAATCCGTTTTGTAACAATCTAGACAAGACCTTTTTAACTTGTCTATGATGAGTCTCCCTATCTTTAGAACAAATCAGTATGCCATCCAGGTAAACTACCCAGATATATCAGAGCTGCTGCAGAAAGTGTGGGCCGTCTGTGCGTGCTTTTGGTGTACTCACTCTGCTTGTAGAAATTCTCTTAACATGTCATTTATGAAGTCTTGAAAAACAGCCAGGGCATTACACAACCCAAAAGGCATAACAGTGTATTCATAATGTCCAAAACGGGTGTTAAAGGCTGTTTTCCAATTATCCCCTTTTCGCATTGTGACAAGATTGTACACTCCTCTAAGATCTAGCTTGGTAAAGATCTTGGCTTCCTTGAATCTATCAAACAATACTGTAATTAGAGGTATAGGGTAAGCATTACGT
The DNA here is from genome assembly GCA_933207985.1 of Pelobates cultripes. Lineage (NCBI taxonomy): Eukaryota > Metazoa > Chordata > Amphibia > Anura > Pelobatidae > Pelobates > Pelobates cultripes. Next base: position 69,225,881 of record OW240918.1, on the reverse strand, counting down.
ATAGTAATTTTGTTCAATCCTCTATAATCAATACAAGGTCTAAGGTCACCCTCTTTTTTGGACACAAAGAAAAACCCGGCCTCTGCTTGAGAAGAAACCTTTTCTTAAATTTTCTGTAATATACTCCTGTAAAACCGAATTTTCCTTAGTGGAAAGAGGGTAAACTGTTCCTTTAGGAGGCATGGTACTGGTAAGAAGATTAATGACACAGTCATAGGATCGGTGTGGAGGTAACAACTCTGCTTTTCCTTTATCGAATACTGCCTTTAAGCCTAAATAGGGTTTGGGTACTTCAGTGGATAAAGGAGGCATAGTAGGTACGTTGATAAGACTAGCAGTGCGTACTTTCTTAATACAACCCTGATGACAACTCCAGGATATGATGCCACTTTTTTCCCAATCTATGACTGGGTTGTGTTTTAGTAACCAGGAGAATCCCAATACCACCGGAAAAGACAGAGAGGTGATACGTTGAAATACACCTATCTCATGGTGTAAAACCCTGGTAATCATATGCAAGGGAATAGTATCATGAGAAATCACAGGCACTGACAGTGGTCTACCATCTATGGCCTCAACGTCCAAGGGTGTATTCCTTAACTGGGAAGGGATTGATTGTGAAGCAGGAAAATTAAGATCAATAAAACATTCCGCTGCTCCTGAATCTATCAACTCCATTGTTTGCACTCTATCCTTTTCCCAGATTAAGGCAAAAGCAGGTAGAGGTGTCCTCTTTGTCCACAGTACATGCATAAACCTTTCCTCCTTCTGTACTGTCTCTCTGCTTCGGACAACCTAGTAACCCCTAATTGCATAGGTTCGGGTAATGCCAATGCCATTGAATCAGGTGGGTTAAAGGCAGGAGCTAAACAGACAGAAGCTCTCCTAGGACGATCTCGGGTATTTTGTCTGAACTGCATACGTTCGTCTTTACATGATATCAAATCCTCTAGATTCTCTGGGAATTCCCTGGCAGCTATCTCATCCAGTATTACATCGGACAAACTATTAAGGAACACGTCTGCAAAAGCTAGGTTGTTCCAAGCTACTTCAGCGGCTAAGGATCTGAACTCCAGGGCATAATCAACCAATGATCTACTACACTGTTTCAGATGAAGTAAGGTTCTGACAGCATTCCTACCAGGAGGGTCAAAAGTGCGTCTGAATGCAGCTACGAATGCAATATAATTGTAGACAAACAGATTTTCGTTCTCCCAGAGAGCATTGGCCCAGGTTAAAGCTTTATCAACTAATAGGGTTATGATAAAACCAACCTTAGCTCTATGAGTCGGTTAAGAACGAGGTTGTAATTCAAAGTGAATGCTAACCTGGTTTAAAAAACCCTGACATGCATCCGGTGCTCCACCATAACGTAATGATGATGTAACATGTGAGGAGGCCCCTCTAAACCAGAGGGTACTGGAGCCGGGGCAAGGTTACGACCTTCCTCAGGACCGGGGTTGGACCTATTCATGAGGGTTTGAAGAGCTAATGCTATTTGTTCCATATGATGGTCCATTTCTTCAAAACGGGTATCGTATGGAGCCCCTGGAGCACCTATACCTGCAGGATCCATAAGGCTCTGTTGTAATGTCAGGAATGGTCTGAGATCCAACACGCAGAATGTAGATAAAAGGTAAAATATACCGAACTTTAGAATGGCCGGACTAACGTATAAGCACAAGGGGTAGTCAATTTCAAGCCGAGGTCAAGGAGAACAGAAATTAAGATAAGTGAGTAAGCCAAAGCCAGGTCAAGGAGTATAGAATGTAGAATAGTCACAAAGAAAGCCAAGATCAAAAGCTGAAATACAGAATACTGAATAGCACTATTGGGAACAAATATGAACCACAACAAGGTGATGAACCTAGCCCTTTGAATCCTTTTTACACTGTGGCTTGTTAGGATGGTAGCCATTCCCCCAAAACGTCATAAACCGAATGTTTTGGCGGCACATGACGTCATTTGCGTTATGACGTCGAAACCCCCTTTTGAGTCATAAAAAGGGGCCGAGCTGTCACGGCCGGCCAAACTCATGTGAAAGGTGAGTACCATTGGGAAAAACCCTGGTCACCACAGAAAGGACCCTAATACATATCTACAAAACAGACTACCTACAAGAACTAAAATAAAACTCTCTTTGAACTTTGGTTTGGCAGAACTCCTAACATTAAACACATCAGAGCATTTGGATACATGCTAACGGATTTGTCCCAGCTCATTATGAGAGGGAGGATGCTTCCCTTTACTGCTGTTTTTACAAGGCCACTTGTGGCTCACAGACTTAGCTTTTGCAACCAACTGTACAAAGATGCTTTTGGCTCTCAGGCCAGCTCTTTTATTAAATGTTCCCCGTGCTTAGGAAAGCCAATCCTAAAACTCTTCTACTGGAATCCCTGAAAGAACCAGACAGGACGCATAATTCCATTATATACCTCCTCTGATGCCCATGCGCACTGCAATACATAGGTGTGACGACTAGAAGCTTAAAAGTCCATATTGCAGAACATTGTTTCTTATTTAAAATATTTTCTCTTGATAATGCTTGAACTTCTTTAAATTGTTGGTCTATACTGTTTAAATCATATTTTTTTCTAAAAAACTTCTCTTTTAAAAATTTAGCTTGAGTGTTAAATTTTTCTTTGTCACTACAGATTTTTAATATTCTTATAAATTGTCCCTTGGGTACAACTCTCAGCCAATGGCCTTAGTGGCAGCTAATGGTGTCAATAAAACTGCTGACATCCACCGTTAAAAAAAAGTTTTATTCTTAATAAAAGAATTGTCAACATAAATCTCTAAATCAAAAAAATGGACCTTAACTTTGCTAAATTCACTGGTTAAAACAATATTCTTATTATCATTTTAAAAAGATAAAAAATTATTAAGAGAATCGCAATCTCCTTTCCAGATAAAAAAATACGTAATTGATATACCTGCGATAGTGGACCAGGCTGGCGCTCTAGTTATTGTCCCCTGAGAGGAAAGATTCCTCCCAGTGGGACATAAATACATTTGCATAGCTGGGCCCAAAACTGGTCCCCATTGCATTACTGATCATCTGTAAAAAATAAGAGCCCTCAAACCAAAAATAGTTATTTTGTAGAATAAACTTAATGGCTTCCAAAATAAAATCAACTGGTATACAAGCTAGCCATGTCACAAGTGACTAAAAAATAATCATCACTCCAGGGAATTTCCATCAATTCTCTGATAAGCTGTATGGAATCCTTCAGATATGTGGGTTGTAATACCACCACAGGTTGTAATAGTTTATCCACATATCCCGAAAGTCAGCTTAAAAGTCCGTATTGCAGAACACATGGGCAACATTAGGAATGAGAAACATAGTGTTTCTGCCCATTTTTTTTTAATTACATAATAAAGATCCATCCCTTCTCAGCTTTATAGCTCGCTATAAAAAAACACATAACTGGAGGGGAGAGGAAAATTTTTGAGAATTGTGCAAAATAGAGACCAGGTGGATTTTTAACATAGATTCTTTGCCCCCTAAAGTACTTAATTTGGATTATGAATGGGCCATTTTCTATAAATAATTTTTTATAAATGATTTATTACCTTTTAAATTATCTTTCCCATATAACCCCATTTTATTTTGTTTTCGGAGTTTCCTTTCGTTTTGCACTTTAACTAATAACATTTCATACCTCTTTTGGAATGTATACTGAAAGTCTACCTTAAGATACAGATCTATACTGTGCATTTTAACTGTCTGTGTGTATTACTGTTTAATTAACATTTTATGCATATTTTCCCCATTTTTACTTATTTGTACCTTCTTCCCTTGACAAATATGGACCTTTTATACTTTGCCCACACTTTTGGGACTCCCAAAACCGGATATGATGTTTTCACATTGCCTCAATCAACCACACTTCCGGGACACGACCCGATGACGGATCAGACCAAACCGGAAATGACGTCACACCCAGAACTCACATGCTTCGAATTTCAGCGATACGAGTATTTAAAGATGGACTGAGAAGAGGCATTATAGATTGTTCTGCTTGACCTCTATTCCTCTTGTTAAGTATTTTATGTGTGACCACTTTTGGAGTATATGACCTATGTATTCACTTTTATCAAAGTTCAATTCGATTCCATTTTTTATCATATACTTTTTATTTTCACTCGGTGGGCATTTATATAATAGTTCCTAATCTCAATCTGATTTTTTTTATATTTCAAATTCTAAACCTTTAATTACTTAAAATATTGAGTAGTTAATTCTATAACTGCCACGTATTTTGTTCACCTGTAACTAGATGGACAGAAATATGTTTATTCAATAACTCAGGTTTTAGTGAATGATTGGATGAATTTGTCACCAATTAAACAAATTGGTAAAATCTAAAATAAAACTAAAAATATACGAGGCAATTCATTTAAAACGGTGTGTGTTTATGGATATAGTTATAAAAAATACATACAGCACACTTAGCATTTTTATGCGTATGCGTATGCGTTCGCATTAAATTGTGGCTGCTACAGGCCCTGAATGGATACACATTGAAGAGATGTAAAAATTAAGTGAAATTATTTAATCTACCAATGTTCGCTTCTTTTCAGGTCTTTAATTGACAAATTAACATAACCAGCTGCTGGGTCACTGCTCCTGGCTGAGATCGTGTCAGATCGCAGATCGAACAAATATTGCTGTAGGCTGGAAGGAATAACTCATGCAAATAGGTTATATCATTGTGCGACCAAATGTAGAAGTAAATAGTGTGCGTCAGAAGCTGGAGAGTTTAGCATGCAATGCAGAATACTTTGATTTTACGAATAATGCTCAATATAGCAGAATATACATAACAAATAACATTGGGGACCATTCAATTCACAAGTTTTGATGAATTGGCAACTGATTTAACAAAATTAAAGCTAAAAAGCCCTGCTGGAAAAATAGCCCGTACTATTAACCCCTTAAGGACGGAGTCAGTTGTACAAGTTTTGATCAAAACATAATGTAAACAAAACCTGGAATTTGCGTTATATTATTATTATTTTATTATTTATATAGCCCCAGCAAATTCCATAGTGCTGTACAATGGGTAGACTTACAGACACGTAATTGAAACCAGACAAATGGACGCACAGGAACAAAGGGGTTGAGGGCCCTGCTCAATGAGCTTACATGCTAGATGGAGTGGAATATAGTGACACAAAAGGTATAAGTAAAGGTAATGAAATGGGTTGTTAGAAAAATATTCACTGAGAACTTTTTTTGACAGGTTATTTTGACCAGTTGACAGGTTATTTTTGACAGTTGCAGGAGAGGAGCAATGTGGGCAGGGGGAGGTGGAGGGGGGGAGGGGGGAATGAAAATCCGCTAACAGTTTAAATGATATGCTTTCCTGAAGAAGTGTGTTTTCAAAGATTTTTTGAAGGAGTGGAGGACTGGGTGAAAGTCTAACGGAGAAGGGAAGTGAGTTCCACAGAAAAGGTGAGCCCTGGAAAAGTCTTGGAGGCGAGCATCAGATGTGGGAGTACGGACAGAGGATAGACATAGGTCTTCGGCAGAGCGCAGGGGCCACAACGGGACATACTTGTGTATTAGGGAGGATAGGTAGTTTGGAGCAGCATCATGTAGGGACTTGTGAGCAAACACCAGAATCTTAAATTGAGCCCTATATCTAACAGGAAGCCAATGTAGGGACTGACAGAAGGAGAAGGCATTGGAGGTGCATGCAGACAGGAAAATGAGCCTCACCGCCACATTCATTATAGATTGCAGCGATGCAATCTGGGAACTCATAAGACCGCTGAGAAGGGTATTTCAGTAGTCAAGGCGAGAAAGAACAACGGCATGGACCAGTCACGTCTAGTGTTAAATAGGGGCAGATGCAAGATATGTTTTTGAGATGGAAGCGGCAGGATCTGGCAATCGACTGGACATGAGAAGTGAAGGAGTGGTCGGAGTCAAAGAGAACACCAAGGCAACAAGCCTGTTTAATCCTGGATCATTTTTTAACTGACTGGCAGAAATTTTTTTTTTGCATTTACTGCACTTTCACTGATGATATCATCATCATTACAAATGTTTGTGTTTTAAACACTCATATTTGTGTTCAGCAAAGTCTCACGAGTAGAACAGTACCCCACATGTACTGGTTTTATGGTGTTATGGAAAGTTACAGGGTTAAATATAGCATACAAACAACAATATTTTGGGAATCAGCTAGACATCGGAGGAGAAAAACATAAACAAAACATAGTGTAATACAGTTGGATACAATGCAACTGCGCTTTTTTCCAAATGCACTCACAGTGTGTTGTAAAAGGTTGTGCCTTGGGGTGCCTCCCCTGGTGTAGGCTGGGGGGCTATAACCTTCTTTAGGTCCCTCCTGGTGCAAATCCTAGTGCCGATCTGGTCCGTGACGAAATCAGAGAATATGAATATTCAGCTTAAGAAAAAAATCTTTATTTTGTACAAATGAATAGTAAAAATAATATTCCAAAATGGAATATATATAAAAAATATAGTCCAACGTGTTTCTTCCACTATAGGTGGACTTCTTCAGGGACAAGAAATAGAATAGTACAGTGATACAAATAAAATACACCCTTAGGTGTCAAACTGCCTCCCCTTCTCATTACCAACGATCTTTCCCGGGCTCTCAGCTGTTTTCGGTCATTTGTTGATGTTCCGTATCAAGGTTGCTATGACTGGATCCTCCCTGAGGATTGGCCAAAATTTATTTAGACTTTTTAAAAAAAAATTTAATTAAAAAAAGTCTAAATAAATTTTGGCCAAATTAAAAAAAGTCTAAATAACTTTTTTTTTTTTTAGTTTTCTATTCATACAAACTTTAATAACAGCTATTTATATAGTTATGCAACCATCCAAGTCTTCAGCCCAAGGAACGCAAGCCGAAACCCCGATACGGAACATCAACAGATGACCGAAAACAGAGCCCGGGAAAGTCGTGTTTGGACAGATATTACCCTATCAACATCAAAGGAGAGACCAGCGCCCACTGAACCACCAATGACTGACAGGGAATAGCCCTATTTAAAGGATGCTGGGAATGAGGAGGGTAGGCAGTTTGACACCTAAGAGTGTATTTTATTTGTAAGAGTTTTCTGAGAACGGGCTGCAGTTGAAATAGCCTGCCCTTCAGTGGGTCCCCGCTCAGATCTCAAGCTGGTTTTAGCTCATTTAGTGCCATTACAGAGAGAACATCTCTGAAACATATCAGACTGGTCCCACCCATACGGGCAGTCCAGATCCGAAATGCCAGCAAGTTCCCTCTGCACAAGAGATACAGCAACCCTAGACGATCATTTTAGCCTTGTTAGGCATCATCAGTGAGGAATAGCTGATATCTCTCTAGGCACCGTGAGCAAGGGGTCCACGTCTGGATTACCCTTTAAACTTATGGAGAGTAAAAAAACTGGGCGCAAGAGTTTTTTGAGAACGGGCAGCTGAAATAGCCTGCCCTTCGGTGGGTCCCCGCTCAGATCTCAAGCTGGTTTTAGATCATCTTGTGCCATTACAGAGAGAACATCTCTGAAACATATCAGACTGGTCCCATATGGGTGAGTGATGCTTTTTCCTACGGGCGGTTTGAATGCGCTCTGGCCGCGCATGCGTATATTGGAGCTGACGTCGGCAGAGGGAGGAGAGGTCACCAGCACTGAGGGAGCCCCTTTAGGCCAGCGGAGGGGGGGAGGGAGGCCACGAGGTAGAGGGGGACCTAATAACCCTATAGTGCCAGGAAAACAAGTTTGTTTTCCTGCACTATAGTGCACCTTGAAAGTTATTTTGGTGCTTAGAGTATGTTTGTAAGGATTTTTACACCTGAGGCAAAAACGTATTTACTCTCATTTGCCAGGTCTTTTGCTTTCCCACTTTTTGTTCCACAGCCTCCTCCCCATCTCTGCCCTTTTCCTATGTAAGCCCCTATTTTTTCCTTTATTCCTCCAGTGCCTTCTGGGTAGGAAGTGAACACCATACCTGAAGGAAGTGCACATATGTTGAGATTTTTTGACAAAAAACAGAAAACATGAAGGCAGCACAAACAAGTGCAATGTGCACACCATGTGCTACAAAAAGATTTATTCAAAGGAACATAAGGTACAAATGTTTCGGGTTGTCCCCTTTATCAATGCATGTCTTATATGCATGTGTAGCAGCATGTGTCAGCAGCACAATAGGTGAAATGTTTGTATTTTGATTTTCTCTGGGTACTGCAGTAACCCTTACCTCAGCTATATACTTGAGTTTTTTTATTTTATTATATTTTATTTTATTTGTGCATAGATAATACAAACATGCTTGCATGCCACAACAGCTAGAGCAAGCATTTTAATATACATAGATTGACTTTTGGCATTTGATAACACTTCCAATTTTTATGAAACACAGCTATAATAAACAAGAGTATGTGTGCTTCTGGTGTCGATCACGTCTAAAGTATAAGCAGGAGTGTAAAAAAGGCACTGGAGCCTCACTATTGGTTATGTTAAAAGCCACCGAAAGACTAGAAGGTAGGGTAGGTAAGACTTTATAAAGCATACTGGACTCATGAAATAGTTCCAAGCTCACACCAGCCACCAAGTCACCAAAATACAGCCAGTACAACACCATCAGACCCAGGGCGCCACATGAGCCCGCATCCTTGCCCTCAGATTCATTCTGTTCAGCAGCCGTAATCTATGTCCCCAAAGAAGTACTAATGATGTTCCTGTCGCTTGCAGACTTCCCTCCGGGGTTTAGGGCCGATGTGGGGAGTTTCCCGCCATTAGGATTGAAGCCAGGGTAAGTAGCTGCAGCTGCCAAATTCAAGTATCGGGCACATGATGGCACAGGAACCACAGGAACCAAGAGAACTGAGGCATCTGTCTTGTCAAGTATGCCTCTCTGCAGGCTTATCGTTGTGTCAAATTTCATTAGGGTTGCATGCTGCAGCCATCTTAGAAACAGGTCACGTAGGCCCTTACAGTTGGTCTGCCAATTAATAGCCTCTAAGTAACTTCTAAACCCTCCAGCAGGGACCGAGATAACCCTCACCTGTCCATTTGGATTACACACTATGGGGCTCTTGTTCTCTGGCTGCAGGTCAGATCCACAGTACTGGTAGTCACAGTGATAATATGCTGCAGTTTTCCTATGCAAAGTAGCCAGGTAGGTATGCTTTTAATTGATTTAAGGCCACAACCCTTGGGAGCAATTCTGACGTGCATCCAGCCAGCATGGCTGCCCGTTCCTGCCCTCCAGTTGAGATTTTTTGATATCCTTACTAACCAATGGAAATGGAGTGGCAACAAAATGTGATCCCTTTGAAATTAGTTGTTTTTCTGATGAATTGGTCATAAAATGTCATCTCATCTTCATCAAAGTAACAAGTATAGGCAAACACAATGTGCTTAGCTAAAAACACAAACAATAATAATCTTTATTGAACAAATCCCATTAAACGTTCAGAGTGCTGTAGCAAAAAGTAAGTAGTCACTTGGATTTAATAGCTAGTTGATCCTCCTTTGGCAGCAATAGCTTCAACCAAATATTTCTGTTAGCAGCGGATTAGACATGCACAACGTTCAGGAGGAATTATGAACCTGCTTCAGCTCAGCCATATTCTTAGGATGTCTGGTATGAACAGCCCTCTTGAGGTTCTTCCACAGCATATCTAAGGAGCTAAGGTCTGGGCTTTAGCGGGACATTTCAAAAGATGGATTTTATTTGTTTGAAGCTATTCTGTAGTGGATTTCCTTTCATGTTTAGGATCATTGTCCTGCTGCATAATTCAACTTCTAGCTTCACCTGGCACACAGCCTCCATGATATGATCATGTAGGGTATTTTGATTAACTTGGGAACTAATTTTACCCTCAATGATGACAAGTGGTCCAGGGCCTGAAGCAGCAAAGGAGCCCCAAATCATGAAGCTCCCTCTACCGTACTTAACTTTTGGGATGATGTTTTGATGTTGGTATGCAGTGCCTTAGAGGTTCTTCCCAAATAACTCATCTTTCATCAGCCCATAAAACATTTTCCCAGTAGCATTGTGGAGTGTCAAGGTAGTCTTTGGCAAACTGCAGGCATGCAGCAGTGGTTTGTTTGGAAGCAGCAAACAATGCCTGTTCAATGTTTTCTATATAGTAGACTCATGAACATGTTAAGTTCATGAGATATTAACCAGTTCCAATGATTTCTTCAACTCTAGGGTTCTTTTTTACCTTATTGAAAAATGTGTGGTGTGTGCCCTTTGAGTCCTCTTGGCTAGACGGCCACTTCATTGTCTAACAGTGGACAGATGGATATATAAGCTCTTTGAGATAGCTTTGTAACCCTTTCCAGCTTTATGTAATGCATGGTTCACATCAACAGATGTTTTTTCGGGAATGGCAAACTCAAAATGTTTGTGTGCTGTTTATGAGTTAAAGTATCTCTAGCCCACACAACAAATCTTATTTAATTGATTGGACACTAGGTTTGCCAATTTCCAACTCTAACTAGCTTTTATTGAAGTCATTAGTCTAAGGTGTTGCATACTTTTTCCAACCTATACTGTAAATATGTGAATGATATATTCAAGATGTACACGAACAATACAATAATTTGTGTTATTAGTTACAACAGACTGTGTTTGTTCATTACTGTTTGATGAACACCAAACCATATTTCCAGACATATTTACAAATAAATACAGTCATTTCTAAAGAGTTCACATACTTTTTCTTGCCACTGTATGTGGGCTTCTATTTGTACAGGAAAATGCCTTATAAACTGAATGAGTCATAAATAAATAGCAAATGGCAAACAATATAAAAACTAAAGCAACTTACCCTTTTAAGAAGTCTTTGAGTTCACCAGATGAAGAAAGGTTCCTTTATAATACCAGTTGATTTTCAGAAGTAAGCTGTTTTAGGTGATATGAGTGACAAGAGAGATCTGTGAGCAAAGTAGTTTTCAATCCGAAGTCAGCAACAAAGTTATCAGGCAGAAACAATTATGGTAGATCCGTAAGTAAGGTAAGTTCAGTTCCAGGTTCATCAACGTGGGAGTCAGAGTGAAGAACTAAGGATAAATCCAAAATAAAGATAATTTCTAATCTGAGGTCGGCAACATGTGAGTCATGCAGGATAAAGCAAGGAATTCTAATATTATTATTATTATTATTATTATTATCATTTATATAGCGCCAACAGATTCCGTAGCGCTTTACAATATTTTGAGAGGGGGGATGTAACAATAAATAGGACAATTACAAGAAATCTTACAGGAACAATAGGTTGAAGAGGACCCTGCTCAAATGAGCTTACAGACTATAGGAGGTGGGGTATTTGAAACATTAGGACAAGAAATATCAAGTAGGAGCGAAGCAGAGCTGGAGGAGAGAGCAAAGCACTGTCCCATAGGAGAGAGCAGGAGACAGCTATGTAAGGTAGAGATTACTCCGGGAGGCCATAAGCTTTCCTGAAGAGATGGGTTTTAAGGCCCCTTTTAAATAATTGAAGACTAGGGGAGAGTCTGATGGCAGTAGGCAAGCTATTCCATAGGAGAGGAGCCACCCGCGAGAGGTCCTGCAAGCGCGAGTTGGCCGTACGGGTGCGAGCAGCGGTCAGGAGGTGGTCACGGGCAGAGCGGAGGGTACGAGGAGGGGCATATCTATGGATTAGTGAAGAGATATAAGTGGGGCTGGAATTGTTCAGTGCTTTAAATGTGTGGGTTAGCACTTTGAATTGACTCCTATAGCATACAGGGAGCCAATGTAAGGACTGGCAGAGGGGTGTGGTGTGAGAGGACCGACTAGAGAGGAACATCAGTCTAGCTGCAGCATTCATGACAGACTGTAGCGGGGCAATACGGCTTTTGGGGAGACCAATCAAGAGAGGGTTACAGTAATCCATGCGGGAAATTACTAGAGCATGGACAAGCTCCTTGGTAGCATCTTGCGTAAGAAAGGGGCGAATGCGGGTTATGTTTTTGAGTTGGAACCTACAGGACTTGGCAACAAACTGGATGTGAGGCTCAAAGGTGAGACCAGAGTCAAGTATGACGCCAAGACAGCGCGCTTGCAGGATGGACTTATGTGGATATCACTGAGTTGAAGGGAGAGCGAGAGAGGAGGATCAGTATTAGGAGGAGGAAAGACAAGGAGTTCAGTTTTAGAGAGGTTAAGTTTCAGAAAGCGTGAGGACATCCAGTCAGAGATGGAGGAAAGGCAAGCAGTGACACGTTGCAGGACGGCAGGGGAGAGGTCCGGGGAGGAGAGGTATATCTGAGTGTCATCAGCATACAGGTGGTAGTGGAATCCAAAAGAGGCAATAAGTTTACCTAGAGAGGCAGTATAAAGAGAAAATAGGAGGGGACCAAGGACAGACCCTTGGGGAACTCCAACCGAGACAGGACGAGGGGAGGAGGTATCCTTGGAAAAGGAGACACTGAATGAGCGTTGGGAGAGATAGGAGGAAAACCAAGAGAGGACAGAGTCACAGAGACCGAGCGATTGAAGAGTTTGAAGGAGGAGAGCATGATCAACGGTGTCAAAGGCAGCAGAGAGGTCAAGGAGAATTAATATGGAGTAGTGACCTTTGGATTTAGCGGAGATTAGGTCATTAGTCACTTTGATAAGAGCAGTCTCAGTAGAGTGGAGAGGGCGGAAGCCAGACTGAAGAGGGTCAAGGAGAGAGTTGGAATTAAGGAAGCGAGACACACGGGTAAAGACAAGTCTTTCCAAAAGCTTTGATGAGAAAGGGAGCAGGGATATGGGACGATAGTTAGAAGGGGAGGATGGGTCAAGAGATGTTTTTTTCAGGATAGGTATTACAGTGGCATGTTTAAGGTCAGCAGGAACAGTGCCAGAGAGAGAGAGCAGTTAAAGATGTGTGTTAGGGTAGGCACAAGACAAGGGGAGAGAGATCTGATGAGGTGAGATGGGACAGGATCAAGCGGGCAAGTGGTGGGGCGAGAGGAATGGAGAAGCGCAGCCACCTCTTGTTCAGTAGCCCGGTAGAAAGTCTGGAGGGTAGGGAAAGCAAGATTTACATGTGGTTGAGAAAGAGAATGGCAAGGAGGGGAGAATTGTTTCCTTAGCTGTTCAATCTTGTTGGTAAAGTAGCATGCAAAGCTATCAGCTGTAAGGTTAGTTTGGGGGTGACCACAGCAGGGCGGAGAAGGGAATTAAAGGTGTCAAAGAGACGTCTGGGATTGCGGGAGCATGAACTAATGAGAGAGGAAAAGTATGACTGTTTGGCGAGGGCGAGGGCCAGGGCCGGATTAACATAGGGGCTGATGGAGCTGCAGCTCCAGGCCCAGGCCCATGGAATAGGCCCATTGATTTATTTATTTTTTTTTAACATTTTTTTTTCACACACTACTCTTAGGGATTCCACCTGGCTTTTATTTTATTGGCACAGCCAGTATTTGAGGCTGCCTGGCTGGTGCCAATATTGCAGTGATACTGGCAATATAAATGCTGGTATTTTTCCAGTATAAATGGAGATTACTCTGCATACCAGCACTGGCCAGTAGGGGTCGCTGTATGTGGAGACAGGCAGGGATAGGAAGTTCCAGCATATCCCTCCCTGCCTATCTATACTCACTGATCTGCAGGGGTGCAGCTACAGAGAGTCCAGACAGCAACTCCCACCCTGCAGAGACAGCCTACAGCTCAGGGAAGTAAGGGATGGGGGAAAGGCTGCAAGGAGACATACACTGAGACGCTAAGGGACTTTGGGAGACATTATGGCACAGTGTTTCACTGTCCCCATGTCTCCTAGTGCCTCCATGTCTCTCAGTGCCTCAAGTGTCACAATGTTCCCAAGCTAGTGTCCCTAGTGTCTGTGGCCCTGGTGTCTCAGTGTCCCCATGTCTCCCAGTGCCCCCATGTCTCAATGTCCCCATGTCCCCCAGCCAGTGTCTCTAGTATCTTTGTCCCTGGTGTCTGTGTCCCCATGTCTTCAAGTGTCCCCTATTTTCCCATTGTCCCCATGTGTCCCAGCCAGAGTCCCCTAGTCTCCCAGTGTCACTGGTGTCTCTGTGTCCCTAGGTCTCCCCGGTCCCCACTTCCCGTGTCCCTAGTGACATGGGGACCCTGGGATACATGGGGACACAGGGAGACATGGGGCATTGAGACACTGTGATAGGATCACTGGGAGACCTGGGGACACGACACTAGGGGACACTGGGAGACATGGGGCACTGAGACACTGATACATAGGAACACTGAGACCTGGAGTAATCGACACATGGGGGCACTGAGTCATGAGGGCACTGGGAGACATGGGGGCACTGGGAGGAATCCATCTATACAGCAGATTTAAACTATGTAGTTTTTGGTGATTTTACAGCATTTTCTCTTATGTCACTCCTTGTGATTTACATCATGTGATGTCACCCACACATATTTAATTATGCAAATTAGTAAGGCCGGTATGCTTTTCCAAGAAAGGTGGCAACCCTAACTACTTTTCACATACTCTTACTTAAGTATGGAAACTTAAGAGGGATGTATGGGAACAAAACTTGTGTGGACTGGCTGATAATGAATATAGTTAAAGGAACACTATAGTCACCAGAACAACTTATTGAATTTGTTCTGGTGAGTAGAATCATTACCATCAGGCTTTTTGCTGTAAGCACGGTCTTTTCAGAGAAAATGATGTGTTTACATTACATCCTAGTGATAACCTCACTGGCCACTCCTTAGATGACTGTTAGAGATCCTTCCAGGGACATGGCTGCCTAAAATGCATCCAAACATTCAGTGTCTCCTCCCTCTGCATGTAGACACTGAACTTTCCTCATAGAGATTCATTAATTAAATTCATCTATATAAGGAGATGCTGATTGGCCAGGGCTGTGTTTTAATCATGCTGGCTCTGACCCTGATCTGCCTCTTTGTTAGTCTTAGCCAATCCTCTGGGAAAGCACTGTGATTGGATCAGGCCACCACTTCTAATGATGTCAGCAGACTGCTTGTTTTTATGAGTCTAAAAAGCTTCAGGCTTGAATATAGTAGGATTTTGCTATATTTATGGAGGCATGAGGGGCCCAGGGGGTGCTAGATGGTGGTGTTAACACTATAGGGTCATGAATTCATGTTTGTGTTCCTGACCCTATAGTGATCCTTTAAGGTAATGCTGACTTTGGTCTCTCTAACACTGTGGCATGTTCCCTTTCTTCTACACTCACTACATACAGCTTTTCTCTGTCCCAGACCATATACCAGGAGCTTCTGCCTGCTAGTTAGAAGGTAAGGAGACAGTGGACCAGCGAGTGCTAAGGGACAGTCCTTAGAAAGCGTTGAGCGAGCGCATCATTAGATGCATTTATGCCAAGCTCAGGGTGCTGTCTGCATATTATGCCCTTAGTTGGCCAGCTGCATGATTGGCAGGCAGCCTGACATGCATTCATGCCAGGCTGGCCTTCTAATTCTCAGACATGTCCTCTTTTTGGGCATGTTCGCCCCTTTTGGCAGGTTACGTGATTTGTGTCCGTGGCACACCCTTTTACGGTGCCCATTGACTTCCTGCTTGACTGGACACTGCTATTAGGGGTTATGGATTTACTTGAAAGATGAAAACATAAATTAGAGAGAGATCAGCCTAGGGTATGTGTTTTCTTATGTGTTTTTGGTCGATATGATTCTGTAATTAGGCCCGTCATAATTGTCAGCACCAGGCCCACTGGGCTCTTAATCTGGCCCTGGCGAGGGCTTCGCTGTATGAAAGCAACATGAATCTATAATGGAGAAAGTCTGCCTGGGTGCGGGACTTCCTCCAGGAGCGTTCAGCACAACGGGAGCAACTTAGTTCCAGTCCAAGGTCGGCAACGAGGGAGTCTGGTAGAAGGTTTTCAGGGGAGATCCGGAGGTGAGACACAGGGACTCACAGAGAAGGATCCTTAAGAGTGGAAGGAAAATATTATGGAGCAAATGAGAAGTTTAACAGATTAACTGTGGACGGACGCACTAACGTCGGACGCTTAAATAACATAATGTCACATATTATTTATTTATAAAATATTTTACCAGAATGGATACATTGAGATTTCTCTCGTTTTCAAGTATGTCCTGGGTATATGTCAGTGCCTTCTTAAAAAAACAGTTTCCTAACTCAGTTATGATGAAAAAGACCCTGACAGTCTGATTTAACACTGACCTTGGATGTAGAAATGAATGATAAAACTCTCATGTTTTAAATTCACCAATACAATTTAAGAAAATTAATTTAGCATGTAACGTAGATGAATTTCACAACATTTTCTCCAAAACTGAAAAACTAAACACTGAATAGAATCGAGCCTACTTTGTTTTAAACCACATTGACCATGAAAGGATTCTATTTCTAGAGCAGCACTGAAATAAATAATAAATAGGCCAAATGTCTGACTGAACTAATGTTGAGTGGGACCTGGTGCAAGAAATATTTTGGGCACCCTCTTTAGCGCAAGGATGGCCAAAAGGTAGATCCCCACAATACTATGCCAGCTAAAGATCTACCATTTGCTCATCCTTTCAGGGTTGTATTTGTGAGTAGTTTTGTGTGCTTGATTGTAAGCATGTTTTTGTATAGCATGTATGTGTGCTTGTAGGGCTGTATTTGTATGCACTATTGCAAATGGAATTCAGTGGTGTACTTGTGTATTGTGTTTACATTTGAATGCAGGGACGTGTTTTTATGTAATGGTTGTGTTTGATTGCAGGACTATGTTTGCATGTTGTGTTGGTGTTTGATTGTTCAGATGTACGCAAATACACGTAGCCATGTGCATGCTTACACAGATATACCTAGACATTAACACACACACTCAAGTAAACTCAATGAAACATAGTCACACACACTCAGATACACACCCTGATACAGATACACACACTACCACATACACACACCTTCACACCAGGGCCGGATTAACAAAGGGGCTGATGGAGCTGCAGCTCCAGGCCCAGGCTCATGGAATAGGCCCATAAAAAAAAAATATATATATATATATATATATATTTTTTTTTTTTACATACTACACTTGGGTTTGCAACCTGACTGGTATTTTACCAGCACAGCCTGTATTTGAGACAGCCTAGCTGTGCCGGTATTGCAGTAATACCGGCAATACGGCAATACAAATGCAGATATTTTTCTCAGTATAAACAGAGATTACTCTGCAATACCAGCACCAGTCACTGTGTGTGGAGAGGGGCAGGGATAGGAAGTTACAGCATCTCCCTGCCTCTCTCTACTCACTGATCCGCGGGGGAGCAACTACACAGCACAGAGAGTTCAGACAGCAGCTCCCAACCTGCAGAGACAGACTACAGCTCAAGGAAGTGAGGGGTGGGATAAAGGCTAAAGGATGGGGAGGAAAGGCAGCAGGGAAACATAGGGACGCTGAGACACTACGGGACACTGTGAGACATGGGGACATTGGGAGACACACTGGGACACAGAGACACTAGGGACACAGTGTCTCCATGTCTCACAGTGTCCCCATGTGTCCCAGCCAGTGTAACTAGTGTCTCAGTGTCACCATGGCTACCAGTGTCCCCTAGTCTCCCAGTGTCTGTGTCCCCATGTCTCTCAGTGTCCCTAGTGTCTCAGTGTCCCCATGTCTCCCAGTGTCCCCGAATGTCTGTGTCCACATGTCTTGCAGCCAGTATCCCTAGTGTCTCAGTGTCTCCATGTCTCCCAGTGTCCCTATATCTCCCAGCCAGTGTCCCTAGTGCCTCAGTGTCCCCATGTGTCTCAGTGTCCCTAGTGTTCCCATGTCTATGTCTAAAAGTGCCCCCATGTCTCCCAGTGTCCCCAAGTGTCTGTGTCCCCATGCCTCCCAGCCAGTGTCCCATGTCTCCCAGTGTCCCCTAGTCTCCCAGTGTCTCTCAGTGTCCCCAGTGTCTTAGTGTCCTCAAATGTCTGTGTCCCCATGTCTCTGTGTCCCCATTTCTCCCAGTGTCCCCAAATGTCTGTGTCCCCATGTCTCCACATGTCTGTATCCACAAGTGTCCCATGTCTCCCAGTGTCCCCAAATGTCTCAGTGCCCCCTTTTTTCCCAATGTCCCCAAGTCTCTGTGTCCCCATATCTCTGTGTCCCCTAGTATCCTAGTGACATGGGAAACACTGAGACATAGGGACACGGGGAGAAAGGAGGACACTGAGACACTGGGAGACTAGGTGACTGGGCAACATTGGGGACACTGACACTGTGATACATAGGAACACTGATGCCAGGATGACCTTCCAATTCTTTGGACAGACATGCCCCCTTTTTGGGGATGTTCGCCCCTTTTCGCAGTTGTGGTCACGTGATTCGCGTCAGTGGCCCACCCTTTTACCCCGCCCATTGACTTCCTGCTTCACTTGACACTGCTGTTAGGAGGTATGGATTTACTTGAAAGATGAAAGCATGAATTAGAGAGAGATTAGCATAGAGTATATGTTTTCTAATAACTGCATCCTTTGAGTTTCCCTCCAATACCATCTCCATCAGATACATGACGCTTGGGAGGTATGACTATTTTAGTGTTTTTGGTCGATAAGATTCTGTAATTAGGCCCATCATAATTGTCAGCACCAGGCCCACTGGGCTCTTAATCTGGCCCTGCTTCGCACACAGAACACATAAGCACAATGACACATAGATACACACCCTGACACATACACACATGCTGGCACACAAATACATATGCACACCAGGGCCGTCTATAATATTAATAGGACCCTGGGCAAAGCAAGTTCATGGGCCCTCCCCCGATGGGCTCCTCAAGCATGTGGCTCCAGTGCAGCCTCACCAATAGTAGTTCTGCCACTGGTTTGACTTAGTTGGGAAGCACAATGTCAGGATATTTGCTAATATAATGAAGAGAGATCCCCTACATCTCTGTCCTATGGAAAATGAGTGGTGGTCTCTGGATTATTGCCACTCATTGCATAGAATGATTAGTAGTGCAAAATAAAAATAATGCTGAGATCGCCAGGGAACCCTATTAAATACACCACCCATGTGTGACAAAGTGAACGTTAAAAATATGCAGTGGCCTACAGACTCCCACTTATCCTACAACAAGCAAAGTAAGGTTATTTAATTAATATGGAATTGATATGTTCACACATCCGGTAGTTAATCAAGGGTTTAACGATCTGGTGGGGTACCTCTTTTGCACATTCTAGCAGTGCAGAGTAGCATCAATCTGTACCCCCCACCCACAATTTGTATGCAGGAAATAAGGGGTTAACAAAAATGTGAGGGATCCCCTTGAGCAGAATCATTCCTTAGCTTATATTGATCTTGGCCTGACTCATGATCCATGAGTATTTTCTCAGCTGAGATAAGGAGAAAGGGATGTGATTCAGAAGATGTAACGTTGCCCTGTGGATAGTTCAGGTGTGTAACTGTCTAGATCTTGTTTACAGAACGATTGCGATAACAAACCAATTACCTTACACAGAACCCTGCCACCTACACCTTTAATATCTGTTCAGCCTGATTTCCAACTGTCTGCACATTCCCAAAGACAGAATCACATATTGCCATGAGTGCACTTTAGACAGCTTTGTATATTTTGTTCATGAATTGTTTGCAGCAAGTGGTCCAAACAAACTTAAACTAGATTATCAGCAGAAAGCAAAACCTACTGTAAGATTGTTTTTGGAGTACAAACACTTCAAACACAACCAATAGTTCTACATTTATTTTTCATAAACAAACAAAAAAAAGACTTAAAAGAGTTAAAATCAAAAATAATAAAATAATGATGAAATATGAGTTATTTACAGCACGGTACAAGGAGACCTGCAAAAAGACAGATGGAATCTAAGCAATGAAGGTAATTATGTCAGAGGCTCATGCTTGATATAATCGAGGTGTACGACCAGAGGTGCCCATTCTCAGGGCTGCCATCAGAAATTGTGGGGCCCCTGACACAGCTCAAGGTCTGGGCCCCCCGGTGCCTGCACCCGAGTCCGCCCAAAGTGCTGCCCCCCCCCCCCCCCCGAATCCGCCCACAGGGATGCAGTGTCTGCAGGGCCGGTGCAAGGATTTTTGCCGCCCTAGGCAAAAGTAAAGTTTGCCGCCCCCCCATGTGACATCACAATGCCCCACCCATATGATCTGCCATGTTAACTAACACCAGTGCTGCAGTGCCGCCGTGTTTACATTAAAAGGCTTGCAGGGACAGGCTAGACACCAGAACCACTAAATTAAGCTGTAGTGGTTCTGGGGACTATAGTGTCCCTTTAATGTGAGGTAAATTAGAGATTAGTGCCACAAATAATATACTAGATTGCCTACTTACAACCATATGAGGATAATGATGGGCTCTAGCTCCCGTCTGGCTCCACTGGTCTGGTGTAGAACAGGCTCTCTGGAGGCGGTTTGTAACTGTGGTCACAAAAATCAATGTTCTGGGATCAACGGGAAGCAGCTCCATTTTTTTGAGGGCCCTTTACACAGCTCAACGTCTGGGTCCCAGGATCCACCTTCATGTTCCACCAATGAGTTTGTTCACAGGGGGTGGAGTGTGTGTGGGGGGGATGTCCTGATGTGTGTAAGGAATGCATTGTGTGAATCTGTGTTTGTATGTGTAAGGGCTGCAAGGTGAGTTTGTGTATGTATGGGATGCAGTGTGTGCGTCTGTAAGGGGATGCATTGCTTGTGTATTGTGTGTTGCTGTGTGTGCTGTGTGTAATGCATTGTTTGTTTTTCTGTGTGCAAGGGGTGCATTGTGTGTGTGTGTGTGTGTGTGTGATGTATGTCAATCTCTCCCCCTCCCCCCTGTCAATTTCCTTCTCCCCCTCCCTCCCTCCAATTTCCTTCTTCTCCCCCTCCCTCTCCAATTTCCTTCTTCTCCCCCCTCTCCAATTTCCTTCTTCTCCCCCACCTTCCAACTTCCTTCTTCTCCCACTCCCTCCAACTTCTTCTCCCCCCTCCAATTTCCTTCTTCTCCCCCCAACTTCCTTCTTCTCCCCCCCAACAACTTCCTTTTTCTCCCCCTCCCTCTCCAATGTCCTTCTCCCCTTCCCTCTCATTGCCTTCTCCCCCTCCA